>OX336378.1:13475101-14675101 GCA_946902895.1 Fragum fragum
TTTAAAGAAATTTCAGACGGCGATTCAGAGTACATGTATGTCTAATTAGAAAAGTTTGTATCAGATGAAATTGAGAGAAAAAGAAAATTCTTACAATCATTTTCTTTTTCCGTTTCCCACAACTCCCAACACAGTGCACCAAATCCATGGATTTGTGGTGGTAGATTAAAAGAGTGTCAATTTCGTCTTTCAAACATATACAATTTAATTTTTAGTTTCGTCTATCAAAAACGAGCGTTCTGGTTGGTCGAAAAAAATATTCATAACTCCATGAACAAAATTTAAGCACGCAGCGATTTTGTATGTTTCCGCAAAAATAGTCCCATACAAAAAGGTAACAAAATTTGTAAAGCTTTTGTTTTTTCCCTCGATGCTATTAAATTAAAAGAAATGAAGAGAATAATTTTTGTTTTCATGGAGGTATGAACCGAAAAACCTAATCACACAATGTATGAATCCGCTTCGCGTATTCATATAGTGTGTGATTAGTTTTTTCGGTTCATACCTCCACGAAAACAAAAATAAAATATTCTCTTCATCTCTTAAATAAATTATACAAAGGGTGATTGGCTGATCGCTAGCCAAGCCCACTGTCCTCCGACAAGACAGTTTGTCGGAGATTTCAAACGACATTAGTTTGAAAAATATATCCTCGGGGACATAAAACGAAAAGTAAATCATTTATCATAATCATAGTTACTATGTTTTAGTCGCCGTTCATTGAAAATGATTGATAGATGTGAGTATTTCTCGTGAGGTCTAAATCATTTATTTGATTGGTCAATCAATTTTTGACAGTGGCGATCTGATAATTCAGAATTTGGGACAGAAACATGAAAAAGCCTAATTTAACTTTTCTTTCTCTGATTGACCCATTACCAAAAGAAAATTTTAGGCCGATCCAAATTCAAAGAAAATGCAGGGAAAATTTAAAGATATTTGTCTCTTTTGAGTGTGGGGGTGGAGGGAGGTACAACAAGCAATTTTTTTCACGATTGTTCAAAAGCCTTTTCTTCGTGGATATTGTAAAAAAGAAGAATTAAGTGGTAATGGGTGAAAATGAAATAATAAAAAGTGTTATAAAGTCCTATTATCAGATAAGGGTCGACACTAACTTTGCTTCAATGGGATCCCACAGGAATCCCTGCTCATAACTTTAGGGATTCCTCCATTTAATCAGGAATCCCTCCTTAAAAACATTAACTCATTCCTGCCCTTCTTGGCCAAACTTGAAAAGAAGCTCCGGAAAACATTTTGGAAAATGAAGAAATAGCTTGTTACAAGCAATTTCTTCATTATCCACAATGTTTTCTACAAAAACAAGCAAACAAAAAGATCAGGAGCATTAGTTGATACATTGAAATCGATTGTACTGGAGAAATATTAAAGGATCCTGACGGAATCCCTAGCCTGATATTGCTGGGGTCCTTTCCAATTTTCAAGGATCCTAAGGATCCCGGGACACTGTTAGTGTCCACCCCTGCAGATTGTTGCCAATGACAGAGACGGATTAGTAATGAAAGGGACGAAACTCGTTTACAAACGATGCAATCGTATTAAAATGAATTGTGTCCCTTTGTTGACGAAAGGTTTATCTTGCTTTATCCAAAACGAGTTTTTCACTCGGAAGATGACATTGTTCTTACAGGAAAATAATGCTTGTTACAAGCTAAAACCCTTTCTGAATACTGATATATGAGACTGATCAAATTTAAGCAATGTTTGATAAAAGTTACAAAGATGAATCAAACGACCGAAAGATTTGAGAATACACAATAGTAGAACCTAACATCAAACTAAAGGGGGACCATAAATGAATCGTCATCGAAAAAGGTGCCGACTGGTCTAGGTAGAAATGTGTTACATCTAACAGTACTACTGTAAATATTACCAGATGTCTATGCCGCGCCCCCTACAACATAACAACGAGGGTGTGTTTCTGCGCTATTTCATCTCACAGAGAGAGAGAGAGAGAGAGAGAGAGAGAGAGAGAGAGAGAGAGAGAGAGAGAGAGAGAGAGAGAGAGAGAGAGAGAGAGAGAGAGAGAGAGATAGAGAGAGCGAGAGAGAGAGAGAGAGAGAGAAAGATAGAGAGAGAGAGAGAGAGAGATAGAGAGAGAGAGAGAGAGTGAGTGAGTGAGAGAGTGAGTGTGTGTGTGTGTGTGTGTGTGTGTGTTTCTCCGATAATAGAGTATTTAACGAATAGCCGACAACGCCCACTGAGCTCCGAAAAGAGGTTTAACCAACATATCACTCGGCGTTATTTTGAAAGCAACAACAACAGCAAACAAAAAACCCCAACAAAACATAGCCAGCAACATGTGACGAAAACAGTAATAAGATTGGTAGGCGCCCTAAATGTCGGAACTACAGCTCGAAAAAGTCGCATAGTCAATAAAATGATTCAGTTAAATGTCGGCGAATCGCAGAATTCAAAATTCACTTGCAAATTAAATGAATGCACTCTCCGAGAACTAGGTTTCAACAAGAGGCTTTTCACCACGATACCATTGATCTGTCCATATACTGTTTTCATGAGAACCTGTAACACTATTCACCAATCGCTAGTCAAGCCCCCTCACTTCGTTTGCCTCTCCCATTGACTCCGAAAGGAAGTTCTACCTCAATTTAGATCTACGATGTTTTTCAAAACTTATGACCAGTAGAATGTAAAAAAGCAAAATAAAAAAATGGTTAGTTGTCGACCTAATCGTCGTAACTGTACCTTAGATAATCTTAAGCTAAGACATTTAATCTCAAAACCTACAAAAATGGTTCACATAAATGACTGTCAGGAGTGACCTCACTGGAAATTACTTCCTGTGGTCGTTGTATGGTAAAAGTGGATCTTAGAGGAAATGTAGTTCTTGAAAGGCAGGGTTTGAGTCTTAAACAGTGGTATATGCAATATTTTGTTTGATTTTGCAGTAATTCTGCATCTTTTCTGCTGTTTAAAAGTGCATTTTACACTATCTTTGCAGGTCTATGTGTTATAGATGGTGTTCAAAAATTGGAGGTGTAAATTGGCGACATGTGATTTTCATGGTTGGAAAAAAGACGGTGCCTGTGGTTAGAGTCCATTATTTCAAATATTCATCATTCATCATATATAATTTATACGATTAATGAGAAGTTCTATGAACGACGAAACAGCATCAGAAATGCTATATTTCAACGAATGTTCTGACAAGTGCTACATCCTGGACGAAAACAGTGATTTTATATAGACTAAAGAAGGTCAAAATACGGTGGGGTCTGACCGCCAATGTTGGAGTTCAAACTTCACTTCCGGTCTAAACGAATGATTTGATTTGTCGATTGTTTCTTTGATTGACTGTCGAAATTAGTCACTTACCCTACTGTAGGCGCCATTTATCGCTATAACACAGAGTCGTGCGGAAGCACACTTTTTGCTGTAGTATGGCAGAGACCATAACGTAGACATCGGGGAGTAGAGTTAGTGTGTTTGAGATAATTAAGGCACATAACCCCTTTTGAAACTTCAGCTGCTTATCTCAGAAAGAAATATTGTTTTATGTTAATAATTTAATTTTCAGTTTCGTCTATCATAATTCTGATTGGTCCAAAAACTGAACAAAATTTTGAGCACGCAGCGATTTTGTATGCTTCCGCACAAAATAGTCCCATACAAAAAGTTTTAAAATTTGTAAAGCTTTTGTGTTTTTGCTCGATGCTATTATTCTTACATCTCTTAATTGTTATTTGTCATTGTTATTTTGTCATGTATGGTTGTATCATATATTACACCCAACGTCATATTGACGGCACATTGACGTGGCTGGAAGCTATGTCTTCTGTTCATAGTTTATAATGATTGAAAGCTTGATTTCACAGAAAACTGTTCGGGCTATTGCAAAATAATTTGTACGCGAGGGTAGAAAATATGGTGGAGACCATATGAGACGACGATGGTGATATCGCGGTGATATCGCGAGAGTACGAAATTACGATGTCGAGAACGCGGGACTATACTATCGTGATCTCACCATTGAACTATCGTGATATCACCGTAATCTCGTGATATCTCAGTCTCGCGATATATTCATCGAACTCATGCGCATGTCAACGTAATATCACGTTGTAAATACACTATAATAACTAAAGTGTGGTCGCGTAGTCGATATTGTCATCCCGTGATATCAATGTCGAGCCCCTTTCGTCATCGTTTTGTCCCATAATCGTCATCGCATCAGCGTCATCGTACAATCGCGTTGTTGTCATTTTAGTCTCCTGATAACGTCATCGTATTGATGTGTTATTTCCATCATGGTTTCGTTCTTTCTAGATATCGACATTATCGTAGTCGTTGTTGCGCTTGCTCAAAGAAGACTTTGAGTCAAGACATTCAAGCTTTTGAATTTCGAGCCGCAGACAGAAAAAAAGAATACTTATTACGTAACAATAACGTAAATTTTAACCCTTGTCATGCTGAACCCGGAAGCATTCCTGTTTTGGCAGAAGGTATAGACAAAGATCAGCCTGCACATAAGTGCAGTCTTATCTTGATCTACATCTCCTGTTTGTTCAATTTTCAGACTTTTCTGTACGGTCAGTCCTTTGATTTTGAAGCAATTCTGGATATAGGACTTAAATTCATCATGACAAGGTTTAACACTAAATCCTGTTTATTGAAGTTTCTGTATATTAAACAATATTCATGGACGAACACGGACGAACCCAATACCTCTTGAATGCATGTTGCTATTCCCATTTTTAGTATTTTTCCATTATAGCTGAGGCATGAAAAGCTGTTATTTTGAATATTAGATTAAAGTTTGACGACTCGTCAAAAAGCCACGCGACCGAATCTATACATTTGGATTTTGACCCGAATGGCCTTAAAATAATTCGCCCTATCTTATCTTCCTTGAGTAATCCAACCGATTTCGTTTCTAACGGGAGTTTAATGCTTTGTTGTGCTTGCATGGTTTTAACATTTTAACGTATATAGTTGTATCTTAACGCGTGATTTGTTAAGAAAAGTTAACATGAACTTTTACATCGGTATACGTTCATTAAATATAGTTATTGCAGTCATTCATATTTCACTGACAAGTGCTGACAAAGGAGACTTTAATGTCATTGATAGTAAACTTATTTTTAAACTTATTGAGCGCGTTGACCAGCTTGAAGCACGCGAAGGTGTTTATATACATGAAATTGAAAATTTACGTGATACTGTCAAACGTCTAGCAGATCGCGTAGCTGAGCTGGAAGGGGATCGTGATAAATACGAAAAGGACGAAGATGTCACTATTGTAGGAAAGATTGAAACAACTCAGGAAAATTATGCAGAAAATGAAAGTAAAAAAGTTAGAAATAGTATCAGAGCGACAAAAAGGCGAAACGGTTTTTACCTGTCGGATATAAATGCTTATACGATGCTGCAATCAAAGGAAGGTGAGATAACAACCCGTTATCAAACGGCAAAATTTTAGACAGGTCCAAATTCAAAGATGTTGCAGAGGACAAATCAAGTAGATAAAACTTCGCGTTTTTTCTACTTTTTGGTGGAAAACATTGTGGATAATGAAGAAATTGCTTGTTATCCAAGCAATTTCTTCATCATCCACATTGTTTCATGTCAAATGGCGTCATTGTGTTGAAGTGGGATAAGCCCAAAATCAGTTATTTCAATACTTTACCAATAATCATTTTAGACATTTTCACTTCCTGTGTTATACCGTACAAAGGAAGGTTTGTCTGAACTGTACCGTTGTTCCTCCATTGTATAATTCCACGAAGTAGGTGCAAGGGATTACCCTCTGACAGAAACACTTATTCAAAGACGCACTTTAATGTAACATTTCAGAGGCCGTAACGTATTTCCCGGTGCATGTATATGATGTTTCATGCTTGATATGTCATGTATTTTCCTTTTGGGAACTGCCTTGCACTGCGCCAAAGTTTCATTTGCTTTTAATCTTTGCTGATGAAAAAAGAAAGGGGGACTTTAATCCTAATTAAAGTAATACGAATGAGTCAACATATATACAAAAATGTTTGACTCGATTTTTCAGAAATACTTGTTTGTGTTTTGGGTTAAATAAAACTTAACTTAGCTGCAAATATGCCTTTTTTTCGTTTAAGATTTTAATTTGCGTTTTCGATTCTCATAATTTACCTGTAAGATCGACACGTCAATTTAGAAATAAAAATGACCAAAAAATCGTCTTAGAACCATTGCTCGAGAAACATGTTGATTCTCATTTTGTTCGTTGTATGCTAATTTTATCATTCCAGAGCCAGCGCTACGCCAAATACGTCAAGATGAAATCGACAACGTTGCATTTTACGCCGTAGTCGATACCCACCATTTAAAGAATCTTGGTGCCAACCAGAGACTGGAATTCGACCGTATCGTCACAAATATTGGAAACGGGTACCGGTCTGGACTGGGCGTGTTTATAACACCGGTGGGCGGGACTTACGTTTTCACGACGACGTTAATGGGAATCAATCACGATAACAACCACTATTACATTGCTGTGAACGGTAACGCCGTGGCTAACATGTATATACATGGTCAGGATTCGTACCTCAACTCAGCAACCCGAACTGTTGTGTTGCAATTAAAACCAGGGGACGAAGTATCTGTGAATAACATGAACGTCACGGAAGGCGTGTTTGGTTACCGGTTTAGCTCGTTCGCTGGTTTTCTCTTGTACCCGGATGTATCTGCTAAATACGTAGTAGGATAGGTGGGAAAGTGATATTTGACTATTGTCTGATATTCCTGTCATACCAAAGCTGAGATTTTAAATTTTCAGCTTTGCAACTGAAATTTTTATGTCAACATTGAATCTTATAAAAGCAAAAAAAAAAAAAAAAAAAAAAACGCAAACGACTTTGCCTTCGCTAAAATATATTCAGCGCTTGTTGTACTAAAGGGAGTTAAATCGATACCTTATACTTCTACTGTATTCCAAGGGTTAAGTCCCTTTGACGAAGAGTGATCCATTCTATGACAATGTGGACCGCGTTTAAGGTGAGAAAAAATATCCGATCTGGTCCGGCTGCAAATTGTAGTTCACAAAACGACCTAAACGTCTTGACTACAACTTGAAAAAGCTGTAGATACGATCTTTATTTCGCATACATGTACCTGACAGAACTGTCAGAGGTTACTTCCGCTCTAAGTATAATATCTATTGGTCATTTGATCTTTCAACTGACATTGTCGATCAATCAGCTTTTTCAAGGTAACAGAAGTTGCAATATTTTAAAACTTCAAATAATTTTTGTATCGATTGTAAATATGTATATTAATTCTCACTATTGTTTATGGATTTTCTTGACGTTGATATATAACATTTACCCTAACAAATATCATTCAACTTTGTACAAATCGGTAGAGCTTGAAAGCATTTTAGACGATAGTGAAGGGGTCGTTGTTAAAAACCGCATTTATTACATACATAAACAGATGAAAAAAAAAAAAAAAACACACACACACACTCATACAAAAAAAACAACGTTTTTTTTTTATAGTTTTTGTCAGTATTAGATGACGAGATTAATCAATTCGGTATTGAAATTGACATTCTCTATTTAACGATATTTGGTAATAATCGACTAAATTCTGAAAAGGTATCGATTACAAATATTCTTTGAATAGCATAACCTCGTTTGTAAATTGGCGTCTGTATATGCATCATGACGGTAATAAAAAGGCGTAACTATAGGCACCTGCTCGTTCGCATAGTTATTATACGAGTGTGATACCACCCATGTAATATCAATAATATTCAATATTCAAAATATTTTACTTCAGCGCCATAGGTCAAATTATAAAAATGTCTACCTAATGAGAAAGCTATACTACGTGCTTGATATTTAGAAAATAGCAAAATGATGAAGATCCCTGCAACGCCCTCAACATTTGATCTTGGTCTGATAAATAACAGTTACAAAAAGCAACGAATAGATGAAAATAGGTGAAATCATTCTACTTAGTAACTTTGAAATGTTATGCTTCATCTTTATACTAGAATTTAAAATTCACCTTGGCAGATGACCAAGAACTTAATATCTGCAGAAAGAGGTTACTTAAAAAATCAATGCTATTGTTTTCTCATAAGACTGTAGAAATAGACTAACCGCTGGCCCCGTCCACTGATTCTCTAGGCCCCTCCCATGAACTCCGACAAGAAGTCCCCTTTCGACTTTTAACAGCGTTATTTTGCAAAACTTATGGCCAGAAGCATGTAACAAAAAAGTAAATTGGTTGGTTGGAGACCTAAACGTCGTAACTACAGCTTGAATAAGCTGTAGTTACGACGTGTAAGTCACCAAACGAACAATAAGGGTAAACAAAATGGCTGCCAATGTTTGAGGTTGATAAGCTCAGGTCCGGGCTGAATAAATTATTTGATTGGTCGGCTTATTCCTTGATTGACAGACGTGATTGGTCAATGGCTTGAATATTGACGGATCACTTGCCCCGCCCGACGAATCTTACAGGAGGTTCGACTTAGATTTTGAACGGCGATATTTTGCAAAATTCATGGTCAGAGACATAAAATGAAAAATGAAATAAGCTATAGTTTCGACGTTTAATTCGCCAAACAAACGAAAATGCTCAATATAAGTGTCTGAGTACAAAGCTCACTTTCGGTTTAAACGAATGATTTGATTAGTCGATCGACGATTTGATTGACAGGCTCGATCCCTCAAATAGCGAAGACATTGATCATGCTAACAGCGGGAAGGGAGCTACTCAAGTTAGAAATACAGAACAGAACAGAACGGAAATTTTATTAATCGACAAGTACAAAAAGTACATAGCCATACAAACATATACAAAGTAATACATTTCAGTCACAGTTATTGGTCTTAATCAATAGGTAAAAGAAGAGAGCAATGATACATGTTTTGCTTTTTTTTTACAATACAATACAATAACCTTACAACCTGAAAATTACAATGTATTACGAGTACATTTTTACATTACCTTGAAACTTTACCTTTGCCTTTGTAAATAAGATTGACCTTGGTATTAGCAGAAATAGATTATATAAAAAAGATACAACAGAGAAATGTGTCAGTTTAAGTTATTTAAAAGATGAAACGTTTTAATGGACAGAGTCCCAACAAAGCGTCAGGACAAATAATACATGGGATTGATTAATCTATCGATCAGTAGGCATGAGAACAATTTAGACTAGGGAAACGAACACACAACTTCGACCGATTTGTTTTTTCAAGTTTCGGCAAAATTAGGTCCGAAATGACTACTCGAACGGCAGATTCCACGAAAAGGTTTGAAATCGGTTTGTGATTCTAAACGCGGTCCTACCGAAGACCTTCACTTGTTCATTGTAAGATAAAAGTTCAGAAATTGTGAAAAAGTTCGAACCATAAACTACACCTGACAACATAATTGAGCCCGACTAGACATTAACGAATTTCTACATACGACATAATTGGAGCCTAACAGCCAAACTGTCCCCTGTATTTTGTTTTCACATTTATCGTAGAATTGATAGAAACTATCTTTTGTGGGTGTGAAGTGAAAAGGTACCAACTGGTCCCTTCGTAAGTCGAAATTGGTGAGACGTGTATGGCCTGCATACATATGTTTAAAGAATTACCAAATTTTAAGTACACGTTAAAAAAATCCTATACGGAAGAAATGTTTCGGAGCAGCGGCTGGTTTTAGTGTCATCGTTTATGTAATTGACTGGTAGTAATTGGCTGATAGTAAATAATATGAGCCTATGCGTGACATTTCCAATCATTTCACATGTGCCTGACTCGCATACATTGAGCACCATTCGGGGCAATTAGAACATTCGCTGATTGTTTAAAGAAGCTTTGGGTCAGTATCTATCTTCAGAGCGCAGAGTGAAGACTCTGATCAGACTGTGCGGATGCACAGTCTGATCTGAGTCTTTACTTGGCACACACGTGTAATGGTTGGAAATGTCACGCATGCGCTCATTTAATAAAATGAAAAATGAGATGGTCGGTTGGGGTCCTTCCTGTCGTAGCTACAGCTTGAATAATAACAGTTTCTCACAACCACAGAATTCAAAGTTCAGTTACCGTCTAAATGAATAATATCCAAACATTCTATTTAAAAAAAATGTCTGATGTTGAATGAAGAATGATATAACCTAATGACCAATAGTGGCTGTCAATCGAAGAATCAATCGACCAATCAAATCATTCTTTTAGACAAAGAAGTGAACTTTAAACTCCGACACTGACCGATAATTATGTGAAGCATTTTCCTTGGTTAGGTGACTTTAATACCGCGACGGAAATAAATCGAAGAAAATGATTGCAACGCCGAGACGAAATTTAAAAAAAATGCGTTAGAAATGTGCATGTGCTAATTGTGTTCGTTCATTCTTTCTCTTTACGAATCATCGGCATGCCGAACAAAAGGGAAACACCTGTTAATTCAAAATTGCAAAAAATGAAAACGGTGTTCTTCTTAGCGTTTCTTCATTTTAAATGTTACAGTTATTACCATTTTAATGTTTATCAAAACCATTAGCCTTTCAAAATTCGAATGCATTGAAAATGTTTGAGTAAAAAATCAATTTAATGAAAAGGCGTTTCGAGTTTAATGTATACTAAAGTGGCAGAATATCCATCAGCGAATAATATGCAGTACGTCATGGGAAAAGGGACAGTCTGTGAAGTACACTGCGCGTGCTGACTGAGGTCCAGGTTTTTCGTCTTTTCGTGATTTCTTTAATCTATTATATAGTCATTCTTACTTACTGTATAATCAGTTATAAAATACCAGCAATGAATCACATTTAATACGGTGAATACTCCAATGTCAGTCTCCACATAGTAAGCTAATTTTATTTCCGTCGCGGTAAAGCAATGCGGGGACGGAAACGAAATACCCCGTAACACGACATCAACAACTTTCTTAATTTACCTCGACGGAAATAAGACCAAGTGTAGTATTTTAATTCGGAACTGGAAATAGATTAGCGCGTAACGGTACAAACATCGTGATTAAAGCATCCAATATCTCTCTTCCCATTCCTTATCTGTAACGGAATTCACAGAAACGTTCCCACAGCTGAGCAAAGATCACGAACTTATGTAAGATTTGTTCGTTTGAATGGGGTTTAATGTCACTGTTAACAGTATTTCAGTCATATCGCGCGGCTGGAGCACGTAAACATGGATTCCAGGTATTTCTCACACCAGTATTATCCAACTTAGGTCTACGATTATCCACCCATTGGCGGGAGACAAATGTGGGAAAGGATATTTGCCGCGACCTCAAATATGTAAGAAAGAGTTGATATCAAATTTGCCAATCGCAAAAAATAATAATAGACAGAACAAAACTTGACCATTCTTTTTAAATTATTATTATTATTATTATTATAATTATTAGCATGTCGGACATCGATTCTTCTTCTACATGGTATTATAAGAGAGTTGGAGCATTTGTGACCTCCCCCCCCCCCATATGAAAAGTGTCGACCCTGGTAAAATAGCGTGGACTGCGCTGTCTGACATAGGTCGAAACGTTTCGGTATCGGCAGATTTTTTCTTAGACTTAAATGTTCATTTGACATCACTATATGCTTTCCCCCTAAATACCAACCGCGACTGATCTCTTCTGTATCCAATCTCGTTTTCAAATATTTGTCATAAGAATGGTCCATTTCAGTGTGACGCGCCACATATTTCATTACTTGAATTCGAAGATGATATCGTCGGTGCCAGAGCAAAATGTCGTAACTACAGCTGCAGTTTTGACATTTTGCTGGCGCACCGACGTTATATCCATAATATTTTTGCGGAGATTTTTTTAGAGTAACAAGTTACAGTTGGATTTAATCATATACTAATATAATCCATAGGTACATGTATATCTTTCACAGATCATTTTACGGTTGCTTCACAATATATATGTATACGAAAATATTTGAGTGAGTACGGTTCACTTGCTCGATCGAAGATAAAATTGGTTATTTCTCTATCTCATACCGAAATATAACGTCTCTGCGCGAGCAAAAAGTCGTAACTACAGCTTTAATAAAGCTGTAGTTACGACATTTTGCTTGCGCACCGACGATACATTACATCGCTGCGATTGAATACATATTTGTATATGCTGACTACAGTTATGTCAGTTTTACCGACAACTAACTTATTCGAAGCCGGTCTAAGACTTAAAATTTTACTGAAATACCGGGTTCAGATCTCTGATACAGGATAGGCCGACCAATCGAACTTCTTCGACTGCTCTACAAACATTGGTTAATAATTGAATGTCGAATACCGCGCCTAAACCCATTTCTAGACGGGAAACTTTAGACTGGTCCAAATGGAAAAAATTAAAGAAGGCAATTTAAAGATTACGAAACTTAAGATTTTTTCAACTGTCTGAGTAGTAAGTGTCATTAAGTGGGGATGGGATAATACCTGATTGGAAAGATCTGTGGAACATAAACCTAAGTATGAAACCATGAAAACTGGGTAATTTGGAAAAGATCACACACACACACACACACACACAAGTGAGCGCGCACGCACGAACACACACACGCGAACAAGTTAGCTGAAACTAACGAACTGACTTGTCTTTAAAGTTTATAAATCATATTTGCATGGCTTAGGTATGTCACAAGCAATTTCTTCATTATCCGCTAAGTTTTCTATCCCAAAAGACAAAGCTTTTTTTAAATAAATCAACCGACTAAACACTGTCGTATGCAACTTCTTTCAATTAAGATTATTCTACATTTATGTCGAGTTGGAATGGGTAAAATCTGATAATTGTGTATCGTGCTAGTTACAGTTAAGCAACGAAATGTTTTAATCAAAGTTTTCTTGGGTTTTTTTTTTTTTTTTTTTTTTTCATTTAAGTGGGTTTTTACTCAATTGATGTTACATATTTTTTTCTCGAGAAAATTGCTGCATTTTCTTCTTTCAAAAATCCCTTATTAACCGCCGTACACTAACATCTACTGTAAATTTCTAGATCATTCGATAAAAGGTAAGAAGAAAGAATGTAGATGCAGCGAAAATGTTTTTTCCATTAGTCTAGAAATCATTTTTAAATCGTTCTAAATTTTTTATCAATTTGCTGCGGTATTTTGCAGACAATAAAAGATAAACAGAGACATTTTTCTGTTTGCAGTATGGAATCTATTTCACCCACCTCACTTCGTCGTTTGGCAACCAGAAGATCGTAACTACAGCTTGAAAAAGCTGTAGTCACGATATTTTGGTCGCCAACGACGATATTGTATATCGTGGACTTGCTCTTGAGAATCATATTGAAGAGACACATTTTTTATTATGGAGAGGTGGGGGGCACATGGCTTATTCAATTGAACCTGAGCGTGACAGAAAGCAATTACACACTTCAAATGCTCTATGTAAAGACTGAGATCAGCCCGCGCAATTGTGCAATCTGATCGGAGACTTCACTTCACGTTTAAAAGATTCGTTCTTTCGACGATCACCGATTATTCTGTGTGTAATGTGTGGTCGTTCGGACTGCCAGGTGGATTCCCTTTGCGGACACGTGATTGTCGTCCCAAATTTCACTGATACAGCACTGGTGGCTCAATCCAAGTCGAATGTCATAGACGTGTATAGTGGTAAGACGCGGGAGTCAGGATCGGCGGGTCCTGCGTTCAAATTGAGGCCGAGGGAAAATTGCTGGGTAAAAAACAAACTCTACCATTTTTCTTCTCCACCCAGTTGAACAAATGGGTACCTGTGAGGGTTGTAAGCTATTGGCCATAGCTTCAAAGCGCTGTAGATTAACTTGCAATTCAGTGATCATGGAGAGGAGTAGGATTTGGTGTCTGAAGTCAATTAAATATGCAAAAAGTAGAAAAATATTAAGTACCCATTACTTTATTTATGTATCGGGCTTCTATCAAATAAAAGAAGTGATATGGCAAGGAGGAGATTTAAACTCTAGACAGTCGATTAAGGATTCCCTCGAAGCACCGTTTTGCATTCTAGAAAAACAAATGAATTCAATAACAGCTTAAATTCACCTTAACTAAGATGCAGTTACGATATTCTTTAACCTTACTGACTATTTTAACAGGGTACAACAGTTCAAAGAAAATGCATGAACCATATAATATATTGTTACATCGGGATCCCCTTTCAGGCACTATTTTTGTTAATCATTACTTCTTAAAGTTAGCCCATTACCAGACGTAAAATTATCTTAGTCTGGTCCAAATTCAAAGGTGTTGCAGGCGACAATTATAATCTAATGGAATGTTATTCATCTATTTGTGTCTATTTATTATAGAAAACAATGTAGATAATGAAGACATTGCTTGTAACAAGCAATTTCTCCATGTGCCCTTTTTGCTTTTTCCCCCTTGCTTCTTAAAGTGTTAATGTGTGGAAATTTGTTAAGCGCACGGCGAATGAGAAGAGACACTGGCGTATACTCGAACAAGTGACCATGGTATTCCAACCCTTCAACCACCGAGCAGGAATCCTTACTTCTACAGCACAATGAGCTCTTCAAATCCTTTGGGGGCGATGCTCTTCAAGAAGAAGCATTACGTCAGAGGGCGGCCAAAACGTCCTAATTGCAGCTCAAGTTTAAGCTGAAATTTTAACTTTTAGATTGCCTAAGAAAGAGACGTCATTCATTTTGATTAGGAATTTTGAAATTCACACTTTGTCGAGTTGTTTGATTTTGTTAATCTTATTGTTACCACTTATTTTTTTCAATTTGTATATTGTCGCTCCGTAATTGATATCACCAGCGCAAGGCCGGTGCTGTGAATGTTTCGCCAAGGATTCGAACCAGTGACCTTTGAAACCACCTATTATATAGAGCAACTTCACTACGAGTTTAAGTTTAACGAAAACGCTCAAAAACTTATTTTTCCAATAATCCGTAGAAGGGTTAAACGAAGCGAAATTGGGGGAAACCGCAAAAATCACTGCAAACAACTGTCTTCTTATATCAAAGGGGAATAAACGCAGAGGAACAGAAATCACGGCCCAGTAAAGTTTATTCAGCGATTATAGAGTCAAACGCGCGCCTCAATGATTTTAACTATCATAGAGGATTTTATTTCTTTAAGCAGTGAGGTATTGGGAACTTAAAATCTAAATTTTAATATTTTGGACTATTGCTTTTTTCTTCTTCTTTCTATAATGTGGAGTGAAGGATTTGGGTATATATTTGTGTGAAATATGATTTAATTTTACGTTTTTGCGATTATTTGATATTCAAAGTTAAACATTTTTTGTCAGTTGTATGCGTTTGGGGGAAAGTTTTTGGAATATGAGATAGTATATGGGGAATTTATAGTTACGATAAGATTGTGATATTTTTTCAGCGTTATGTGATTATGTGATTAGTAAATTTGGAGGATTTAATTTGAGAAAGGTAAACCAGCGTGATAAGGAAATACATAGAATTTTAATTTATTTATCTCGTTAGTACGATAATACGCAGTCTCTCTTTCTCGAACGACCACCTTTATTAACCGACCACGTGCGGCTTCCAGGCAAAATGAATTGTTGGTTTTCCGTATAACAAATAATCAAAAAATAGATTGGATCTAGCGGAGGCCAGCTAAAAATGCAAATTACGTAAATAATAATATATTAAGATAAATTGTTCATTCAAGATTCAGAGAACTTTTAAAAAGAAAAACGTTTAGTCTAAGGTCAGCTTACGCTTTTTTGAGTAGGGTCGGCCGTAGAGCGTAGGACTCCTAATCATTGGGTCCCAGGTTTGATCCTCGGTCGTGGCAAACACCCTTTCCGACATTTGACTCCAACCAGTGGGTGTATAACCGTAAATATAAGTGGAATGAGCAACTGGAGGCTCGGGAAGGATGTTGTGGTAGCACTGGTGTGAGAAATACCGGGAATACATGGCAAAGTGCTCCAGTCGCCGCGAGATGATTAAATACTGTTAAAAGTGGTGTTTAAGCTCGTTTAATCTATTAAACTGACAGGGTCGTTTATCGCGCTTCTTCTATTTGATTGGTCTCTTATACATTAACTCATGTTCGCATTTTTTTTTTTTTTTTTTTTTTTGCAAACCCACAAGAAGAATAAGCCTGGGAAATCATTGCGGATAATGAAGAAACTGCTTGTTACAAGATCACATCAACTTGAAATTGTCGTCTGCAACTTCTTTAAATTTGGACAAGTCAACAATTATTGTCGTCTGGTAATGAGTTCAGAGCCTCTTTTTCTCAGTACAATATTTTAGTGAATTAAGAAAAGAGAGATTCTACGTGGTGCTTAAATATTCTCAAAATCTTTATGTTGTGGGTAGTTATTTGAACCGTCTTGTTGAGACGATTCTGATGGAAATCATATAATATTGAGTTAACTCGATCAGGTGAGAAAAGAAAACTGCAATTTTATAAAGATTGAAGTTTGACTTATATAGAGTTGTATTTCGACAGAGCTGTATACTTAAGATGTCAAAAATACATCTTGTCTTAAACGGCCTCTCTATTAAGCAATCAACTTATTTATCCATTCCCACACAATCTCCCTATTTTAAGCCATTCAAGATAAAGGTTTGGGAAAATAGAGCGACTAATTACGAAATGCTTGATACAAGAAATTTCTTCATTATCCACACTGTTTTCTATCCCAAAAGAAAAAGAGTTTTAAAAATTTCATCAACTGAAAAGTGGTGTCAGCAACATTTTCTGAATTCGACCAGTCCAAAATCGTGTCGTTTGCAAATGGATTAAGAGATTTGGCCTACTTCTAAGTTTCTGAAGAAAATGCCCTCAAATCAGAAAATAATGTAAAAATGAATCTGATTTGTCTTTTGAATTTGTCAGTTTTATCCATTACCGCAAGACCAAAGTTTAGTCTGGTCCAAATTGAAAGGAGTTGTAGACAACAATTTAAAGGTTATGAAATTTTAGATTTGTTCAACTTTCTTGGTAGAAAACATTGTGTAAAATGAAGAAATTGCTTGTTACAAGCAATTTCTTCATTTCACACAATATTTTCCCATTGCTTTCTTGTGGGCGATAAAAAGCGCCTGTGTGTTGGGGGGAGGGGCCAATCTTTTTTGGCCGGATTGCGTTCAAACTTTCTCATTTGTAAGCCTTTATAAGTATCACACTGGTGCGGTCAAATTGTGAAGTTTAATGATTCCTTTTTCAAAGTCTTAAATAAGACATGTAAATGGGTAGCATGTGATGTCTTGTTAGTATGCTAATAATACAGTTAACGTTTTTAACCCGTTACCACACGACAAAATTTTGGACTAGTCCAAATTCAAAGAAGTTGCAGACGACAGTTTGAAGTTGATGAAATCTTTAGATTGTTCGTTTTTTGGGGTAGAAAACATTGTGGATAATGAAGAAATTGCTTTTAACAAGCAGTTTCTTTATTTTCCACAATGTTTTCCAAATTTTAATATTGAGGGGAGTTTAAAAGCGTCATTCTGTGGGAATGGGTTAACCCAGAAGGCAGAATTTAGACTGGTCCGATTAAAAAAAAGTTGCCGACGGAAATTCAAAGTTCGTGCAAGTTAGAAAAAAATATATACCAGATAGGGTAGAAAACTATGTGAGAAAAGAAATATTAACTACAAACAAGCAATTTCAAGTTTTTTCATTTGTTTTCTACGGCCAAATTCTTTTAGCAATTAGAGATACCGGATTGTGTGATAATGGTTTGATCGACAATGTTCATTATTTGATTCATTTTCTTTCTTTTTTTCCCCAAGTAAGCATTTTTCCCAATATTTTTTTCAATTCCCATTTTGTTGTTATTCGTTAAAATCGTTTCATTGTGGAGATTTTGTTGAATACCAATAATCCACTATAACAAAGATAAAAATAATTATGATAAAAATGATAATGATGATAATAGTTATAAAAATAATATTAATGATAATAGAAATAATAGTAATCAAATTAATAAATACTTAACCCATACTTTTGTTAATAATAATTCTTGCTTCGATAATTAAAATGATTTTAAAAAGTGTTTTCAGAGAAAGCTCTTTAGACATCAATTCAAATGTGGCAAGCAATTGGTTGCTGAAGCTACAACAAAACAACAACAATATAAAAAATCAAAACAAAGAAAAAGGGTGCTATTAAAAATCTGTAAAGTGATCGCTAAGTGAATCTCTATCCGTACAAAACTAAATCCTTGTCATTCTGAATAAAATCCCTTTCAGAATTGTATTGAAATCAAAGGTCTGATAGCACTGGAGGCAGTAAAAATCAAAGGACTGACAGCATTGTGTGCAATATTTATGGATCTATATTTCTTTTGAAAATTTATTTCATAGACAACTATAGCTTGACAATCACGAAAATGTGGTGTAGACTAGGACTAGACTTCACTTATGTGCAGTCTGATCTTATTCTATACCTCCTTCCAAAACAGGAATATTCCGAGTTAACAATGACAAGGGTTAGTTGCAATGCAAAAGTATGATAACGAAATATTGTAGTTGAAAGTTATGCTTTATCCAAATATCTAGATTACCCCTTTTCGCTGAGTTGAGATATTGAAATTACAGCTAATTCAATGTGAAATGCTTAAGATATGAATTATTTAAAGCGTTTAATATACTGTGAATAATTCAAAGAAATTCGCCATACCCATGCTACAGATAATCAAAATTGCCATTAATAAGCAAGATATGTTAAACGTATTTTCATTTTTAATGGGTCTAGGAGCAGCGGTGTCTGTATTTGTAGATCGTCACTGGAATTGGGACCATCTGAGAAATCATTTAACAACTATTTGAAAAAGAGATCAATTTCAGCAGAGGCCATTTAGTGTTAGCATAATTATATTAACTTTATAACTCTCTCTCTCACTTTCTTTCTATCTTTCTTTCTCTCTCTCTCTCTTTCTTTCTTTCTCTCTCGCTCTCACACACACACACACATACACATAATCAATCTCTCTTTCTCTTAGTTTAGTACAAATTCCCCAATCCATCCATTAATTTACAATATATTTCGTTCATGATATCATTTTCAAAGACAAACTCAAACAATATTCATTTGATATTAACAATAGTGAAGGAGTGTAAGTATTTCATTATACGTCAACTGGCATAAGGTATTTTTTTAGTTTTCAATTGAAGGTAGCAATATTTTCAATAAATCGTATGCCCTAGGGATCGAATTCCAGAATTGCATTCCAATACTGTAAAAGTCGTAACAGTATATAGTATATAGTAAAGTAGAATGACCATTAAGAAGGTAAATCATCGAAATCTCTCTAAAAATCCTCCAAACAGAAAAATCTTGCCCCTCATCATCCCGCACAATTGATCGATCGCGGCTATCAATTAACCAATCAAATCATTCAACTCCTGTTGGAGGTCAGTGGGCGTGACCAGAGGAGTCAAGGGGGGGGGGCTTACCAAGGATCTATTAATTCACTAGGGACGCTCCTTTTTCACTTCCAAAAAAACTCTTTATCGCATGATAGGTGCCATTTCTATGAGTCCAGTGTCATAAGTTGATGTACTGGAATTCGGTTTTTTTTTCAGCTAATTGTGGTAATAATAAATTCAAACTAAGATATTGATGTTTCAACAAGTTTTCTTTCCGTCATTTTTGTGTTGGTGATGCGGAGAATTTCGCGGCATTCAATAATTATTTAAGCAACGCCATTGGGATGCACTTTAAACCGAACAAATTAACACGTTACCACACACAACACCACATCCTTACGCGTCGAAGAAATATAACTTTTGAAAACATTGTGATCAAAAAGAAATTGCTTGTATCAATCAATTTCTTCTTTCTGACATTGTTTTCTGCCTCATAAAGCATTTATTTTTCAATTAAAAAAAAACAACTTGGTTTTGTCGTTTGCAACCTTTTTCATTGGAAACAGTCTAATTTAATAGTTTGGGGATGGGATTAAAATGTGATTGATTTGCGTTAAAAAAAATGATGATATGGATATAAAATACAAGATAAAAATGGGATCACTTGTGGACTACACAATTTCGTAACTATAGCTTGAACAAAGCTGTAGCTACGACATTTTAGTCGCCCATTTAGGAAATGCAGAGATGTATAATAAACCGCAAGATGAAGATTGAATATCAAATGTGATTTTGTTTGAATCATGTTAAGCACCACTTTTATTAAATGTATTAAAGTCATATCGCGGAGACTGGAGCACCTACTCATGGATTTCTGGTATTTCTCACACCAATACTAATACATGTACTATATCCTTTCCGAGCTTCCTGCATCTCATCCAGTTTAGGTTTTAAGTTATCAAACCATTGGCGGGAGACGAAAATTAAATGTGATTATAAGAAATAAACGATTAAGATTGTTGAAACCGACATTAATCATATAATACCTTCAACAAGTAAGTCACTAATGGTTGGCATAAAGAGTTGGCAGAGCTATTTTATCTGTATAGATGACTGCACTAATTGAATGACGAATACGGGATTAAATACATTAGGACAGGTGTAACGTAGGATGATAACAAGTTTTTTAATCAAACCCTTTACGTGATTTGCATAATGAAATATCCATATATCGACTACGTGTGTGTGTGTGTGTGTGTGTTTTCGTTTATTATTTATCGTCGCTACCGTAACACTTGCCCACATGAGTGACGCCCGTGGAACGAAAGTGCTGAGAGCACCGCCTGGTTCTTTAACCCATGACCATACAATGACGATTTTTCTGATGCCATGAAGAAATAAAGTCACGAAAAACCTTGTGGGGAAAATGAGAAGTTGCTTGTAACAAGCAATTTCTCCATTTCAAACAATGTTTCTATCCCCTATTTGGCACTTATTTACATTTTTAGCACAACTTGAATTTGTGGTCAGCAACTTCTTTCAATTTGGACCAGTGTAAATTTTTATCATCTGGTAATAGGAAAACGTACTCGATTAATAACACCGCCACTAAGGGCATTAACCAAAAGACAGATATTCTGGTAGTTTGGTCAGCCCGAGAATCAAACCCGTCATCTCTAGGTTTGAATGCAAGTGCTCTACCAAAAGAAATAATGACGCTAACAATATCGAACACTGTTAATTAATTCGTTTATATCTACAAGACTGGCCAAAACTGCACAACTCTACCAATAAATGCAGTTGTCCAATCGCGACTGTCAATCAAAGAATCAATCGACCAATCAAACCATTCATTTAAACATGAAGTGTACTTTGAACTTTGACATTGGCCAACATTTATTCGAAGTGTTTTATTCAAGCTGTAGTTACGACGTCCATATTGTCAAACGGCTACTCTACTTATTTTTGTTACAAGTTCCTGGCAATAAATTTTGCGAAATAACACCGTTTGATATTTAAGGAGAACTTCCTGTCGGAGTTCAGAGGGCGTGGCCAGCGATCCGTCAGGTGGATATAATGTGTCATACATATATGGTCCACGTCATCTTTTCTTACTACCTTAAACGTGCGTTTAATTTCGAAACAATTTTGACCCACTTTTGTGCCTCGTTGAACGAAAACGATTCTCCGCACAGTTAATCGATTAAGGAAAATGGTGAACCTGATAAATCCACGCAGGCTGTGTTGACAAAGATTCTTAGATCTTATGAGTTTTATTTTTAATGATATATCCATTTGCAATTTCAAGACTATCCAACTTAATCCATAACCACGCTACTACGCTTTTATGTCGACTCTTATGGAAAGAGCTTCGAAAATATTGTTGACAATGAAGCAATTGCTTCAAGCAATTTCTTCATTGTCAACAATGTTTTCGATCCTAGAAAGATTCCTCCAACATAAATTGTCGTCTGCAATCTCTTCCAGTTTGGAAAAGTCTGAAGTTTTTTCGTCTGGTAATGGGTTAATGTAGTGATGTATACTTTCAAACTACATAGAAGTGTAGAAGTCATAGGAGTCGGAAATTGAGTTAAACCAGGAAAAAGCCAAAAACCTTTGTAAGAATTTAAGTTAAATCGGATTACTAAAATGCAAATGAGGTCTCCCACGCATTCACCAACTAAATAACCTGTCAGGATTTGGATCAGCCCCTCAGTAACTCTTAACTCATTTGATCTATTGGGCTTTTCAATAACGGCGATTAACCCATTACCCCTCAAATGACTCTTTTTGAGGCCAATAAAAATTAAAGAAGGAAACAAGCATTTCTCCTTATCCAACAATATTTTATACAGTATTTAGTAATTATTTTCCAAATGTCTGCAACTTCTTTCAGTTTGGACCGTCCAACATTTCGTCATTGGAGATGGGTTAAGATTTAAATGAACGCAAGTGCAATGTAAAGCTAAGTCCGTTGGACTGATTCATTATTCGGCACATTCTGTCTGATATCACAAACCGAGTTCACATTGGTGAATTGATTTCAAACGTTTCTCGAAATGGTACCCTGATTTGCATATAAAATCAAGGATAGATTTAGCTCAGAGAATAGAGCGCACTATGTCGCTTCCTTATTCTGAACGCACAAACAATATTTCCTGAATTCCGCTGATATGGCCGAATAGAATATGATCGCTTCTGACACATATATGTATATACGACATAGTTCGAGATAGGGCGGTTGATTTTGAGTTTAAGCTGTAAAAACTCATTGTTGTTTTATCAACACTTTGTTGTGGGTACTTGTGTGGGTACTTGTTGAAAGCAATTTCTTCATAGTCCACAATGTTTACCAAAGCTTTTTTCTGGGGAGAGGCGGCAAAAAAGTATTGTGTGGGAATGAGTTAAGCAAAGTGGTGATAAAATGAATTTCATGGGTAGGTGAATTTAAAAGATTGAAGTAGGCTAGTCAAACATTTTTTTTTTCAAAGATTGAATAGATAGTATCTAATTATTTAACACATAGTTGAATACCCCGTCTTTTGAAGTGAGGATCGATAATCTAATCAGGCAAGAAAATGGGCAATAATTATTTATCTTTTTTAAAAAACTCCATTATCGATTACATACATGTATCCTATAGTTAAATATCCTGAAATAGACATCCCTTGTACTCGATGTTTATTCCGTTACAATGTACTGCATTTCCGTATATACGAATCTTCTTTTTTTTTAAATTCATTTCCGTCTCGGAGGGTGGAAATAAATTACCGAGTAATGGAATATCCACCGCTTTCTCGAGGTTGCCGTGACGCTGATAGAATCGTGTGTAATGTCTGCCGTGAAATATCGCGTAACGAGATGAACGAAGTGTAGAGGAATTCAAGAATTTTCCACACAAAAAATAATAAGTAAATTAAAACTTTGCCCGATGTAGAGCCGAGTCCGATCAGCTCAGTCTTGAGCGTGGTGCTATCAATCCTGGGGTACTGTTTTCGAGCACTGATTTATGACTTTGACAAAAGTCATCGCGCCCTTCGTCATGGACGAAATTTAATTAGTGAGCCTAGGTTGAGTGAGCAGATGGTGGCTGGGGCCGAATGCTGTGGATATACAGGTTTGATAGATCGTAGGAAACTATGGTGAGATGCACCAGTCGTTGGTGTAAGCATTGTTAATAAATTCTAATACAATCGGTCAACAATCGATGATAGGCCATGCAGCGTGAATTACGATGTAAATTTCAACAATGTAATGTCCCAAAGATACAAATTGATTGTTTAGTTAGAATTTGAATCGGTGATAAAACGTTTAATATGAACAAATGAACAAATTAATTCCCCTTTCCCCCCACCTTTATTACAGAAACTAATGATAAAAATAAATTCATCATAGAAAATTAAAAATATATATACATATACAATGGAGGTTGTATAACGATGTGGAGTGGTACTTACTTTGATAATTATCTACATACCAGTGAATTTCAATTTAATATGTCTACATTTTGCCTTTTATAAAAAAAAGATAAAAATCTACCACTGGTTTCAAGTTGTGAATTTTATGGTGCAAAGCAATCGTTCCGGACTGCGATCAGAAAATGTGGAGTGGGATTATCTGTAAGGCTTCACAGATTTTAATGTTCTTTGTATCAGGTTGTACCTTGCATGTGTATCGTTTTAAGAAATACATTGTATAATGTATTATGATCTTTATTATTTCATTCATTTATTCCCCGATTCGACATTAACATTTTACACATTACCAGACGACAATATTTTAGGTTTGCCCAAATTCAAAGAAGTTGCAGGTGACAATTTTAACTTAAATGATTTTAAAAATGTTTGTTCTTTGGGGTAGTAAACATTGTGAATAATGAAGAAATTGCTCGTAACGAGCAAATTTATTCATTTTTCACATTTTTTTTTTAAATCTCTTTTCTGTTTGGGGGCGTAAAAAGTGGGATTGTGTGGGAATAGTTTTAATTATGGTGTACGTATTTGTTGGAGTACAAATACTTACGTCACGCAAAATGGAACCTGCAGGGGCTCGCGAAATAAACATTCGAAAAAGAGACCAAAACCAGTAGAGATCAGTTTGTTTAGTAGTTCGTAAATTATCAAATAGTGAGGTAGAATGACCATTCTTTCTAGAATCAGAAAATCTACCAAGAGCGTTAAGTATCAAGCCTGTTCTGTCTGCGCTATGAAAGAACGAGGCATATTGATTTAGTTTTTTCCATAGAAACACCCATTTCAATAATCAATTAATGTGAAATATTGCAAATCATTTCTAATATCCTTCAAAATTAAGAGAAGTGATAGAAACATATGAATGACGTTGTTGTAAAAGTAAAAGAAAATCGCTTTTTCCAGTACATGATTTTTGGGGGTATTTTGTGTTTATTTGTTGTTGTTGTTGTTGTTGTTTCACGTGACCTCCACTTGGCCATAATGTCGATAGCTTAGTGTAACAACATAGAGACTTACAATGTTTTTGCATTAAACCATCAATGTGCCATTTTCCCCCCACCAGTCTATATCGATGTCGTTTGACAAGAGGCAAATATATTGTTGGTTTGGGGTATTTTCGAAAAGTCGTTTTTATCTACTTCTCATTTTACTGTAGGTATTGTGTGACCAAGTGGTAAAACTATAAAGCCAAAAGACAGGGAATCGAGATAATAAGTCGGCAAATTACTTTTGTGATAAAAACTAACGAGAAAAAAGTAAATGGAGACGATCTTGGGACAGGTGTCTTAAACGAGGGGTTTGTTAAATTAACATGAGAATTTTCCACTTCAAGTGCTTTATAAAGTGAAGTGAAATTGCGTTTGTAGACGTATTTCTTAAGAATTGTGCTAAGAAGAAAGAATCTAATAAGGTCTTACTCAATGTGACAATTATATTGGTTTTATGGAATTTTTACTTTAGTTGAAATGGAGCTATTTTTCGAAAAAGACTGATAATTGAATTACTTTCATTCTATTTGACTATAAATCATCATTCCTAAATAAAAGTTTAAATCCAAGATTAACATTTGGTTCTCTAACAGTTTTACTCGTTATTTAGAAGGATTTAACACCTGAATTATTGATAAAAATGAATTAATTTTTCGCAGTAATCATCGTAATGGTGAAATTGACATATTTCATGTTCATGTCCTGTTATACCGGAAGCTGATGCCAAAGTGATATTTCTATGTTTTTGTGTTTATTTCGTCTTGGATTACGTAATCAGGAGAAATTCAAAATGGAGGTGTTGTGTGTTTTATTTAGTATAATAACTTCGTTAGAACTGTTCTCGGTTCGAGGATTTGCTCAGGAATTGAAACCAGGAATGTAAGTAGAATTTTTTTTACATCTAGCTCAAACATTCCGGCTTAATAATAAATAGTTTCCCCATACTTATATGTTAGAAAACGTGACCATTCGTTGATATTTCATGTCTAGGGACTATGTATTTTTGTATACGTCAAAAATAAATGTCTATCCGTCTGCTGTCTGTCTATCTGTCTGTATGTCGTAAGATCAACTGAATTGTTATTCATCAGAATTCAAGGAAATTTGAGATCTTTATCTTTTTCAGTGCATTGAAATAGGGGGGAAATGGTATAAAATACCATTAAAACCCCCCTAAAAGAGGCTGTAAGGGGGAAACGCTTCCGTAAGCTAAACAAAAAGACAATTGACGCTTTTAAACTGGACTACTTGAGTATTGATATAGATATGCTTATTCAACAGAATAAAATTATTATATTTGCCTTCGCGGTTAGTATGTTTTAGTGAAATGGCAGAAATGTAGAATCGATAAAATATTATGAAATTTTAAAATTCTTTGTATTTGGGGCAGATAACATTTTAAATAATGAAGAAATTGCTTGTTACAAGTAATTTCTTCATTTTTACAATGTTTTCCAAAGCCTTTCTCTTGAGAGGCGTCGAAAAGCGGGATTGTGTGGGAATGGGTTAAGTGAATGTACTCAGCAAATGTAAATATTGCTTAACAGGAAACGTTAAGTAGAGTAGTTCGAAAATACAGTTACTTTATTACGAACCCTTTATTTGCATATTTATTATTCAAACAGTGTACATTACTTAACGAAAAGATCAAACAGACAAGATAATGCAATGAATACACGAGGCGAAGTGACCCATTCAAAATGTAATATGACCCTAATGTAAATAGGGACGTGGAAATTTCGAAAGTCATTTTGCGTAAATACTGGGTTAATTCGATATAGATATTACACTTTCTGAGCTCCAGTTTAAATACTCTCAATTTTGGATTTCACAGACTTTATTGTAATATGAACGCGATGCAACCAGTCTAAAAATAACATCGCATTCCTAGGACAGACATCTTCACTACTGTACAGTTAAAGGGAGTGCATTTTTCGTTTACCTTAAGTATTAAAAAAACGATGCGATTGTTATGGCGATGCACAACTTTGGGTTAGTGGGAGACATATGTGCCAGTGCTAGGTTTTCCCAACAGTTCCACATGTGCGCAGTTCAAACCCTCAGATCAGCTTGTGCATCTGCACAGTCCGATCAAGATCTCCACCAGGTAGATACAGCCTCAAAGCTTCTTTGGACAATCATCATAATCGTTGATTGATTGAGTGGGGTTTAACGCCACTTTTAACCTTATCTCAGTCATATCGTGGCGAGTGGAGCACCTAACAATGGATTCTTGGTATTTCTTACACCAATACTACCACTACATCCTTTCCTAGCCTCCAGCTGCTATCCCACTTAGATTTACGATTATACACCCATTGGTGAGAGAGAAATGTCTGAAAGGATATGTGCCGCCGTCGGGGAATGAACCCATGACATCCCATAATTGAAGATAAAGAGTCTGATGAGCTACCGACCGCGCTATGACGGCGTCTCATTGAATACTCAAAACCCATTACGCAAATATAGTACTTGCTTAAACGTGAAGCACAGACACAGTTCAGCCTGAACTACTTAGTAGTTCAAGCTTAAGTAGTTCAAGCTGCGCATTGTCTGTGCTTTACGTCTAAGTAAAATTGTCTGTAATGTCAGGCACAGGCTCATTAAAGACAAAAAAGTATTCAGCCAAATTATTGTAATAACTGCGGAAATATATATAATTACATATTAAGGTCACGCCCATTTTTTGACAAAAGGAAGGGTTCATTGAATTAGACAAAAAGACGATTAATTGTGAATTAATACCCTTGGTTTATATATCTTTTTGAAATGAATAAACCCGAGGTAAAAAAATCGTTATTTTCATTGTACACTAAATGCACCTCAGATTTTTATAGCAAAATGGAATGTAACGTAAACGGTGTACCGGTGTAGTAAAGATTTCTGTCCTCGGAATGCAATGCTATTTTTGGACTGGTCTCATCCCTCCCAGCAGTGAAATATGTAACATTCAAAATTGATACTACGATGTACAAAACCGGTTATTATTGCAAAATGAATCGTAAAAACAACCATCGAGTCAGCTACGTACAGCCTTCTGTCCTTGGAAAGTGAGACTAGAGTCAACTTATACCATGATGTTATAAATCTCAATTTTTTGGCGTTACATATTTCATCGGAGGCCACTAGTCCAAGTACAGCATCCCATTTCGAAGACAAAAATCAGTATAACTAGACTCGCGTTTGGATGGAACATATTTTTCAATTAAGTTGTCCAAAACTAGATCTCTTCGGGTTGTCAAACATCTTGATTGTGTGGTAATGGTAAAACTATTCCGTTGAGGTACCTAAATGTGCGCATTTGCAGGAAGATTTTATCATTACCATTATCTTGAGTAAGAAAATGGAACTTAAGAGAAAATGGCCAAATAATTAATTTCGAGGGTTGATTTAAATATACGAGAAAGCAAAACAAGACATACCGCTTCCCCTTTCCTTAAAAATTGAAATTACAACTTAAGCCATTCTAGACGGCAAAATTTTAGATTGGACAGAATTAGGATTTGTTGTAGGCAACAGAATAACTGTTTGTAAAAAGAGAAATAATTAGCTTGAGCGGTAGAAATTATTGTGGAAAAGAAGAAATTTCAAGCACTTTCTTCTTTTTCCAAAATTTTGTATAAAATTCCAAAATCATAAAAACAAGTAGTTGTGCGAAAAGAGTTAAGATAAATTTCTTGCAATTTTTTCTCGAAAGTACATCTTATCTAAGGAACTGGAATACACTGCAAAGATCAAAGATATGAAAGATTTAATGCCTTTCCATCTACCACTTTTTTTTACTGACTTTCAACTTACATACGTTCAATGCATGAAGTTTATAGATTTCATCTAGGTAAATCTAGGCAGTCTTCGCCATCAGGGAAAATATTTATCCTGTTTGGGCTGCATCTTATGTGCTAGCTGACAAGGCTCAAAATACTTCTTTCAAACAGTATGGCCTTTTGATAGTGACTGAAACTCGTTTTTTGTTCATTCTAGTCTGAGATTGCGTAGCAATCTGAGGCTAAAGTTACCACGGTAAAATTTTAACCCACGCAGAGTTTAATGTAAAAAATGAAAAAACATCTTACGCAATAAATACATGTACAATTTTCTGCCACATGGAAAGTAGATCGGACCGAATTACACGACTGTGAGTATTAATTAATACGCTCGATTGAGTGAGGCAAGAAGGACAAATGCGAAATTTGACTAATTTCTTTTTATAGTGCAAAGCACTTTCGTTTGAGTTTTCTGAATTTGGATGGATTATCAAAAATTGATGACTGAATGGACAGAAAGACAGGATATATATATTATATATTTGACAATTATTGATTATGTATAATCATTTTATATTGTTAAGTAAAAAAAAGGCTTTTGTTTTATTCCGAAATAATATTACTAATTCTACAGTTACAGTTCTAAAACGGTCCGTTTAGACGAAGATGCTGCATATGGCTGATAAGTGAAGCTGTCGGTTTTGGAATGGTTTGTTTTTAATTGGTCATTCATAGGATCATATTCGCACGGTCTCTAGTTCTCTCTCTTTGGCTCCCTCTCTCCTGCTCCACTGGCTGAAAGCCAACGCTTTTGTCATAATGTGGTGTCCGTCGTGCGTCAACTATTACTTTCAGAATCTTCTTATAAGAGATTACTAAACAGAATTCAACCAAAATTCACAGGAAGGATTCTTGGGAAGCCTTTATCAGATTCCTTCAAAACATTTTGATTGGATGAAAAATGTGTAATGATATATACATGCATATATATGTATGTATATATATATATATTTATCGCTACAATACTTCCAAAGCGGGAAGAGTATCCCGTAGCACACAAATTGGCAGATATGCGCATAATCGACAGTTGATTTTGGTAGAAAGTAACACCTCCAACAGTCAGACCACCAAACTTATTCTGCCTGGGTTATGTATCCCGTGTATACATATCCCAGGCTTTCAGCACTTTCAGCGCTTTGATTTCATATTTGTATTTGTAGAAAAAGTCCTTAACCAATTATCAAGCGACTATATTTCGGACTGGTCAAAACTGAGAGAAGTTGCAGAGGATATTTCAGGGTGTGCTAAAATTAGAAAGTCAGTGCCAAATAAGGTATGAAACATTGTGAGAATAGGGGAAATTGCTTGTTACAAGCAATTCCTCCTTTTCCAACAAAGTTTTCTTAACCCGAATTTCTTTAAGGCGTTAAAAAGCGGTATCACGTGGTAATGGGTTAACGATCATCCAATGGAAAATCTTAAGCCTATTACTTAAAACCAATGTTCCAGTATTAAAACTTAAGACAGCATCGAGAAATTGGTCATAATGTCAATTTGGTATGTGAGTGCGCTCGTCGGTGTGTCCGTCGGTGCGTCTGCCTGACCGAATTCGTTCGAACAATGGCTTCTATAATTGTTGGTGGAATTCAAAATAACTCGTCTTAATAGTTTTCGTTCAGTATTTGATGAGTAGATGTGTCGTTTGAAGTATTTGCTAAGATAGGACCTAGCGTCAGGGTCAAAGCCCAAGGTAAAATATCGGGCCTAAATTGCTTTTTATGATATTCATTCTGTTTTTGTTCTTTTTCTGTTCGTTTTTTACGAACTGCTTTTCTTGATGCACGCAAACCAGAGAGAATTTCGGCGAGGCACTGCTTGTTTATAACTCCTCTGTGGTCCGCTTTTATTGTGACGGGCTTCATTCTTTCATAAAGTAAATTCTTTTTCATTCAAATTCTCCGACTTTGATTGTTTTACAAACTTTGTCTTTTGATTTTAAACTCCTGTGGGGTATTATTTTCTTTTACTACATAATATAAGATTCCTTTTTTTCGTCCGTATTTTAACTCTGTTCAAAATGTTTTGCTTTCCAAAATTAAGTTCGGTGTTTTCGTTGTACTTGCTCTGACTCTCGTGTCTCCCACCAATGGGTCGATAATCGTAGACCTATGTGGGATAGCAGCTGGAGGCTATAGGAAAGGATGTGAAAGGCGGTACTGGTTTGAGAAATACCAGGAATCCTTTGTTAGGTCTCCAACCGCCGCGATACAACTGAAAGATTGTTGAAAGCGGCGTAAAACCCCATTCAAATGACTCTCGTAGGAACAAGGTTTCTCAACAAAAGGAATCCCGCAATCTCCGTTAATCTCGTTGAAAGACCTCTCAATTAAAACTTTCAGAATAGGTTACAAACCCAATTTGAAAGGCTTTACTGAACAGAAAACGAAAATAAATTTCAAAATTATTTTATGTTTGCATTATGAAATATTTTTCTAAAAATTATTCTTGTTTCGTTTTTGGCAAAGTATTTTTTTATAACGAGCTTGTGATGGAAGAGGCGTCTACAAACAAAAGTTCAGGATTCTTTTTGGTGAGAAATATTATCATTGTGAGAGCCATAGAGCCTTGGAGAATATCCATTTTCTAAAAAAGGTGAAATTTCGTTTGTCACATGTTCACATGATTTCAAAAACATGTTCCACAAATAAATGTAAGTTCTTTAGAGTTGCAGTGATCTGGACCTTCGACTCGAAGCTCGTGAGGTATCGATGCCGCAACTTCTTTTGAAATGGACCAGCCTTAAATGTTGTTGTTTGGTAACGGGTTAAAAACAGAAAGGATAAGAGAGATGAAAAACTTCTTAGGTTATATTTCCGCATGAAAAAGTAAATGTAAAATATACATACATCCTCAGACCCTTTATATTTTCCTGGAATCTAAATTAATGTAAGAATATAAATTTTGAGGGAAAAAAAACAGAGAAAAAGGTCAAATTTACGGAAAATAGAGTCAAGGAAAATATTTAGAAAACAATCCCACCAAAAATTGAGACGTATTAGAAAATAGTGGGCGGTAGGTGTTCAAGTAAATTGTTCAGATTATCTTGATAGAAATACACGATGGAAAAATTAAGATAATTTTACTATTTTCTCAATTTGCATGATTTTCACATATTCACATAATTTCAGCACAGTGAGCAATTTTGGAGAAAATGGGCAGATCATTTCGTTTCTTCATTTTCAAATGAAAACTGGTGGTAAACTGGGTGTCTGTGGTGTATATAGAGGAAGAGACGTACCATTTCCAACTCAACAAAATTTTCGACTGGTCCAAATTGAAAGAAGTTGCAGACGACAACTTTAAGTTCATTGGATTTAAAAAATCTTTGTCATTTTGGGTAGAAAACATTGTGGATAATGAAGAAATTGCTTTTAAGAAGCAATTTCTTCATTTTCAGCAATGTTTTTATGAACTTCTTTTTGGTCAGGGGCGTATAAAAGCGTCACTTTGTGGTAATGGGTTAACTCTATAGTGAAAATTATTGTGACCGCCCCTTCCCCCGAAAAAAGGAGCGATAAGCAGGAAATCTTTTCCTCAAAGAGACAAATAATTGACGGATCGCTGGCCACGCCCACTGACCTTCGATAGGTAAATTCGAAAGAGATATCACACGACGTCAGTTTGCATATTGCTCGAAGAAGGACATAAAACGAAACACAAATCGTCCATTGGCGACCTTAACATCGTAACTGCACATTGAATCATAGCTTAACACATTCCCGTTTTACAAAATTTTAGACCAGTCCAATTTGAATGGAGTTGCAGACAACAATCAAAAGTGGGCGCAATTTGAAATGTAACGAACCTACAGGTTAGAAAATATTGTGGGAAAAGAAGAAATTGCTTGTTACAAGCAATTTCTTCTTTTCCCACAATGTTTTCTCAAGTATAGATTCATGGGGACGTGAAAACAAGGGATTGTACAAGAAAGGGTTAAAGTCCCGAAACAAACAAAAAAAATTTGTATAAATGTTGGTGTCCATCATTAACTTCCTGTATAAATGAACGATCACAAACAGACAAACTTAACCTAAAGCTGCTAACACTTTCTACGATGCCCTGTCTCAACTAAAATGCATGGATCATAAAATTTGTTTTGTATAACAGCGTAGGGATAAATCGAGTGCACCTTTAAATTGAGTTTGACAGTTTGTTCTCCGTCTGGTTATATTGACAATTGACAGATCGATTTTGTCAATCAAGTAGTCAATCGACCAATCAAATCATTCATTTAGAGCGGAAGTGAACTTTGAACACCAAATATTGACAGAAATTTATGTTAAACATTTCATTTGGTTCTTGCGATTTAAAAGTCGTAACTACAGATTATCTGTAGTTTATGTCGCAAACCAACGATTTTATTTTTTATGTTACATGTGTAAGCCATAGATTATGCACAATATCGAAGTGGAACTTCGGAGTCAATGGGCGAGGTCAGAGTGTGTATGTGTGTGGGGGGTGTGTGTGTTAAAGATCTATCAATTGAAAAAAATATGCAAAAATAAATACTTTAAAATTGGAACGCGAGTGCTGGCCATCCAATAGATAAAACAGTACGAATTGTTAACCCTTGTCATTCTGGACTCGGAACATTCCTGGTTTTGGTAGGAGGTATAGACAAAGATCAGCCTGCACATATGTGCAGTCTGATCTTGGTCTATACCATCCATTTGTCCAATTCAAGCCACAGTTGCTTATCAAATCAATTTGTAAAAGAAATACTGATCCACAACTAGTGCTTACAGTGCTTTCAGCCCTTTGACTTTAATGCAATTCTGAACAAGGATTTAATTCAGCATGTCAAGGGTAAAGAACATTGTCATGTTGACCATGTGAATTATTTTGGAATAATTTAATTGTTAGTTTCGTCTATCAAAAAAAAGCGTTCTGATTGGTCGAAAAATTTAATTCATACCTCCATGAACAAAATTTTGAGCATGCAGTGATTTTGTATGCTTCCGCACAAAATAGTCCCATACAAAAAGGTATCAAAATAAGTAAAGTTTTTGCTTTATTCCATCAATACTATTAAATTATAAGAAATGAAGAGAATATATTTTGTTTTCATGGAGGTATGAACCGAAAAACCTAATCACACAATGTATGAATCCGCTTCGCGTATTCATACAGTGTGATTAGTTTTTTCGGTTCATACCTCCATGAAAACAAAAAATATTCTCTTCATCTCTTAAATGAATTTGGAAAGGAATTGGAGAGTTTTAAATGAAATGGACGATGATTAATTGTATATGCGTTAAATTTGCATATATGTCCGTTACTGCCTTGTGTATAGATATACAAGTCATGGTGGTTGATCAAAGGTCATTTTTATCTATACAGGTATATTATGAATATCGATGGCTAAGTCTAACTCAGATCTCCAAATGAAATCGTTGAATGTTTGAAGTGGTATTAATGAATTGCTGATTAAAACGATTTAAATAGTATTTATGTATTTGAAGCAAATCGTCGTATTTTATAATGATCATTTTTAATGAAATTGGGTGGAATAATCTTCAATTTCATGGTTTTCTGATTACATGTATATTTCAGCTGACACATTTACTAGACCTGTAAAACCCATCATCGCTGTAAGGGGTGTCTTATTGACGGATCAACCCTGTCAATCGAAAAATCGATTAACCAACCAAATTATTTAATCTAACCGGAAGTAAAATGCTGTCTTTTAGTTTGTTTCAAACTGTAGTTACGATGATTAGATAACCAACCAACGATATACATTTCGTTTTATGTACCTGAAAAATTATTTTGCAAAATAAAGCCGTTTGATATCTCAGCCAAACTACCTTTACGGAGGTCAGGCAAGGCGTAGGGGGCGATCCATTAATTGCGAAAAGCGACCAAACCGCCGTGAACACAGCATTTACGTCAAATAACTTGTTCGCACATGAAAACTTTTTAAAATAATCGTTTAACATACAATACCCCAAGACTGTCGATGGAGTGGTTAGCCTATTGGGACATTCCCCAGTTTTCATGGATGAAATGCACATCGATTACATTTCATTTCAATTGCAAAATTGTTACAAATTGGCCGTCTAGCCTCATTAAGTCGTCAAAATTTGAATTTTACGTATTGAATTTTAGAAACACGTGATCAATGAACTGTGTTTAAATTCTCTTAAAAATACAAGAAGTACGACTTTCCCACATGGAAAAGGAATAATTTGCATCTTGCTCCATGTGTCTGTATTACAGACAGAATACTTTTTGGTTTTAATTCAAAAATGTTAAGATTAAAAACCAAAAACGCAAAATCAAATACGATTGGAGGATGGAGAGACCGTTAGTTTACATGTACGGTAGTTGACAGATCCTTGACCCCGCCCACTAGCTTCGATGGCCACGCCCACTGACTCCTACCGGAAGTTCCATTTCAATATTAAACGGCATTCTTTTGCAAAACGTGTGGTTAGTAGTATGTTACAAAAAAGGAAAATTGTTGGTTGGTGACTTAAACGTCGTAACTACGGCTTGAATAGGCTATAGTTACGACGTTTAAGTCACCAAACCAACAGAAATGCTTCATGTAAATGACTGGCAATGTAATAGTTCACTTGCGATCTATTTGATTGACGTTTGATTGATTGATCGATCGACCGATTGATTGATTTTTGTTTCTTCGTTTAATTGATTGATTGATTGTTTTTTATTGATTTATTGTTTTATTTATTGAACTATCGATCAATTAATCAAATTAAGTTGTTGATTGATTGATTGATATGTTGATTGACTCTTTCATTGGCAGGCACGATCCGACAATTACGAAAGTACGATTTTCAGAAGGCGAAATTACGATTGCATCGTATCCATTTACTTTACGAATACCCATAGCATTTTCTTGCGTATGATTATCGGGTTACTACAATCGTGTCTAAGAAACTATTACGGGAACCTTCTAAATAATTCAGATCAAATATGACTGACTGGTGATGTCGAAAATGTCAAATGTCAAAGTATCTCATCTGACAAACGACTTGGTTGTTTTTTGTTTCGCTTCCGGGAACAGATTATTTTCCGCCAGAGTTAATCGGCAAACGCATGCCAGTTCTGTATTGCTGAATCAAATCAATTACAATCAACCAATCTATTTGTCCCTTACAGATAAAGATAAAATGATCCCTATAATAGGAAGCATATTCCTAGAAAGTGAAAATTCATTTGAAAGGACTATCTCGTAGGTGACAAATTTTATAACATTTGTGACCTCAGACTGAAGTAAACTAACCATTTAAACCATTCCCATACAATGACGATTATTGACGCCCCTCAAGAAAAACAATTGGGAAAACAATGTGTTCAACAATGAAGAAATTGCTTGTGACAAGCAATTTCGTCATTTTACATAATATTTTCTACTCAGAAAGTTGAAAAAAACACCATTTCAATTAACTTTTAATTGTCGTCTGCAACTCCTTTCAATTTGGACTAGCCTAAATTTTTGTCGTCTGGTAATTGGGTGAATGTTTCAATGACGTGACCTATCTCGACTTTTCTCCATCAAATAATCAGTGAAGGGAGTGGGTTAATGTGTTTATTCCAAAAGTATTGTAAGTGAACTGTTCTTGACGGATGTACGTTGTCAATAGAAAACTCGATCCACCAAACAAATCATTTATTTACACCGGAACTGAACTTTGAACTCCGAGTTTTAGCACTTTTTAGGCTATTCTTGGAAGACCAAAATGTCATGACTACAGCTAATTCAAGTAGTAGATGGGTCGCCAACTAAAGAATTTAACTTTAACCCATTACTAGATGACAAAATTCTAAACTGATCTAAATGGAAAGGAGTTGCAGACGACAATTTACAGTTAATGATTAGATTTTTCAACCTTTTGGATAGAAATTGTTGTGTAACATGAAGAAATTGCTTGTTGCAAGTAATTTCTTCATTTTAGACAATGATTTCTATCCAGAAAGATAAAATAACCTAAAATTTCACATGCTATGATTTGTCGTCTGCAACTCCCTTGAATTTGGTCCAGTCCAAAGTTTTACCATCTGGTAATGGATTAAATCCTAGACCACATATTTTACATAAAATGTCGTTTATTACCTTAGTCGAACCGGCATTTCGAAGGTCAGTGGGCGTGGCCAGCGCTCCGTCCATTATACACACATTTATACGTAATTCTTAAAAGTCTTTTAAACTTATTAGTTGAATTCAGTTTCATTTCCTAGTAAATTAAGAGTAAATTGTGCAATTATTAGGAATTGTATCTTGGAAGTCGAGTTTGGGCCTTATCATAACACGGAAAATATTGCCACTGCTTTTGACTTTAAAGGAGCAAAAATTCTATATAAACAAAATTGATTAGCATAACATAACATAAGTAAGTGCAATATCTTGCTTCTTGAACAAACTCCGAGTAAACGTTTTGAGTCGACAGCCAGCGCACACAAACGGCGGATGCCGGACACAGCCTCATACCGAAGCTTAGCACATTTCGCTTTGGCAAGCCACAAACTTTAGACTGTAATTAATTCTACTGAATTGATTTGTTATCACCTGTTGTAACTCGATAAGATAAATCAGGATATTTATTTATTCCTAAACGGTGTAATATTTTTGCCTGCAGCCGATCTTAACATGAAAAACGTGGAAAAAACATGAATAATTCGACAAAATGAGTAAATCGGTGTTAAGATATGTGATTTATTGTAGATAAAAAAGTATACTTCACTCCCGTCATTTCGACTACCTTTTATAGCCCTTCTAAATTCAAAGAAAGTTTTAATTAAACCTATGTTTTCTTCTTATTTTAAGCACTTTTAGTGAAACAAGATATTAATTTTGATTTAAAAAAATCATCTTTTAAAACCCTGACGTAAAGTTCCTTTAAAAAGTATCAATCCTTTACCAGACAAATATTTTAGACTGGTCCAAACTGAAAAAAATGAATTTTATAGTGATGAAAATTGTAAAAGTCGCTGTCTTGGGGGTAAAGACCACAGTGGATAATGAAGAAATTGCTTGTAACAAGCACTTTCTTTATTTTACACATTTTTTAGCTCACCTGAGCACAAAGTGCGAGGTGAGCTATTGTGATCGGTCGTTGTCCGTCGTCCGTCCGTCCGTCTGTCCGTCCGTCCACAATTTCTTTAAAAATCTTCTCCTCCTAAACCAGTAGGCCAATCAAGCTGAAACTTTGCAGGGATGTTCTTTGGGTGAAGTTCTGCAAAAGTTGTTAAAAGAATTTAATTCCGTCAAAAACCCTGGTTGCCGCGGCATGTGAAAATGGGAATCTTTAGTAAATCTGTAAAAATCTTTAAAAATCTTCTCCTCCTAAACCAGTAGGCCAATCAAGCTGAAACTTTGCAGGGATGTTCCTTTGGTGAAGTTCAAGAAAAGTTGTTAAAAGAATTTAATTCCGTCAAAAACTTTGGTTGCCGCGGCATGTGAAAATGGGAATCTTAAGTAAATCTGTAAAAATCTTTAAAAATCTTCTCCTCCTAAACCAGTATGCCAATCAAGCTGAAACTTAGAAGGGATGTTCCTTGGGTGAAGTTCTAAAAAAATTGTTAAAAGAATTTAATTCCGTCAAAAACTCTGGTTGCCGCGGCATGTGAAAATGGAAATCTTTAGTAAATCTGTAAAAATCTTTAAAAATCTTCTCCTCCTAAACCAGTAGGCCAATCAAGCTGAAACTTAGCATGGAGGTTCCTTGGGTGAAGTTCTACAAAAGTTGTTAAAAGAATTTAATTCCGTCAAAAACTCTGGTTGCCGCGGCATGTGAAAATGGGAATCTTTAGTAAATCTGAAAAAATCTTTAAAAATTTTCTCCCCCTAAACTAGTAGACCAATCAAGCTAAAACTTTGCAGGGATGTTTTTTAGGTGAAGCTCTTCAAAAGAAGTTCAAAGAATTTAATTCCGTTAACTCTTGTAACTGCGGCATATGAAAATGGGAAATTTTAGAAAATCTTTGTTGTCTTTTTTTTCACAGACTACAAGGCCCAAGGCATTTATATTTTATATAGAGCTTAATCATATGGTTCTCAACCAAGTTTTTTTAAATATTTAATCTCTGGGGTCAAAAATTGCCCCGCCCCTGAGGTCTGAAGTTTGGAAAAATGCTTAATTAGAGCAATTTCAAAAGACTTCTCCTCTTAAACTAAAAGGTCTAGGATATTCATATTTGGTATGGAGTATAACTAGATGGTTTTGTACCATATCACTAAAAGTTGTCTTCCTCAGTTCAAAAACGGCTCTGCACTAGGGGTCCAAAATTTGGAAAAACGCAAAATTTGAATATGTTAAAAAAAATTCTTCATTTTAATGAGGAGGGCATTTATATTTTGAGTGTAGCATAGCCTGGCTGTTATCTATCTGTTTTGATCAAATTATGCTTGTAGGTTAATAAACACCCCTTCCCTGGGTGTCCAAAGTTTGTAAAAATGCTCAATTAGACCATGTTCAATAGTCTTTTCCTCCCAATCTACAAAGTCTAAGGCATTCATACTTTGTATATAGCATATCCAGATGGTTCTCTACCATGTTAGCTAAAATTTTAGCCCTGGGATAAAACATGGCACTGCCTCAGAGGTCAAAAATTTTTGAAAATGCCCAATTAGAGCAACATCAAAAGTCTTCTCCTTCTCAAAAATAAGGTGAAGGGCCTACATATTTGGTGTGTAGCATGACTAAATAATTTTGTACTTTGTAACAGGAAAATATGCTCTTAGGATAAAAAATGTCTCTGTTCCTGGGGTCGAAAATTGCGTAAATTGCATTGAAAGAATTCTTCTTAAATATAGGTTCAAGAGCATTTACATTAAAAACAAAGGATAACATTATTGTTGCCTACCATGTTTATATCCTTTTGACAAACATTGCCCTTCCCAAGGCATCCAAAGATATGAAAAACGCTCAATAAGAGCATGTTCAAATATCTTCCACTCCTCATGTATAAGTTGTAATGCATTCATATTTTGATTTATAGTACATCCAGATTGTTCTCTACCAAGGTTGCTAAAATTACACCCATTGAAGTTGCAGACAGTAATTAGAGTTTGATTGAAATCTAAATACAAAGAATTTCAGGTAGAAAACACTGTGAGAAATGGATAAATTGCTTGTCACTCCCTTTCTCACTATGTATTGTTCAAACTTGTTTTCCCTGAGGGTCACAAAGTCTTGGATAGTTTGGTAATGGATTAAACTATAAAGCCAAAGGAATTCATTATTATTGTAAAGCATTTCCGGATTGCTTTGTACAAAGCCCTAAATCTTATATATCTTTTATTTATTTTGCTCAAGTTGTGTCTTTTTTATACTAAAAAGTACTGTAATTTGGAGATGCCTCAGGTGAGCGATTTAAGACCATCATGGTCCTCTTGTTTCTTGATGCCATTGGGGGGGCGTCCAAAAGTGGGATTGTGAAGGAATGGTTAAGGGTGAAATAGGCATACCGTTGAAACAGACCATAAACCAACTATTTAGTGTAACACGATTTACGTTCAAATAAAACCAAGCTAAAAATCAAAGGCCAATTTAGGAAGACAAAAGGTTTGTCCAAAATATCTACATTATGATATCAATTTCCTTATTCACAGATTAATAACGAGTAAATGCGATCGATCTTTCAACCACCTCCATCAGTCGACCACTTTCATTATGTGACAAAAATCCCAAACCTCTATTTCAAAAATAAAAGCCCACAAAAAGATTGGTCGTATTTGCTTTAAAAAGTGTCATACATAATCCAATATTGTGTTCCTGACAATATAGAATTTAACGACTATTCACTTAAGCGGCCACCTTTTGGTCGACCTATGAATAGTCGCTTAATACAATATATATTTATTGTGAAAGATTTGAGTTTGACAAAAGTCATATGACTAATATGTCATCGGGTAATTCTCACATAATAAAAAGACCAAAAGAAATCTTACACGTGACTCGAATATCGAGATAAACAAATTAACTAATTAGCACAGTCGACAGTAACGTTATTAATCATGTTTTCGTTCCCACACACAGATCTTTTTCTGCGGCACACTTCTAGATTATAGTCGTAGGTTTATTGGTGTGTTGGTTGATGGGTGTATGTATTAACCGATGCATCGATTTGTGGTTGGGTGGCTTGCTGGTTAGATTGCTAGATGGATGGATAGCAGGCTGACTGGCCGGCTGCATGAATGAGTTGGGAGGGATACTGTTTTTATCTAACTTGAGCACGAAATGCTCAATATGAGGTATTGGGATCACTTTCTGTCTGGATTCCGTCGTGCGTCAACGATTTCTTTAGATGACATAATTAACCTCCCAAACCAATTTGAACGAGTTTTGGCAGGCGGATCCTTGAGATAGTCATCTCTAAAAGAAATGATATCCGTTAAAAACTCTGGTTACTATGTCAAGAAAAGTGAAATTAAAATAAGAACCATCTCCTTCTGACCCAGAAGGCGAAGGGTCTTGATATTTTGCACATATCAGTGCATTGAACTCTTTCAAAATTGCTAAAATCATATTCCACGGGTACTCAGGTGTGGCGCCCCAGGAGGATAGGGCCTACACAGCAATAATGACGCATTAAAAAAACTTCAAAATTTCAACAAGATATGGTAACATGTTTTTGAGATAACCCCATTTTAAAAAATCCGATTGCCATGGCAACAAAAGTGAAATTTAAGTCCTTTAAAAATCATCTCCTAGGGCCAATTTCAACCTACATGTAATTTTGAAGAATTGGTCCTTGGTTGGCAATCTTTATAAATTGCTAGAAGAATTGAAAGCCGCTGAACATTCTGTTTCAACAAAAGTGAAATTTAAAAAAATCCTCTGCAGACCCAGAAGACCTTGAGTCTTGAAGAAAAACACCATTATCTGAGGTGAGCGCTTGTGCCATCGGCTCTCTCGTTCATTCGTTGGTTCGGCCGTAACATAAGTCGTTTGTCGTTTGATCATTCGTCTATTAAATACTGGCGCATTATGGGATTTTCGATTTATGCAAGACCATATGTACGTATTTACATAAATCAAACTATGTACAGATTAGCAAAGAAAAAAAGGCTACAATCAAAGAATGAATAAACCAACCATGAATTTATTGTTAAAATTTACCAACTTAGGTGACAAACGAGGGTTGAAATTTCATATCATAATTCACTGTTTCTTTTCAATAACCTCTCCTTTGGTTTCAAATGGGTGGGTGTTGGCGATGAGGTAGCAATTTTCATGAAATTTATCATTATAAATCAATTATAGCGTTACCATTATGGCTATTCACCTTTGTGGGTATTTAAAGTTTAAAAGACAGATATCTCTTGATATTATAGTGTCTGTCTCAAGGTCACAGGGTTAGTCTTAAATAACGCCTGTCATTTTTGGCCTTTCATTGTCAGCCTCAATATATCAGTTGGTTGAGCATTCGACTTCAAACCTCGAGAAGGCGGGATCGATGCTCTGGAAGACCAAATTAACAAATTAATTGTCTTTCGGGTGAGACATTAAACTCTTGTGACGTTGTTGTCAACAAAGCACGTTCAAAGTTCAGGCGGGTATCCCAGTAGAATTTTTCGTCCTGTATCCTTGCACTACTCCCCATAACAACAAAACATCTTCTAGATTGATTGATTGAATGGGGTTTAAAGCCACAGTAATTCAGTCATATCGCGGCGGCTTGAGCACCTAAGAATGGATTCCTGGTATTTCTCACACCAGTACTACCACTGCATCCTTTCCTATAGCCTCCAGCTTCTATCCCATTTAGATTTACGATTATCCACCCATTTGTGAGAGACAAATGTCGGAAAGGATATCTGCCGCCGCCGGGATTCAAACCCTTGACATCCCATTATTGAAGATTCGGAGTCTGACGCGCTACCGACTGCGCTATGACGGCGGCTACCATCTTCTAGAGGCGTCGGTCATGGGCAATTGCTACGCCGTTAGCGGCGATAGATTAACGAATATAAACTGGTCTTTCAAGAATATGTAGAGAATATATATAGAATTTTTGAAAGTATCATATTACTTCAATTGGCAGATCGTTAGACCCGTCAGGTTACTCTACTGGCCACGCCAACTGACTCCGAAAGAAAGTTCCACTTTGATATTAAACGGCGTTATTTTGCATAACTTGTGGCCAGTTATCCGTAACAAAAATAAAGTTGCTGGTTTGTTTAATAAGCTTTAGTTACCGTGTTTAAATCACAAAACCAACAAAAATGCTTCAAATAAATGTCGGCAAATGTCGAAGTTCGAAGTTCACTTCCTGACGGTTGAATGGTATGATTGGTCGATTGATTCTTTTATTGACAGCTTCGTCAATTTGATTCACGATCTCGATCCTTTCATTTAGATATGAAAAGGTATATAAACAACAGATTCTTGGAATTCTAAATCGTATCCCTTTTACAAGAATTTAGGGGTTCAGCACCACTAAAGTGATATTGAGAACTTAAACATCTCTTTTTATATGGTTTTATACCTCAAATACTTTGGTCTATTATCTAGGATACTTTATTTGTAAGTGCACTTTTAGACGATAAAAGTGCAGTAGGTAATATTGCGTCATATAGATTTGCGTCCAATTGGTAAGGAAGTCTTCCATGAAACCGCAAACCGGAATTAAAAGATTTGTTTGTGTCTATTTCGTAAAGACTAAAACATGACGAATCGCGACTGTCAATCAAAGAATCAATCGATAAATCAAATGGTTCATTCAGACCGGAAGTTAACTTTTAACTCCAAACATTGGATGACTTTTATTTGAGGCATTATGATGTGATTGCCCGGACCATTGTGACCGAAAGGAAGTTCTTCGATAATAAACGGTTTTGTTTTGCAAAATTCATGGCCAGTAACATGTAACAAAAAGGTAAACATTTTGGATCACTACCCTAAACATCGTAGATATAGCTTGTATAGGCTATAGATACGACGTGTAAGTCGCTAAACTCACAAAAATACTTCAGATTAGTGTTGACTAATATTTCCTTTCGGTCTAAATAAAATTTTGATTCTTCGATCTGTCAATGGAGCCGTAAAGACTCAACTTTGAAACAAAACTGTCCTAGTCTAGACTGAAATTTAATTCAGTCTTTGGTTTCTTAGCTATTTCTGTACGTTAATAGTTCCACTGGTCGCTGTCTCTTTTAAAATTACATGTGCCGTGCCGACTTGTGAAGTAAAATAGGAACAAATTTAGTTTAAATCCAACGTACCAATCGTCGAATTTAGCTCTGTTGTTCTTTGTGGACAAAAAGTCGAGGTGTTGTCATCACCCTGTTGTCGTTGGTGTCGGTTCGGGCGAAGTCTTAGCTTTTAGTGACAAACTTGACCCTTGTCATGTTGAACCCGGAATATTCTTAATTTGGTAGGAGGCATGGACAAATATCAGCCTGCACATACCTTCTTGTCACTTTAAACAAGAGTTATTTATAAGATAGACTTTCAAAATGAGCATTAACCAACATTTGGTCGATTCAGTGCATCCAGACCTTTAATCTTAATGCAATTCTGTCGAAGAATCTTTATTCAGCATCGCAGGCGTCTGGTTTAGTTATTGCCTTGAAACTTGGCATGTCTGTTCAATATCACAAAAGCAATTTATCCTACCAAGAAAGACGACTCTTGTGTATTTTTGTAAGAGTTATGCCCATTTTTCGACTCATATTTTGTCACTATGGAGCACCTGCAGACGACCTCGGCATCCACGTGCGATGTCCATGGATATACTTCCGATTCTTTAAACTATTTACAGATGTAAAGTATCCGTACATAATTCTCTTTTTAGCTTAAACAGTTTAAAGTCTGAAGTCACAATTGACGCAAGTCTATTTTCTAATACATAGAAAAACAACAATGGCCCGTCTGTACAGAAACTCGAACACACGACACGTTTGAGAATAACCAAGTCTTTGTCTTGCCTAATTCAAAGTAATCCTGTTTTTCATGACACTCACAAATAAATAAATTAATGATAAATAGATAAACTTGGAGAAACATCCTGGGGTATAAAAACCATAAAAACTATGTTTAAACCCTTAAATACATTTTATTTCTATTGTTTTTCACGACCATCAAGAAAAGAAACTTGGGGGGGAAATATTGTAAATAGATTTTTTTTTTCATTCTAAAAAACATCTTCTGCTCGAAAAAAAACTATGGTTTCTTAAATCATTAATCTCAAATTGTCGTCTGCGACTTCTTTTAATCTTAAATAGTCTTAAAAAACTGTCATCTGTTAATAATAATACTTACCCCCGGAACAAAGCCGCAGCATTCAAACGAGGTTGCAATAACTAACAGGTGTGAGCGCGCATTTGAAACCAATTTTCATGGTATTATGTGTTGCAGATTGTTTTGGTACCTCTGAATCTGATACAATCTTATTTGTGTACCTATCAAAACGGTGTTCATCCATGAGAAGTGATAATAACGTAACAAATACATCGGTATCTGCATTCCCATCAGTATGTTTGCATAACTCAAGCGAGAGTAATTGGTACTTTTAGTGAAAGCAATTAGTCTTTGCGGGAGCAAAATGTCGTAACTACAGCTTTATTAAAAGCTGTAGTTACGACATTTTGCTAGCGCATCGACGACTTATGGATAAACATTAAACGTCCGTTTATTGGTGCATAAAATTCGTGCATGAGTTCAAATGAACGAGATCTTTTGTCGCACGAAATCCTCTTTCCTTTTCAAGCATTGATCTTGACGAGACACTTGACGGATCGCCAGCCTCGCCCACTTACCTCCGACAGGAAGTGTCACTTCTATATTTATAAATGGTATTAGTTTGCAAAATGCTATGACTTTTGACGTCGTCACTACAACTTAATTAAGCCGTAGTTACGATGTTTAAAATGCCGATCCAACAAAAGTATTTCCGATAAATTTCGGCCGATACCGGAATTCAAAGTTTACTTCCAGTCTGCAGGAAATTTTTGATTGGTCGATTGAATCTTTGATTGATAGCAACGATCCGTCAATTAAAATTTTGTAGGCGGAAATTGAGAGGGGCTAGTTTTGTTAAAAGAACGTTATTTAATACATTCTGATACTCCGTTTAATAACGACCAACATTGTGGATAGTGGCTGACATTTGTTTATTATCATTATTTTTATCATTATTGTTATTATATTATTATAAACATTACCTTTAAGAGTTGAATTCTTGATCAATATTGAGAGCTACTTATCCCATTCCCACTCGGCGGCGCTTTTAGACGCCCCCAAAGGAAAATAAAGCTTTGGAAAACATTGTGGAAAATGAAGAAATTGCTTGTTACAAACAATTTCTTCATTTTCTACAATGTTTTTACCCAGATAGTTTAAATAAATCAAAGATTTCATAAACTTTACATTGTCGTCTGCATCGTCTTTCAATTTGGGGGAGTCCAAAATTTTGCCGTCTGGTAATGGGTGAAATAAATCAAATAAATGCCGTAGGAAACCCGGTTGAATGTTATGACTCACATGCTTTCAGGTAGAATTGTTATTTCAAATAATTATACTACCAACAGATAGTAACTTTCCTTTTAATATGTATGAATACACAGGTTGCAAAACGGAATTTGAAATTGTGTAGTTAAATTGACAACTCGCTAAGTATATTATCACACATGCATTCATAAACGTTATTTGTCATTTCCTAATACAGTTAAAAGGTTGTTTGTTTCCGCACGTTATTTATTTTATTTTTTTTTAAATTTTTTTAACCCATGTTATACTGGAAAAAATATTTGTTTTAAATTACATAAAAATAAAAGGACTGAAAGCTCTGTAAGGCTCTAGCTGTGGGTCAATATTTCGTTTGACGACTGATTTATTGAACGATTCTAGCTTGAAGGAGACAAACATGTATACAAAGATCACATATGTACAGTCTAATCTTTGTATCTCCTTCCAAAACGGTAATATTCCGGATTGAGCATGACAAGGATTAAATCACATTTAATGGAGACAAAACCCTTTTTACTTAAATGTTTGTCACGAAAATGGTTTTATTATTTGAATATTATGATGCGAAACACGGGGCACGAGTGAAAAAACCCGTTTGATATTTTTGATGTTACACGGGGAATTATTACACTAGTGTAATAAGTATGCAAATTGGCTGACTCCTAGAGTTACGCATTTTCGTAACGGTGTAAACGACGTCATGTGGTGAATCTAATGACATCATTATAAAGGACGTGTGTATCACAATATTATAGAATATTAAAGATTTATTACAAAAAATAAGGTCATATGATATAAAAAATCTGTCGTAGAAAACATGCACTATTAGACATAACCATGACTAGTGCTGAAGTTTCCTTACTTCACATGTGCATAATAATGGATTTGGTGCGCCAAAAACGACGATGTGTGTTATGGACATGGTAACCTTTGATTTTAATAAACGACAGGAAATCATTATTGTTTACTTCTATAAGAAAGAAAATTGTCGTTAGGAAAACCATAAAAAAAATTATAACCCTTGCATCAGAGCATGCGCGAGACATCTAAAATTAGTGTAAAAGACAGAACAGCCTGTAGCCACACAGTGTATTAACCCCTTACCAGACGACGATATGTTAGACTGGTCCAAATAAAAAGAGTTGCAGATAACAATTTAAAGTTTATGGTATTGAGATTTTGTCAGCTTTCTAGGTAGAAAACATTGTGTATAACTTGTTACAAGTAATTTCTTCATTATACACAATGTTTTCCCAATTGTTTTTCTTGGGGGGTGTCAAAAAGCGTCGTTGTGGGGAATGAGTTAAAGGCTCTGTGGCTCTGTTAGAGACTAAATTTCTGACAAAAAGGACTCCTGAAATCTTCGCTGAATTGGTTACGGACCCCTCTTTCAATGATTTCAGAATAGGCCACTAACCTGTTTTGAAAAGCTTCGCCTAACAGAAAACATAAATTACTTTCAAATTTATTTTCATAATAGGCTTGTCACCTATTATGAAGGGGAACTGTACAAAAATGTAAAGAAGATTTTAGAAATCCAACTGGTAAGAAAGTCTGTGCCTACGAGAACCGTAGAGCCTTTAAGCTATTCCAACACAGTGAAAATTTAGACCAGTCCAAATTGAAAGAAGTTGAAGGAGACAATTTCAAACTGTTGAAATCTTTTAAATCTTTGTCTCTTTGGACAGTAAACAATGTGGAAAAAATGTAGAAATTGCTTGAAACAAGCAATTTCTTCATTTTCAACATTGTTTTTCAGAACTATTTTCTTGGGGGGGGGGGTCAAAAAGGAGGTATCGAGGTGAGTTCGAATGGATGAAGAACAATCACTGATCGTGTTTAGAAATTTTAAGTCAGTATCTATCTATAGAGCAAATGGTGAGGACTCTGATCAGACCCTGCGGATGCATAGGCTGGTCTGAGTCTTACTTGTCCTACTATCGAAATTATTTGTAATGTAATGCACTTGCTAAATTGAAAGGGACATTTTTAGCTCACATGAGCACAACGTGCTCGTGGTGAGCTTTAGTGATCGTTGAATGTCTGTCGTCCGTCGTCCGTCGTGCGTCGTGCGGCGTCAACAATTGAAGTGTTTACACTCTAGAGGCCACAGTTGTGACCCAATCTTCATGGAACTTGATCAATATAATTGTTAGGTCATAAGAATTAACCCTATTGATTATGGGAGGGTTCTATTTGAATACACAGGAAAAGGGGCCTTAATGACAATTTCTTTGTTTACACTCTAGAGGTCACAAATATGGGTTTATCTTCATGAAACTTTGCCAGAATAATTATTAGGTCATAGAGATGAACCCTATTGATTATTAGAAGGATCTTTCCGAAAACACAGGAAAACGGGCCTTAATGACAATTTCTTTGTTAACACTCTAGAGGCCACAATTTTGGCCCAATCTTCATGAACTTGGTCAGAATAATTATTTGATCATGAGGATGAACCCTGTCGATTATTGAAGGATTCTATTGGAAAACACAGGAAAAAGGGGGCCTTAATGATAATTTCTTTGTTTACATTCTAGAGGCCACAATTTTTTCTCAATCTCCATGAAACTTGGTCAGAATAATTGTTAAGTCATAAGGATTAACCCTATTGATAATGGAACGATTTTATCGGAAAACACAGGAAAAGGGGCCTTAATGACAATTTCTTTGTTTAAAGTCTAGAGGCACAATTTAGGCTCAATCTTCATGAAACTTGGTCAGAATAATACTTAGGGCATAAGGATGTAGTCTATTGATTATGGGAAGGTTCTTTTGGAAAACACAAGAAAAGGGGCCTTAATGACAATTTCTTTGTTTACACTCTAGAGACCACAATTTTGGCTCAATTTTCATGAAAATTGGCCAGAATAATTGTTTAGTCACAAGGATGAACCCTATTGATTATAGGAAGGTACTTTAGGAAAACACAGGAAAAGGGCCTTAATGACAATTTCTTTATTAACGCTCTAGAGACCACAATTTTGGCTCATGGTTATGTAACTTGGTCAGGATACTTGTAAGGTCATAGAGATGAAGCTTATAGATTACCCTATAGGAAGGTTCTATAGGGTAACACAGGAAAAGGGGCCATAATGACAATTTCTTTGTTTACAATATAGAAGTCACAGTTTTGCCTCTATCTTCATGAAACTGATTATAGTTATTTGTCTCTAATTTCATATTTTTAAAAGCAGGCAGTTCAGGTGAGCGATCTAGGACCATCATGGTCCTCTTGTTAATAATCTTACTTAGAGGACACCAAATTTTTTAAGATAATTTTTCATCATATTCATGTAAATGAACGTAGAAAAAGAAATCACACAAAACAGTAAAGAAAAACACACAGAACTATTTTTGAAATTTGAAAATTCGTTTAATATACGATTGAATGGGCTATAACTTTCAAGGTTGATCTTATCGACCCACAGAAAAATCGTTTTATCATATGAAGAAATCAACCCTGCTGGGAAAGACAAGATTTATTTATGCACGTACACCGATGAGTAAATTTCACTTTCGACGCGTTATTTCTGCAATAGAAATACGGACTGATACGTGACCGTTATTTCTGCAATAGAAATGTGGACTGGTGCAGGGCCGTTATTTCTGCAATAGAAAAGTGGACTGGTGCAGGGCCGTTATGTCTGCAATACAAATGCGGACTGTGGAATGCCGTTATTTCTGCAATAGAAATAAAGACTGGTGCAGGGCCATTATTTCTGCAATTCAAATGCGAACTAGTACGTGGCCGTTATTTCGGCAATAGAAATACGGACTGGTGCGTAGTCGTTATTTCTGCAATAGAATTGCTGCTGGTACAGGGCCGTTATGTCTGCAATAGAAATACAGACTGGTGCGTGGTCGTTATTTCTGCAATAGAAATGCGGACTGGTGCGTGGCTGTTATGTCTGCAATAGAAATGCCGAAAAGGACTTGTGCGTGACTCAGTGGTACATCTGTTGATTCTTGACTATAGCGTCCATGATCGCGTACAACAACCGATTTGGAAAAAAGCGGCACACGAATAAGTTATTGAACTCTGTCAAGGCACTTCGTTGTCTTCATAAAAACCATGACTAACCCATTAATTGTTTGAATGCGATTTAACGCCACTTTGAAAATTATTTCGGTCATATCGCGGCGGTTGAAGCAGCTAACCATGGATTCCTGATATTTCTCACTTCAGTACAACCACTACATCCTTTCCGAGCCTCCAGCTGCTAACCTCACTTAGGTTGACGATTTTCCAACTATTGGTGGGGAATAGATATCGGAAAGGATATTTGCTGCGACCGGGGATCGAAGCCGGGACCCCATGATTAGGAGTTCGACGCACTGCCGACTGCGCTATGACCGCGGCATCTCCACATTTTGACGTGCCGAAGAAAATCTAATTATGGAAAATATTGTCACAAGCAATTTCTTCTTTTCTCACAATGTTTTTACCTCATATTGCCCTTAGTTTTAAAATTAAACTAACTTTATTTTGTCGTCTGCAACCCCTTTCAATTTGATCTTAAATGTGTCATCTGGGAAAAGGTTAGGTTCGTGGGCTACATATTTTTGAAGTAAATGAGATCTGGATTCTGCAAGAAATTGCCCCCCCGCCCCCTCTTAGTGAATAAAAAGGTTTTATAATCTGATAATCTGATAGTGTTACGGGTTTTCGTTGCCTCAAAATATTTGAGACAGATTCTTTCCTAATCATAAAGAAGTCTGGTGACTTATTTTCTAGTGAAGATTGTTGTAAAAACTTTGATACGAGGTGTTAAGAGGACTTCATCCGTGTCCTACTTTCTGTGTCTGCTAAATACGCGGAAAGCAAAGAAAAAATATTTTCGTATTGAAAAAAAAATCTCCCAGAAAAAAAATCTCGATTAAGTAGTTTACAATTGACTTAGCTTCCTTGATGGAATGTGCAAATATTATAGTCTTAATGATATAAACAACTGTCGTTGGGCGTGGCTTATCACACACGGAGTAGTTTGTGATGTTTTATGATGGATGGATTTTAATCATTACCGAGGCAGTTGGGGATCGTAAATCGATTAAGTCTAGTGTATAAAAAGCTTCAGTGTCAGAGGCTTTTTAGAGGGAAATGAGAGTCTCCGTTGTTATAAATTGCTTTCCTTGCGTACCTTTTGTTCATTAACTCAAGAAATGTTCTTGAAATAAACCGCCTCCCGCTGAAACTGTGTAATTGTACATCGTCGGTGTGCGAGCATAATGTCGTAACTACAGCTTTAATAAAGCTGTAGTTACGACGTTTTGCTCGCGCACCGACGATATGTAGGTACATATTTTGAAGAGTCTTTTTGTGGGTACTTAGAAATCCCTGCGAGGAAAGTTGTGACAAATCGTACTTTGACTGACTTTTTGCTGACCACGCCCTCATACCCCCCCCCACAAGTCAGTATGAAATGACGCAAATTTGCATAATGTACGGCCAGGATTGTGAAATAAAGTAAACCGTTGGTTTTCGACCTAAAAATCGTAACTTCAGCTTTAGGTACGACGTTTATGTCGCTTAACCAACGAAAATGTGCTTGATGGAGGCAAGTATTCATTTGATGTCGATTATATTATTTGATTGATCGATGTTCCATAATTCTAGGTTCAAGGTCACAACTGAAGGTCAAACGGAAAGCGCCGTGACTGTGACAAATTTCGAGTATGTGTTTGAAAAAGAATAACTGTCTCTGGATTCACTTTGAGACAAGCAGAATTTAACATTGTCTAGAATACATAAGTTATTAACATCGCCTATGCATGTTCAATACCTTTAAATACTCTAAAACAGCTAGCATCGGTTTGTTAAAAGAAAATCCCGCGACGGATCTATTATACCACCAGTACCCGCTTTCAAGTTCATTAATTATTATCAATCTAAACTCAATCTGTTACTTTGGATGCGTTATATTTTTCCATTCATAAATTAAGTAAAACGTCGCTTGGCGATCAAAATGTCGTAACTACAACTGTACTTAAGCGATGTGTTAAGGATACGATATTTGCACCGCCCACTGACGATAGTGTATGTAAGTTGCTTTTTTCCCCTCGCGACGCTCCGTCGTTTCCATAATTTATTAATTAAATAAACCTGTGCAATGCATATTTTGACATACGGAATTACAAGGTGCATCGTCTATGCATGTAATTATGCTAAACTTGTGGATAACATTCTACATCGGGCTTACAAAACATCGTATTTTTTCTTTTATTTTGCTGTTAGGAAATTAACGAATCGCTGGATTCGCACTAGGAGCTCCGACAGGAACTTCCACTTCGATATTAACCAATTTCAACGCAACAAAAATTTAGACTGGTCGAAGTACAAAGAAGTTGCAAACAACAATTTCTAGTGGATGAATATTTTTAAAAAAAAAAAACCTTTATCTTTGTAGGTACTGGTCCAGGTATAAAGAAGTTGCAAACAAAAAGTTTTGGTGTATAAAATATTAAAAATGTTTTATCTTTTAGGGAGAAAAGATTTTAGACATTGAAGAAATTGCTTTTTACAAGCAATTTCTTCATTATCAATAATATTTGCCAAAGCCTTTTCTTGAAGAGCGTTAAAAAGCGGGATTGTGTTGGAACGGGTTAAAAGATATTCTTTTTTAAAAAATTGATGGACAGTAAGATGTAACAAAAAAGGTAGAATGGGTGGCTGGCGACCTACACGCCGTAACTACAGCTTGGATAAGCTTGTAGTTACGGCGTATAAGTCGTCAAACTAACAAAAAGGCTTCACATAAATGTCAGCCAAATGTTGGAGTTCAAAGTTAACTTCCGATCTAAATGAACGATTTGATTGGTCTATTAATTTCTTGATTTAGAGTCGTTACCTGTCAATTTCAGCCTCTCTTCAACGATTGCAAATAGCTTAGTATGCCTTTCTCAATCTTAATTTCCGAGATTTGTAATTTTACTCCGTTATAGGGAGGTACATGTATCAAGGGTTTTTTTGTTTTTTTTTTTGTGTGTCAAAGCTTTTCACTATTTTTATACCCTTTCATACATTCTTTGAATAAAATATTCTGAAAACAAGTTTTGCGAAAATCGGAGACTGTTTATCAAAATAAACCAGGATATTTCCCTATTCGCCTACGTTGGCTTTTAATATATTTTAGGCTACGCCGAGATAGTCGCAGTGTATACCAGGACTTAAAACAATTTGAATCATCCATTCAGTTTGAATTAGCTCAAACCAACGTCATAGTGACGTCGTCAGCAGTTATGTTCGCTAGCCTGTTTTCTGTTCTGTAAAGATCCGTCGAAAACTGTCGTAAGGGTATATACAAATACAGACATTTACCGTAGTTTTGCGCTGACCACTTAATGTGACGCTTCAGGATGTTAGTTGTTTCCCTTGTGTCTTTGTGTCACATCAAAATGAGGTCATGCGGTGGCTATGATTTCTCAAAATAACGTGGATTTCCGATGAACCTTTCCCAAATAACCACAAAAGCCACTTAAAGCCTACCAGATCACCGCAAAGACAAGATTTGACTCATATTTAAGAATTAAAAATTCGTTTGGGCGTATTTTTTGGTCATAGTATCCAGAAATATCGACACATCCCTTTACATGTAGGATTTACTTTCTAGTGAAGTTATTTTACTCACATCGCAAACGCTTTGGCATAAATCTTACACAAAGACTCGTTGCTAATGACGCCACGTGTCTAAAGCTACTTCTCTTAATATATCATGATTCTTGATCTGTTCATGTAATAAATCATGATAAATTCTTATCGTGTTTCAGTGTGCATCGCAGCTAAATCTATCCCTATCTTAAAAGTAAATAACGAAATAAGTGAAATTTAGCGTTAAATGTTTTAAAAGAACCGCTGTGTCAGGATTTTTAAAGCATCTGAACATAAAAAATGCTTCCAGCTTATTTTGAATTTGTTCCTACGCATTCTACATAGTTTTGGAAACCACTTTATTGCATCGAAAGAATTAACCAATCGCGGTTGTCAATCAAAGAATCAGTCGACCAATCAAATAATTTATTTATACAAAAAAATGAACTCCAACATTGGACAAATATTTTGTGAAGCATTTTTAGCTCCACTGGCTGAAAGCCAGCGAGCTATTGTCATGTGTCCGTCGTGCGTCCGTCCGCGCGTCCGTTCGTTTTACTTTAAAAATCTTCTTCTATGAAACCAATTGATGGATTTCAACCAAATTTTACAGGAATGATCCTTGGGTGACCCTTTATCAGATTCTTTCCAAGAATTTTGATCGAATGAAAAAATGGCTTTATTGGGAGGGGCTATTTCCATATATTGTGAAAACTTTGAAAATCTTTTTCTCGGATTCCAATGGATGGATTTCAGCCAAAATTCACTTGATTAGTCCTTTGGCGACCTTTTATCAAATTCCTTCAAAGAATTTTGATAGGACTAAAAACATGGCTTTTATGGGCGGGGAATTATTTCCATATATGGCAAAGCTTTGAAAATCTTCATCTAAGAAACCATTTGATGGATTTCAACAAAATTTCACCAGGATGATCCTTTGGTGACCCCTTATTAGATTGCTAAAAAGGAATTGATTGGCTGTTAACATTGCTTTAATGGATCGGGCTTATTTCCATATGTGGTAAACCGTGAAAAGCTACAATCTGCAGGATGGTTTCAACCAAATTTCTCAGGAATGATAAGTAGATTCAGGCCGGTAGAGCGAATCAGGCGCTCAAGCGCCTCTAGTTGTTGGTTTGGCGACATAAAGCTTATTCTTGGTGATGTTTTGGTCGCCATTCAACCATTTAACTTTTCTGTTACTTATTGCTGGCCATCAATTTTGAGACATAACGCCGTTTAATATTGAAATAAAACTTCCTGTCGGAGTCAGTGAGTGTGACTAGAGCAATTAGTGGGCAGGGCCACTCGTTATTGCCTCGTCCATGTGCGACAGAATCGTTATAACTACAGCTTATTCTATGCTTTATCGCACATTGCAAAACTTAACCCTTTCGTGTATTTTTTCAAGCACACCATTATCGAAAATTTGGCAAGTAATAGACTTGAAGTTATTTTCCTTCGCTGTTGTAAATGGTACAAATCTTATTGGGGTTGTTTCAATGGCGTGTTAATGATTATGCAAAGTCTAAATTAATTCTCGTCTGCACCAAGTGACATTAATGGGTTTTTGAGTTTGTAAGTTTAGCTTACTCTTGTCAGAGATAAATGAAGCAATGACTTTAATAGTGCAGTAAAGTGGTAGATTTTCTGGACAGATCCGCATTTATATAAATATCCTCTGAAAAAAAATGATAATAATAATAATAAAAACGACTCAGCTGCATGCCATTAGATTCTTGACAAAGCTGGCCCATTGTAAGACGAACACGTTCTAAAATATATATCGATACGGATTTATCTCATTACTAGAAAGCAAAATTTTAGACTGGTACAAATTCAAAGGTGTTACAGAGGACAATTTGAAGTTAATGTAAACATTGTGGATATTGAAGAAATCTCTTCATTTTCCACCGTGTTTTCCAATTCCTTTTTCTTTATGGTGCCAAAAAGCGTAATTGTGTGGAAATGGGTTTATAACTTGTTCGTTTTAAAACGGGCTAGTTGTAGAGAACGAATAAAAATCAACACGATCTGGGGAAAAGATTATTGCGTAAAGAAGTTGTTTCCGTAAGCAGTTCGAGTCTGCGAATGACATTCCCAACAATTACATGAACAATGAGCATGAAACAAAGACTCTTACATTACTTTGCACGTCCACGCAATCTGATCAGGGTCTTCACCAGGATTGAAAGTTTTCGCACCAAACAGAATGCCCCCCTGGACATCATTACTTCTCTTCCAAAAACGTTTCTACCTTAAATGGTAGATGATATATATAATGGTATATATAAATATTTTAATTTTAGTTTCGTCTGTCTAGATTTTAGCGTTTTAATTGGGTTTTTTTACTCTACTATTTCTTTTGTAAGGTAGAAACATAAAATTTTGATCAAAGCCAGTAAAATACTTGTTTTGTTTTACTTGATGGCATTTACATTGAGGTATAAACATATAAACTTAACCCTTGTCATGCTGTATAAATTACCGAACTGAATTGATGTAAAATTAAAGGGCTAATAGAACTGATAGAACTTGTTGTTCAATAACCATTATTTCTTTTAGAAATCGATTTCATAAACAACTCTGGCAGGAAAAGTACAAGCAGGAGGTTGAGACCAAGATCAGCCTGCACTTATGTGCAGGCTGATCTTGGTCTAGATCTCCTGCCAAAACCGTAATATTCCGGGTTCAGCATGACAAGGGTTAATCATACTGTACATAGTGTGGTTAAGTTTAAAGGTTCATGCCTCAACGAATCAAAAAATATTCTCTCCATTTCTTAAAGATATTGAATCAGTTTGAAATTCCGAAAGAAACATCCCATAGTTTGACCTGTTAAAAATTACGCAGATTGAAAACGGATGTACTGCAAATCTCTGACACCATGGGGTGAGAAATTAGACTATCTGTTGTTGGTTTTCCACTTTGATCGTGCTTGAAAATTTTTTCAAGAGAACTACTTCCTCACTATATCAGTGTAAAAGTACGTTCATTTCGAGTTCATCGGCAGCCACACTGTAGAACTATTTTAGTCTTTCCAATGATCATTCTAATTTAGATGATACACAACGTAGGTAATTAAACAGTCGGGGTAAAAACACCTTAAATGAATCAGCGAATAAAAAAAATGCCGCGCCCTGTCGGAATTGTGTTCATTTATTTCCTAAGTTTTTCAGCCGCCGTTTGAATTTTTCATAGAAACACATATTAAACCCACTATTTAAAAACAACAACAACAAAAAACAAAACAAACAAAAAACCCAGTTAATTGGTACCGACGAAAAATAAAAATAAGATAAACAAAATAAAACGAAATAAAGCTCATTTGCTAATACTGAAATATGCCAAATATGTCCTGAATCAATTAAAAAATAACAGCCTAGTTAATTTTATGATATTCTTTACTTTTATCTGATGGGTTCTGTTATACTCAACAAGCAAATACAAAAAAAGTGACGTGCTTCAGTGCTTTTTGAAATGGGATTGTTTGGAAATGGGATTCATTTTTTTTCCTGTACAGACAACAAATACAAAACTAATAGAATTTGTGATACGGAATGTAAAATCTCGATATCAAACGGCGCTTCTCAAAACGTAATAAATTATTTAGATGTAATCAAAAAACCAACTTGTGCCAAAATTACCGTTAATTAAGGACGGGTCGGCTGAAAATTGCGGGTATCATACTACGAATTCTATCGATTGAAATTTTCTGGCTGTGGTAAAATGTTCTATTTCGATAGAGTTATGGTCGTTTGTCACGTAAGATGAAATCAGTGTATTTTCTTTGTAAGGATAAAAGTTTCTGTGAAAAAAAGTTGTTGTTTTTAGCTCACCTGAGTACAAAGAGAGAGGTGGGCTATTTCAGGTCGGTCATTGTTCGTCGTCCGTCCGTGCATCTGTTTGTTCATGATTTTTTCAACATCTTCTCCTGCTTAAACAGTAAGTGAATCTAGCTGAAACTTGGCAGGGATGTTTACCTGGTGAAGTTCTATAATAGTTTTCAAAGGAAATTTAATTCTACAAAAATCTGGCATGCCGTAGCATTTGAAAATTGGAAATTTAAGTAAATATTTGGATTTTTTTACAAGACTAAAGACATTGATATATAGTAAAATTGATTGATTGATTAATTAAGTGGGGTTTAACGCTACTTTTAACAACATTTCAGTATAACCAGATGGATCTTACCAAGTTAACTATTAACTATACACCGCGGCCAAAATGTGCCATGCCCAAAAGGTCCAAAGTAAAACAGACACGCTTAATTCGAATATCTCTAGTCTTCTCCTGACGATTGTCTACCAAGGTTGCTATAATTATACCCCTTGGTTACAAAGTTTAGGGAAAGACGCTCAATCATAGCCAGTTCAAAGTCTTCTCCTATAAACCTAGTTCCAGAAAACATTTTGACTGGTCCAAATTGAAAGAAGTTAAAGACGGCAATTCAAAATTGGATTGGAATTTAAATATATAAACCGTTTTTAGGACAGAAAACAATGTGTGAAATGGAGAAAGTTCTTGTATCAAGTAAGTTCTCCCTTTCTTACAATGTTTCCCAAACTATTTTTTCTCGAAGGCCTCAAAATATGGGATTGTATTAAATAAATTAAATTTTAAAGCCTTGGTGATTCATACTTGGAAAACAGCATTACTCATTGGTCTCGTGCTATGCCCAAAATCTTATATCTGTTACAACTATTAGGCTCCTTTATTAGGCACAAAAAAGTACTATAATCAGCAGATGACTCGGATGAGCGATTTAGGTCCATCTTGGTCCTCTTGATTTTCTATACTTTTCTATAGTCATAAATCGCTCTTGCATAACTATTTTATGTGTTTACAAAATTTATAAGAAAACATATTTAGCACAATGACATTTCATATATTTCAAATCCCTTTGCAATACTTCAATTATGACTCTGTAACCTTACGATAAAACTGACAATAACCCTTATGCTAATTCGTCTCAACAGTTAAGAAAGAGCTAGGTTAAAAGAATTGACCAATCGCCGCTGTCAATAGAAAAGCATGTCAACCAATGAAATCATTGTTTAGGCGGTAAACGAGTTTTTAACTCCAACACCATCGCCAATTTCGTTAACTTTTTTGTTGGTCTGGCGACATTAGCGACATAGTTTAGGTCGCCAACCAACTATTCTCATTTTGTGTTGCATGCTACTTGCCATAGAGTCTGCAAATTAACGCCTTCAAACGTAGGTGGACTTCCTGTCGGAGTAAGTGGGCGTGGACATCGGGGTAAGTGGGCGGGGTCTGTGATGGGTGAATTAAATACCATTTAGGCAGTTTTGATCGAACTCTGTTCGTTGTGTGTACATTGCTTTACTTCGTTAGTCCGAATCGACGGATCGCGACAGTCAGCCAAAGAATCAATCGACCAATCGAATCATTAAATTTGGTCTGAAGTGAACTTTGAACTCAAATATTGACTGACATTTACGTTCAACATTTTTGATTTGGCGGCTTAAACTTCTTGGATACAGCTTATTGAAGAAGATTTCTCGGACAAGTTTGATTTGGGACACGCGAGAAAAAAATGGTCACCATGTCAAAGGGATTGGCAAATTTTAACCGAATTAAGAATATTGATCCGTAGATTTTCTCCTTATATAATTACTTATAGAATTAAATCCATTTGGCAATATTGCGTGCACTTGGATGGGCACGGGTATGAACAAACAGCAATGTGTGTCACCTGGCAAAAACCTATTTGGGTCTACGTTCATATATTGCAGGTTAAAAAGTTACATAACCGAGAACACCTTAGAAGTAATCGATAGACGCTAATTTGTTGAAACAACACCATCAGCAATGTCTTCATTTTGAAGGTTTTTGTTTGTAACCAATTGACGTTTTATCCCCGTTGAACTATACTTAATTTTACGCCTTTCAAAACAATGACGCTTGTAGGACCCACACACACACACACACACACAAGAAAAACATTTGGAAAAACATTGTGGAAAATGAAGAAATTGTTTGTAACAAACAAATTCTTCACGTTTCACAATATTTTTCTACCCAGAAAGTTGAAAAAAATCTGAAATACATAAACATTCATTTGTTGTCTGCAACTCCTCTCAATTTGGAACAGTTTAAATTTTTGCTGTAATGTAATTGGTTTATACATTTGAATTAGATTATATATAAACAATGAAATAGGTCCTCTTTTAAGATTAGGTTCTGTTTAAATCCGAGGTTTTTCAATTTCTTGATTGACCGTTTCTACGTGACGGAATTTTCTATGTTGACATATCTAATAAGTACAGCGTTCCTTACAGCTAAACGTCAGGGGTTATCAATCTAATAAAGTGCATGATTCACTGTAACAAGATAGTTGTGGGTTATAAAATATCGTGCAATATAATGTATTATTTGTATGCATTCATGCACATTCCTACGTGAATATTACGGCTGATATGTTGACTAATAAGGAAATATGAAGAAATTCACAATGAAACAATGGCGTAAAGCGGTTATAGTGAGTCTTGACTTTGAATATTAGTCAATCCATACATCTAATCATTAATCTGTTACCTAACAATGACACTTCCCAACGCACTGAAGAAAAATACGATCATTGAAAACTTTGTGGGAAAAGGAGAAATTGCTTGTAACAAGCAATTTCTCCTTTTCTCACAATGTTTTTTACTCTGTTTGGCTCTTATTCTCATAATTATCCACAATTTGAAATTTCGTCTGCAACTTCTTTCAGTTTGGACCAGTCTAATATTATCTTGTATTTCAATGAACTAACCCGGTTGTTTTGGACCAAAAAGTCTAGGTGTTGTCATCACCCTGATGTTGATGGTGTATAGACGTCAGAGATACTTGAGTAGATAAAGTTTATCATGTAGATGTAAGAAGTGTTGGTGTTAACGGACAAACATAAACGCTGCTATAAGTTTTGTTATAACTGAAGATACTTGGTTGAATCTTGTTAAGGGTTTTCACCATCACAAAGCAATCTACAGTAACTCTTCATGGTGTATAGACGTCGGTGGTACCTGTGTCGACCAAGTTTATCGTGTAGGTGTAAGAAGTGATGTAGACGGACAAACATTTACAAACACAAAAGTTGCTCTAAGTTTTGTTAAAAATGTGCGTTGAAATTCAAGACTGGAACAATTACAAACTTCGGCAAGCGATGCCTACAACATGAACATTTGTTGGTCTACCGTAGCTTAAGATGACGCTGTTAATTTTGATAATTTTGAGCCCATATCGTGCGATATAGAGTTTATTTTGTGCGGAAAGAATCTCTACGAGTATCCTGAGTAAGACCAATGCCGTGCTAAAAAGATACAAAAAAAATTTGCTATTGTCTGAAAAGACTAAAACTCACCCCCGAATTTAAATAAATCACCTACAGTAATTTTTATGCTTAATTATCAAAGTGTAACTGGTACTTTAACCCTTCCGTTTTCTAAAATTTTAGGCTGCTCCAAATTGAAAGAGAATGCTGAAAATTCGATGCATTTTGAAATATAGCCATCCTGTGTGGTTGAAAATATTGTGGAAAAGGGAGAAATGGCGTGTTACCAGCAATTTCTCCTTTTTCCACAATATTTTTTCAAGTATAAAATCACACCGACGTAAAATCCCGGGTTTGTACAGGAAAGGGTTAAATATATTCATATTTAAATTTCAATCCATAATTTAAAATTTCAACCCATAATGACCTTTGCTGGTTCATATATCTAATCCCTCACATTGTGTACGATATGGTTCCGTTTCGCATGAGGAGGGGTCATTTTTGTTTTAACCATGATGACAACAGTTTAAATTGGTCTGAATTCAAAGAAGTTGCAGACAACAATTCAAAGTTGTTTGCATTTTGAAAATCACAATTCTTTGTGGTTGAAAGCATTGTGGAAAATGTAAAAAAAATCACATTTCAAGCAATTTCTTCATTGTACAAAATGATTTTTAAGGGATTTCTTTTCTAAAGCGGCGTATAAAGATGGGACTTTTGGTATTGGGTTAACGAATGGTTCCTTTACGCAAGGCAGGTCATATTCACATTCCATAATCACAGATTATAATTTAATGATATATTTAGTACGTACTATATCGAGAAAGAACCACACAGGGTGTCCTTTATGCGTTTGCATTGACACGGAAATGACATAATTAACAATAATTAAGTGACTACTATCCAAGTCGGAGTGTGCATTCTTGGGCCGCCTGCCAACTCAAATAGTAACCCTTGTGCCAAAAACGGATTCATATTGCAAGTTATTTGATCACGTTGTTCATTTGGAATGAATATGTTATCCCATTCCCACTCAATGACGCTTTCTGACGCTCTTCAAGGAAAACGTTAGAGAAAACATTGTATAGAATTGCACCAGCAATTTCTTCATTTTGCACAAAATTTCCACCGAGAAAGTTGAAAAAATCTAGAATTTCATAAAGTTTGAATTTTGTCTGCAACTTCTTTCAATATGGATCAGTCTAAAATTTTGCCGTCTAGTAATGGGTTAAAACTAAGATGAAGCATTCCTTCAATTGAAATTCATATTTAATAAAAGAACCGTTCAATTCAACAAAAGTTGTAGACCTACATCTTATTACATGTCATGGATTACTGGGATGGAAACGCTGCTGCTAGAAAATATCGCAGAAAACTCTTATGTAACAGTAACTCTTCTTTTTCCTTCTTTCGATAAAACATCTTAGGTCTTAATTTACACTACTTTTTATTCTACGCCTGCAATTTTCAATCACATCAGCCTAAAACAAGCAGAATTATACACTTCGATACACATTTAAATTTGCGGTTCAACATAACACGCAAAATAAACAAACGATACATTTCGCTAAAAATATAACTTCATACGGCCCTCCGGGGAATAATATAATACCCCAAGAAAATAATTACAGAGTCTGCAAATGATTTTTGAAAAAAAAAATCTTAATTGTTTTGTTAAAGTGACAGATATTTGAAAGACAGACCTGACAACATAGTAATAACAATACCGGAAACCGGAATCCTGCTGCGATACGGGAGCCCAGCCTTTTGCTAATAAGCCAAGAAACAATGCTTAAAATGCAATAAAACCTAGCACTGTTACAAGCCTGGTTATTGTTGCACCCTTTACCCAGCAAAATATGAGTTTATGAATTTTAATGATTTATAATAATCTAAGATAGTTTTGGTTAATGATATTGATACGTGAAATGGGTAAGAGAAAATTTCATTGCTAAAAGCATTTGTATCCATTTTTAATTGGTCGGAGACCATTTTGTATAACCATAAACTCGAAATTTCGTTGCTGCAATTTAGCAAAACTGCTCTAAGACCAACTGTACTATTCTTAATTACCTTATATTTAGGATATACTGCTAATTGTTTATAAATATAATCATTTCATCAAAATATCAAAGGTAAAACATTAAAGTAAATGCAGGCGTCCACTATTTTTGTGATACACTTTTGTAGTTTTGGTGAATTTAACGCAGTAATTATCTTTCCGGTTACCAATAAACGATCTACCTTTTGTTTTAAGCACTTGACTATAAACAAACATCATAAGGTATCTCGGGCGCACTTGTCGGAAGTCAATGGGCGTTCCCAGCGATCCGTCAATTTATTAATAGAAAGGCTGAGTTCGTGTGCCGCTTAATATTAACTAGTACTTGTACAAAGAAATTCTATACCATGTTAGACCAGAAATAATCCATTTACATCGCTCTTATTTTCGAATCTCTATAAGGATTTCATTTTACAAAATTAAAAATTAAGAAAATTTTCATTTTGCCCTTGACAAAGGACAGCCGTATGTATGAAAAGTGTGTTGAAGTATAAGACCCTGTTTGATTAAGCATTTCATAAAGAGGTTAACCGTTGCGAGAGGAATGGTTGGCAGTCAAGGCTAAGTCACTTAAAATGAGACAAAATGTTGAAAGCATTTCACAGAATAATCGACCAACACTGCTTTACTAATAGAATTCGTGAGGAATAAAGGGGTTGCAAAATGTCTTTTTTTCGTCCCCGTTCGTAAGCTTGTTAATGAATGAAACTAGAAAAACAGCACGAAGGAAAAAATGCACAAGGAATTTTGTTTTTGCCAAGAACACTTTTTTATCACTTTTGTTCTCAAAACAAAGAACAAAAAATCATAACATTTCTTACTGACTATCATGAAACGTTGAGTAATCGTGTGAACCCGTATTCCCCCTTTTAACCCATTTCTATATGATACAATTTTAGACCCGTCCGAATTGAAATAATTAGCAGAAAACAATGTCAAGTTGACGGAAGTTTATTTATCTTTTTGTATCTTTTGAGGTAAAAAAACCCATTGTGGAATAGCAATGTTTTCTTAATTGTTTTCTTTTAAAAACGTCATTGTGTAGGAATGGGTAAACTGAACTTGATTCGTGTAACCTGTCCTTTCCGATTTCTCACAAGCGTTTAATTGCGGCGAACATCAAAGTTCAGCTAATACTTCTAAAAGGAGATTCCCCTCTTCAATGTTACCGTATTTTGTGAGATTGATTTTTAAAACTCTTTGAATCTGTTTAAAGCGCAGTTGAAAATAATTACAGCTTGAGATCCGCTTTTTGAATACAGTAATCGATAGTTATTTTGGCTTTCATTTGATTTCCTCCATAGAGTCTTTGAATGATCTTCCGTATTTCTTTTCACTAGACTCCAGTGTTACGGTAAAAAACGGGATTTTCCGGTCAAAGAAAAACGAGTTCGTAAATGGACATGGCGTCATCATCAACAATGAATTGCAGAAATAATTTTAGAAGATTCATACGAGATAACTAATTGATGTGGTCAAGAAGCAGGGCGTCGACTTCTTTGTGTGTCTGTTGCGGAGAAGCATAGCGTGGCTGTGTTCTCCATGGTCAAGAGGTAAAAAGTCAGCTTCCTGTTGTTACCGTGGTCGAGGAGTAGAACATCGGTATCCTGTTCTGCCCGTAATCGAGAGGTAGAGCATGGTAGCGATAACCATTATCGAGAAGAAGAGGGTTTGGGTTGAGTTCGTGATCTTGAGATAGAACGGGGGCTTCCTGATCAAAATCCCGAGTTCGATTCCAGAGAGCGGCTATCGATCTTGGTTCTTTCATTGGCCGACATATTTGGAAAAAGTACTGGTGATTTTACAAGAAGCAGAACCGAGAGACATCAATCTAAGATTTTTCCCCAAATAATGTAAAATTAGTATGTTCGTCTATTGCAAAAAAAATCATTCAGTATGGTAGAAGCTGTTGTGGAAAAGAAGAAATTATGTGTTACTAATTTCTTTTTTCCAAAATATTTTCTAAAATCTAAAACATTGTGACGCAAAAACAAGGGGTTGAACCGAAAAGAATTAAATTTTGTTGATTGTCCTTTTATCTGACAGCTAAATAACATCACTGATTGAATTTGATTCAATTCTACAGAAATATGAGTGTTAGCTTAACCAAAATCGACTTAAATTTCTAATTATATGTATGCAGTACTCTGAGATTTGAAATGAAATCTCTGTATTCTGAAAACATAAAGCATTGATATTTTCTAACTCTCAAAAAAACTCATCAAAATTCTACTTTTCATTTAAAAGTTTTGAATAACTAGTAATTTAGAAAAACTAACGGCTTAGTTGAAGTCGCTTTACTAGGTAGTCGAAATATTTTTTATTACCCTGACGAAAATCTTATATTACGAGACGTGGCACTGTCTATGTGTTTACGATCCGCTTTGACTAATTAACTCTTTCCTGTTCAATTCCAGGGTTTTACGTCACTGTGAACTTAATGATTTAAAGATATTGTAGAAAAAGAAGAAATTGCTTATACCAAGTAGAAGAAATTGCTTGTATCAAGCAATTTCTCTTTTTCTACAATATTTTTTACCCTGCTGAATGGTTATTTTCAAATGAAATCTAATTAAATTTTTCGTCTGCAAAACCTTTGCATTTGGACAGACATAAAATTTTGAAAAACCAGGAAAGGGTTAAAAAATCTAAAGAAAAAAAAAATATCGCATTTTGAAAAGAATGTTTTTAACAGCAAGAAGAAACAAACTTAAGTACCGAATCCTTTTATTTATTTCTCACAGTGTTTCACAGCATACGGTAAAGAAAATCTATCTGAATTCGCGTCTGTGTTTTAGTCCCTGTGGATAAATCTTTATTTTAGTCATCAAGTTAAGATCTACAAGGCAAAGGTTGAGAGACAAATTACCAAAACATGTCGGATTAGACTCATCGAAAACCGTATTATTGCTGACAATTGGCTGTTTGCTGATTGGAGTTTAATTGAATTTGACCATGAAAAGATTTTCAAGTCCTTTTGTACAAAAAGGAGATCATTTCTCGTGATGGACCCTTAAAATTAGTTATTGAGTTCACAAATTTACGAGTTTTGTGCGTGTCCTTGTGTATCGAAACAAAGGTTTCTGTCATTTTCATTTTCCACCACCATGTAAAATCTAATACAAATTACTCTTATATTGTAAACGAACTAGGTCTAGTCTAGACGAACACGTTATTGAGGACCAGGGACTGGGAAGGGGTGTAAGAACTCCACCTCTGTTCGTACCCCTGTTCGAGTGGTTTCTTCGGTTTCACTTTCTGAAAACAATTCTTAGAACAAAAATCAGTATTTTCATAAGTTTTCTACCAGATGTCCCCCCTGTGGACCGTATGTTGCATATAGTTGTAGTATGACCTACGGCTCGCGCTGGACATTTTATATGTATGTAAAAGTGGTGAGTCGATACAAAACTAGTGAAATAATTATGAAAATGTGGTAAAGCCTGTGGTAACGCCTTTTCATTATTGTAAAATGACGTCATGATTATACTTCTAATGACGTCATTTTGCATGCGTAAGAAAAATCTTAATAGGTTTTTGTCAAGAATTTTATCGATTGATCGCAAAAGTTTAGTTCACATAAAAAATTAATTATAGAATTCGTATTCACAAAGTAACTCATCGAATTCATTAAACTCGTCATCTAAAAAAAGATAAAGCCTCGTTTTTATTTGTCTCAAAATGACTTTATCAACCCATGCCCGCTTAATACTACTTTTTAACGGCCCTTTATAAGAAGGCTTTAGGAAACACAGTTGAGAATGAATAAACTGCCTATTACAAACAATTTCATCATTATTCACAGTGTTTTCTTAAAACATATTTTAAGTTGATCATATATTTATTGTTGTCTGCAATTTCTTTCAATGCTAATTCTAACGACTAATCTAGTCGTTTGATAATGGGTTGTTTAATTTCATATTCCATGAAGACCCATTCAATACCATCTATAAGCATAGCACCATTTTGAAATATCAAATATCAAAATCAAAGTAAGTTTATATGTAGCTGTTTCTAGTGCAAATTCGATATTCGCCGCTAGTTTGACACGAAAAAACTGGCTTGAAACACGTTTTATAAACCACTTATTGGCGTTATGCAAGTAAAGTATGAAATGCTTGTTTGCACCAAAATCTGCTACTCGACAAATAATTGTTCAATGACAAAAATCAAGGAAACCGGAAATTAATCTGTTTAATCAAACAGCCTACAATACTGCGATTGTAAATAGACTGTGTGCACTTTATTAATGTAAGACAAATATCGATCTTTTGTTGGTTGAAGTACTCTACTATTATATCATGATTTTGCAAATCCGTGACGTAATCAATGTAAACGAACGGGTTTATCTAATGAAGAAAGTTGTTATTGTTGGCGTCAGATGCCAGATTCATTCAGAAAGTGTTGCGCCAACTGACATTCGCTGAACAGGTAGTTCACCTTTCATAAAACGAATATTTTACCCTTATAATTGGAGCAGTTTTCCTTCTCGCGTAAAAAAATGACCATTTATTACGGACTTCCTCTCTGGACTGATTTTTATCAGCAGTAAAGGTAGTTTTGGACCACTAATCAGAGGGATACTTATATGTAGCATTAAGAAAAACATTTCTATATGAGCAACATTGAGGGATCAGCGCTGTCAATCAAAACGTTGACTGAAATAACATACCATTCACTTACATCGCAAACGCAAAAATTCCCCCCAAAATTTGCTTTTAGCTAGCAAAGCGTCAGCTTTGATAGCTTAAGTTAACAGGCAGTTTTGAGGTCTTCTCAGAGTCCAATGAGTGCAAACTTCCTCTGGAGGCTTAACCACTACATCCATTAAATGTCTACGCCATAAAAGTAGTCCTTATGTATTTCGGGAATAATGCAAACTCTGCCTACAAATTAATCTCCTAGGTAGTTTTAGGTTACTTTATTATATTATGTTCAAAATGGGTCTAACAAGAGTCTTCGCTGTGCACACTGCTTTGTGTGGCCACATGAATTAACTTTATTCAACATGTAGATAACTCCTTCAATAGCATGCTATTTAACCCATTCCCACTCAATTCCGCCTTTTAAGCATTTCTAGAAAAAAAATTAGAAGAAATTGTCAGCAATGAAGAAATTGATTGTAACAAGCAATTTCTTCTTTGTTCACAATGTTTTCTTCCTAATAAGGTAAATTCAAGCATTTTCAAAATTTTCTTCAGCAGATTCTTTCAATTTGAACCAGTCTTCGTTTTATCATGTTGTAATGGGCTAACTCCTGTGCTATTTCAACCTCGTTTATCTATCATGATAACCTTTAGCAAAGAAGATAACTTAACAAAACTATACTTTAATAGTTAAGAGCACTTTCAGTAGTTTGTTTTTCAAGAGAGTATAAAACAAGTTTTGCAGTCAATCTTAATAGAGATACACAAAATTAACTTCAAAAGACAAGCCTTTGTCTCTCGCCCATCAAAAACTATATAGTCCGTTATGATTGAGAAAATATAAAAGAGAACTCACAACATAGGGGTTGGGAAACAAATTTGACATCGCTTTCTCTGATCTAGAGCTCTATATTGTTGTGGTGTTTATTGGACCATAGGTTCGAGTCCCGTGTTTCACATACTTTACACCGAACGCGCCTAGGGTAGCGGATATTATAATTAGTGAAACAAAACATAATCGACGGACACATAGATATGTGCACTTAAAGGGGAGTTTAATAGACGATATTAGTTTTCAGAATTTAATCGCTGTGGAAAAATAGTCAAATTAACAAGAAACCTGTTCTTCAAATACATTTTGGAATAAGGGAAACCGATTTACTTTTTAGCTCACCTGAGCACAAAGTGCGAGGTGAGCTATTGTGATCGGTCGTTGTCCGTCGTCCGTCCGTCCGTCTGTCCGTCTGTCCGTCTGTCCGTCTGTCCGTCCGTCCACAATTTCTTTAAAAATCTTCTCCTCCTAAACCAGTAGGCCAATCAAGCTGAAACTTTGCAGGGATGTTCCTTGGGTGAAGTTCTACAAAAGTTGTTAAAAGAATTTAATTCCGTCAAAAACTCTGGTTGCTGCGGCATGTGAAAATGGGAATCTTTAGTAAATCTGTAAAAATCTTTAAAAATCTTCTCCTCCTAAACCAGTAGGCCAATCAAGCTAAAACTTTGCAGGGATGTTCCTTGGGTGAAGTTCTACAAAAGTTGTTAAAAGAATTTAATTCCATCAAAAACTCTGGTTGCCGCGGCATGTGAAAATGGGAATCTTAAGTAAATCTGTTAAAATCTTTGAAAATCTTCTCCTCCTAAACCAGTAGGCCAATCAAGCTAAAACTTTGCAGGGATGTTCCTTGGGTGAAGTACTACAAAAGTTATTAAAAGAATTTAATTCTGTCAAAAACTCTGGTTGCTGCGGCATGTGAAAATGGGAATCTTTAGTAAATCTGTAAAAATCTTTAAAAATCTTCTCCTCCTAAACCAGTAGGCCAATCAAGCTGAAACTTTGCAGGGATGTTCCTTGGGTGAAGTTCTACAAAAGTTGTTAAAAGAATTTAATTCCATCAAAAACTCTGGTTGCCGCGGCATGTGAAAATGGGAATCTTAAGTAAATCTGTTAAAATCTTTGAAAATCTTCTCCTCCTAAACCAGTAGGCCAATCAAGCTAAAACTTTGCAGGGATGTTCCTTGGGTGAAGTACTACAAAAGTTGTAAAAAGAATTTAATTCTGTCAAAAACTCTGATTGCTGCGGCATGTGAAAATGTGAATCTTTAGTAAATCTGTTAAAATCTTAAAAAATCTTCTCCTTCTAAACCAGTAGGCCAATCAAGCTGAAACTTTGCAGGGATGTTCCTTGGGTGAAGTTCTACGAAAGTTGTTAAAAGAATTTAATTTCATCAAAAACTCTGGTTGCCGCGGCATGTGAAAATGGGAATCTTAAGTAAATCTGTAAAAATCTTTAAAAATCTTCTCCCCCTAAGCCAGTAGGCCAATCAAGCTGAAACTTTGAAGGGATGTTCCTTGGGTGAAGTCCTACAAAAGTTGTTAAAAGAAGTTAATTCTGTCAAAAACTCTGGTTGCCACGGCATGTGAAAATGGGAATCTTTAGTAAATCTGTAAAAATCTTTAAAAATCTTCTCCTCTTAAACCAGTGGGCCAATCAAGCTGAAACTTTGCAGGAATGTTCCTTGGTTGAAGCTCTTCAAAAGTTGTTAAAAGAATTCAATTCCGTGTACTCTTGTAGCCATGGCATATGAAAATGGGAAATTTTAGAAAATCTATGTTGTCTTTTTTCTCACAGACTACAAGGCCAAAGGCATTTATATTTTATATAGAGCTTAATCATATGGTTCTCTACCAAGTTTTTAAATATTTAATCTCTGGGGTCAAAAATTGCCCCGCCCTTGAGGTCCGAAGTTTGGGAAAATGCTTACTTAGAGCAATTTCAAAAGACTTCTCCTCTTAAACTATAAGGTTTAGGATATTCATATTTGGTATGGAGCATAACTAGATGGTTTTGTACTATATCACTAAAAGTTGTCTTCCTCAGGTCAAAAACGGCCTTGCACTAAGGGTCAAAAATTTGGAAAAACGCAAAATTTGAGTATGTTAAAAAAAAATTCTTCATCTAAAGGAGGAGGGCGTTTATATTTTGAGTGTAGCATAGCCTGGCTGTTATCTATCAGTTTTGATCAAATTATGCCTGTAGGTTAATAAACACCCCTTCCCTGGGTGTCCAAAGTTTGTAAAAAAGCTTCATTAGACCATGTTCAATAGTCTTTTCCTCCCAATCTACAAAGTCTAAGGCATTCATATTTTGTATATAGCATACCCAGATGGTTCTCTACCATGTTAGCTAAAATGTTAGCCCTGGGATAAAACATGGCACTGCCCCAGAGGTCAATTTTTTTTTCAAAACACTCAATTAGAGCAACATCAAAAGTTTTCTCCTTCTGAAGGTGAAGGGCATATATATTTGGTATGTAGCATGACTAAATAATTTTGTACTATATAACAGGAAAACATGCTCTTAGGATAAAAAATGTCTCTGCTCCTGGGGTTGAAAATTGCGTAAATTGCATTGAAAGAATTCTTCTTAAATATAGGCTCTAGAGCATTTACATTAAAAACAAAGGATAACATTATTGTTATCTACCATGTTTATATCCTTTTGACAAACATGGCCCTTCCCAAGGCATCCAAAGATATGAAAAACGCTCAATAAGAGCATGTTCAAATATCTTCCACTCCTCATGTATAAGTTGTAATGCATTCATATTTTGATGTATAGTACATCCAGATTGTTCTCTACCAAGGTTGCTAAAATTACACCCATTGAAGTTGCAGACTGTAATTAGAGTTTGATTGAAATCGAAATACAAAGAATTTCAGGTAGAAAACACTGTGAGAAATGGATAAATTGCTTGTCACTCCCTTTCTCACTATGTATTTTTCAAACCTATTTTCCCTGAGGGTGACAAATTCTGGGATAGTTTGGTAATGGATTAAACTATAAAGCCAAAGGCATTCATTATTATTGTAAAACATTACTGGATTGTTTTGTACAAAGCCCAAAATCTTATATATCTTTTATAAGTTGTGTCTTTTTTATACTTAAAAGTACTGTAATTTGGAGATGCCTCAGGTGAGCGATTTAGGACCATCATGGTCCTCTTGTTTCAAATACACCAGCCCTATCACATAGCGGTTGATTTAGAAACGTAATTAAGAAAGTCTTCCTATTCATTTTGATCATTCCACTTGGCACTTTTTCAGGCAGATTTTTATTTTTCTCGCATTTTTGCGGCGTCTAACAATAACCGTGTCTAGAGTGTAAAACTTTCTAGAATGAGATTTTGATGCCAATATTATCTCTGTTTTCTCTTTGAGTGTAGACAGTCTGAAAGTGACTCGCGTGGAAGTAAACTTGTCAGGTAAAATATAACCATGTCGGAAACTTCGACTTGAACTAAACTGCCCTGACTTGGTGGGCTAACCAGGATCGACACTTTCTTTCTGTTGCAACTCTGTCCTAATGTTTCATGCATCGAAGGGGTTAGTGCTAAAAATGTTAATGCTGGGCAATGAATGCGCACTTTCAGTGTTTTAGCACTACATTGTAATCCGTCGGTATTTTGAAATGTTATTTCTACGAAGTTCGCAATCGAATGAACGGCACTGTCAATTGAAAAATCGATTTGCCGATCAAACCATTCATTTAAACTGGAACTGAATGTATGTTAAGCATTTTTATTTTTTGAAGGGGGGGGGGGGGGGTAAGCGATTTAAAATGGCCAAGTCGTAGTTACGATGTCAAGGTCGCCTACCAACGATTTATATTTGTTCTTGACCATATATTTTACAAATAATGTCGTTTATATCATCACTGAAATTGTATCGTCAATAGTCAGTTAACGGTTCGCGAATTGAAATCATTTGAAGTTCGAAATCCAACATCTAAGTAATTCAATTTTTTGGTTTGGCGACTTAAATGTCGTAACTAAGCTGCAGTCACGACGTTTAGGTCGCCAAATACTATTATACTTGTTGATGTTATATGTTAATAACCATAGATATTGCAAAATAAGGCCGTTTGCTATCTTAGTCATACTTCAAGTCGAGGTTTTAGGGTGTAGCAAGTGTTATTATATCTTCACCATGAAGACCTAAAAGTATAGACCAGTCCTGGACAACAAGAAGGATCGCCTTACACTAACTTCTCTGGGGATTGATCCCAGAATTCAATTTATATAATTTGACCAAACTTTTCTATGAAAAAAACGGTGGCTTAACGCAAAAACATCAAAAGTGTTTATACAAAGATATACTAAGCAATTGATACGCGCGTAAGGTATACACCACGCATCGGCGTTACTATATCAAACCAACAGATCTATATGACTCAGTCTGTTCTGCTATTGGCAAGTTTTTGTTTGAAAATCTGTATCCTTTGTTTGTATTGGTCATTCTTGACCATCTTTTTGAATATTATCAATCCGTTCATTGGCTCTAAGTAGCTCATGACCAAGAAACCATTCAAAAGTGTGATGACTTGAGTAGATTTGAAACACCGGACTGATTTTAGACGAGTATAGAAACACGTCTTTCTTTTTGGAAAGAAATAGCATTTACGCAGACCCTTAAGTAATCTATCTACAATGCCGGGGTCGTCAAACAACCAATATACTTTTTGTTACATGCTACTGGCCATAAATTTGGAAAAAAATAACGCTGTTACAAATCGAATCGGGACTTCCTGTCGGAGTTCATGGGCGGGGTCTAGGTAGTCAGTGGCTTGGGTCCAGCGATTGGTCAATTTCTGCGGTTGTTTCTGAAATTAGCGATTTACTTGAATGGAAAAATCACGGGGATAAGAATCACATAGAATTATCAAATTATTCTTTAATTCATTATCAAACTGGATTCCAAAATGTAAAATGTGTAAAAATAAGCTTTGATAATGAAGAAATTCCAGAGTAAGAAATCAGACACCGTGTGAAAAAATATATCCCCAAAATACCGAAAATTGTAGAAAATAGGGATTTTTTTAAAGCTCTATATCTCGAAAGGGGGTACGGTTTTGCTTAAACTGTTTAGATGAGCAGTATCAAAGGTACAAAAAAAAAATTCTATCGACAAACGGATTATACTTTCATGAATAGATATATTGATTTTTAGCTCCCCTGAGCACAATGTGCTCATGATGAGCTTTTGTGATCGTTGAATGACTGTCGTCCGTCGACCGTCGTCCATCGTGCGTCGTGCGTAGTGCGGCGTCAACAATTGAAGTGTTGACACTCTAGAGGCCACAGTTTTTACCCAATCTTCATGAAACTTGAACAGAATGATTGTTAGGTCATGAGGATGAAACCTATTGATTATGGGAGGGGCACAGGTAAAGGGGCCTTAATCACAATTTCTTTGTTTACACTCTAGATGTCACAAATATGGCTCTATCTTCATGAAACTGTGCCAGAATAGTTGTTAGGTCATAGAGATGAACCCTATTGATTATTAGAAGGATCTTTACGAAAACACAGGAAAAGGGGCTTTAATGACAACTTCTTTGTTTACACTCTAGAGGCCACAATTTTGGCCCAATCTTCATGAAACTTGGTCAGAATAATTGTTTGATCATGAGGATGAACCCTATTGATTATTGGAGGATTCTATTGGAAAACACAGGAAAAGGGGCCCTAATGACAATTTCTTTGTTTACACTCTAGAGGCCACAATTTTGGCTCAATCTTTATGAAACTTGGTCAGAATAATTGTTAGGTCGTAAGGTTTAACCCTATTGCTTATGGAAAGGTTCTATCGGAAAACACAGGAAAAGGGGCCTTAATGACAATTTCTTTGATAATGCTCTGGAGGTCATCATTTTGGCTCAATTGTCATGTTATTTGGTCAGGATACTTGTAAGGTCATAAAGATGAACCTTATAGATTATTGGAAGGTTCTATAGGATAGCACAGGAAAAGGGGCCATAATGACAATTTCTTTGTTTACAATAAAGAAGGCATAGTTTTGCCTCTATCATGAAACTGATTATAGTTATTTGTCTCGAATTGCATTTTTTAAAACAGAAGACAGTTCAGGTGAGCGATCTAGGACCATCGTGGTCCTCTTGTTTTTATCAAAGATACAATATATCGATACAGCCGGATGTTTGATCAGACGGATGTAAGGACGGGTAAACAGATAAATAACCTGTTAGGTGGAATGATGAAAAATTGAACGGAATAGTAGATCTATTTTATAGACTCGTATTTCGAAATACACGTCTTACATTAAAGCATATCGACAAACAAATCTCAGCAAACGAAATTCTTAAATAGTGGTATTAGAGAGAAAGAAAGCAGCCCCTTGAGAGTGCGGATAATTGACAAAAATGATATATAAACTACCTAAATATGGTCTAAGCCATAATCGTGCTGTCGGAAATAATCCATTGGTTTTCCTATAACTTCTCTTTAATTCCTTTCTAGACTCTTTTTTTAGTTTTAAACTTTGAAAATGACTTAGAAGTCAACAGTAAGAACAAAATATTTTCGGATCAGTGCAACGATATTGTAAGTGTCTATAGATAATATCGATCTTTTTGCACTAACTCATTCATATAACAATGAATTATTTGCTTTTTTCGAAAAATGATGCTTCGATGTCGTTTTTGCACGTACTTTGACAAATTTTGATACTATCTATATATATATTTATTGATTTATTTACTGATACATTTAATTATTGATTGATATAATGAATGAATGAATCGGGTTTAACGCCTCTTTTAACTGACTTTCAGTCATATTTAAAGCGGCTGGAGCTTCTTAACCAGGATTTTTGGTATTTCTCGCCAGTACTACCATAACCTTTTTAAGCATCCAGCTTCTAATCATAGTTTTACAATTATACACCTATTGGTTGGAGTCAAATGTCTGGAAGGATATTCGCAACAGCCGGGGATCGAACCCGGGACCCACTATTAACATAGAAAATGTGCAGCAATTTGAAAAGACAATAAGTCTTTGAAATACATATGAGTTGAATAATCAACTCACATGATCTTTATAATGCTACAAACGGAAAGTACAAATTATGTCGACATACAATTTCAATTGAATAAGTTCAGTCTGCAAATATGATATACACTTTCATTGACATATATATATATCGACATAAAAAATTGTATAATACGTCGACACAAACTATCAGATACGTACGAAACATATGTACAATGTATATCAAGGATCGGTGTCTTTTAAGACGTCAAAGTTCGGGATTTTTGAAACAATTCGCTGTACAGAGTTTAAAAAGTAAGTGTGTAAAAACATTCGACATATCGATATTGTAAAAAAAGATCAAAATATTTTATTGAAATCTATCTATAAGTCGACATAAAATATCTAATTCACAGAACGAATTGGAAAATTACCGTTAGGGCTAGACTTGGTCAGGGTACCAGCATAGATGGATTGCCCGCCACGCCCCTATTCTTCATGGATAGGGCTAGACTTGGTCAGGGTACCAGCATGGATGGATTGCTCGCCACGCCCTTATTCTTCATGGAAAGGGCTAGACTTGGTCAGGGCACCAGCATAGATGGATTGCCCGCCACGCCCTTATTCTTCATGGATAGGGCTAGACTTGGTCAGGGCACCAGCATAGATGGATTGCCCGCCACGCCCTTATTCTTCATGGATAGGGCTAGACTTGGTCAGGGCACCAGCATAGATGGTTTGCTGCCACGCCCTCATTCTTCATGGATAGGGCTAGACTTTGTCAGGGCACCAGCATAGATGGATTGCCCGCCACGCCCACTGAGCTCCGACAGGAATTCTGCTTAGATACAAAATGGCGTTATTTTGTAAAATTTATGGCATTTGTTACAAAAAAGAAAATCGGTTGGTTGACGCCCTAAACGTCGTAGTTCAAGCTGTAGAAGCGACTTTCGGTTCGCCAAACCAACAAAATGCTTCTCACAAATATCGGCCAATGTTGGAGTTCAAAGTTCGCCTCCGGTCTAAAAGAATGATTTGATTTGTCGATTGGTTTTTTGATTGATATACACGATCCGTCAATTAAATCGAGCTTGCTTTTGCTATGAGGACCTCATCCTCACTCCAGGTGTAGGGATGTCGATGTCACCTTTTTCTCGTTTACGTCCCCTGAAGAAAACGGCTTAATAAAACATTGTGGACATCGAAGAAATTGCTTGTTACAAGCAATTTCTTCGATGTCACCAATGTTTTCTACCCTAAACGGCAAATATTTTTGAAATTGCACCAACCTTCTCAAATCTCGACTCAAGCTCCTTTCATTTTAGACCTGTCTAAATTTCAGTCCAGAGGGACTGAGTTTGTTACAACTAGTATACTTGTTCGAAGAAATGCCTTCCTTGACGCGTGCCAATGTGGTCAATTAAATGTAGGAAAACGAGCCCACGACCCAGTACATCTTAAAAGGCTCTTGGAGTTTTCACTTCAAAATTCTCCATCTTTGAAAAGCCATTACAGTCCTGTACGGCTTTGTTGTTAGGGAGACGGATTTATTATCTGAGAGTAGTTGCTCGAGACCCGGCCGCGACAGTGACCACCTGCGCTTGCCCCAGGACAAAGCTTTAGAGCCCTATTGATACCAAGGAAGTACTTGAATAAGTGAGTTTCGTTGCGATTTGCAATCATGTAACCGATCTTTTTTTTAAACTGCAGAAAAACCAAATAAACCAATTTGAGGACGACAAAATTTTAGGCAGGTCCAAATTCAAAGATGTTGGAGACAGCACATTTTCGTATAGGTGAAATTTTAAAAATAATTATTTTTGGGTAGAAACTATTGTGGGTAATGAAGAAGTTGCTTTGTAACAAGCAATATTCCACAATGTTTTCCTAAACTTGTTTTCTTGGGGCGTCAAAATGCGTCAATGTGTGTGGAAGGGTTAAAAACAATACCTTGACTTTCTCGGTATATGCTCAGATTGACAAAAAGACCAAGAGAGGTCTAAGATGTAGGTTGATTTTCTATGCGACTAATAGAAAGAGATAAAGACCAATGCGAAACTGTCCCAAAAGTGACGGGGTATAAATCATAGAGAAAATTATACCCTTGCAGCAAACTTTGATAGATTTCGGGGGGAGAAAATCTCCCCTCTTTCCAGTTAAACAACAAGTTACTTCAGATAATCAATTTACTATATTGTGCTTTTGCTTACATGGAGACTAATGCTTTTGTATTGAATGTCCCGGAATTAGGCGTGTACTATTGCACCTAATCACGTCTTTCCGTGGTTTTATACGCAAAATCAAAGTGCAAGGTGAGCTTTTGTGATCGGTCGATGTCAGACGTAAGTCAATCTGTCCGTCTCAATTCCCTTGAAAGATTCTTATTTAATTGGTTGATTGATTGGTTGATTGGTTTGTTGATTGATTGATTGATTTGTTGATCGATTGATTGATTGATTTATTGATTGACTGATTAATAGTTGACTGATAGTTGATTCATTTATTTATTTGTTTATTGATTGATTTGGTTTTAACGCTATTTTCAACAGTATTTCAGTCATATCGCGGCGGCTGGATTGCCTAACAATGGACTCCTGGTATTTCTCACACCAGTACTACCACTACATTCTTTCCTAGCCTCCAGATGGTTTACGATTATCCATCCGTTGGTAAGACACGAATGTCGGAAAGGATATGTGCCGCCGCAGGGGATCGAACCCATGACATCCTGTGATTGAAGATTGGGAGTCTGTTGCGCTACCGACTGCTTGTTTGAGGATGGAGGTCTTGCAAAGCTATGAAATGAAGTCTGTTGATATTTTTCGTTTCTGTGGTAGCGAAGAGATTGAACGAATAAAGCTTTAAAAAACACCAATGACAAGCTAAAAGGTATCATACTTTGGAATTAACCTATCGCAGCTGTCAATAAAAGAATCCATCGACCAATCAAATCATGCATTTAGACCGGAAGTGAACTTTGAACTTCGACATTGACTGACAACTGCTGCTACTGTAGTTACGACGTATAAGCCGGGTTACTTAAATGCCGACCATTTTGGAGTTTAAAGATCATCTCCGGTCTACATGTATAGTTTGACTGGTCGATCGACTTTTAACGACTATTCATAGATATAAGCCATTGCACAAGAAACGTCCAACGTGACATAATGAATCAAAATTCGTTATCCTCAAGGTATGCATGTAGATTTAATCAAACCCCTTACCAGATGAAATTTTTTTTAAACTAGTCAACATTCAAAGAAGTTGCAGACGAGTATTTATACATGTAGTTGGTGAAATTTTGAAAGTACGTCTCTTTTTAGCTCACCTGAGCACAAAGTGCGAGGTGAGCTATTGTGATCGGTCGTTGTCCGTCGTCCGTCCGTCCGTCTGTCCGTCTGTCCGTCTGTCCGTCTGTCCGTCTGTCCGTCCGTCCACAATTTCTTTAAAAATCTTCTCCTCCTAAACCAGTTGGCCAATCAAGCTGAAACTTTGCAGGGATGTTCCTTGGGTGAAGTTCTTCAAAAGTTGTTAAAAGAATTTAATTCCGTCAAAAACTCTGGTTGCCGCGGCATATGAAAATGGGAATCTTTAGTAATTCTTTGAATATCTTTAAAAATCTTCTCCTCCTAAACCAGTAGGCCAATCAAGCTGAAACTTTGCAGGGATGTTCATTGGGTGAAGCTCTTCAAAAGTTGTTAAAAGATTTTAATTCCGTTAAAAACTCTTGTAACCGCGGCATATGAAAATGGGAATCTTAAGTAATTCTTTAAATATCTTTAAAAATCTTCTTCTCTTAAACCAGTTGGCCAATCAAGCTGAAACTCTGCAGGAATGTTCATTGGGTGAAGCTTTTCAAAAGTTGTTAAAAGAATTTAATTTCGTCAAATACTCTGGTTGCCGCGGCATTTGAAAATGGGAATCTTTAGTAATTCTTTAAATATCTTTAAAAATCTTCTCCTCCTTAACCAGTATGCCAATCAAGCTGAAACTTTGCAGGGATGTTCATTGTGTGAAGCTCTTCAAAAGTTGTTAAAAGAATTTAATTCCGTCAAAAACTCTTGTAACCGCGGCATATGAAAATTGGAAATTTTAGTATATCTTTGATGTTGTTTTTTTCATAGACTACAAGGCCAAAGGCCTTTATATTTTGTAAAGAGCTTAATCATATGGTTCTCTACCAAGTTTTTAAATATTTAATCTCTGGGGTCAAAAATGGCCCCGCCCCTTGAGGTCCCAAGTTTGGAAAAATTCTTAATAAGAGCAATTTCAAAAGGCTTCTCCTCTTAAACTATAAGGTCTAGGATATTCATATTTGGTATGTAGCATAACTAGATGGTTTTGTACTATATCACAAAAAGTTTTCATCCAAGGGTCAAAAACGGCCCTGACTAGGGGTCCAAAAATTTGGAAAAATGCAAAATTTGAGTATGTTGAAAAAAATTCTTCATTTTAAGGCAGAGGGCATTTACATTTTGAGTGTAGCATAGCCTCCCTGTTATCTATCATTTTGATTAAATTATGCCTGTAGGTAAAAAAAAAACCCTTCCCTGGGTGTCCAAAGTTCGTAAAAATGCTCAATTAGACCATGTTCAACAGTCTTCTCCTCCCAATCTACAAAGTCTAAGGCATTCATATTTGATTTATAGCATAACCAGATGGTTCTCTACTATGTTAGCTAAAATCTTAGCCCTGGGATAGAACATGGCACTGCCCCAGAGGTCCAAAATTTTGGAAAACACCCAAATAGAGCAAAAGTCTTCTCCTTCTGAAATATAAGATGAAGGGCATTCATATTTGGTATGTAGCATGACTATATAATTTTGTACTATGTTACAGGAAAATTTGCTCTTAGGATAAAAAATGTCTCGGCTCCTGGGATTGAAAATTGCATAAATCGCATTGAAAGGATTCTTCTTAAATAGAAATGGAGAAATTGCTTGTTTTCTCACAAAGCTTTTTTAAACCTTTTTCCCTGAGGGTGACAAATTCTGGGATAGTTTGGTAATCGGTTAAACTATGAAGCCAAAGGCATTCATTTTCATTCACTGGATTGTTTTGTACAAAGCCCAAAATCTTATATTTGTTTTATTTATTTTGCTCAAGTTGTTTCTTTTTCATACTAAAAGTACTGTAATTTGCAGATGCCTCAGGTGAGCGATTTAGGACCATCATGGTCCTCTTGTTAGTAAGAAATATTGTGATCAGGAAAAAATTGTTTGTAACAAACAATTTCTTAATTTTCCACGATGTTTTCCGATGCTGTATTATACGGGGCGTAAAAAGGCGTTATTGTCTGGGAATGGGTTAAGTTGCTTATTAGGTAAAATACAGCTTGATTCTTTTTGTCTGGTATAAAATCGATGAGTTGCAAATTTCAAATTATTCCGTGTACAGATATCCTTCTGTCCAAAACATGGGTTTGATCCGGGGCTGCGGCACATATTTTTTCCGAAAATTGTCCCTCACCAAATGGTGGATAATCGTAAACCTAAGTGGGATAGCAGCTTTCCTAGCTAGGAAAGGATAAAGTGGTAGTACTGGTGTGTGAAATACCAGGAATCCAATGTTAGGTGCTCCAGTCGCCACGATATTACTGAAATACTGTTAAAAGGGGCGTTAAACCGAATTCAATCCACCAATCTGTCCAAAACAACGACAAATTCATAGATTAAGTATTTTTGTTGGTTGTTGTTGTTTTCAGATGATGGGGTGCGCAGTAAAGATCATTTTAGCTAGCAAAGCGTTAGTTTTGATAGCTTAAGTTGATAGACAAAATATTGAGGTATTCTCAAAGTTCAACGAGTGCAAACTGCCACTGGAAGCTTAACAACTAAATCAATTGAATGCCTACCTTGTAGTATTGATGTAGTTCAGGAAGATTGCAAACTCTATTCAAATTGTACTCTTTCAAAAGCATGCTATTCAACCCATTCCCACTCAATTCCGTCTTTTATGCATTTCAAAAATAAAAACTTTGGAAAACATTGTCGTCAATGAAGAAATTGCCTGTAACACGCAATTTCTCCACTTTTCACAATGCTTTCTTACCAACAAGGGAAATGTTGTCTATATTTAACCTTCTTGAAATAGTCGTCTGCAACTTCTTTCAGTTTAAACAGTCTAAGATTTTGTCATGTTGTAATAGTTTAACTCTTTGTTTACTTTAAACTCGTTTATTTATCATGACAACCTTTGGAAAAGATGATTACTTAAAAAACTATGTTTGCTATCTTACAGTACTTTCAGTACTTTGATTGTAAAATCGGAGACAGCATGTATTGATCGATAGAGAATCGCTAATCGTATATTTCCCACGATTGCGATATCAAAGTCTTAATTCAATTTTTACAACAAGATAAGACGTAAAGCTTAATTTTTATTTCAAATATGTTGTAAAACTTCCCGTAAAGTGGTCGTAACCTGACATTCGACGACATTGTCAAATGCATGAAGGTAGTAAACATGTTTCACCTTTGAAACTGCTCTCACTTTAACAATAATTACTATTTAACCCTTGTCATGCTGTATAAATCACCTTACTGAATTGCTGTAAAATCAAAGGGCTGAAAGCACTGATATAATTTGTCGTTGAAAAATCAATATTTCATTTAGAAATCAATTTCATAAACAACTCTGACAGGAAAAGTACAAGCAGGAGGTGAAGACCATGATCAGACTGCACTTACGTGCAGGCTGATCTTGGTCTACATCTCCTGCCAAAACCGGAATATTCCGGGATCAGCATGACAAGGGTTAAGATAGATAATAAGTTAACGCTTACTCCGTTGGCCCCGCCGATTGACTGCTTTCATTAATTGCCTTTTACTGAACGTGATCTACGCGAGACCAAAGACATCGATGACGTCATCAAGTTGTCATATAGTTCACGTGCGAAATGACGCACTTGTTGAGATTTTGCACAAAAAGGGTAATTTCGTCTCATTTGTTATAAAGAAATGCAACAATCGTTTGTTTTTAGTGCAAGATCGATTTATCTTTCATTTCGTGAACAACAAAATCATATAGCTTTTGTAGTTCACTCAATGAAAGATAAATAGATCTGTCACTGAAACCAACAAGTATTCATTTTTTATATCCTACCTAAATAAAAATCATTTTATGCACTTGCCAAAATCACGGAGTATAGTCTTCTTATCGATCTTGAAAATGTGTATTCTCACAATACGTTACCTCTCCAACCCGCCCGTAGTAATATCCTTGGAACAGGACAAAAATAACGTAAGTTCATTACCTTACCATGGCCACATAAGATAGTCTGTATTGTTACTAGGCGATATCATAGGAAATAGTGAGGCAGACATCATAAATCTGCCGAAAAACGTATTATTAACCCACATTCGTCTGCTAGCTTTTACGACAACCCTCAAAATTCAAAGGATAAACAGACTCATAATAGTATGGGGGTTTAGTGCAAAGCCATTGGTACATTAGTGAACGTACATGGCAAATGTATGTGTTTGACGATTGATTGTGCATTTACCCATGAAATGGGCTGCTTTTAACAGGACTTGTTCGACGTAAATGAAGTCGAAAACAGTTAGCAAGTACGAAAGACGTATGAAAGATGTGCTTCAACTGTGCCCTACGACTCAATTTTCAATACAACCAACCAAAGGACCTCCGTGAAAGCGAAACTGTTCTTATTCAAGTATCGAGCGCTTAGGATGACAGTGGCCGAAAGTTTTCGTCCTTGACTGATTTTCCTAACCCAATTACTGATGTCAATATTTTAGACTGGTCGAAACTGAAAGATATTGCTAACGACAAATTTCAGTTTCTTACTTTTGGGGAAGAGAATATTGTAAAAAATAAAGAAGTTGCTTGTATAAAGCCATTTCTTTATTTTCTACTATGTTTTTGAAAACTAAGGTCGTAAAAAAGTGTCACTGTATGGAAATGGGTTAATCTAGAATGGTCGTTTGACATCATTTTAGTTTAAGTAAAAAAAAAACCTATCTGATTGACTTCTGTTCAATCATATTTTTTAATCATTTGTTTCCTCGGGGCCGGTCAATTATATGGAAATGATAAAAATATCATCAGACTAAAGTTCAGAGTGAAACTTCGTTAAGAAATATCTTGATGTTATCTTCCACAAATTTATTATAAGGCCTAGTCACCAATATAAATATCTTGCTTCGTTTCAAGTTCTGAAATGGAGGTCCTGTGGGGCCTAGTTGTAAGGGCGGCGTACTCGTAATCAGGGAGAAGTCGAGGGTTATGGGTTCGAATCTCGGTCTGTATTGTTTTCAAAGAGGCGTTAAATCCTTACAAGTAAACAAATAAACAAACAAGATGCTATGTGTTTATAGCAAAGTCAATTCAAGCATTTTTATATTCATATTGTACATTTATCCTTGTCATGCTGAACTTGGATAATTCTTGTTCTGATGGGAGATAAAGGCAATGATCATTCAGCACAAATGGTGGCTTATTATTATTATTTATGAAATGATTATTTACCCACAGATATTGCTTCCAGTACATTCGGTCCGTTGATGAAAATGTGATCTGTAACATATTTTAAGCAGAATAAAAAGGCTTGAGAATATTCGCTGATCGCCTGGAAGTAAAATTACGCCAGGACCCATCTACAGAGCGCACAGTGAAGACTCAGTTCAGACTGCACGGATGCGTATTTTGCAGGATATATTTTGCGAAGGCTCATAAATTTAAAAGCCCTCGTTCTATGTTTTCGTACTCAGTTTCTTTGCTGTTTGCCAGACAACAGTTTTTGCGGAAGGTTTTTGCTTTTCTCACCAACAAATCTCGATCCACTATACCCTTGCATTTTTCAGTAAATGAAAGTTCGGTTTTTGCAATCGTTTTGGGAATTTTTCATTTATCCTCTTGTCATCCCTTCGGAGGTTTTCTCACGCTATACTTGTTTCTAACGATGCACCGCTATCATGCACGTCGCTCTGCATTACAAATCTAGCACGTGTCAAACTATTTAGCTGTGAAATCTCTAGCTTGTTGTAATTTGTCAAAACATTTTTTTTTCAACCCCAACTCTGCCTTGTTAAGTGTGCAGTCTGTCACATCACTTGATTTAAAGACTCGGCCTATTTTAAACGGCCATCCAGGGGGAAATTTAACCTTCTAAACATAGTCTTTGAACAAAAGTTATTAGAGTCTTCCTTTTTATTGCCTTTCTTTTTTCTTCCTTTCTTTCTGTCTGTCTTTATTTGTTTGTTTATTATAATATTGATTCACTTACTCTTATACTGTTGGCCACTTTCACAATTTTTAATGAAATTAATACAATTATCATATATAAGTATGCATAAGAAATAATATGCCGCAAAAAACGGTGGCTTTTCATCCAGGGTTTTAAGCTCACCTGAGCACAACGTTCTCAAGGTGAGCTATTGTGATCGGTAATTGTCCGGCGTCCGTCTGTCCGTCTGTCCGTCCGTCCACAATTTCTTTAAAAATCTTCTCCTCCTAAACCAGTAGGCCAATCAAGCTGAAATTTTGCAGGGATGTTTCTTGGGTGAAGTTCTACAAAAGCTGTTTAAATAATTTGATTCCGTCAAAAACTCTGATTGCCGCGGCATTTGAAAATATGTTTGGAAAAATGCTTAATTAGAGCAACTTCAAAAGATATCTTCTTGCAAACTTTAAGGTCTAGGATATTCATAATTGATATTGAGCATTACTAGATGGTTTTGTACTATATATCACTACAAATTGTTCTTCTAAGATCATAAATGGCCTTGCACTAGGAGTCCAAAATTAAAAAAAAATCTTAACGTTTAGACCAAGGGCATTTATATTTGGTATGTAGAATTGCCTGGCTGTTGTCTATCAATTTTGATTAAATTATGCCTGTATGTTAAAAAACACCTCTTTCCTGGGTGTCCAAAGTGCGTAAAAATGCCCAATTAGACCATGTTCAACAGTCTTCTCCTCCCAATCTACCAAGTCCACCAAGTGTAAGGAATTCATATTTGGTATATAACATAACCAGATGGTTCTCTACCATGTTAGCTATAATCTTAGCACTGCAGGATAAAGCAAATTTGGGAAAAAGCCCAATTAGAGCAACTTCAAAAGTCTTCTCCTTCTGAAATATAAGGTAAAGGACATTTATATATGGTATGTATTATTTCTAAATAATTTTGTACTATGTTACAGGAAAATATGCCCTTAGGATCAAAAACGTCTCTGCTCAAGTAGAGTCTTTTTTATACCAAAAAGTACTGTAATTTGCAGGTACCTCAGGTCAGCGATTTAGGACCATCATGGTCCTCTTGTGGTTTTTTTTTTTTTTTTTTTTTTTTGTTTGTTTTGTTTGTTTTGTTTTGTTTTGTTTTTTAAAATAAAAATTCAAACTTCAGTTTTTGTGCAAAAATCGGTATGAAATGGACCAAGTATTTTCATCCAAAGCACGAACATCATGAAAAGACTGAAAAAAACATGCTCTTATTATGATATATCAGAAAATTATTTTCTACAAAAGAAGTAGCAAATACTATTAAATCAAAGTACTGAAAGTACTGTAAGCTAGCAAAGCATTGTTGAATTTAGAAAATCCTTCCCTTGTTGGGTGGAAAACATTGTGGACATTGAAGAAAATGCTTGTTACAAGCAATTTCTTCATTGTCCACAATGCTTTCCAAAGCTTTTTCTTGAGCTGAATTGATTTGGGATGGGTTGAATAGCATGATTTTGACAGAGTTCTCTACAATTTGAATAGAGTTTGCAATATTCCTGAAATACATAAGAACTACTTTAACTGGGTAGCATTCAACGGATTTAGTGGTAAAGCCTCCAGTGGCAGTTCGCACTCGTTGAACTGTGAGACGACCTCAAAATTTCATCTGTTAACTTAAGCTACCAAAGCTGACGCTTTGCTAGCTAAAAATCACACATATGTTTACTGGTGAAATTTGCCATCTTGGTGTAATTGATCGATCGTTGGCTCCTACCATTTACTTCGTTAGCCCCGCCCATTGACTCCGCCATGAAGTCTCTCTTCGATTTTAAAATGGCGTTATTTTGAAAAAAAAAATGATGGCCAATAGCATGGTAACAAAAAAGTATTATATTTGTTTGGCGACCTAAACATCGTATCTATAGCTTGAATAAGCTGTAGTTACGCTATTTAAGTCGCCAATCCGACAAGAAAGGTGGCCAATGTCGGAGATGAAAACTCAATTCCGGTCTCAATGAATGATTTCATTGGAGGACTGTTTTTATTGACAGCTGCGATTGGTCAATTGAAGCGACCTACCGTCCTAATGAGGCCTTGTAACACTAGCTGTTTTTCGCAAATATTTTTCTTCTTTTTTTTCAAGACGAGAAAGAAACAATATTTTGTCATTTTAATTCTAAAACCTTGTAAATACAGCTTGATTAAAGATCTTGTTATGAGGTTTATTATTACACAGACGATTTTTTACCTGTACAATTAATGAAAAATTGCTCTCTCTAATATCAAAACATATGATTATCCTTCATAACTCGGGTTTTGAAAGGATCTAATCAAATATAAAGTGTCGATTCATTTATCTTGATATTTAATTCATAAATGAATGACAAGATAAGCCGGAACGTATCGCTGTTCAATATCGGAGTGGTGGACTAAATGGTTGAATATTCTAACCCTTGTCATGCTGAACCCGGACTGTTCCTGTTTTGGCAGGAAGTATAGACAAAGATAAGCCTGTACTTTAGTGCAGGCTGATCTAAGTCTACACTGCCTGTTTGTCACGTTCAACCCAGAGTTACTTAGAAAGTTGTTTATAGAATTAATTTTCAGAAGAAGTGCATCCAGTGCTTTTCAGACCTTTGATTCTAATGCAAATTCGGAGAAGGATCTTTTAACTCCTTTCGCTCCGCCCACCGACTCCAACAGGAAGTCTCGCTTCGATTTTTAACGGAATAAGCTGTAGTTACGACGTTTAAGTCGCCAAACGAACAAAAATGGCGGCCAATGTTGGAGTTAAAAGCCAAGGTCCGGGCTGAAAAAATGATTTGATTGGTCGGTTGATTCCCTGATTGACACACGCGATTGGTCAATTGTTCATGAAAAAAAAGTTTGTTTACTCGAATTGGAATAATAAGGTTTTAATTATGTCTATTAAGATGTAGTTCAAGTTGACTTGAACCTTTTTTCAAACTCTCATGAAAACAAAATGAATATGGAACTGACACATGTAGTACATCCGCAAGAAATTTTCTCAGACTGGCCGTCATAGCACAGTCGGTAGAGCGTCAGACTCCTAAATTCTAATCATGGGATGTCATGGGTTCCCCGCGGCGGCGGTGCGTATTCTTTCCGACTTTGTCTCTCACTAATGGGTGGATAATCGTTAACCTAAGTGGGATAGCAGCTTGAGGCTAGGAAAAGACGTGGTGGTAGTACTGGTGTGAGAAATACCAGGAATCCATTGTTAGGTACTCCAGCCGCCTCGATATGACTGAAATACTGTTAAAAGCGGCGTTAAACCCCATTCAATCAATCAATCAGACTGGCAGAATCTGTTTTTCTTGATGATTTTGAATTATGACAAATGAAAATATTTTTTTTATTTCTGGGGTAAGAAACAAAAACACCTAATCATTCTTTGGTATGGGCACTTTATAGTATCATACATAAGTGTAATTAGCTTTTTCGTTTCATACCTCAATAATTTAATTGTTAGTTTCGTCTATCAAAAACGAGCGATCTGATTGGTCGAAAAATTTAATTCATACCTCCATGAACAAAATTTTGAGTACGCAGCCATTTTGAATGCTTCCGCACAAAATAGTTCACTACAAAAAGGTATCAAAATTTGTTAAGTTGTTGCATTTTTCGCTCGATGCTATTAAATTATAAGAAATGAAGAGAATAATTTTTGTTTTCATGGAGGTATGAACCGAAAAACCTAATCACACAATGTATGAATCCGCTTCGCGTATTCATACAGTGTGATTAGTTTTTTCGGTTCATACCTCCATGAAAACAAAAAATATTCTCTTCATCTCTTAAATGAAAAAATATCTTCATTGCTTATAATCAATATTAAAGAAATAAGATTAAACCAAATATTACTTTTCTGTTGAAGTTTTTGTGGAACTACTAACGGGTCAGTCATACATAAATAATTCAGTAGTCATTTTTTATTTGGGTATGAAACGATTTAGCCAATCAAAATGCAGGAATGGTGATAGACGAAACTGGAAATAAATCTATAGCCAATAACTCGGTTGTCTTATGGAGGTAGCCGTTTGTTAAGTAGCAAGGGCGGTATCCTCAATACTAGAGATAAGTCGAAGGTTGTGGGTTCGAACCGAGGCTGCATCTCTGGTCATGTCGATATGTTGAGAATGACACGTCAAGACCAAAATCTAATACCGACATTATTCAGAAAGCAATTAATAGGGCACATTAACAGTGATGTGGTGTTCAGAGAGCTAAACATCTCTCAAACTAATTGACTGCCTCTTTGACAGAGTGTTAGAGGTGCTTGACTTGTCATCCGAAGGTCACCGGTTCAAGCCCAACTATCACCGGGTGGGTTCATAGGCAAAACACTTAATAGCCAGCCTCAGTCTACCCAGCTAATAGATTTGGTAGGAACGGGTTTAAGCCTCTGCCTCTCTTTCAGGGTCGTGCCAACATCTAGATTGTGAGCTTTCGAGCATTCCTATGGTTGATACAACGTATAAAGAATGAAAGCCAAATGCAAGCTGAATTCTGAAATGCGGATCAAACTAAAGAAATGAACAAGAAAATAAATCCACCGAATGTTTAAAAACCATTGCCTTATCGAGTAATAAATCTCCACTAAACAATATAATTGATTGACAATTTAACTGAATTTCAGATCTTATATCGACATGCTGAATAGACCTACCGTAGGTATGTCTGGCCTGAGTTGACCCCCGTCTAGCTTGTACCCTTAATGCGCGTGGGACAAATCTCCTTGAAATTTAGTTTGTTGTAGTTGTAAATGAGGTTCTTTCTGGAGATTTTTTCGTCTTTATTTCATTTTTGTTCACTCTTAAGCTCGATTTATTCTTATTTCGGCATATTGATACGTTCCCTATTTACAGAAGAAAAACTGGCTTTGCGGGGCTTCGATTATGATCTCGAGTTATCAGAAGAATCAAGTTGTTCGAAATTGGATTTATAGTGAGTGATCAAAGGTCAATTTTGTCAATACAAGTTTAGAAAAAAATGACCTTTGATCACTCACTATATCGTGTACATTATATAAACGGATGCTCGCGTGCACTAGGATCATCTGATCTCTGTTTCTCAAACTATTTTTTTTTAATTCTCTATCAAGTTCGAAGGGAGAATTTCAAGATTGGGATAGCTAACTTGGAAACATTTCAAAATAGGGAGAGGGGCGAGCTAATTAAGAAGTTTGATGATTTCTTTGTGGGTATAAACAAATTGGGACAAAATATTGCGTCGTTTTTTAATTTTTGTCAAAGTAAGCCCCTCTCTCCTTCCTATTTCTGCATATCGACAGGTAAGTGTTAAACATCGTAAGTTTCTGTGCTTTTGCTTTAACCCGTCGATATGGTCCCTTTTAGCTGGAAATCAAACACACACTGAAAAACACAATTTGCGTCAGGTTGAATTATTTTGAATCAAGAAATATGGCACTTTAAAATTCCGCTTATATGAGTTACATCTTTCCTTTGATTAGCTCGAATTACATCTTTCAGATATTTTTCTCGGATCTAATTGGTTTTACCACAACGATTTGGGGAATAATTTAGTAAAAGGCATCATTTATCATTAAACAGATTACAGTATTTCGGACATATTTCGATGAAAATTATACTTTCCATTATAATATTTAGACTTTCTGGAAAGAAGATCATTAAATAAAAGATGTAAATCATCGCTTCTGTTTAACCAATTACCGTACGACACAATTTTAGACTAGTTCGAATTCAAAGAAATTGCAGACCGAAGTTTTTAGTATATGAAATTTTATAAAATCTTTGTCTTTTTGAGTAGAAAACATTGTATGAAATGAAGAAATTACTTGTAATAAGCGATTTCTTTATTTTCCGAAATGTTCTCCAAAGTTTTATTTTTCCTTGAGGGTCATGAAAAGCGAGATTGTGTAGGAATGGGCAAACTCATTCCCACAAAATGACGCTTTTTGACGCCCCTCAAAAAAACTATTGGGAAAACATTATGGATAACGAAGAAATTTCTTGGGCTTCTTCGTTATCCACTACGTTTTCTACCCCGAAAAACAACGATTTTTAAAAATGCATCAACTTGAAATTGTCGTCTGCAACTTCTTTCAGTTTGAACCAGTCTAAAGTTTCCTAGTGAGGGAATCGGTTAACTAAATTAATATTCTGAAGACGGAATCATAGACTGATCCAAACTGACCGAAGTTGCAGACGTTTGTTGGCCCTTTTCTGTTCAATCTCTGGTTTCACTTCCCTGTGATTTTATAATTGAGAAAACAACGTAGGAAAATAACAAATTGATTCTTCTTTTTCCACATTATTTTCGACCTTAATGAATGGTTACTTTTCAAATTAAATCCACATTAACTTTTCGTCTGCAAAACCTTTGAATTTGGACAGATCTAAAATTTCGCAAACTAGGAATGGGTTAAAAGAGTTGATTTGATCAATCAGAAAACCTTCTATGAGAAAGATAACAGTTTACAGTGTATGAGATGAACTGTGGCCGCGGCCATAGCGCAATAATTTAATTGTCAGTTTCGTCTATCAAAAACGAGCGATCTGATTGGTCGAAAAATTTAATTCATACCTCCATGAACAGAATTTTGAGCACGCAGCCATTTTGTATGCTTCCGCATAAAATAGTTCCATACAAAAAGATATCGAAATTTGTAAAGTTGTTGTATTTTTCGCTCGATGCTATTAAATTATAAGAAATGAAGAGAATAATTTTTGTTTTCATGGAGGTATGAACCGAAAAAACTAATCACACCTATGTATGAATACGCTTCGCTTTGGGCTTTTTTCTAATACAAGCAACAATGAGCCTCTGAATGGTGAAATACACAGGCTAAATCTAAATTTCGTAAATCTTGAAAGTTATGTGAAAAGCGGACTCTGAACTCCTGGGTTGTACTAAAAGGTTCTACCTAGACCAGACTGCGCGAACTGCGCTGTCAGGTCAAGGTCAAATTTTTCGTTCTTGCTAATTTGACGATTTTGTGAATCTAAAACCTCCATTCTACTTTATAATGTATTATCAATTTTTTGAATGTGATCTCTTGTTAATCTGCTAGATCAAATCTCTTTTTCAACTATTTGTTTTTACGGAACATTCAAGTAGTCCCTTTTCACCTGAATTATAAAAAATAGCATACGGAATCTCAACAACGAATAACTGTAACTCGGGATTTAAACATTTTATTCGAATTAAGGGATAAAGAGAGCTTCTCAATTTTCGTATTTTCTAGGAAGAAAATCTTTAGTACCATTTAGCGTTCCATTTATTCTGCCTAATCTCGTCTGCTAAATTTTCCCGCCAAATGCCTCGTTTATTAGCGCGCAGACGATATTTTACCAGCCCAATTGAAGCAATCTTGTGACAGCAAAAGACTGTGATTTTCGATGGTACCAAAGCGACTCTATCAACTTGTTATATGTTATTAAACCTTTTTTTAAGTTGTAGAAATTGCTTTTCTTGAAATCAAAAACATGAAACCAGTTGTCCGTTTCTTCCTTTATTTTTTTTCTTTCTATTTTCTTTTTATTATTTATTATAACTTTTCTATCGTTTATTTTGGTTTAAAATACGCTTTTTGTCAGAATAATCAAGTTAAGTATCTGATGGAAAGCAAAAAATGTTGTTTTTTTTAGAACAGCGTTAACCCAATCCAGCATTACCACGCTTTTTACTTGTACATAAATAATTTGTTTTAAAACGAGAAGTTCTATTGCGATACGCTTTTCACCAGCCACCTACATTAACTTTCGCCTACACCTGATTGATTCCACTGGGTCATTTATTGAAGATTAACTGCTTTAACCCTTTTCCGTTTTTTTTTAATCATAGACTGGTCAAAGTTAAAAGAGGTTGCAGACGACAATGATAATTGAATGCAATTTGAAATTAAACCATCCGATGTTGTAGAAAATATTGTGGGGGAAGGAGAAACTGCTTGTTATATTTCTTCTTCTTCCACAATGTTTACTCAAGTATAAAATCACAACGTCGTTAAATCCCGGGTTTTGTACAGAAAAGGGTTAAATTTCATATTCGACCATCGGTAAATGCAATGTGTCTAAGGCAGTGGTATAAACGGCCACTCTTAGATGCATGTCAGTGGTTCGAATCCAGGTAGAGATTTGTTATGGTAATTACTTTTATTCTTATTTCAATGGGCACTTTTGTAATATTCTACAGAGATCAAGTGACTCTAGTTCTTTTACTTCTGAGTAGTTTTTTTTGTACGCCCGTTTATTTGGTTTTCTAGCGGTGTGATTGCTAAACAAGCCTACATTATATTTCTGTGCGAGGATTTGATTATTAACCCTTGTCATGCTGAACTCGGAATATTCCGGTTTTGGCAGGAGGTGTAGACCAAGATCAGACTGCACGTTTGTGCAGGCTGATCTTAGTCTACACCTCCTGCTCATACTTTTCCTTCCCGAGTTGTTTATGAGGTTGATTTCTAAATGAAATATTGATTTTTGAACAACAAGTTCTATCAGTGCTTTCAGCCCTTTGATTTGACAGCAATTCAGTAAGGTAATTTATACAGCATGGCAAGGGATGTTAAAGTGGATGTACTAAATGGAATTTGGGTGACGAAAAAAAAACAGAAAAAAAAAACAAAAAAACACACGATTAAATGCGCACAAACGGTTTTGATCAAATCAGTAATAGAATTTTACATTTAGAAATTAATATAGAAAAGAACGAAATCTGTTTGCATCTTGTTCGAACACACGACTTTTGTATTTAGAGTCCTCGATCTGACAGCAGTACCTATCAAACGTTCTATTGACAAGGTTGAACCCTTTCCTGTTTAATCCCTGATTTTACGTCCCCTGTAGAAATGTTTTATTGAATGGGTTTTAACGCCACTTTTAACAGCATTTCAGTTATATCGCGTCGGCTGGAGTACCTAACAATGGATTCTTGGTATTTCTCACACAAGTACTACCACTGAATCCTTTCCTTGCCTCCAGCTGCTATCCCATTTGGGAATACGATTATCCGCCGATTGGTGAGTGACAAATGTCGGAAAGAATATGTGCCGCCGCCGGGGATCGAACCCATGACATTCCATTATTGAAGATTAGGAGTCTGACACGCTACCGCCTGCGCTATGACGGCTGACAACGTAAAAATGGTCTTTAGAGGCTCTCTGTTATCTTGATTTAATGGTTTTACTCTTGTAACAAGATGACGAAAATTTACATTGGCAAAAAGTCGAAGATGCTTCATTATGATGGGGAGGGGCGGAAAATATAACGAGAAATAGAGTAAACACTTATTCCAAGCAATTTCTTTATTTTCCACTGTGGTCTAGGCTTGATTCTTGTGGGTCGTTAAAACAGGATTTGTGAGCATTGCTTGAATAAACACTAAACATTCAGTGGAAAAGACCAAACTTAATTTTAGTATATATACACGTAACAGAATAGGGGAAATGATTTTCATAGTCTAGAATTAACGCATGGATGTGTGAAGCGCATTTTAAGTAGATATTAAAAATGTACAAAAAGAATATGTTTACAAATGCATACGAAAATTACAAAATGCCTGGAAAATTGAGAAGGAATATAGCTTTCAGATACTTTTAATGACTATAGTCAGGGACAGGCTTTTCAAGCTAAGTGGCATGTTCATAAGGTACATGCGACTTTATCATTGTAATTAATTGTTATTGATTTATTTTTTGACGACCAGAAGATGTGCATTTTAGCTATAACATAAACAATCGGTATTGTACTACTTTAGATGGGTTTATGTACAATAATGTTCTAAAGTCACATTCAGGAGTCGTAAGAACTCGCGGAAATTTCGTATTTATACAACAGGAAAAAATAGATATGTATTTCTTCATATACACGAACAGTAGGTGAAAGGGCAAATATAGTAACATGTACAAATAATTGGTTTAAATCACCTAGAAATTGCAGGTTTCCGTTTGATTTCGCAATATTAATGACGCCATAAAAGGTTGTATTAGAGAAAATAATGAACTATTGAATACAATTAATGTCTCCGAAATATTTGTAATTGTCTTGACATTATCGAGAAAAGCTATAAATCAAAGTACTTAAGTGGTTGTTAGAAGTGAAATAAATGGAAGAATGTAAACAATTTAAATGAGGTATGCGTAGAGTAGTGAAGAAAATATATTCTTCACCTTGATGTCTTCATAGCAACCCAAATGTCCTGGTCGTAAAATCTGCCAACATCAACAAAATGATCTGAAATTCAAAGTGGCGCGCAAGTAAAAAACTATGAATGATCAACGAATCCCAACAAAACACATCCTTCAGCTATCACACCTCGTCTTTATCCTGGTATTTGCGTTTACAACGCTTTGAATGTCGTCATCATTGGGAAACACCAGCGTTGTGAATAAAACTGTTACTGTATCATGATTAAACTAGATTTAAGTACATGGTATAGGTACTATCAAGTCTACCAGACTTTTTTTTAGAGGGAATTAAACCCTTCTGCGGTTGGAAAAGGATGTCAATTACGCTCAAAGAAGTTTTTGTTAAGCGCGAGTCACAAATAATCTTTAAATAAAGAGACATGAATGAGGAAGTGAGGTCATACATAAAAAGTCCAATCAATTCCACTGTGTCCAGTCAAAAGAGTGCATGTAAATTTAATTGCATTTTCCAGTTTAATACGCGGTTTTGTCAAATAATATACTCACACAATCAAGCTTATCGACCGAAATTGCAAGCAGTGCTGTTGTTTTGATAGTGTTTTAAGACAATAAGTCGAATGAGTGACAACAAACAGGGGAAATGTACCCTCTATCCGGGTTTGGGCTCCCTTATTATTTTTTCGATTGGTCTCTGACAGAGACGGGTCGAATTATAACATCGACGTCAAACACCGGATAAAGAGAGTAATGGGAAATAATGGTTATAGAAAGCAAGCTTGTATTCTTATGCAGCGATCATTCGAACCTCCCCCATGAAATATTTGCAGGCTAATTAGTTGTAAATGTTAAATACTGCAAGGTTAAAGTACCATTACATTTCTTTCAAATTGTTTTGTAATTAACATTTTGCCGGTTTTGCCCGACCTTTCAATATTATCATATATTTATCTTCTATACGAACTACTTCGTAGAAATGAACGCCAGAGATAAACTTACTCTTTGCTCAATTCTGGTTTAGTTTTATCTTTAATAGTTTCAAACAATGACGGAACCTTCTTCTCGTGATCAAGTCTTCAATAGATTCTATGATTTTGTTAGCCCTTTGCAAGTATTAGTTTGTCAGGTAGTTTCAAATACCATTTTTCTTTGTTCATTTCATGTGTTACTTTTTAGACTATTACAAGTATAACTTTTTAGCCAGTGTCAAGCATAAAATCTTTTAGCCCATTTCAAGTGATTCTTTGTCCGTCTATTATACTTTGACAAACCATCTTATTTCTTGTCCGAGTATAATTTTGTTAACCCATTTCAAGAATTACTATGTTAGCCTTTTTAAAGTATTTCTTTGCTAGCCCATTTCTTTTTTTTTTTTTTTTTTTTTTTTAGATCATTTTAAGTATAATCTTGGATAACATCAACTATTTATTTATTTGTTTCTTCGTATTTTGCTTTTAATCCTTTTCTGTGGTTTAAATATATCTATATTGAGTTTAACACAAACCTGGTGAAATTTCAAGGATTAAGCACAGGATTTCTCTCTTTGAATTATCAAAGACATCAATTTTCATATACAGGAAGATGGGGTGAAGGTTAATTCGCGGAAGAATTTATGACCATATATCGTGACGTTTTCCCAGAAAATAGTTCCTACATTTCCAAGCCAATTTTCCATGTGTAGATTAGCACGCATTGCGGCTAGAAACTCAATCATTATTGTTTCTAAGACAACTTTGATTTCCTATGCAATGCATGGGTGCGAAATGCTATCGCTCAATGATAGTTGTAAATGTTAACTTCGACTATACGAAAGGCCCTTTGTTCTTGAAAGTTATAAACTGCCCAATAGACAATACTTTGTCTTAAAGGAAAAAGACAGTATTGCAAAAAGGGGGACAGTATTGTAGGAAAAAGTGAAATATTAAGTTTCACCTAAAGAAACCATCTGAAAAAACAAATAACTTTTGTAAAGATTTAGGCTGATTCAGAAAGTTTAAACTTCCAACTGCCAACTGCCCAAAAGACAATTCTTTGTCTTAAAGGAAAAATACAGTATTGCGGGACAGTTTGTTACAGAAAGTTTAAACTTCCAACTTTGCTTTCCAGATTCCATAAATATATTGATTTAACCTATATTTAACAATAGAGCTAGCGTTCGCTATAACAGAAAAGAGAAAGGAAAAACATTCACCATAGAAACCTCATGACTTAAAACTTTGTAAGTCATTAACATAGGTACGATGAAAACAAAAACGTTATAGTAGCATCACTCTGTGGTTGGCAGTCTGGCAGACTGAGAGCCTCGCAGCCTAGCAGCCTGCAGGCTGCGAGGCTGCCAGAATGCCATCTCCAAGCTGCTAGGCTGACAGGCTGCCAACTTCAGGGAGAAAATAGAAGCACCGTTGCTACATGACACCAATTTTGGCTCCCTCAGAGTGACAAATTGGTTACTATATTGATTTCAAGACCTGCTCCAACGTACTAGTACCCTATAATTATCCAAGATTTATGTATTACTTCACATGTACTCTTCTAGCCTTCTTTAGACGCTTTCAGACGGAATGTCCTAGCCTTTTTTTCCCAAATAATCATTTTGCTTGTGAGCTTCAAAAAAGACACAAGTTGCAAAATTACATGTTCGATAAGCTGCAAGGTTGTTTGATAACTCATTTACATGCTTTTCTTCACTTGTATTATTTTTTCAATAGTTTATTAGCTCACCTGAGCACAAAGTGCGAGGTGAGCTATTGTGATCGGTCGTTGTCCGTCGTCCGTCCGCCCGTCTGTCCGTCTGTCCGTCTGTCCGTCCGTCCACAATTTCTTTAAAAATCTTCTCCTCCTAAACCAGTAGGCCAATCAAGCTGCAACTTTTCAGGGATGTTCCTTGGGTGAAGTTCTTCAAAAGTTGTTAAAAGAATTTAATTCCGTCAAAAACTCTTGTAACCGCGGCATATGAAAATGGGAATCTTTAGTAATCCTTTAAATAAATATCTTTAAAAATTTTCTTCTCCTAAACCAGTAGGCCAATCAAGCTGAAACTTTGCAGGGATGTTCATTGGGTGAAGGTTTTCAAAAGTTGTTAAAAGAATTTAATTCCGTCAAAAACTTTTGTCACCGCGGCATATGAAAATGGGAATCTTTAGTAATCCTTTAAATATCTTTAAAACTTTTCTTCTCCTAAACCAGTAGGCCAATCAAGCTGAAACCTTGCAGGGATGTTCATTGGGTGAAGCTCTTCAAAAGTTGTTAAAAGAATTTAATTCCGTCAAAAACTCTTGTAACCGCGGCATATGAAAATTGGAAATTTTAGTAAATCTTTGATGTTGTTTTTTTTCATAGACTACAAGGCCAAATGCCTTTATATTTTGTAAAGAGCTTAATCATATGGTTCTCTACCAAGTTTTTAAATATTTAATCTCTGGGGTCAAAAATGGCCCCGCCCCTGAGGTCCGAAGTTTGGAAAAATTCTTAATAAGAGCAATTTCAAAAGGATTCTCTTCTTAAAATATAAGGTCTAGGATATTCATATTTGGTATGTAGCATAACTAGATAGTTTTGTACTATATCACAAAAAGTTTTCATCCAAGGGTCAAAAACGGCCCTGACTAGGGGTCCAAAAATTTGGAAAAATGCAAAATTTGAGTTTGTTGAAAAAAAAATCTCCATTTTAAGGCAGAGGGCATTTACATTTTGAGTGTAGCATAGCCTGGCTGTTATCTATCAATTTTGATTAAATCATGCCTTTAGGTTAAAAAACACCCCTTCCCTGGGTGTCCAAAGTTCGTAAAAATGCTCAATTAGACCATGTTCAACAGTCTTCTCCTCCCAATCTACAAAGTCTAAGGCATTCATATTTGATTTATAGCATAACCAGATGGTTCTCTACTATGTTAGCTAAAATCTTAGCCCTGGGATAAAACATGGCACTACCCCAGAGGTCCAAAATTTTGGAAAACACCCAATTAGAGCAAAAGTCTTCTCCTTCTGAAATATAGGATGAAGGGCATTCATAAATTGGTATGTAGCATGACTATATAATTTTGTACTATGTTACAGGAAAATTTGCTCTTAGGATAAAAAATTTCTCTGCTCCTGGGATTAAAAATTGCATAAATCGCATTGAAAGGATTCTTCTTAAATAGAAATGGAGAAATTGCTTGCTTTCTCAGAATGCTTTTTTAAACCTTTTTCCCTGAGGGTGACAAATTCTTGGATTGTTTGGTAATGGATTAAACTATAAAGCCAACGTGATTCAGTTTTAAGCATTACTGGATTGTTTTGTACAAAGCCCAAAATCTTATATTTGTTTTATTCATTTTGCTCAAGTTTTGTCTTTTTTATACAAAAAAGTACTTTAATTTGCAGATGCCTCAGGTGAGCGATTTAGGACCATCATGGTCCTCTTGTATGATTACTGTTACTGAGTAATCAGGAGTTGTAGAAATGTCGTGACTACAGCACCATTTTAACCGTAGTAATGACATTCTGTGCAATTTACTGGAGTTGTTGTTGTTGTTGTTGGTGGTGGTGGTGGTTTGTTGCTGTTTCACAAATTTTCTTCATAATATGGCTTGTCGTTCAAATACTTTTTTTAACGTCTACAACGTCTTTCAAGTTGGACCAGTCTAAAATTTTGTCGTGTGGAAATGGGTTAATAATCCTTGCATTATGTTATAGCTATGAATCTTTAAGCTTATCTTGACCAGAATTGCCCATTACACAGGTCCTTTGAGCACATAAAGAGGACAAGGGGACCAAATGAAGACGTTTTTAATGAATTACCAATCAGTGGTGACAATGCATCATTTTAACGCCTCTGTATGACAGCGTCCTGTGGTATTTGAGAGATAGAAACACTTCTCCTTACCGGACCATTGTAATATTGATTCATATTTTCATTTATTTCAGTAACTACCTAGTGGTCAAATTTATTATCATATATTTCTTAATTCCGAAGTTTCGTCAAATCATCATTGCTCTTTCTTTTTACCTTAACCCTTTCCCATACAACAAAATTTTAGACTGCTCCAAATAGGAAGAGGCTGCAGACGACAAATCAAAGTGCATTTAAATTGAAAAATAACCAACGTAAAGGGTAGAAAACATTGTAGGTAAAGACGAAATTGCTTGTGACAAGCAATTTCTTCTTTCCCTGCAATGTTTACCCAAATACAAAACCTATTGGTCGTGAAAACAAGTAATTATACGGGAAAGAGTTAATAGAATAAGATCAATAATTGTGACCGAATTGTATTACTTTGTATATGTTTGGTATGACTGTGTACTTTTTTGGTACTTGTCGTTTAATGAAATTTCTGTTTTGTTCTGGTGAACATTGCTTGGCTTATCGATCATTAACCTATTACACAATGGCAAATTTTTGACTTGCCAAAACTGAAAGGAGTTGCAGACGACAATTTAAGTCTTAAAAGCAATTTCTTCATTTTCCTTAATGTTTTTCTAACCTTCTCTTCTCGAGAAGTGTCTAGAAGCGGGCTTATGGCGGGATGGGTTAAGAGATATAATTACATAAAGACTGCTTCATTCGCTCCAAACCGAAGAAATGACCACGTGTACAGAATGCATCGTTATATCTAATTATCGTTATAAACAATAACCGATGCCCTGAACAACGATACAATGTAATAACGATGTTCAAAGGATGCCAATTATTCCACCCAAAAGTTCCTGAACATTTCCCGCCCATGCGTTGTGCATTCGAATATCACATGACCGATATATTTTACCGAATATGTCGCGCTTGTATGGCACACTGGTTACAAAATGCCCATCTGAATACGATCCAAACGAAATCTTAGTAAATCTGTTGAGTGTAATTCAGTCATTTCCGAATACATTACGTGTGGCATAATTGCTTCCACATAAGTTTTTGGCTGGGTACATTTGATTCATAAAGAGTGTGCTTTTACAAAAAGCTATCAAATTATTTACGTTTAGTTTAAGTAGCGTTTCGTGTCTTTTGTTGGAAACCAAAACAATTTAAAAAAGCAAGAAATGAAATCAACGTCTGCAGAGAGGGTAAGGGTTAACGAGATATTTATTTAAATTACTGACTGGTAAATTGACTGTGATGACAATAAAATCGGTCTCCAACAGTCAAAATATGATCAGTAAATTTAGCTGGAATAGGGACCGGAGAATGCGTTGTCACAATCCCTGTAGCCAAAAGCTCCTGATAATTTTGGTTTTATTATGTTCAATTTTTGTTATAAATACATTTTTGAACTACCGAAATTGAGAGTATTTCCCTGTATCAGGAGTAAATCTATATTGCATGGTCGATTTAACGGGGTAGTAAATTTTACTCGTCGTCAACTTTGAAACCCTTGAAGTAGACAACGAAATTTTAGACATCGGCTAATTCAAACAACCGAAGTATTGCGTATCATTTAAGAGATGAAGAGAATATATTTTTTTGTTTTCATGGAGGTATGAACCGATAAAACTATTCACGCTGTATGAATACGCGAAGCGGATTCATACATTGTGTGATTAGGTTTTTCGGTTCATACCTTCATGAAAACAAAAAAATATTCTCCTCGTTTCTTATAATCTAATAGCATCGAGCGAATAAAACAAACGCTTTACAAATTTTGATACCCTTTTGTATGGGATTATTTTGTGCGGAAGCATACAAAATCGCTGCTTGCTCAAAATTTTGTTCATGGAGTTATGAATATTTTTATCAACCAATCAGAACGCTCGTTTTTGAAAGACGAAACTAAAAATTAAGTAATAAATAATTTGAAATTTGACGATCCACACAGGGCAGGATTGTTTTTCAAGACGGGGTGGTTTTAACATTGAACCATTTCAAGAATTGGAGGGGGTATCGGTATAACTTTAAGACTCTCGTTTTTATTCGGCTGATATATACTTAGTTCCAAAAGAAAGTGTGCACTTTAAAATTTGGATTTCAGCATCCAGATAACGTACAAATATGGTAATTGTACAGGGTTAGAACAATTTTGATACACCATTGACAATTTATAAAATTGTTCGCAAGTTATTAAAAGTACAGGAAACCGGATATATGTTCTTTTACACGATACGCACGTGTATAGGTAAGTATACATGCAACGTAAAACTTGTATTGGAGAAATCTTGTTTGCATTGCATAACGAAAAATCACATTTGCCTTTAATTTCCTTTAAGATTAAATGTGCCTAGATTAAGTGAAAATCAGCGCATACAAGCGTTGATGATGATAAATCGTGGTGATAGCGTAACAAACGTGGGTAGAGCGTTCGGCAGTCACAGAAACACATTTATTCGCCTAGGACTAAACGGTTTCAACAAACAGGTGGTGTAGCCGATCGCCATATACCAGATCGACCGAGATCAACCACTGGTCGAGTGAATAGGTTAATCATCTTTATGCGCTTTCGAAGTCGGTTTCAACCTGCCTCTCGCAACGCAAGACAGTACGGTATTAGTCGCAAAACTGTGTTGCGTCGTTTAGGGCAAGTCAGAGGACCCATTCGCCCAAGGATACCGCCCAAGGATACCGTATGTTGGATCGGTATTAACAGTTCGTCACATTTTGTGTGTACTTTTGCAACTTTGATTTTCATACCACCTCCACTTAAATTTAGAAGAAAAAAACCACTCTTTTTGTCAATATATGAAAAAAGAAATAAAAAAAAAAATGTGTGCACACTCATTTTTGGAACTGAGTATACAAACAGTACAAAGCTTGGTTTTGATACGTGTCAAAATCAATGCTGAGGTTTGTGTCCTATCCCACCCTCATCCTACGGGCTTGACATAATGAATGTTTTACTTATGAAAAAAAATAAACGTTCGTATCTATTTCGCACTGTTTTAACTTTTTGAAAAACAGGTAACAGAAAATCGTTTGCATATTTTACATGGAATCTAAGAAGCAAAAATGTTGCTTTGAAACTACAATCACATATTTTTTTGAAACTGCTTAATGCGTAAGAGCTTTTTTCCCACTAGGGCCATTTTTCAACCGATAGACCCACACGGAGTCGATTACTCTGATAGTTATAACTAGAATTATTTAATCTTGATACAAAGATAGGTAGTATTATTGTTGTTATTTCACATACTTTTAACCCATTCCCGATGACAAAATTTTAGACTGTTCTAAATTGAAAGAAGCTGCAGACGACAATGATAGCATTTCATTTTTTTCGTCTTTTTTTGGATAGAAAACATTGTGGAAAATGAAGGAATTGCTTGACACAAGCTATTCCTTAATTTTCCACAATGTTTCCAAAGCCCTTTCCTCAGATGCTTTAAAAAAGGAGGGTTTGTGTGGGAATGGGTTAAAGGGCTTGATATTCTGTCACTCTGAGTAAGTTTCTCGACCCTCTAAATGTGTGGGCAATGTCATTTAGTCCACAAAAAAGGTTGTATTTAGGGCTTGATTTAATGAATGAATTTATTCATAATAGCATTATAATTCAAATTCACTTAAACTCAACACGCCTCAATTGCTACCTAAGCAGTCAAGACATTTGTTGGTCTCGGTTGTCTGCCTTCTTGACAGGGTCAATATCTATTGCTAAACTTGAATCGGGGCCATGAAAAGTATAAACGAATATAAACGATGAGTTTGCATGACTCGTTGTTTTGTAGTCCTCAGTGGCTATAAAGGATAAGACGTCTACATTTTAATTAACGGATCGCTGGCCACGCCCACCGACCTCCGACAAGGTAGTTCATGTGAGATAATAACGGAATTATTTCGTGAATTAGAAAGGGTCATAAAATGAGAGGCTTGTGGTAGGTTGGTCGGTGATTTAAACGTCAAGTTTGTTAAAGGTGAAAAAGCGAGGTTTATGTCGTCAATCCAACAAAAATAATTACCAAAAATGATGGAGTTCAAAGATCACTTCCGGTCTCAATGCAAAAATTTGATTTGCCTATTGATCTCCGACTCTACACGTCAACTGAGGCAAACAATATTTTGAAACAGTTTGTGTCGCCCAGGACATAAAATAAAAGGCAAATCCTTGGTTGGCGACCTTAACGTCGTAACTACAGCTTAAATAAGCAGTAGTTACGATGTAAAAGTCGACAAACCAAATACGAATGCTTTATTGTAATGTCGGTGTTCAAAGTTCACTTGCGGCCCAAATGAATGATTTGTTTGGCCCAACTGTTTTTAGATCAACTGTAATGATACATCAAATGGATATTCGTTCCCAGATTGCGAGCCTGTCCATTGGAGAGCAGCGTAGATGGGATAGGTTCACAAGTCTAACCATATATTCGGCTCAATTATGTCATTTTCCATGTCAATGAACTCCAACATTGAAGTTCGATTGAGGGAATAAAAGATATCATTTTGAAAGTATCATGACGGCTGTAGCACCTAACAATGGATTATTGGTATTTCTCCCACCAGTACTACCACTACATCCTTTCCTAGCCTTTAGATGATATCCCACTTAGAGATACGATTGTCCACCAATTGGTGAGAGACAAATGTCTGAAATGATATGTGCCACCCCCGAGGATCGAACCCATGACATCCTGTAGTTGAAGATTAGGAGTCTGATGCGCTACCGACTGCGCTATGACAGCGGCGAAAATATGGTAGTAGGTAGACTGGAATAAAGATGGAATGGTTGATTGGCCGCCGTAACGTCATAACTACAGCTTGAATAGGCTGTTGTTTCGATGTTTAAGAGACCAAACCAACAAAATACTTTACATAAATGTTCACTTACGGTAGCGATTTGATTGGTCAATCCATTTTAATAGACAACTCGATCCGTCAAGTATCCCTGGAAATAGATGAGCTAATAAACAATTTCAACATACAATCAGACCAAGGGCCTAAACTAACACACCCATACAATCGGAACTCCTCGTTCAATCCTAATAATCAAACATTTGCTGAATATCTTAGGACTATTTTAAAGCTTCGAAAATGGAGCTATTCGGTATGCTAAGGAACTGTGGTCAAAATGCATCTCATAGAGGTTCTGTAATAACTTTGACCTTCAAAATTATCTTCATATCAGAACAAAACAGGGCAAAACAAAAAACTCTACGCTTTTGAGCGATTTTGAGACTTCGAACCATCCAGATTTACCGACATTACCTACTCTGTTTCCGGCTAACAAAATGCACCAATTTGTTACATAATGCTCCGCCTCTTATACGTCCGAGGTCTGTTCCTAAGTTTACGGCAATGACAGGGTGTGTTCCGATTGACACCCCTACAGAATACAGAGCACAAGGGGGTGGGGTAACGACAATAAATATCCGCGTTTATCATTCGGTACAATTTAATTTTACTTTTATTCCATTTAGTTTCACTCCAATCATAGATTCACCCTCTCAATTCATATTGCTCTTATCGCTCAGAAATCCAACAGCTTCGTTTAAATCGATGAAAACATTTCTTAAATTCTTTGACTGAGCTGGATTAGGTAGTGTTTGATTGGTAAGACTTAACCGGTTATCCCGCAATGACGCTTTCTGGCGCCATAATGAAAAACAGTCATGGAAAACTTTGTGGGAAAGGAGTAATTGCAATTTCTCATATTCTCACAACGTTTTCTATCGTCTTTGGCTCTTTGGACCGATTGTTGCGGAATTTGTCGTTTGCAACTTATTTGGACCTGTCTAAAAGTTGGTCGTCTTATAATTGGCTAATAATAGGTACATTGTGTGTCGGGATAGGTAATTTACATTTAGTTTATTATATTCAAAATTGTCAATTTGCTCAAAGCTCGTATATTAAACATATTCCATTCTAGCGTCATTCTGAAATAATAACTTTGTCAATTTTCTTTTTTACTTAACTGTACACTGTTTCCATAGCTTTTTCGTAAAAGTACAACATAAAAACTGGAATTTCGACAATCATTTTTTTTTATCACAGCCATTAAATAAAAGTAAGCGAAATTGGAAAAAGACGAAAAAAGGTCCCGTGAAAAAGGCTAGTTCATAATGTGCATAAATTACAGGTAATATTTTATCGTGAATTACATCTTAACATTTGGGAGTTGAACGCCATTTAAATGACAGAATATGACCGACAATATTGAATAAGTTAAGTCAGTCATTAATTTCACTGCAAATACAGTTAACCCATTCCCACACAATGGCGCTTTTTTGGCACCTCAAAGAAACAAAACTTAGAACAGCAATTTCTGCATTTTTCATTATGTTTTCTATCCTAAAACTACGGAGATTTTTGAAATATCATCAACAAAAAAATGTTTCTGGCGTCTTCGATTTTGAACCAGTCTAAAATTCTTTTGTCTGAAAATGGGTTTAGAACATATTTGAATTGACAAAGTTAATTTTAAAGTGGAATTGAAAGACCGGAATAATCGCGGTTTAAATGGAATCGGCGTTGATGATGTTAAATAACAATCCGTCATAAAATTGGGATGTTGTTCTATAAATAGATATGCTGATTAATTCAAACCAGTCAGATACATAGTACATCCAACTCCAGGCCAGCCAATGAAATCGTTGAATGTTTTCGGAATTTTGAATGAAGTTTTGGAAATTTTGTATTATTTGAGTGAATGAATGAAACAGAGAACAAGCGATTTTAGCCGGAAATGAATGGGTGGCAATTTATTTCATTATTCTCTTAAAAGTACCTGACAATCTACGTTTAAGGTTTATTACTCATTGAAAGAAACATAATAACACGATAACAATTACAAAACACACTAATACATGGATGACTACCGAAGAGCATTTAGTATCAATAAAAAGACATATGCTTTGTATTTCAAACCTATAGACCCAAAGATCTCAATTATATTTTCTAGAAACACACCAGAGTCCGATATTATCAACCAGTCTAAATCAACACCCAGCCTTTGGATTTCATAACGAGGATTCTAATTGGCGTACACATATCTATCCTGCGTCCAATTCGAACCCGTTTTTAAATGAAATTCTGATTATTTTGTGAATTGGACAGCCAGTCTGTGGATTAAATGTTAATTACATCTATTTAATAAAAACACCGACTTCAAAACAGGGCTTCGAGTTTATCATAGAAAGAACATGGGAAAGTGGTTCATCTTTTTCTTGAGTAAGTTGTCATTAACGCTTTCCTGTACAAACCCTGGATGTTATGTTGCTGGGATTTTATACTTGATAAAACTTTGTGGAAAAAAGGAGAAATTGCTTAATATACGCAAATACTCCTTTTCCCACAATATTTTCTTGTAATCTGCAACCTCTGGCAAATTGAAACAGCCTAAAATTTAAAAAAAAAACGGTAAAGGGTCTAAAGATCGTATGTCCGCAACAATTTTTTGACATGACAACTCATTGAACATCTTAATCATTAATCTGTCTCCTTTCAATTCGACGAGTGTAAAAGCGTAATGGGGTGATACTGCATGGTCAATGAGCTTCTCAGCTGGACACAGCCCCTCATTGTCCGAACTCTATCTTGTATCGAAAATTAACACTCTTATCGAACGAAACCGTAAATGAAATCTGATTTTCATTTTCAAACCTTGTGAATCCATCAAAAAGAAATTAGTGAACACACGGACAAGTAGACGTACGCAAATCTAAAGTCTCAGTGACTCTTACAAACTCTGACATTAAATTGACGGATCACTGACCCCGCCCACTGACATCATTGACCACGCCCACTGATATCAAACGGCGTCTTATTTTATTTTATTTTTTTCAAACTTATGACCAGTAATATGTAACAAAAGAGTAAAATTATTAGTATGCGACTTAAAAGTCGTAACTACAGCTTGAATAAGCTGTAGATATGATGTATAAGTCGCCAAACTAACAAAAATGTTTCACATAACTATCGCCCAATATCACTTCGGGACTAAGTTAATGATCTGATTGGTCGAATAAATCTTTGCTTGGTGATCATTTGCTTAGAGTGGCATTTAAATGCACCAACCATTTGTATTTAATTTACGATCCGAGTTTTCAATGTCCATTTATCGTTTAGGCACAGAAAGAGTGTTTTTCTTTGGCGTGTTTTTAAAATAAAAATAAAAATTATATGATGAAATATTGTAGATAGAATCATAAAATACGATACTTTACAGCCTTTTAATTTTCGAATGATTCTGTTGGAGAGATTTTAACCCTTTCTCGTACAAGCTCTGATTTATACATAAAACTATATCTGAGAAAACACTATGGAAAAGAAGAAATTGCCTGTAACAAGAAATTTGTTCATTTTCCGGAATATTTCCGATCATATTGGATGGCTAATTTTTCATTTGTAATATTTTCTGATTTCCCTATGATCTTGGACAACTCTTGAATTCTGAAAAACAGTAAAATGTTAACATGTACAAAGACAGGAAACTGTATATGGCCTTCTAGCATTTGATGGCCGGTACGAAAAATATAAAAAAATATTCGAGATTTATATCTTAACTTGTTATGTTATACTACTGTTATGATGCATTTAGCTTATTTGTGTCCTTTAATGCATTCCAACAAAATGTCGCCTTTAGACGCCTCTCAAGAAAAAAGATTGAGAAAACATTATGTAAAATGAAGAAATTGCTTATAACAACAAATTTCATCAATTTATATAATGTTTTCTTCACAAGAAGTTGAAAAAAACTAAGATTTCATAAACTTTAAATTGCCGCTGCAACTGCTTTCAATTTGGACCAGTCTAAAATGTTGCCGTCTGGTAATTGGTTAAGGTAAATTAATTTCTGTTATTTCATTCTTGGCGTTTTATCGAGTGAAACATAAAAACCTGTAGAAAACAAATGCAAAGGTTATAAAATGTTTGAATATTTTTTATAGACCTTGTTCAATTTGAATGCATACGGCTCTCAACCTCTTAAAAGACTCGACTGAAAGGATTGCAAGAAGGGTTAAATGACCATTGCAGTTTTGTTCCTGAATAAATACGGACAATAACAACGAGCAAATATGTCCTATATGGCCATTTGGAAAATCTAATTCATAGAGTCAGACTCAATAAAGAAAGAAGAAATAAAATGTCAAGCGTTTCTATTACCCCCGCTGTCTCGCGATTTCACGTTTCAATGAGCGTCTGAAATGACAGAGCTTTTGTACGGCACGCCATGCGCACTGAAATCAATTTCCGTCAAGCGGGCACTTTCTGTAGCTACAAATGTAGGGAAAACGATTTTGTTTGTCTCTGTCGATTGCATGTTTTTGTTTCCCTGTCTTGTTATCTGGTACAACAAAATGCCAACCGGAAGCGAATTATGGAACAAAACATGGCGTTTATGATGTCATTTGTTAGATTACAATATTGGGTTCCTTACATTTGTTATAGGGTTCCTTTTCATTGCTTTATTAGATATTTTGAAATGTACAGAAATACTTCGTGATAATTTTAGATTGAAAAGCCAAAAACTGATCGATGATTGACACTAGGGTAGACAAGAAAACGTAATTTTTGATATCCCATGTACTTAACAAAATCTTACGATGTAGGCAAATATCACGACCTGTAAATAAATACCTGATCGCTGGCCCCGCCCACTTCTCCCCGACAAGGAAGTTTGACTAAGATTATTAACAACATTATTTATCAAATATGTGATCAAAGACAAACCGAAAATATATCGTTGATTGGCGACATCAACGTCGTAATTGCAACCTTAATGAACTGTATTAACAAACTGTAGTTATAATGTTTAAGTCACAAAACCAACAAACATACATGATATAACGTCGGTGCGGGAGTAAAATGGCGCAACTACAGCTTTATTACTACAGCTGTATCAAGGCTGTAGTTACGACATTTTGCTCGCACAAGGACGACAAGTATCACGGTTTACCATTTACTTACGGTTTTAATGAATGGTTTTATTGGTCAATCGATTTTTTGACGGACGAGGGTGATCCGTCAATTGTTAACGAAAACGAATTATACCCGTCCTTTTTATCGAGGTGTTCGCTGCGGCCATAGCGCAGTGGTAGCGCGTAGGACTCCTAGGTAAGGTGTCCCGGGTTCGATCCCCGGTCGCGGCGAATATCCTTACCGACATTTGTCTCCCACCAATGAGTGGATAATTGTTAACCTATGTGGGATGAGAAGTTCGAGGCTCGGAAAGGATGTAGTGTTAGTACCTGTGTGAAAAAAAAACAACAGGAATCCACGGTTAAGTGGTGTAGCTGCTTACTCACACTCTGAGATAAATCCGTAGACTGGCTATGTAAAAAATGGTTTGAAATAAAATAATTACAAAGACAATTTTAGAACGCTGAATATTATTCTAGAACCAATCGAAGGCATAGAAGTCGACGGATAGCCACTGTCAATCAAAATATCGATTAACCAATGACCGGACATGAACTTTAAACTTCGACATCTTTGTTAGATATCAAGTTTTCAGCTAAAAATAGTTGTAGTTACGGTGTCTCCAATCAAAAATTTTTCTGTTTTTATGCCTCTGACTATAGATGTATTTTGCACGCACACTTCGTCAGCTATCTTTGTCGAACTGATATATCGGAGGTCAGTGGGCGTGGCCAGCGATCCGTAAATTGCACGAATCGTTGGACAGGGACTCTTTTTCTTTGCATAAATAAGCAGTACGATTCCACAATATTCCACTGCCCAATTATTGACGTGACAGTAATTTCTTAATCATAGATTCCTAAACATAAAATCAATCATACTCGAATTATCCTGTCACTGGGAAAACAATTGTCCTAAATTAAAGCCTTTGTTAGCTCCCAGAATCCCCAGATTTATTTTCTCCTATTGCATGTCTCTATTTATGTATAAAGGTTTTCTAACATTAGTTAAATATATATTCAGTGAGTAATATTGGGGAAAACATCGCGAAAAAGGAGAAATTGTTAATTTCAAGATATATTCCGGAAGTTACACTTTAATATCAAAAGGCGTTATTTTGCCAAATTTTTGACCGATAGCAAGTAACTAAAAATGAAGGTTGGTTGGCGACATAAACGTCGCAAATACAGCTGGAATAACCACCAAAAAATATTTTGTAATGTCGGTCAATGTTGGAGTTCAAAATACATTTCCGACACTTCCGGCCTAAATATTTTATTTGATTGGCCTATCGAATTTTGAATGATAGTCGCGATCCAATTATTATTCGATAGTTTTAACTTAAGTTGAAAGTTTGAACTAAGTCCATGTTTCGCCTCAAAAAGAGATGACATTTTTGCAGAATCAATAAACAAAGGTTCACGCTATCCACGTACCACCTAGTCAAAACTTTTTGACCAAGGATACATTAAGTCCTAAAAATGGTGAAAAAAAGTCAAGAAATACCAACCGTTGAGTATTTTCGTTTACTACTCGTCGCAGTCGTCGCATTTACCCATACTGGCGACATCCCAAGAACACGGGTATTTTCAAAGGATCTTGCAAGGATACAGAACACAACAACCTAGAGCTCAAAGTCACTAGAGTCGCCTAGAATAACGTTGAATAGACTTTGACCTATAACTTTTGAATGGCAGTTGAAGGGACTTTCATATTTCACAATGTTTTCTTATGTTAAAACTATTTGGTTGGTGCCAAGGCCAAGGTCATATTTTTACCAATGAATGGAAATAGGCCGAAATATTCGGATATAATCAACTTAGTTACAAAGTATATGCAGTTAATGTTCATAAAATAGGAGAAGTTTTGGTATCAAGTCGATTACCCAATCCAATTTCATGTAAATGCAGGGGTCTACCCCCTGTGATTTATTCTGCTCGTAACATCTCATTTTATATCAAAACCCAATGTTGAAGGTCGTGACTTAATATCTTTTTTATATGCATAACATTTCTGACATCCGATCATGTTTTAATTTATGTTATTTATACTGCAGTCACCCTTTTTTGGGATAAAACTAATGTTTTAGGTTTTTTTATTTAAACCAAACACCGTCATTTTTTTTTTTTTTTTTTATTTTTTATTTTTTTTTTTTCAATGATGGTTCATTGTCTTTAAAGTTATTTAAGACTAACCAAGGTTATAGAGCTATTGGGAAGTTTTGAAACGGCATATACTGTTTCTGGCTTCTTAATTGACGAACTCAAGTCATTAATTTAGAATCTTTAGATAAAATTGACACCAAATCCGTGTGTCATCGTTTAAAGATGATCCGATCTATGTTCCTATATTTGTCTGGCTGTCTTTTTATCCCTTCGCCTATCTTTCCAACCCGGCTACTCGAAAAGAAAAACTCAACACTGTATTTCTGTTAACTAAAGATATTCGCATTTCGGTTTGAAGGACATGCATTTCTTTTATATCGTTGAGAATTAAAGTTACAAAGCGCCTATAATTCTACGTCTTAACATAGTATAAACATTTCGTCGATGGGTTTAACAGCCCCATAAAAACGCTATATTTTGTCATCATCAATTTTCAATCAATAGAAATGAAATGATTACTTAATACTCTTATTAAGATATTTGATAAAAGAAAAACTAATCACACTTCTGTATGGATATACTTGTCGGCTTCGTTCAGTGTACTTAGGATTTCGGTTTCCTAAAAGAAGCCCTGTATAAGTCAATCATACTTTAAAATGGAATTTAGAATCGAAACATGTGAATCTCTTGGGAGCAGCTGGGTGATGTGAACATTATTGATCCTGGTCAGACTGCGTGAATGGTAACTCTGCTTGACCTACCCTGGATCCGATCTCTTTTTCAAATATCACGTTTTCAGATTTAATGGATAGCTCTTTATCTCTTGACGTGGCTTTATATTACCTTTATTGTTTGAAAAGTATGAAAGGGTAATGAAAAAAGTCACCCAACATTTAGGTCATGGGGTCGAAAGATTTAAGACGTGAAATTCTAATACGATCTTGACTGGGTGGCTCATACTGTGTCGTTATAATAGACACCATGTCAAAAGGCTAGCAAATCATTTACGGCGTATGGTGGCCTTAAAGTACCATCGGTACAATCTACTGCAAAAAGGATTCAAAGTTTGATAGTCATAGCTGTTGATTTTGTATAAAGTGTATCAAAATACGACATTAGGTGAAAAAATCGTAAGTGCAGCCTACCAAAGAAATTTAACAGAACATATATTTGTCATTAATACAACTTGAACAATACGCATTTTTGCGTATTTGGCGGATCGCTGTGGTCAATCAAAAATCAATAGAGCCATCAAATTATATGAACTTTGACCTCGAACATTGGTCTTCATTTATGATAGGTATTTGTGTTGATTCGACCTTTCAAAGGTCGTACATGTAACTACAGCTGTTTAAGTTGTGGTTACGACGTTTCGATCGCCAACCAACCATTTTCCTGTCGTATACTTTATACGCGTAACTAACGATAAAGTTTGCAAATAACGCCGTATAATATCAAACTCCAATTTTTCAGAGTCAGTGGGCGTGACGATCGACCCATGAATTTGTTAGATTTAGAAACAGCGCCGTAAAAGGTTTATATTCATAAATCATGCGAAAATGCCGTTGTACGGAGCCCTGTAAGTGACATTCTGTACACATTTTTTAATTCGTTTTAACGAAATATTACTTTGTTATTACGAAATATCAATTCGTTTTAACGAAATACTAGGGTCGACACTTTACGCACTACCCAGATGTTCCCACTTCGCCTGACGGGTCACAGTTTCACTAGTTTTGTGATGAAATTACCAATAGATATGGCTACCGAGAAGAAAATCTCGATAATCCACCGGAAAGCATCAAATAATAAGTGATAATCTACCGAAAGTTCTCGATATTTTACCGGAAAGCACCACGCCATATAAAGTACTGCAACCGTTTTTTTTTTTTGGGGGGGGGGGGGGGGTCATACCATCACAAAATTGCTCAACTAAAAATATGCTAGCCGAGCGCTAGTCGAGCGCAATTACTATATAAGCTTCTAATTTGCATAATCTTTGGTACTGTGACAGATTTTGGCGGGTTGAGAAGGGTTCGGCATCTGGATGACGTCAAGAAGTCAACTTTACGTGCTCTAACCCCCTTTTGATTGCGTAAGTGTTATTGCCCACATTTCAAAGATGAATCTCAGCAATCATTGTATGGTTTAAAAAAAAAACATTACAATTTGACCTTGCCATGTGACCACAGTAACCATAAACTACTGTGACGTTTCTATTAAGTTCAAGATCTTAGCGTTAAGCAACGTTATTAATATAGGCCTAAGCATATTGCATGATCTATAAGGCCGTCTACTATGTCACCATATCCTAAAATAAATTAATGTGTGGACCAAACGCACAACTTTTGAAGCCCCGGCTGCAGTTAAAAAATCCGTTTATATACTGCTGTTAATGGGGTAATTATGTCAATGCTCAATAGAATCCGCGTATGTTACGTAATGTCGTATTTCACTTAGTAAACATAATTCTTTCAAAGCTAAATACGGGGGTTATAAACTCTTTATATAATTTTCAAAATTCCAAATTTGTGATGGCACGTGGTCACGAGTTAGCCAATCAGTAAATAGCACCAGGAAGAGAGACGGATTTCCGTCACTCTTCTTGATGCTAATAAATATTTGTCCTTAAATATTTAATTAGTCTGTCGGGAACGGTCAGCTACGGTAAAAATATAACGATTCGATGAGAATCCGTCACCATGAATGGTGACAGTAAGCTATCAGAAATTTGACAGCAAGGGTTCTCTACTGTGTTATCATAAGCATATATGTGCATTTATGTTTTGGATTTTGGCAGTCAGGGGCTGTTACGACGCGGACAGCTCAAGCTGTTCACGTGTGACCTATACTGTTTCTCTTACCCCTTAACTTTGTTATAACTTATTTCGTAATAACGAAATAGTAAATCGTTAAAACGAATTGCTAAATCGTTTTAACGAAATACTAATTCGTTAAAACGAAATACTAATTCGTTAAAACGAAATACTAATTCGTTAAAACGAAATACTAATTCGTTAAAACGAAATAGTATGTTTCGGAAGACTCGGTTGTTACCCTCCGCCACATGAAGACAGAATAGGTTACACTCCTGTCCGTTTTTGCCTCATTAAATAAAGAGCACAAAGGGCCCATTTTAACAATTTGTAGCTCCTCCCAAAAGTTTTGTTTGGACTTAAATCTTAGTCCGTCTTAAAGAGCAGTCTTTGGTCTTGAATTACAGGCCAGGATAATGCTATCATTAAGGATTTTTTTTTCGCAAATCTTCAGCACATCAACCCATGAAAATACTTTAGGCTCGGAAGTGAAAGTCTTGTAGGGTACCAACTTATAATGTCAGTTTCTACATGGAAATAGTTCCCTGATAAATGTTTTGAATCACATGCATGGCAAACAGCAGTGACCTCTCACTCTGCAGAACTCAACATCAAGCAACTTGCTGTTAATTAAACGTTAAAACAGCATGACAAAATGAGGAGATCAAATTCTCTTGGAGTTGGCCCAATAGAAGCGGTATGTCAAAGATTGCATAACAAATATAAATATTCCGTTTTTACGATTTAATATTTCGTTAAAACGATTTAGTATTTCGTTAAACGATTTAATATTTCGTTAAAACAAATTAGTATTTCGATTTAACGAATTAATATTTCGTTAAAACGAATTATTAAATCATAATAACGAATTAATATTCCGTTTTAACGATTTACTAATTCGTTAAAACGATTTAGTAATTCGTTAAAACGAATTAATATTTCGTAAAAACGAGTTAGTATTCTGATTAAACGATTTAATATATCGTTAAAACGAATAAGTATTTCGTTTAATCGAAATACTAATTTGTTTTAACGAAATACTTTTTCGTTTTACAGAATTAATATTTCGTTTTAACGATTTAATATTCCGTTATAACGAAATAATATTCCGTTTTAACGATTTAATAAATCGTTAAAACGATTTAGTATTTCGTTTTAACGATTTAATATTTCGTTAAAACGATTTAGTATTTCGATTAAACGATTTAATATTTCGTTTTAACGAATTAATATTGCGTTATAACGAATAAATATTTCGTTTTAACGAATTACTAATTCGTTAAAACGAATCAAAAATATGTACACCTACGGGGCTCCGTACCGTTGGACACATGTCGGACACTTTAACCTTTTCCTGTACAAACCCGGGATTTTACGTCTCTGTTATTTTATACTTGAGAAAACATTGTGGAAAAGGAGAAATTACTTGTGAAAGCGCCTTCTCCTTTTCCCACAATATTTTCTTCCACATAGGATAGTTTCATATCAAATCTTCTTATTTTCATTGTCGTCTGCAACCTCGTTCAATTTGGACCAATCCAAGTTTTTTTAAAAATGGGAAAGTTTTAATCGAGGATATATGGTATGTCACCAGTATTAAGTCCCATCTTTGTCACCATACTTGAGGATTAGTCTATTCGTCCCTTTAGAACGCCAGCGTTACATTTCATATTCATAAAGTCTCAATTTGTAACTTGATGTATAAACAATCTTTTACTGGCACGCATGATTAATTATTATTGAAATTGTAACAGACAAGAAAATTAAAAGTTTGTACTATTTAATGAAAGTGTACAGGAAATATTTCGAATATGACTGTACCCATGCCAAAACTCAGGATAAAACGAATTCAAGAAGCGTGGGAAGGGGGATTGCATCGTGGTATTGATTGGTCGCTTATGTAATCTAAAAATCGACTGACCAATCAAATCATTCATATAGACAAGAAGTGAACTTTGAACTCCAAAATAAATGTTCAGAATTTTTATTGGATTTGGGACCTAGACACATTTACTCGTGCTTATTCAAATTATAGATACGACGGAAAGGTCTCCAAGCCACTATTTTATCTTAACCCTTTCCTGTATAATCACTGGTTTTTACTTCCATGTAATTTCATACTTAAGAAAATATTGTGATAAAAGAAGAAATTGCTTAATACAAGCAATGTCTTCTTTTATCACAATATTTTCTACCACATAGAATGGTTTTGTTTCAAATTGCACTCACTTTTCATTGTCGTCTGCAAAATGTTTCAAATTGGGCCAGTCTAAAATTTTGAGAAACAGGAAAGGGTTAAGTAAATTGTTGAAACTTAGGCTACTCATCATAAATTTGACAAAAAACGCCGTTTGGTATCTTTGTCAGATTAACTAATCATTTCAGCGAAATTCTTGTTAGCGCTTTGAAACACATACAAGCAGTATTTGACCAATGGATTAACCCATTACCAAACAAGAAAATTTTAGACTAGTCCAAATTGAAAACAGCCTCAGACAAAAATTTCAAGATGATTGAATTTTAAATTTTTCTGTGTTTCCGGATAGAAAACATATTTGAAAATGAAGAGATTGCTTGATACAAGCAGTTTCTTCATTTTCCACAATGTTTTCCAAAGTTTTCTTCATGGGGGGCGTAAAAAGGAGGGATTGTGCAGGAATGGGTTAAAATGGCAGATGAGAATTTGGGGAAATCTTTCAGAAAAAAGATATGTAGTGGGAAAAATATTATAAGGCATGAGAACACACAGAACATTTCAAGTCCTTTTGATCTTTTTCACAAGGTTATGTAAATTTTTCTCGCGAGCGTGAAATATGATCAGTTTATCATTCACAATCACGCTTTAAATAGTTAATTATAGGATAATAAACTTGTATACAAATGTGTAATTAAAGTGTCTTATACATAAAAGGGCGAAATGAACAGAGATGCGTCGCCACGAAATGACAAATAATTGAGACTTGTTGCAGACTTATTGCTCTGGCTTTGAAAAGTTGGCTGTAACAGTTGATTGACAGATCAATCAAAAAATCAGTATGCAAATCGAATCATTGATTTAGACAGGAAGTGAGCTTTGCACCTAACATATATAATTGAGTTTGGTCGCCAACTAAGGATTTGCTTGTTCGCCGAAGTAATGAATTTCCTTTCGTTTTGTTACTATATATATATCTAATTGAGAAGTTCTGTCGTTTGATATCCCAATCGAACTAATTTATCGGAGGTCAGTTAGGTTGATCAGCGATCCGCCAATATAATGGCTTAGTATACGAGAGAGAAATGAAGAAGAGAAGACAGAGAAGTATAGATAGAGGGAAAGAGAATCTGGGTGATGGAGTAGAAGAAAGATGAATAAAGAATGGAGAGAAAGATAGGATGCATTTGTGATTGACGCAAGGGGGAGAGATAGAGAGAGAGAATAGAGAGAGAGAGAGAGAGAGAGAGAGAGAGAGAGAGAGAGAGCGAGCTAGAGGATGGAGAGGAGAGAGAATCTACACAGAGAGATTGAAAGCGTAAGGAATAGGAAGAACGATTGTTGGTTGAACGACTTCTCTTCCTATACACGAGTTCTCATCTAGTATAATTTTCGGTAAAAAAAGTCCTTTGCATAAAAAAGTGGATTTTCGTTCCCCTCAATTTGACTAATATCTATCCTCATATCCTCACCCCTAGCACAATCCAAAGTGTATATCATTATATATTCAGATGACCCTTCTAGGAAATTCTAAGTTTTGCCTGTTTTAAATTCCAATACACCGTAGTTTAATATAAATGGCTAGGCTTAAGGAGGATTTCAATATTCTTTTTCTTTTCTTTCTAGCCTGGAAACATTTTTGTCGTTTAGCAAAAGGACTTTTGGCACCAATTAGCTGTGTATTAATGTTCTGACAAAGTTACGGCGAAAAAGTAGTCGCTTAAAGAAAAGGGTCGCTACATGAATATTAACCCATTCCGACACAACCCCGCTTTTTTACGACACTCAAGAAAAAAGGTTTTGGAAACATTGTGGAAAATAAAGAAACTGCTTGAAACAAGCAATTTCTTCATTTTCCACTATGTTTTCAACCTAGAAGTCAATATTTCTTTTTATATTTCACCCACTTTAAGTTGTTGTCTGAAATTTCTTTCAATTTGGGCCAGTCAGAAATTTTGCCATATAGTAATGTGTTAAGATAGAGGATTAATTATAGACTATCTAACTATGTCCATTAAACCCTATGTTGTGAGAATTCAACAAAATCGCCATACTGAGAAACTTCTGATTATACTGACAACATAGGGTTTTGTTTAGTAAAAGGTGGCATTGAATAAAATCAATCAGCTATAAATGCTTTTAAAATGAGGACCTTTTGTCATGATCGCGTCGCTTAATCCTCTGAGCCTTCTTATATAGTGAAGAGTAGACAAGTGATCATATTCAAAACCCATGTTAACATTTTATTACATTTAAATACGGTAGTTTTATAGCAATTTAATCTGCTAGAGATAAAATTTGACGTTTCAAGCCAAAAGGGTCCTTCCCGGGAATCTGTTAAACAACAGCTGAAGAGATCAACTGGAGATCGCATTCCAAAAATAACTTATAATAGGGTAGAATGGCCAGTCCACATTAAACCAGTTCCCACACAATGACGATTCTTTGACGCCCACAAGTAGAAAAGCTATGGAAAACAGTGAGGATAATCCAGAAAGTGCTTGTTTACAAGCAACTTCTTCATTATCAACAATGTTTTCTACCCCAAAAGTAAAAAGAAAAACCCAAAATTCAACGAACTAAAATTTCTCGTTTGCGGCATCTTTGAATTTGGACCCGATTGAAATTTTGTTGTTTGGTAATGGGCTAAAATATCGAGCTAAAAAATTTCGACTCTGATCAGTAGGGGCACGCTGATCACGTTCGCTACCGTTCGCACTACTATAGGGCCCCCCTCCCCCTTTTGCCTGACGGGTCAGAAAAATGTAACCGAATTCCATTGCAAGTCTACAATATACAGAAACGAGACTATAAATTAACGGAAATGATATAAACGTTATACAAAACGTCTTTTTAATTAAGTACAAAATTAAAGCCCTGTAATTTAATGGTTTGTTTGTGCAGTAAAAGTGCGCATTCTGCACCAAATGCATTTGAAATGCCTCTCCTTTTCAATTGTATAATATACTTCGTGCTTTCCAAAGAAATGAGAGCTTATAAAAAGTTATAGAAACACTTGAAACAAAACGAAAATCAGTCACCCTGTAGGCTTGAGTCCCAAATCGTTTAACGAAGAGTACTTAAACTACGAACCAACTTATCTATTTAAAAATGTGTCACATGATTTTTTTTTGCTTATTAAAGTAATTCATTAACTCGTTGCAACACAATCCCACTTTTAACCCCCCCCCCCCTTGGAAAAAGCTTTGGGAAAAAATGTGAAAAATGAAGAAATTGGTCATATCAAGTAATTTTACATTCTCCACTTTGAATTATACCACAAAAGACAGATTTCGAAAATTTCACAAAATGAAAATTGTCGTCTGCAACCTATTATAATTTAGACTAGTTTAAAACTACGTCGTCTGTATAAAGGACATTTCAGTTCTTTAGCTATTTTCAACGTGGTCATGGTAACTTTTTGTGGCACTTTAATGTCCGTCGTTCGTCGTCAAACAATTTCAACGATTTATTTGTTTACATTCTACGAGCAACAGTTTTATCTCAGTTTTGCTGAAACTTGGTCAGAATGTTTTTTTATGACATAATGAAATTAAACCTTTTTTTTTTTTTTTTTTTTTTGAAAAATGGAATCAATTACCAATTCTTCGTTGCCATGGCAACCAGATAAATCTTCAAAATTCTTCTCCTCCCAAACTGTAAAACATAGGTATTTCAAGTTTTGCATAAACATCACCTTGTGATACTCTACCGAAAAACTTCAAATTATTACTCTGAGATCGAACAAAGCCTAACATTGTGGGCTCACGGATTTACATATAGATACTCGTATATAGAAATCTCCATAACAGTAATGAAGCTTCCAATTTTTTCTCGCATCATCTCATAGTTTTCTTTTTATGGCATCTCCATTTATTGTGTTTTTCTACTCATTCTTTCTTCTTCTTTATTATCACAATCACTTTCTTCCTCTTCTTTCTTCTTAGTTTCCTCGTTTTCCTTATTTTCTTCTTATAGCCTTCACTTCTTTACCCATTCCCACACAGTGACGCTTTATGATGCTCTTAAAGAAACATTTAGAAAACATTGTGAAAAAGAAAGAAATTGCTTTATAACAAGCAATTTCATCATTTTCCACAATGTTTTCTGCCCAAAAAGTTAGAATTTCATTAACCTTAGATTGCCGCACACAACACCTTTCAATTTGGACAAGTCTTATTTTGCTGTCTTGTAAAGGACTGATAGAATTACATTTTTAGCTTCAGCTTATTATCCTTCTTGTTCGCTTTCTACTTCCCTACACCATTCCCAATATTCTCCTCCTCCTTCTCCTTCTTCTTATTCATCTTCAGCTTCTTCTTCTTCATTTTTCTTCTTCTTCCGTTTCTTCTTTCATAAGACAGAGCGATTTTTAACACTAACCCATCACCAGAAGGCAAATATAGACTAGTCTGAACTGAAAAATGTTGCAGACGACTATATAAACATTTATGAAATCTTAGATTTTTTCAACTTTCCTTGTAGAAAACATTGTGTAAAATGAAGAAACTGCTTTCAACAAGCATTTTCTCCATTTTTCATATTCTTTCCCTGTTGTTTTTGTGGGTTAGGCGTCAAGGGATGTCATAGTGTAGGGATGGGTTAAGTATTTTGTTTCGAACATACCAGAAGACACGAGAATGTTTGACAGTAAAGTGGAAGCAACGATCTAATTTCTTTTTTTCACTGCATCTGGTGTGGATAAATCACAAAAATAATCAAAAGCAAGTAGGGCATCGTTATAGTAGTTAACTTTATAATGTTGATACAAAAAAGATGACATATCAAATGTAAATTGTGGTGTATTTAATTTCACCTATTATGTTTACTATCGTAGATTTCTTTTATGTTGTGCATTAACGACGCGGATAGAAACATTTTGTTGATATATAGGTTCATTTATATCAAGTCTTCACGGTTATACTATTGCAAGCGTATTTGATGTTTAAAATTATCTGAATAAGCCACCCACCCCGATTTATCGTCGTTGGGCATGCAAAATGTCGTAACTACAGCTTGAATAAAACTGTAGATACGACATTTTGCACTCCAAACGACGTTATGGCAGTATACAATTTATAGAATACCAATGCATTTTTTTATTCAGCACAGTTATAGTATGCACTATTTTGTTTGGATTTTTTAATATGAGCGAGTTGTGTTTCAAGGTTAGTTTTTGTTGTTGTTGTTGTTGTTTTTCGTGTGTGTAGGTGTGTGTGCATGCGAGCGTGCGTGCGTGCGAGTGTGTGTGTGTTTGGAACTGGTCAACATTAGGATGGAATAAATTTCTCTGGAAGCAAGACCATAAAACACATCCAGTTATACCTTTACTAGACAACAAAAATTTAGACTGGTCCATATACAAAGGAGTTTAAACTTAGTGAAACTTAACTTTTCTCCAACTTTCTTTATAGAGCTAATTGTTGCAAATGAAGAAATTGCTCGTTGCAAGTATATCTTCCTTTTCCACGATGTTTTCTAAATTCTTTTTCGTAGGGGCACCAAAAAACGTTATCGTAAGGGAATGGGTTAAATACGGGTTCATAAGGAAACTTCCATACATTCGTAAATATTTCAATTATAGATTGCTGTATTTATTTCATATGATTGAAGCCGTATGTAGAGCATTTTGTAGATCTACCATTCACAAAGTTCGAGAGGATAGCACATGTTATCGTCCGGAAACTCGACCTGATGATGATACAATAGTAAGCCGGAGTCCGTTTCTTTCATGCACAAGCTATGGTTAAAGTAAACAACTTGTTCAAGTAAATGAGATAAAACATTTATATGACACTTAGTACCGAGTGATAACGAAAGTTTCTCGTTCCGAAACAAGGAATGCAGATGAATTCGATTACAAAGGGAATTATTATGGGGATAATGTACCACCTTGGTATGCATGTATCGTATTAAAGACTGTAATTATTATATCAAACTACAAATAAAACCTGTGATAATACAGACAAGAAACTGTGAATTGTTAGATAATTCCTCATCGAGATTTTATACTACAAAACCGGAATATTTTCCTTTGAGCTGAAACAATATTGGTATGTGAATAATTATGTGACTGACTGTAAAGAGTTCTAGATCAATTTAAACATTATTTGAGTTTAATACCGATGACTGATGCACGAAGTCATGGCTTCTTACCACTTTTCACAAAAGAAAAAAATAATAACGTTAGCCAGAAATTCTGAATCCCGTCACTTAAAGCGCTTTACATATATATATCGGCCAGAGGTGAGAGTCAAATGATGCATGTTGTCTTGACTTTTATCGGATGTCGGACATAATGTCGACCGAGCCGGGGTTTGAAGTCAAGACCCGATGGTTGAATTTATAGACTAGATCGGAACATCGGAAATAACAATATTCGAAAAAGAAAACACGTTTTATAGTTCACCTGACCTCGTGGTGAGAGATAAGCAATTGCAATCGGAAATCGTGTGTCGTATTCAAATATATACACTCAAGATTTCTTCATTAAATCTTCTTAAACTATTTGGTTGATGAAGCTCAAACGCGATAGTGTGATATATATCTAATGTAAAGTTCCTCAAATGACAAACTAAATTCAAAACATGCCATATTTTGCATGTGGCAAAATCTTGGAATCCTCGACATGATTTGTCCAAATAATGTCCTCAGTTTCATTTCGTCCCGGTACTCTTTTGCAAAAAAACAAACAAGAAAAAGTGTAAAAATATCCCGCTATAAAATATGAAAGTGATATTTGGAAATGACCTCTTCAAATGATCTGCTACAAAATGTATTAAAACGATGACCTAAGGATCCAATTTAGGCCTCGTTGATTAAATTGTATTATTCGTATAAACAGGAAACTCTCTTCTTGAAATATAATAATAATAATAATAATAACAGCTTTATTTCATGAAGGTAGAACATTAAGACATTTTCAAATTAGAATACCTGAATAGTCTTTTTTACAATGTTGCCTTCGCTATTATGAAAATGATTACTGTAAATGATGAAATGATACAAACATGCGTATAGAGTTTGATCAACAACAACAACAACAACATGGAGGGAAATGCTCAAAAGGATAGTAAATCTACGGACAGATACACCTTTAGGTTAATTACTTTTTGGTATCTTTTGGTGAGATTTTAGAATTGTTTCAATAGCAAATATTGTTTAAACTGTTTTTTAAAACTGGATAAAGATGTTGAATCTCTAACTGGAAAGATTCCACACAATCATGCTGTAGTATGAAAATGAGTTTTTCTTGTACAGTGTATTAAACTTTGAGTTAGTTATGTCATGATGAGTAATTGATCGTAAATTGTAGTAAGTGTTATTACTAAAAGAAATGACGTCTGCTATGTACCCTGGCAAGAGGTTATTTCTTTATTTATATATTAAAAGACCTGTGTGATAATTACATCGGTTATCGAAAGTTAACCAATAAATGGTAGAAAAAAGATCAATCGAACTTGTTCTTGCTGAAAGGCTTAGTATAACACGGGTTGCTCTTTTCTGGAGCACACACAATTTAGAGATCCTACATTTAGCACTTTTCCACCAAACTGTGCAGCAAAAATCAAAAATAGGTAATATGTAAGAATTGTAAGGTTTCATATTTTGCATGTTACATCATTAAATGATGCTCTAAAAGTATTGTTAAAGTGATTGCCGTAGGGTCTTATTTCGGACTTTACTCAGACACACCCTTTTTTACGTTGAAAAGGTAAACCAGAAAATATTTTCAAAAAATCATAATACAAAGAACTTTAATTTTATAAAGGGCCAGTCTTAATACAAGAAACTTGGCAGGAAATCTTTCACTTTTTATATATTTTAGGGGAGACTTTTGTGCAAAAAAGTAATAGCTATCAGAGGGACTCAAGTGAACGATATAGGACCATAATGGTTCTCTTGCTCTACATAGTTACGTTTCGTTGCTGTAAAATATTCTTTCACCGTATACTCTCTACGATCAGATAACATGCGATAGTATTTTCCACATATCATTACGTAATCAGAGTGTTTTGTTTTTGTTTCTTCCTAAAAAATGTGAAAAAGATTAAACAATGTGGATAATACCTTAACAACGCCCGTCATTTTTCATAAGTTTGACAGAAAATAAGATAAGGAAGATATGTTTGTTTACATTTTATCTTCATTTGAGTTTGGAATGCACATGGTATTTTACTTTCGTTTAGAGGCTCAGATGTAAATTTGGATGATTTAGCATTTCTTTTTCAGCAATATTGAGCTATGTTTTTACAAAACCATTACTGCTGTTCACGAATCTGTTTTCTCACATCAGTACTACCATTACATCCTTTCCGAGCCTCAAGCTGCTCATCCCACTTTGGTGGGAGACAACTGTCGGAAAGGATATGCCCTGACCGGAGATCGAACCCAAAATCTCATGATTGAGAATCCTTCACACTACTGCTGTCCGCGGCCTAGAGCAGTTGACAAGGGCAGTTGACAAATGTATATCACAGACAAAAGTACGATCCCCGTCGGCGGCACATATCCCTTCCAACATTTGTGTCCCACCAATGGGCTGATAATCGTAAATCTAAGTGGAATAGCAGCTGGAGGCTAGGAAAGGATGTAGTGGTAGTACTGGTGCGAGATATACCAGGAATCTATTGTTAGATGCTTCAGCCTCCGCGATATGACTGGAAACTTGTTAAAAGCGGCGTTAAACTCAATTCAAACAAATAAAATCAAATGAAAGTGAGAAAAATCCCCTGATAAACTTTAATCCTAATACACTGCATTATCGGCAAAATGGTATGTTTTGATATCAAAGAATTGATATTCGAGCAATTGACAAGAAGAAATAGAAATGACTGTAATCGAAAAGGGCAATTAAGCATAAAGCAAAAGTAATTTAAGTAAGGACAAACAAATATCCTTAACTGACATGAAATAGTGATGTAGACCCATTTCAATTTTTTAAGCCCAATGCGTTGTACGATCTTAAAAGTAGTAAGCTTGATATTAAAAGAATTAATATTCGAGCAATTGACAAGAAGAGTAATTGACAGGGGTAGCTGACAAGCATTAAGCGAACGAAGTTCAAGTTAAGAAAAACGAATATTCTTGACCAATATGGAATAGGAATAAAGATCCCTGTTAAATTTTGCTTGATATTAACCCTTTCCTATACAGTCCCTGTTTTTCAAGTCACTTTTATCGTTAAGAAAATATTGTGAAAAAAAAGAAACTGCTTGTAACAAGCGATTTCTTCTTTTCACACACCGTTTTCTACCACATAGAAAGATTTTATTTCAAATTTCACTCAATCTTCATCACTTGACATCTGCAACGTCTTTCAAATTAGACCAGTCTAAAATTTCGAAAAAGAAACGGGATAAGATTTGAAGAATTGATATTTGAGTAATTGACAAGAAGACATAGAAAGGAAAGTTATTGACAAGGGCAGTTGATGAGCATATTCCAGAGCTAAAGTAAGGACAGACAAACATTCTTAACTAAATTGAAATCGGGATAAATCTTTAAGCCTGATACAATCTGTGTTTGCATGTTACAGAATCATATACGAGTATACTATTGTCAGACAAATTGAATTTGGAGCGGTTAATAAGACCGTCTACTTGTGTTATTTATGCTTTTTGTAAGATAGCAAAGACGGTAGGGTGGGAAATATAGACAAAGGACGACAGAGATTATTGTCAGTGATTATGCCCTTCATGCACATTGTGAAAAAAGGGAAAAACTGAAGTTGTATATACAGTCTACTTTATAACTATACTCCATGCACAGTTAAGAACAAAACAAAATTAACGGATAAATCGTCACGCCCACAGAACTCCGACAGGAAATTACACTTAGATATTTAACGGCGTTATTTTCAAAAATATATAGTTAGTAACATGAAACAGAGAAATAAAATTGTTGGCTGGCGACTTGAATGTCGCGACTATAGCTTGAATGAGCTGTAGTGACGACGTTTAAGTCGCCAAACCGAAAAAAAACTAACAAAAATCGGTCAATGTCGCAATTCGAAGTTTAACTCCGTTCTAAATGACTGATTTGGTTAAACGATTGATTCTTTTGTTTTCAGACTCGGTCCGTCATTTAACGCCAAGCCCATTCAATTTCATCCTAAATCGGTCGTTAACAATCCCTCTATAATATTATTCAAATCACTCGGTCAAATTCCTTAAATGGATTCAACAACTTTACTTCACTCACATCGCTCAAAACATTTCGCAAGCTCATTGGCTGACCTGGAACTGGAGGCATCGGATTGGTCCGAGTTAATGAGCAAATCTATTTACAGAACAATACATGCATTTTATAAAGTGAGATCAATATAAATCATTATTCTAATCAACCCTTTCCTGTTTTTTGAAATTTTAGAGTGGTCCAAATTGAATGGTTTTTCAGACGACAATTTTAGGCAAGCAATTTCTTCTTTTTCTACAATGTTTTCTCAATCATAAAATCACGGGGACGTAAAAACCAAGAATTAACAAGGAAAGGGTTAAAACGTCCATTTCCTTCAAATTCGATAACTTTGCTGGATGTAGTAGTAGCACTGGTGTGAGAAATACCAGGAATCCATGGCTAGGTGCTGAAGCCGACAAGATATTGGTGAATTACTGTTTAAAGGGGCGATGAACCCAATTCAATCAATCCATTAGAAAACCATTCACGATTGCACAAGTTCCTTAACTGCAACTGTCATAGACAAAATATTCCGGGATCGTCAGGACATGGGTTGTTAGCACATATCAAAGATCGTTTACGATTGAGCTCACGGCAATATTTTCGACGCAAAGTCAGATGGAACACATATTGGCATCGCATGTTAGAAAGCTCTATACAAGTGTTTTATCGGAAGACAAATTGAATTTTCGAGCGGGTAATAGGCCCGTCTTTTGTTGTTATTTATGCTATTTGTAGAGGGGCAAAGACGGTAGAGCGAAAGGAAGACAATAGATTAGAAACAGAATATCACACAACGGCGAAGCAGGGCAATATTAATGAACTCAGAGTTCAAGATTGAGAGGGTAATATTGATTTCAAAACAAACAATAAAAAAGACAAATCATTGTTTGTAGGTACCTATTGGAATTATCCCGTCAGGTGGATTCCGCTAATTACCCACAATTTAAGGTTTTGGTCAGAAGTAACAGATTTAAATAGTCATGTTTCTATCTAATTTGGACTATTATGTGTGCTTTTGAGCTTTCTTGTTCCATATGTCGTCGGGGCGCGAGGAAGATGTCGTAACTACAGCTTTAATAAACCGTATTTTGTTCCATTCTTAGATTGCTCTGGTAATTGCTTGTCCATGGACAAGTTACCTTGAAAATTATACTTTTCCGGAAGTCGAAAAATCTATTAACCCATTACCAGATGGCAATTTTTAAGACTGGTCCAAATTGAAAAGAGTTGCAGACGACAATTCAAAGCTTATGAAATTCTTTTTTTTTTTTTTTTTTTTTTGTTGGACAATTGGGATAGAAAACATTGTGGATAATGAAGAAATTGCTTGTTACAAGCAATTTCTTCATTTTCCACAATGTTTTTCCAAAGCTTGTATATTGAGTGGCGTTTAAAAGCGTCACTGTGTGGGAAAGGGTTAAATGCTTCTTGATATATTCTTTTAGTTATTTCATGGCGAAAAACGTGTTTTCTTCCTGTGACAATGGCTTGGGATCTGGCCATACCAAAGTTATCAAAGGCGCGGTCTAGATTCGAATCCTTTACCATAGAGTCCCATATGGTCTCTTTACCAACAGTATCGCGAGGCCCACATAACCATATTAGTTTCAAGAACAACAGTTGTGTGCACATGCCTTTGTTTTGTGATATTCCTGTTATTAAAATCAATTTATCCATATATAATATCAAGGGTTTAGAGCAAAAACATAGTATGGCTCTATACAATTATATAGACCCGTACTATGTTTTTGCTCTAAACCCTCGATATAATAATATAAGTCTTTTTGATAGTGTATAATAGCTGCTCTGTAACTTTTATTCATACAAATGATATAAAAACAAATGTCTGTAAGTGAGTGGCGCAATTCCAGGCCATATAATCCCAAAGAAATTGAATTTCGTCCAATTGGTGGATACCAAAGCAACTAAATTTCGTCCAATTAGTGGATACCAAAGCAACTGAATTTCATCCAATTGTTGAATACCAAAGCAACTAAATTTCGTCCAATTGGTGGATCCCTGACCACGCCCACTAACCTCAGACAATTTATTCGACTGAAATATGAACCGACATCAGTTTTCAACATTTTACGCCCAGGAATTTGAGATAAAACAAAATCGTCTAGCGACCTAAACATTGTAATTTCAGTTTGAGTAAGCAGTGGTTACGACCTGTTTTGCAAAATTTTAGACCTATCAAAAGTTTTACAGGCGAGAATTTAAAGTGGAAATAACCAGTTAATAGGATAGAAAGTATTGTGGAAAAAGAAGAAATTGCTTGTTAAATTTCTTGTTTTTCTACAATGTTTTCTCAATTATAAAATCACTGGGGTCGTAAAAGCCAGGGATTGAACAGGAAAGGGTTAAGTCGCCGAACATCAAAAATAGTAATAATAAATTGCATAAATGTCGCAGTTCACCTTTCTCTTCCAGATATAAATGAACGATCTTATTTGACGATCGATTTTTCGATTGATAGACCCGATCCATCAATGAAGACAATATTTCATAGAGTATCATTTCATGTTAAACAGTTATCAGCTTGATGACAAGACTATCGTTTCATCTTCTTAGACATCGCGTCTTCAAATCAACAAGGACATTCATCTCGGTCCGAAAGAATCACAGTCTGTCAATTTTCTTCGTTTTGGGGAATAAATAGGAACATGCTAACCTTCCACCGTATATTGTGATCAAATGAGCATAGTTCAACCATTACCAGGCGACAATATTTTGGAATAGTCTAAATTGAAAGAGGTTGCAGACGGCATTTCAAAGTATGTTTGAATAAAAAAAATCAAAAGCCATTATGGTAGAAAAAGTGAAGAAAATCGAAAATGCTTGTTACAAGGAATATCTTCTTTTTCACAATGTTTTCTAAAGCTTTATTTCACAATTGCTTCTGAAAGCGGGATAAATGTTTAATGTGAAGACCTACTTCTTAATTTCTTTCTAGCTAGCCAGGGGTTTCGATCCCTGATGGCGGCACTCATCCTTTCCGACTATTTGTCTCTCACCAATGGGTCGATAATCGTAGACCCATGTGGGGTACCAGCTGGAGGCTAGGAAAGGATGTAATGGTAGTACTGGTGTGAGAAATACCAGGATTCCATTGTTAGGTGATATAACTAAAAGATGTTGAAAGCGGCGTCGAACCCAATTCAAACAAACAAACAAAACAAACAAACCTAACTAGCCAGGGCCACTGCCCAAAAATCCCAAAGGGGATCACTGAACAAACTTTATAGAAGTTCACTAGGAGATTCTATATATTTATTCTCAATGTTCTAAGCTTTCTGTTTCTTTTTTGTTTGTTTGTTTGTTTTTCTTTTTCTTTTTTCTGGGGGGGGGGGGGGGGTATTTCGTCCTTTTGCATGTGAAAATCGCATTGCGTTACAGCTTTAAACTGAAACCTGACTTGAACTAGAACTTCTACAGGCAACACCTCTATCTGATCTTCGTATTTGCTCAAACCATTCAAGAAAAGAATTATGCGATTCAACATCCAAATGATGAAAGCATTGACAACCTGACTTTCAAGGTGCAACAGAACAATGGTTTTTATTCCGCTGGTGCCCATTTGCGTATTTGTATGACACTCAAGAAGTGTTCGCCAGAAAAGAAAAACCATAAACTACCCGAAAGAAACAGAATATACCAAAAATATCCGAAGGAATACGGATAGACGCAATCCAAATTAAACCCCAAGACAATCGAAGAAATAGATTGAATTCTACTTATGATTTAAGTAATTGATAAATCTTCCATTATTTAACCAAATCCAACTTGACAAAATTTTAGACTGGTCCAAATTGAAAGAAGATGCTGACGACAATTTCAAGTTGATGGAATTTTATATTTTTTCACCTTTTTGGATAGAAAACATTGTGGATAATGAAGAAATTGCTTTTATCAAGCTGTTGTTACGAGTTTAAGTCGCCAAGCTAACCAAAAAGCTTAAAGTTCAAAGTTCACTTCCGGTTTAACTGATTGATGTGATCGGTCAATTTATTTTTTATTGGCACCGGCGTTTCGTTAATTAGCACAGAGGAAATTGTTGCAGATAGCTTTGTCGACGAAATATTTATTATATATTTATATACGTAAGGTTTAATCCATTGCAACTCGTTCCCTCCTTTTTACGCCCCTCGAGAAAAAAGCTCATGAAAACATTGTTGAAAATGAAGAAATTGCTTATATCAAGCAATTTCTTCATTATCCACAATGCTTTCTACCCAAAATGTCAAAAAAGTTTAAAATTCTATCTACTTAAAATTGTCGTCTGCAGCTTCTTTCAATATGGACCAGTCTAAAATTTTGCTGTGCGGGAATGGGTTAATGAAAATATTATCTAGAAGTTATCTCCTGAGTCTGTTATCAAGATGTTTGTAAAAGTCCAAGATAAGCGTTTAGAATTGTGTATTTGTATAACAGCTCTAGGAATATATGTTTATATTTACCGATTTCACTGCACCTGGTTTTAATTAACTGGGAGTCTTGTTATAATGAAAATGATATCATTACATTCTTAAATTAGACGTAAAGTACTTTTCTCCATTTCTCATTTCCGTTTCAAGCAGACACAATTTTCAAGAATTGCAATGTTGTCGGTGAGCGACGAAATGACGCAACTACAGCATCAATTCAGCTGTATTTACGATGTTTTCATCGCCGAACGAGGATATACTTTTCCATCCCTTAAAAGCAGTCGATGCAGCAAAATTGCAGGTGATACTGGGTTACCAACCACCTTTTTATAAAGTCTACTTATTCGTAAAAACTGAACGATATTTGAGTTCCGTTAAGACGTATTCTCGAACCAAATACATATTAAAGCCAAGAGATCAGTTCGTACTCAATTGAGAATTTAATCAAAATTCGATTCGAAATTAAATATATGTATTACGTTAATTCCTCGAATAGTGCGTGAAAATGAAACATGATATAAGTAAATTATAAATTATACCACAAATCTACAGTTATCTATGATACACAGCATTGATTTGAACTTGTAAGTTTGAGTTAATTCTCAATTGAGTACGAAAAAAGTTTTATAATCTCGGGCACTCAATTATATCGTTTATACTTGTTAACCCATTACCACACGAGAAAATTACTGATTGACCCAAATTAATAATGAAGAAATTGATTGCTCTTATGAGCGTAAAATGCGGAAATGGGCAGTAAGCGGTAAAACATTAATTGTTACAAAAAACCAAAGATAAGGTGAAATGAAGAAATAAATTTCCTCTATTAAAGAAGGTTTAATTCAGTATCTATGTACATAGCTTATTAGTAAAGGGACTGATCAGACTGCGCAATTACACAGACTATTACGAATCTTTACCCGCGCAAATGAGTAATAAATAGAAATGCACTGCGCACGTTCACGTAATAGTCGTCTCCAAGTAGAAATGTTGTCCAGTGATGCGAATTAATTCCACAAATTCAACGTGTTTCTTCAATTCCATCCATTTACCTAGCTGCGATATCGTAGCCCTCTTTCTAATAATCTGTTGGCAAGGCCTCTGCGATATCGTGGTCCTCTTTCTCATAATCTGTTGGTTGGGCCTATGCGATATCGTAGCCTACTTTCTGGTAATCTGTTGGCAAGGCCTCTGCGATATCGTAGTCCTCTTTGGCGAGGCCTCGCCAGCAGATTATCAGAAAGAATGCTTCGAAATCACAAATACTATTTACCATACAGCAAAATTCTAGACCAGCCGAATTTGAAAGAGGTTGCTGGCGACAAGTTCAAGCTTGTCACATTTTGTGAGAGGGAGATAGGCTTTTTCTCTTTTTCTTACAATGTTTTCAATAGCTAGATTTCTTCACTGCGTCAGTTTGGTTTTAGTAAGCCTAGACAATGAACTCTTACACATGTATCCCCTCAATTCTATTTACGAATATACTGAAATCTTTAACAAGGTATAGATTAGATAAGGGTTTATTTTAAGAGTTAAGCGATGATGAATCTGCTATACCCATTCACCTAGCATGAATTTAACTTGTTTAGTCTTGCTGCAGGATTGAAACTTTCAGATGCTGAAAACGCTCTACCAACCCCAAACTATCTAGTCAAAACTTGATGTGTAATAAGTAATTGTGAACCGTCTTTCGAAAAAGGACCTTCTATAGGAAGTACGAACAGTATCGACCCGGATTAGATTGTGCTAACAGCGTAGGATGACCAGGGTTGAATCTTTTAGCTCTTTCGTGATTTTTTTTAAATATACAATTGCCTAATCGCGACTGTCAATCAAGGAATAACCCGACCAATCAAATTATTTATTCAGCCCGGATCTGAGCTTATCAACTCCAACATTGGCGCCATTTTTTGTTAACCTTTATTGTTGATTTGGCGACTTAAACGTCGTAACAACAGCTTATTCAAGCTGTGGTTACGACGTTTAGATCTCAAACCAACCGTTTTACTTATTTGTTTCATGCTACTTGCAATAAGTTTTGCAAAATAACGCTGTAAAAATCGAAACGGAACTTCCTGTTGGAGTTTATGGGCGGGATCTATGTATAGTCAGTAGGCGGGGCCAGCGATTGGTCAATAATCATTCCGCCCTACTACATTATCATTTTCTGAGTGTGATGTCTATTTGACCTCTGCTGCATCTAATTTCTTTTTTCAAGTATTTGTTTTACGCAAGACCCAGGAGTTGCACGTAAACATGTATGCCACGAGTGCTTTGAGAGAGCGTTTTAGCGTGGTTTCGTCGGTAGGCGACCAAATTTCGTAAATACAGCCTTTTAAAAAATGTACTTACGACGTATTACTCGCCCACCTACCGACAATATAGGCATACTATGACCATAATAAGGTTAGGAAATGAACTATGTCATTTGAGAAAGGTTCGAGCCGGTTTATTCAATTTATTATTTTATAGAATATATGATTGATATTTCAAAGGGTTATGTGCATAGTTTACGATACGTTAATTTTCTTTGTGCATAAACACATTTGTCATTATATACTTTGTGGTTGAAAGTTTGCATATCGGCTTTCAAAACCGATAGTTTAAAGAAAAAAACGCTTGTAAGAACACATCCATCAACATCTTTACTTACACGAGTCTATAATTTAATTGTTAGTTTCGTCTATCAAAAACGAGCGTTCTGGTTGGTCGAAAAAATTAATTCATACCTCCATGAACAAAATTTTGAACACAGCCATTTTGTTTGCTTCCGCACAAAATAGTTCCATACAAAAAAGTATCCAAATTTATAAAGTTTTGCTTTCTTTCGCTTGATGGTAACAGATTGTAAGAAATGAAGAGAATATTATTTGTTTTCATGGAGGTATGAACCGAAAAAACTATTCACACTGTATGAATACGCGAAACGGATTCATACATAAGTGTGATTAGGTTTTTCGGTTTATACCTCCATGAAAACAAAAAACATTCTCTTAATCTCTTAAATAAACTAGATAGATGTACGCAGTATGCAAACCCTGGTCACGGCCAGGGTGATGTGTTAGCGCGTAAGATTCCAAGTCATTGGGCTCCGGGTTAGATCCCCAGTAGCAGCAACTCCAGCAAATAGGTGGATTATCGTAAACCTATAAGAGGGATGACCAGCAGGAGGCTCAGAAAGGGAGGTGTGAAGAAAATGTGGTACTAGTGTGAAGAAAATAGGAATGCATGGTTACGTGCTCAAGCCGCACTGATGTGACTGAAATGATGTTGCGTTAAACCTTATTGAACATATCAGTAAATGTAAGTCGTGAAATTTACTGTAGCAAAACAGACGTAACTTTGTCAAGTCCACAACTTCTTTAAAAATCTCCTCCTCCAATGCCAGTAGGCCAATCAATCTGAAACTTTCCAGGGATGTTCATTGGGTGAAGCTCAACAAAAGTTATTAGAATAATTTCATACCGTGAAAAACTCTGGTTGCCGCGTCATTTGGAAATGGGACATATTAGTAAATCTTTAAAATCCTCTCCTCCTAAAGCGGTAGGCCAATCAAGCTGAAACTTTGCAGGGATGTTTCATTGATGAAGCTCTACAAAAGTTGTTAAAAGAATTTCATTCCGTGAAAAATTGTGGTTGCAGCGGCATTTGAAAATCAGAAATTTTAGTAATTCTTTTTTTTTTTTTTTTTTTTTCGGAAACTACAAGGCCGAAGGCATTTATATTTCATATGTAGCTTAATCATAGTTTTCCCTGCCAAGTTTTCAAAACTTTAATCCCTGGGGTCACAAATGGCCCCGCCCCTGAGGTCTGAAGTCTGGAAAAATGCTTAATTGGACCAAGTTCAAAAGACTTTCTCTCTTTGACGATAAGGACGAGGACGTTCACATTTGGTTTGAAGCATAACTATATAGTTTTGTAATACTTCACTTCAAATTGTGCTCCTAGGGTCAAAAACAGCCATGTAGTAGGTGACAAAATAAGGGAAAAGCGGAAAATTTGAGTGAGTTAAAAAACAACATTTCATTTTAAGGCTGAAGGCATTTATATTTGGAGTGTAAAAATGCCCGATTAATCCATGTTCAACAGTTTTCTACTGCAAATCTGCAGAGTCTAAGGCATTCGTATTTTATTAATAGCATACTATTACTATGTTTGCTAAAATAATAATCCTAGGATAAACCATGGCCCTTTTTAGGGTAGTAAACATTGTGAAAAAGGAGAAATTGCTTGAAACTACAATGCCCAAAATCTAATAGTTGTTTTATTAATTTGGCTCAAGCTGTGTCCTTTTTATACAAAATAAGTACAGTATTTTGCAGATACCTCAGGAGAGCGATTTAGGACCATCATGGTCCTCTTGTTTTATTTCCGTCTCCGCATTAGACTTTATTTTTATCACAGCAATGTAATAAGGAGTTGGCAATATTATACAAGTAACACAATTCACGCAGGGTTCTTGGCGTTACCGCGACTTACATGAAATTGAGAATAATGCTTGTCATGATGAGACAGAAATGAAACCCAGTGTCACGGGGTACACAGTGTCCGTGCATTTACAGGTTTCTGTTCTCATCCATCATGAATTGGTATTTATTAATTCCAATATACACAACGAAATAGATCTTACAAAGCAACCAGCACGAATCAAATTTTGCCTCAACCGTCTATGAATAAATAAGGCTTTAAATCGGTTATTCTAGAAGAAAATATCAAACTTTATGAATTTAAATACCATGGTTCTCTTTTCGTCGAAATCGGCAGATTGAAATTGATATGATCTGTCGAGATTCTGCTCTTTGCTCGTTTGTCGAAGTAATTTATCAACCTGGATCTTGAAAGACCACGCGATCGTTTAAGCGCCATCCCCATTCAATTCGCGCAATTAACAATAACTTGCACATAGGAATAAGGCGTTTTATTGTTGTTACTCTTGATATTGTTGATGATGATGATTGTCTTGTTTTTTGTAGTTGTTGATTTGCTTTCATTTTGTTCAACTCGGTATTTCATTTACAAGAAAATAATAATGTGCATAGATTCATTTTAGGGACGTCCTTACCTATCTTCTAGGATGAAACCATTGTAGATAATGAAGAAATTGCTTGTAGCAACAAGCATTTTTTTCATTTTCTACAATGTTTTCCTAAACTTTTTTTCTTCAGGGCGTAAAAGGCGCGGATATGCATAGATTCATTTCGGGAACGTCTTTACCTATCTTTTAGGGTAAAATCATTGTAGATAATGAAGAAATTGCTTGCAACAAGCGCGATTGTGTTGGATTAGAAAAGTCAACGAATGAGATCGCTTTACATAGCCACGCATTAATATTTTCCTTTTTGTTATTCATTCATTAAAAGATTTGTATATTTTACTCGTTATATCAACAATACACGTCTATATATCGACAAATTCGACCACTTAATGCACCGTATTGGTTGCATTTTGATTATTAGTTTCGGTCGGTTAATCTACTAATGAATTGTCGCTTCTTGTATTACAAAAACCGATCCGTAAATAAATCAAACAAAACTTTTTTTCTTTTGACGTCTAGAAGAACACGACTTCTCTTGCCTGTATCATTCTATCACTGAACTGTTCATAGTTTACTTTTCTTTCTGCGTCCATACACACATGAGCAGGCCGTTCTTACACATAAATTGTCCATAGTCTGTGTCCATACGGACACATTGGCAAGTCGTTCTTACTTGTAAATTGTCCATAGTTACTAGCAATTTCTTCATTATTCGACAATATTTTCTACCTTAAAAGACAGGGATTTTTTAAATTTTATTAACTTAAAATGTATCGTCTTCGACTTCTCTGAATTAGGACTAGTTTAAAATTTTGTCGTGTGGTAATGGGTTAAGAAACATCGACCAGTACGGACATTTTGTAGCAGTATATACAATAAAGAACCTGGAAACAAACGCTATTGTATATACTGTCCCTTTTCTCTAGACAAAACCAATGTCTATAATCAACGCCCAAAATTTTCGACATAATTTATGAGGAATATTATTATACAAAAGAAGTTTGTTCTTTGAAGCCCGAGACGAGAAAATATGTTTTTTAAGTTTATTGTTACATTTTTACAATAAGATCGGAAAATTCCTTTTGGACATTGACAATAGAGTTGCATTAAGATAATAAATGAGCCTCGTCACATAAAAAGTAGACGTCTGGAAATGAGCTTGCTAATTAAGTGGTAGATACTTGTGCCCTATCCCGCAAAAAGGAAACCTTTGAATATATCATTATGAAACCATTGAAATTCGGAGTTAAAAGTTAACATCCAATCTAAATCAATTATTTCATTTGTCGACTGATTATTTGGTTGACAGCAGCGATTGGTAAAGTAGGAAATTTTTTCAAAAATTTACACTCTTGGGTGTAAATGTAGCAATGTCCAAATATGGGAATACCAAAATTTCATGACATATAATAAAAATCGCCAAACGAAGACGGGTTTATAACAATTTCGGAAATTAGAGAAAGTATAAATCACAGGACAATGATAAATTTAACGACGAAGTTGGAAATATTGTAGTCAATTTGAACCTGCTAGTCCTATCTTGTCACGTTGATTTATTGCGACTCGTGACACGAGGGGACCCCGGGACCTTTGTCTTTTACTCTAGTCTTTAGCTTCTGTGATATTGGAAAAATTTGGAAAATTCTAGAATGGAATAGAACTGGTATAAATTGGCTCAAGTTCGACGGTTTTAATAATAGAAGTTCGTGTATTCCGTCAAAAGATTTTAAAAACTTGAATTTTGTTTCACTGTTTGAGATAAACCAGAGGTATTCTGAAAATCAGTGCGAAGTTCATATATTGATTTGCTTCCTGTGTAGCACTAATACTATGCCGGGATTTTGTAACGTCTTGCCTAAAGAAGTACCGTAATAACTTGGCACTGGCTCAGTCGGGGTTTGGATCTTTGGCCTACGTCTGTTCTACAGTCACGAGACACATTACCACTTACTGAGCTATTAAAGCCCACTTTTTTGTTTCCCCAAAACTCAATTACAATACCTACAATACATTGCTTTAGACAATGTTAATCTCAAACGTATTCAGATTTAAAAACCCATGTAATATGTTCGCATTTAGGAACCAGCGTCGATGCGAAACCAAATAATCAGAAGTAAAGTTGGGTGTTCTGGTAGCCAATGATGATCAATTCCACTTCCCGAGTAACACAAAAAAACTTATACAATACATAGTGTGAAGGCGATACTTGAATACAACAGTCCCGGAAAATCCCCAGGTGCCGGAATATTTGACTGGAAAATCCGATCCCTCCCCCAATCAGGCGAATACGGACTGTCAAAGGGTTTCAAAAGGGAAGCGTAAAAACTCGTGTCATTTATAAAAATTTACTCGTTTTCACGCTGTCATTAATCATATTGTATACAAGTATGACGATATCCGGTAACTTAGTTTTGATTTGGAACAAGATAAGTCACAATAAACAAGAAACTCGACACCAAAATGAGTGAATTTGACCCGACAATATTGTCCATATGGTCTCAATATTTACCCTTGACTCATACATCTACAATCACTGGTATTTTATTAAAAAAGGAAAAATATAGGTGTAACTGTGTGTATCACTGACTTGCAAAAGAAACGCATATTGTTGTTGGTGTTTGTTTGTGTTTGTGTGTGTGTTTTGTTGTTGTATTTTTCACTGAAAGGTCGTATGTTTAAGAATATCAAGACATACATATGGATTCAGTACTGGTACGATATATACAGTACAATTCTGTGCACACTAATATGGTGTTTGACAATACCAAAATATACATATGGATTCAGTATTGGTACGATATGTATACAGTACAATACTAAGGACGAATGTTTGAAAATATCAAGATCAGTACAATTCTATGTACACTGATAGGATAGTTGACAATATCAAGACATACTTATGGATTCGGCACTGGTACGATATATGCACAGTACAGTTCTATGTAGGCTAAAAAGGTATTATGTTTGAAATATCTTGACATACATATGGATTCTGTACGGCTACGATAAGTACAGTACAATTCTATATACACCAAAAGGCCGATTGTTTGACAATATAAATATGGATTCAATGCGGGTACGATATGTACAATATTTTTTCTATGTACACTTTAGGCCGAATGTTTGACAATACCAAGATGTACAGAAGGCTTTTTTGCGGGTAGTTTATATAATGTAGTATATGTAGTATATATTTCAGGTCGGGTGTTTGACAGTATCACCATGTACATTCGGATATAGTACGGGGACGATGTTTACGAATTGTTTCTTTGTTTACTTTCAGGCCGAATGTTTGCCAATATCAAGATGTACAGATGGATTTAGTACGGGTACCATGTGTCCAGGCTTTTACACGAATGGTTAAAGTTTGGAAACCAAATTGTAGTTATAGTAGACACTGGTGTATAGGATACGAAAGAAGGTAAGAATAAATTCATTGGTTGGTGTTATGGCTTCTGAGTACAGTAAAATACGTAGGGACAATTAAGGAACAGCCGAATAGTGTCACCAAATAAAATTGTCTCAAATTAACGGTTTATTTAAATAGGTAAAGTAGATTTGCAAGTGCAAATTTTAATAAAGTGAACATAATTCACTATGTAGTAAATACTTATAAAAATGCCTCTTTGAGAAGGTTTTAATGAGTACTAACACTTATTCAAGCTGTAGCTACGAAGTTTATGTCGCCAACCAACCATTCTACTAGTTTGTAACATGCGACTGGCCATAATTTAATGCCGATAAAATTCGAAGCGGAATTTCCAGTCGGAGTCAATAGGCGGGGCTTTAGGAATCAGTGGGCGAGTCCAACAATTGGTCAATTAAACGGTCTTATTTTGCAAAATTTAAGGCCAGTAAGGTAAAATGGTTGGTTAGCGGTAAACCAGCAAAATGCTTCACAAAAAAGTCGGCTAATGTTGGAGTTCAAAGTCCATTGACGGTCTAAATAAATTATCTGATTGGTCGATAGATTCTTTGATTGACAGTCGCGATCTCTCAATTATGGTACACTTGGTAAGCTCATTATCATTAACCCATTCCAACACTGTGAAATTTTAGACCGGTCCAAATTGAAAGAAGTTGCAGACGACAATTTTGATATGATGAAATATTTAAAATCTTTGTCTCTGGGTAGAATACAATGTGGAAAATGCTTAAATTGATGCATTTTCCACATTGTTTTCCAGAACTGCTTTCTTGAGGAGCGTAAAAAGGAGGGGTTGTGTGGGAATGGGTTAATGAAGCTCTGTATCATTATATAAAATGTATTTACATTTTCAATGCTACTTATGTTATTGTATGGAAGTAAAATATATATATTTCGTACAGTTATAATAGTTAAAACAAGCGCATGATAATACCACTTTGACAGAGGTTGCATTTCTAAATTACTACCCTCGGTTACATCAGTCCTTTGATGTTCCTGTAATCTTAATTTTTTTCTTTCTTTTGATATTGTAAATTTGTCTTAGGGTATTCGTCAGCGGTTATGTTATTTAAGGCGTTTCCCTCTAGAATGAAACTCGCGTGCTAGGAACGGACAGCGGCTATTGTGTTTTAGATTGGCAAGGTTTCAATACTGCACCGGTATAAGCTTCTAATCGACCCGATATTCGAATTAATAAGACGGTTTGCAACCGCCATTTAATTCTTAATTCGATGCAACACGATATGCATGGAATACAAAATGAGTTCTTACATACAATATTAATCTACGAAAAACCTTGATGAATTGCAGCAGATTGTTAGGGTATGGTTAAGCCCTATTAATTTTAGTTTAATATCTAATTTGATCCTTTACAAAAAAGTTATTACTCTGCTGCAAGGTGAATATTACCTATATACTACCTATCCTTACTTATTTCGAAGTTAAGTTCTTTACATCAGTTCGCATTATTTGTTGATGGGAATTATAAAGAATGATGATATATACAAAACGTGGTCACACCCACTTGCCTCCGACAGAAAATTCAACTTGGATTTTATAGGGTTTTGTTCTACAAATCTAATGGCAAGTAGCGTAAAACAAATTTAATTGGTTGGTTGCCGACTTGAACGTCGTAACTACAGCTTGAATAAGCTGTAGTTACGACGTTTCAGTCGCCAAACTATCACAAAGGCATCACATATCTAAAATAGAAAACATTGTGAGAAAGAAAGAAATTGTTTTTTCGAAATTATCTTATGTTATAAAATCTTTTTCGAGTGGCTGCAAAGCAAGTAATTGTATATTATTGGCTTGAGGTATGTAGATTAATATCTTGTGTCCGTCTGTTTCTCCGTTTTTTACAATCGCATATTTTCCTTTTTTACTTTGATCCTGCCTTTGAAAAGGAGAACTCCAAATGAAACATCAAACAGCCCTTTTAATTTCTCACGATCACAGAGCTTAAGAGAAAAGGAGTCATTTTGATTTCAAAATGTAAATATTTGACCATTCATGCAAAAATCTATGTTGTTGGTTCTCAAGCGAATGGTCTTTCCTTTTATCTGACAATCAGCTGCAAACACAGCTCAACAGAACTGAATAACTTATTTCATGAAACTTTTTCGACAAAGAGTTTTAAGAAAGACGGAAGAATGGTGTTTATATGCAGGCTATATTGTAATGCTTTAAAGAGGGATTCAAGTCCTTGATTTCAGAGTTTTCCGTGATTTTTAGCTAATCTATGCACAATATGTATTTTTGGCTAAATCTCGACGACAATTTTTTCAGATCGTTGTCAGGCCAAACAGAAAACTCATACAGAAAATAATTACAAGGACGAACCCTGCTAGATCCTAGCTATTCATACATAACCACACCACAACGTGTTCATGTTCAGAGTTTTGTGATACTTGAATGTCATTCGTGCGTCGTGCGTCGAGCAACATCCGCCAGTGTTACAACTCTATCGATCACAATTTTGTCTCAATGTTTTTCAAACATGCTGCAAATGTTTAATATTAGTTAAATAGATCTCTAATGAATATGGTGACATTCTGTCCTATCGCAAAGGAAAGGGGCATCAATGCCAATTTGTTTGTTACCACTCTAGAGGTAGCATTTTTGACTTAATATTTCTCAAACTTGCTAAAATTTGTGGTCATGATGAAGATCTCTGTTGAATTTTGCGATGTTCTCTTTCATGTCAAGGGAAAAGAGGCTTGAATGTCAATGTGCCTGTTACCGCTCTAGAGGCCACAATTATGCCTAAATCTTTCTATGACTTTGAAGATCCCTACTTAATATGGTACAATTCTGTGCCATATCAAGCGCATATAGCGGCGTGAATGGCAATGAATTATCTTTATTGCTTTTTTACCGCTAACAATTATGACCCATTTTTCCTCAAACTTGCTGAAATTCCTCGTATGGTCACGAGCAAGGTCTCTATTAGTTGTAGTGATATTCTGTGTCATGGTAAGGGAAATGGGCCTTAAAGACATTTTACTCGTTACTGCTATAGACGTCACTAACTTAAATCTTCCTCAAACTGGCTGAATATGTTTGTATGGCCACGAGGAGGATCCCTATTATAACATGTATTGTACAATTCAGTCCTATAATAAGGGAAAAGGGGCGTTAACGACAATTATTTGCTACTGTTTTACCGCTCACAATCGGAGACAAAAGTCTTATCTTGCCTTGGTTTATTACGAAAGGTGTACCAAATTGCATAAGGTCCTTTTGTATCGGTGCCATTGTTTTTACTCCGTTATTGATGTACCAACTTTTACTTTTTCTGAATATAACGGAGTACCTTTTTGGTAAAAATATTCAACAGATAATTAGAAAAGGATTATATATTCAGTGCTCAAGATGCATAGGAGCTGCTAAACATTAAAACTCGTAGTACAAAGGATATGAAAGGATACTAGTTGTCTAGCAAAGGGAGGTAATCTACTTCTATCTCCCATTTTGGCTCATATGTCTTAAACAAATGAAAATGTTTGTAAAGTTATGCAGAAGATCTCAAATGATGATGAAGTCATATTGATTAATATCTAGGAGAAAAGGGGCTAATGATGATTTGCTTGTTACCACTTTATTGGTCATTAGTTAAGCTCAAACTTACTGGAAATGTTTCTATGGTCTTGAGAAAGATTTCGATTTAATATTGGGAAACTCTTACACATATTAAAGATAAGGGGACCTTATTGATAACTCCCTAGTAAACGTTCTACATGTTACAATATTGGCTTAATCTTTCTAAATTTTGCCGAAATCTTTGTATGTTCATGCAGAAAATCCCCCAAACTTAATTTGACATTCAATTTACTTTAAAAATAAAGAAGCCTAAGGGGCAATATCAGTTGAAATGCTCATCCAATGACAACTGCTTTTATATTCATCGGACTAAGTTAAAATATTTGTGTTGTCATCAAATTTGATCAATCTAGAGCCATCTTGGTCCTCTTGTTCAGGAATATGTTTGACGGCACACCCTAGACGTTCATTTTCTCCTGACGAGTCACATAAATTAACGCTGTCTGAAGAGATCATTTCAATTTCACAGGATGTAATCGTTTAACAAGGCATGAAATTCAACTCTTTTAAGATTTTATCAAAAAGTGAATTATAAGCTGTAGTGCGATAATCAGGTCCAGAGCAAAATATGCAAGACATTCAAAATAAAGCAGCTACATTAGCATTTTATGTTCCCGCATCGGTAAGATCTAAATCACTAGGATTTCTGTCTATCCTTCCGACTGTATTTTAACCCTTGCCATGCTGAATTACAATATAATATAAAGAATTGCTGTAAAATCAAAGGACTGACAGCACTTGAAGATCTTAATGATGGTAAATAACCTTTGAAAATTAATTATTTAAACAAACCTGGCTTAACAGGGAAAAACAGGAGGTGTAGACCAAGTTCAGATTGCACATATGTGCAGGCTGATTTTTTCTATACCACCTGCCAAAACAGAAATATTCTGGGTTCAACTTGACAAGTGTTAAAAACGTTTACCTAATGAGTGGCCGCATTCCCATACAATATATATTGATACAATTTCTGTTCTACCTCTACTGGATTTGATCTTTATTATATACTTACTGAATTTCCTTATAAGAAACATTTATTGCGCGCGTACAAAATCGGCAATATAGAAAACAAGAGGCCCAGTGGGCCTTAACGGTCACCTGAGTAAAAGAGCATCAAGACAAGTGATTTAGGGTTTATTAGTAAAAGATTTTTTAAGAAGTACAAAAATTTACCCCTTTCTGCCCCCGACTGGGGCCCCTTTTACCCCAAACCCCCCCCCCCCAACCTCTTTTCACAAACTGGAATTGGCATCCCCCAATGATGCTTCCCACCAAGTTTGGTTGAAATCCCCTCAGTAGTTCTTGAGAAGAAGATGAAAATGTTTAAAAGTTACCAAAAATTACCCCCTTTTGGTCCCCATTTTAGGGCCCCCCGACCCCCCAGCCTTTTAATTTTCACAAATCCAAATAACCATTACCAAATGATGCTTTTCACCTAGCTAGTTTGAAATTGGCTTTGTACTTCATCAGAAGAAGATGAAAATGTGAATTTTTTAACATGATGAACTTTGACCTCTGGGTGTGGCCCCATACATGACCCCAGGGGCATGAATTTCACAATTTATAATATACCTGTCCTAGTTGTCATGCACACAAAATATTTAAGCTCTGGCATAAACGGTTTATTGGAAGAAGAACCAAAAATTACCCCTTTTCGACCCCGATTGGGGCCCCTATGACCCCAGAACCCCTATTTTCACAAACTTGAATTGGCATCCCCCAATGATGCTTTCTACCAAGTTTGGTTGAAATCTGCCCAGTAGTTCTTGAGGAGAAGATGAAAATGTTTAAAAGTTAACGGACGACGCACGACGCACGACGACGGACAAACGATGATTGCAATAGGTCACCATGACCATTCGGTCAGGTGACCTAAAAACTGTATCATACATGTACTGAACTGATACGATATGGTTAGATGATGTCATTTTCCCCGTAAATGACGTCACGCTAAGAATAATGCTATGTCTGCTTTGTTTTTTAAAGCCATATCTTCCCCGAAACATTCTACAAAGTTTACATAAAAATAACATTATCGAGGGTCAAAAGAATACATAATTGTGACTATTGAAATTGAAAGACCAAATTCTACGCGATAAGCCTACACTTCATAATAGAAGTAACGAAATTTCAAAATGTGACCTGACACGATTTAAGGTTTGTTTACATCAAATTATGACGTCAGTGATGACGTTTTAACTTTCGCTTACCGCTCAAAGAACTTTTTTTTAAATTCCTCTAAGTACACATACATGTATCGTTTAGTGATAAAATATATTTTTGATGGAAATGTTTCGAGATAGATATTATTATTAAACTTCGTTATCTGTTAGTCTTAGGCAGAAGAAAGTTAGCAAAATCTGTCGATGAATTTCACAGGCCCCTGGTTAGGGTCGGCTTTCGACAGTCCTAGTATATTTATCAATTATTCTATATTTCATTTGTGTATCGTCCATTATAATATTGTTGTTCAATCCGTCGTATTTTCCAATCCTCATAACCAGCCTCTTTCAATATCGCACAAATACCGGTGCAATTTAATTTGCCCAGCTGCAAAAAATACACCTCTGGTGAGAATGGGTCAAATCAATCTAGTTAATTTAGCGTACAAAATACCAGCATTGTTTTCTCAGGTTTGTGAACACCTGTAGACCATTATAATCGTACAGTTATAATTAGGTAAGGTGTTATAGTCTTAGCACTTGACTCCTATTACGTATAATGTTAGGGGTTTACCTTGCCCTACCCTTTGATGTGGTTCATTTTATATTCCCCACAAATTTATCCGCTTTACGAAGCATCAAGTCACTGCATTCGGTGTAAATCCTTTCGTCTAGTAAGTGTACGTGGGTAGTATATTTTGTCGGACTAACTAAAAAAAGTTGAATACGCAGCAAAAAGCATTACATTCATGAATCTTTCCTAATTTAAATTCGAAGAATATTGACGTGACGTCATCATCGCCGATGCTATTGTTTTTGTGATAGTATAGAAACTTTGACATTCTTAAATATCTGTGGTATGACAGAAGATATTCTCTTGAAATTTCGAAGATAATGTTCTTTACAGGAAATAAAACTTAACTTTCAAGCGAAATAACTCTAAGTGTGTTTTTAAACGAAGTGTATTCTTTTTCTTGATTTCGAGTTTGCGATCCTGCAGCCAAAAGTCGGACGTTAGGCACATGTTTGCGATAATCCTGTTAAAATTCATTGTTCACAATAAAATGTTGCAAAGTGGGGGAAAATTGGAAATAAAAGAGCTATACCTTCAATCAACAAAACAAGACAATGGTAGACATTTAATGATCGCGGATAACAAAGCATTCTCAACAAAAACAGAAGTGAAACCAAGGGTTTATCAGTTATGAGCCAATTGTCTGGTAATAAACTTCACACCTTACGTAAATTTCATCTCGACACCGTTCATCTTTTTATCTCAAGTGGGAGTTACCGCCCCTTACATACCCCAGACTAATTACATGTGTTGTGTTGTCAGACCTAATAACTGCCTTAGATAAGAAAACATTCCTTGATTTAATACTTTTAACCCATTCCTACATGAGAAAATTTTAGACTGGTCCAAATTGGAAGAAGTTGCAGACGACAATTTCAATATTATGACATTTTAGCTATCTTTGTCTTTTTGGAGCAGAAAACATTGTTGGTGTGTAAAAAGGGGGATCACTTGGGAATGGGTTATGTTAGTAAGTACAATTACAAAATGCTTGCTTGCGAATTGTACACCCAGCCATATTTTCAGAAGATTTGACAAAATCATTTCGGTCAAGTGATACTTGAGCCAAATGCATTACATTTAAAAAAGATGCATGTGAGTGTCGTTTCTAGAGCATGCTAATAACGTGCAGCAGCGTATTCCAACGTGCTTAAACGTGTGACTAACGTTCTCGCAGCGTTCTCGTAACGTGCATAACGCGTGCGAAACGTGCGGATAACACATAGAAAGCGTGTTATGGAAAAACTATATAAAGGGATCACACACGGTACCTGCCATGTCTAGTCCATATCATCGAAGACATGTTCTAACATGTCTCAAACGCGCTTGTAGCATGTGTGAACGTTCGCAAAGCGTGTCTCCAGCGTACGGAGCGTATGCGTAGCGTGTGCGAAACGTGTGCGGAGCGTATGTAAACAAGCTTGTCGTACGTCGAGAAATGATGTGCATGTTTAAAAATTTTCGCTACATTCAGCGTATCATAACGTATTACAGCGTGCTGCTAGCGTATGCGGAACGTACCCAAAGCGTACCCAACGTGTGAGGAGCGTATGATTAAAAAAGCAAAACGTTCCTCATACGCTGGCGTGACAGCCTCATAACGTTCTCCTACTACTCTGCCCATGCGCACTTTGTACAGATTTCTGTCCTCAGAATGCGACGCTATTTTAGAGTGGACATGGAGTCGAAAAAGGTCCTGCCAAGGATTCCAAAAGCGCCCAATTATAGCCAGTTAAAAACCTATACCCCACCGAATGTATAAGGCCTAAGGTATCCACCAGCCGACATATCTTATCTCATCCAGACTATAAAAAGTTGTTAAGCTTGGTCGCTTATAAATCTGTTTATTTATTTATTTTTTATTCTAGACACGGTTAAGATCAGATTGTATGATAGAAAGACTCTTATCAATTAAACATTTCTGAGGCAATTTTCCAACTGCCGGTGACAAAAATTCCAGGGGGGGAGTGTGTAATTAATCTGTATGATTACCATACAAGCTTTTTTCTTACAAACAAAAATTGTCTCTTTATACTCATTCCTTTCAAACAAAGTGTCAAGAAAGCACTTGGTAACGCTATTTTTTTCTGGATGCAACCGGAACGTAACAAACAAACTGAGACGTGAAACTATCCATCACTACCGCGACAGTTGTACCAATTACCTTTGACATAAACTGCAAAAAATAATAATTTTGGTTTTGACTTGCAAAAACTATCCACTACTACAGACTTTATTCAAACAGAGTGTCGAGTAAGCAACTGTTCATTCATTCATTTTTGAACACGACAAAATGGGTCTTGAAGAATTGGAGAACTGTTGACCCGTTCTTCACGAATTGTTCTCAAATGTCATAAGTTGGTAGGACAATGTAACCTTATATCGTAAAACATCGTGGTTAAAAAAGAAATTGCTTGTAACAAGCGATTTCTTCTATAACCACTTCTTTTCTTCGAACGAAAAATATGTATTATGTATAAATATGTGCTTTAAGCTCAGTCGGAGAGATTTTGTTTTAGTTTTATCTATTAAAATTTCTTGCATTTTTATTGCATGAAAATTCGTATTTCCACGAAAAACAAAAGATCTAGGAACGCCTTGCTAAGTTATTGAATTGAAGTTGCTGTTTGGATGAAGTATCAAACTCAATACTTATTCAAACTGTATGAAACCGCAGATAATTACTTCGTCTCTTAGACAATTTACTATTTCAGAGCTAAAGATAGGGGGAGCGATTATTATTTCAGAAAACAAAACTTCATTAAGTTTCCCCCCAAATATTAAGATGACCCATAAGAATACCAACAACCTAGAGTTTAAGAAGTTATAACAGCTTATAATTTATCCACTCTTTATTATTAGAGACGGTGATATTCGCGAAAGTTAATATTTATGGTTTTATATCCATAAAGTCCAATAAGAAGTAATTTAACCCTTTCCTGTACAAATCGAGGGCTTAGAGCAAAAACATAGTATGGCTCTATACAATGTATAGAGCCATACTATGTTTTTGCTCTAAGCCCTCGAAATCCGGAATTTTACGTCACTGTGATTTTATACTTGAGAAAATATAATGGAAAAAGAAGAAATTGCTTATTTCTACCACATAGGATGGTTTAATTTCAAATTGCATGCAATTTCCATTGTCGTCTGCAACCTCATTTAAATTTCTAAAATTTCAAAAATACGGGAAAGGGTTAAATTCCTCTATAAATTTACAGCATCAGTTTAACATAAACAACGTCATTAAAAGTGTTTGGAATTGTAGAACGTATTTTCTTGTGCCTAATTTTTCTCACAATTATCTTGAATTGTACACTTGACATAAGATACAAAAACAATCCAGTTGTATAATGAACCTAGAGAAGGGAAGATTTTTTCTAATTAACTGGTGTAATGAAAAATGGCTCAAAGTTCACAGGACTCCTTTTTTCTCAACTCAAGTTTCCCCTAATTCCGTAAACAACTTGAATTTTACTTGATACTTGAAATATGCGTAACATGAATAATAAGATAACTATTAAAATGTGCCAAATGGAAATGTTCTTGAAAGATCACTTTTGTATAAACTTAATTCTCTCAATGAAATGGGGTAATTTTATTCAACCCATTGCTAGACCACAATATTTTTGTTCATTGAAAAATAATTTAATTTTTAGTTTCGTCTATAAAAACGAGCGTTTTGATTGGTCGAAAAAAAAAATATTCATAACTCCATGAACAAAATTTTGAGCAGGCAGCGATTTTGTATGCTTCCGAGCAAAATAGTCCCATACAAAAAGGTATCAAAATTTGTAAAGCTTTTGTTTTTTCGCTCGATGTCATTAAATTATAAGAAATGAAGAAAATGTTTTTTTGCTTTCATGGAGGTATGAACCGAAAAACCTAATCACACAATGTATAAATACACTTCGCGTATCTATCTTTCTATCCCAGGCAAAGTAGGAATTCTTACTTTACTCAGTACAAATCCAGAATTGTATTAATTGTACCAAAAACGCATACGCAAAAAAGAACAACAACCCCTTTCTGTAGTAATTGTATGTCCTTAGTACATGCATTAATTGTTGGTTTATGAGCTAGCAAAGCGTCAGCTTTGATAAGTTAACAGACAAAATTTTGAGGTCGTCTCAAAGTTCAACGAGTGCAAACTGCCGCTGGAGGCTTAACCACTAACTCCATGAAATGCCTACGCCATAAAAATTAGTTCTTATGTATTTCAATCATCTACTAGGTATTATTAGCTCACTTGTGCACATCGTGTTCACAATGATCAGAGTATTCAAACAGTTGCAGACGACAATTTCAAATTGTTGTAAATTCTAAAATATTTATCTTTCTGGGTAGAAAACAATGTGGTAAATGAAGAAATTGCTTGTAATAAGCAATTTCTTCATTTTCCACATTGTTTTCTACAACTATTCTTTACCATGATAACGTCTGACAAAGTAGATTTCTGAATAAACTATGCTTTGCTAGCTTACAGTACTTTCAGTACTTTGATATATTTTCAGGACAAGTTATTACACTACATATAGGGACCAATATAAACCTAGATATACTACTAGATTTAAATGTTGCCACGGTTGGCGACAATTACCGGGTGACAACGCATGTTTATTTAGTAAGTATTTTAGTACGATCTGACATATATGCTTAGACAATATTATAGTTATCTAACTATTGAATAATAATTAAATAATAATAATAATAATAATTTAGTTTTGTCTATCAAGATTCAAGCGTTATGACCGGCTGATTTTTTCCAGACTTCCATGAACAAATTCTGAATACACAGCTATTTTGTATGCTTGCGCACAAAGTAGATCTATAATTTTTACCTAAAATATTTCCTTGGTGGCATTAAATCATATATATATTTTTTTTCACTGAGTTATGAACCTGAAAACTCAATTACACTGTACGAACCCGAGGATTCTTATATGTAAGTAAACATTTATGTAATAAAGAGAGCTTCGATAAACCGTTGATGAAATGCGTCCGGTAAATCGATTGCAGAGATGTTCAATGCGAGTTTCAGTTTCTCAAAACATCGTAGACCATCTTTCTATATAAAGTCAAGGTTTCTTTCTTATTTTACCCAGAAATAGCAAGTAATACATGTACGTAGATTGGATAAGTCACAACTGATGGCTCTTATGATTGGTTTGGTTGCTCTGGTGGGAGAAGTGACAGGTGAGCCAGCTGAGCAATACAAATTGGATATTGTTCAAGATGGCATCAAACACAATATGAAAACTCACCTTTTAGCCCAATTTTGAATTGAAACAGGAAATAATGGTGATAATACTATTTACAGGAGAATGTAATACAGCTTTTTGTCTCAACGGTGGACAATGTACCTCAACTTATGGCCAAAAATGTTCGTGTTCAAACGGTTTCCAGGGTAACAGATGTGAATATGGTAAGTTGTCTTCGAAGTTTCGTCTTTGGTTTAATTCATGCATTTGATATTTATTAAGAGATTAGTTTTGAAATAATTTGTCTCTTAGTTTTTGTTTGTTTTTAACTTGCAAAGGCAAAGATAATCTGCCACGAGATTTTCTTTCATACAAGCCGGTCTAGAATAGAAACATTGGCGAGCATAGCACTTTTCTATACCGGCTAAGATCAGATAATCTCAATGAAAGTCGGAGTCGAAGAATACGGGTTTATACCCTCGAAATCAGCTTTTGGATATAAGATCAAAAGGAATACCGCGTAATCGTGTATAAAAGGACACCATTCATCGACTGATTCTAAATTCGCATGTATAAGACACTGACTGTTCGCGAAAGGAAACAGCGGTGTCTAAGAGAATTCTTCACATGGTAGGTACAATGTAACAAAGATCGTACATAATGTTCACTTTTAACTGGAAATCCACAATGTTGTCTATCCCGAAAGACTAAGATTTTTGAAATTTTATCAACAAAGAAGTATCGTCTGCATCTTCTTTCAATTAGGACCAGTCTGAACTTTTGTCGTCTGATAATGGGCTGATGAGTCATAATAGACTGACTACAAACACTCTCATTTTGACAAATATGGAAACAATATGGATATTGTATAAATGATTTGTAAGAAACTGTATCCAGTTTCCTTATTTGCATAGCTTCAAAAAATTACCTGGGTGGCCGTTTGAGATAAATTTACTGCATTTTTTACGAATTTAAATGTTCTGTAAAACATACATTTTATTACTTTAAACACCCTCATCATTTAGAAGGTTATTATTAGGTCGTGATTTACAAACGCTTTATTTTTTACTAAAGCTTTGTCTTCGTCTAGCGTGCACCCAGTTTCTGAAGCACTTCTATCAAAATATTCAAAATATATTAACCCGGACCAATACAATCCCAACTTAAGATTTAAAGGTAACAAGCGATTTCTTCTTTCCCCACAATAGTTGTTACCTCATACGGCCCCTATTTTCAAAATTTTAAACCAATTTTGTTTTGTCATCTGCAACCGCTTTTCTAATTGTACCAGTCTAAAATTTTGTCGTTTTGGAATGGGTTAAATATGAAGTTAAGGGTTGTGGTATGTGGTTCGGTAAAGGCCCGTTAACACATTTACGATTTGCTCAAAGATTCATTACGATTCACAAAGATTTCTCATGGTCAGAAAAATCGGGATGGCTCGGGATGAATCGTGGCGATAAATAAATATTCAATGTCTCTACGATTCATGTAAGAATGTCCACGATATAAGTACGATGTCTGTAACGTATAGCTACGAATCAATGACGATTCATGACGGCAACGCTACGGTTAATGAGGATTAACCACGGTAGCACAATGAATGCTCACGGTGCTTTTACGGTTCGATGCGGCACAGGTAGGATTCACGGCGGTAGCGACATGAGCCAATCGTTGAACTTCGTAGCGAAACAGTGAATGATTCGTAGGACAACCGTACAAAATTCGTGGTGAACTTTGCGAATTCGTGGTGTCAAAGATTCCACCATTCGCTACGATCTTTCACGAATAGCCGCGAATATAGCTATACAGTGTCAGTAAGAATAAGCACGATTCCGCTTCGGCTTCGTTACGAATTCGGCCACGGCCAATAACCACCACGATTCGCCAAGAATGTTTTAAACAGTTTATAACTTCCATAGCGCTACCGTGGAGTTTCTCGAATCATCACGATTCATCAAGATTCACCACGATTCATCTCGATTCTACTGCGAATCACGACGGTACCCGACGTTTTTACAAATTAATGCGAATCGCAGCGGCACCGTAAAACGAAAAATCGTGAATGTGTAGACAAGCCTTAAGACAAGCGGGGCTCTTATTTGGGTTCATTTTTCTAATACTAATACATGAGCATGATTTTATAATTTAGAAAACATTGTATAAAATCAAGAAATTGCTTGTTATAAGTAACTACTTCTTTTTTTCTAGTTATTTTTTCAAATTAAATCCGCTATAAATTTTCGTCTGCAAAACGTTTCAATTCGGACAGGTCTGAAATTGTGCAAAACAGGAAAGGGTCAACCCATTTTCATACAATCTTTCTTCTTAACGCACTTTGAAAAATTATTGTTGTAGAACACTGTTAAAAAAGGCGTTTGCTTATAACGAACAAATACTTCTAAACTCACAACGTTTTCTACTCTAACTGGTCCCTTTTCTAAAATTTGCAAGTTATTTCAATTGTCGTCTGCATGCCCTTTCAATTTGGATCATTCTAAAAGTTTGTAGTCTGGTAATGGATTAGATTTACGTATGTAGTGGTCTTATGTTATGTAGTTTACAAATAATGGATTAAATAATAACCAATCCCCAGACAGCAATTTTTAGACTGGTCCAAATCGAACGCCATTGCAGACGACAATTCAAAGTTTGTGTAACTTCAAAAGGTTTTGCCAGACAGGTAATAAATGAATTATTTGCTTGTAATAATTTCTCCTTTTCTCCAAGTGTTTCTTACACCTATATATTTTTATTTCGTAAAAATGCGGTTATGTTTTGGAACGGGATAAATATTACTATGGGGTGGATTAATTTATGTCACAAACCTTACATAACTCGTGAACTCTATATCAAAAGACGGAAAGAAAGATATATATATTATGTGTTTAATGTTACTGAAATTGAGCAGTAGCAGATGTCAACCAAAGAATCAGTCGACCCAAATCATTCATTAAGACCAGAGTGAACTTTGAACTCCAGCAATTGCCGACATTAATGTGGATTTGTTTTTGTTGTTTGTAGTTTGGTGACTTAAAAGTCGTAACTACAGCTTATTCAAGCTGTAGTTACGACGTTTAGGTCGCCAACTAACGATTTTGCTTTTTTGTTTCATGATCCTGTTAATAGATTTTGCGAAACAACGCTGTTAAATATCGAAGTGGAACTTTCTGTCGGAGGCTAGTGGGCGTTGCCAGCGGAGTCAATGGACGTGTCTAGCGATCCGTCAGTTTTCTGGTCCATTCGGAAGATTTTTTTTATCTATTTATTTATTTATTCAATTCTCCAAAAGAAACAACGGACTCACGCAGGGTTAAAAAAAAGAAACTACTTGTTATAAGCAATTTGTGCATTTTCCTCATTGTTATCTTCCTAGAAATAGAGAGAAACTTGAAATTCTAGCACGCTGAAAGTGTCTTCTTTAACACCTATGAATTTGGACAAGTCTAAATTCTGTAGTCTGGTGACGAATTGATGAGATGTCGTCTTTAACTATAATCAGAATAGCGCTTGGATATTGTCTGACCATATTCAAAGTTGAATTTATAACCTCGAAACCCTCAGAGAACCTTCAATAGCACAGACGAATAGAACCATTGGCTCTCGTACCTTGAGCCAGTATCCAACCGTGAAACCAAGGGGCTCCAGTTGTCTGTTTGTTTGTTAGGGTTTTTTGTTGTTGTTGTTGTTTATTTTGGGGACAGGGATAAGTTTGTTAAGTTTTAATATTTCCACAATTAAGCAACAACACACACACATTTCCCTGCCACGGATTGAACCTTTTTTTCTTCACGAATTCCAATGATACTGGAATTTCAATTTCAAGTAAAGCCACTTTACTTAGCTTGTTAGATCTCATTGACGTCAAGCTGAGTTTAACACAGTATAATTTGTGATGAATTATGGAAGTTACTTCAAAATTATTATCTCGTAAATCTTTGTTTTCTTTCTTTCTTCTTTGTTGTAGTTACGCTTTCTAGAGCTTAGTGACCCGATTATATTCTTTTATTTCATTTTTCATCTTTATAACAGGCACCATCAAGCAATTTCTTCTTTTTCATATTATTTGTTATGAATACAGAGACCAAATCTTAACATTTTTAAAAGTCTTCAAATTCAAAGTCACTTGGCGTCAAAATTATATAGGTTTACAAAACGTTTAATGAAGATGACGGTACATCTATATAAGGTTTTAGTATATATATATATATTTCAACTTTTCCTTTCATATCGTTGTTGGACAAGCAAAAGGTGGTAACTACAGCTTGAACGAAGCTGTATTTACGAGTTTTTGCTCCCCAAACGATTATATGTATCGCTCGCTGACAAATAATACACGATAGAAAAAAAACGCAACAGAATTTTAAGATGAAGTCAATTTTCTGATAGAAATGACATCGTAGTGAAAATAAACGATTTTCTTAACCAATGTTTTCTTTTAAGAAACTCAAAATTGTAGTCATGTTATCAAAGGTATATTAAGGTGTTGTAGTAAATGACTCGAAAAGTAGAAATAGCATATGTAAAATTAGTATTCGATTAAAGCTTGCCTCAAACAATGGCTTAGATTTTGAGTAAAAAACAAAACGCAAAGAGTTAGTTGACAGCGTAAAATTCCTTTTTATAAACAGTTCAATGACTGATCGCTGGCAACGCTCGCTTGACTCTAACAGGGAGTTTGTCTTAGATATCAAACGACTTTATTTTGCAAAGTTCATGTTTGATATAACAAGAAATTAGAATGGTGAGTTCGCGACCGTAGCGCCGTATATACCGCTTGAAAAAAAACACTATATGATTACGACGTATGAGTCGCCAAACCAACGATATGCTTCACAATAAGTGTCGACCGACATCGGGGTTCAAAGTCAATTTCCGATCTAAATTGATAATTTGATTGGTCAATCGATTTTTATTGACATCAGCGATCTGTCAATCATACCTCTTTACCAAGATAATGAATCGTGAACCTAAGTGGGATAGCAGCTGGAGGCTAGGAAATGATGTAGTGGTAGTGCCTGTGTGAGATGTACCAGGAATCCATTGTTAGGTGCTCCAGCCGCCGAGATATGACTGCAATACTGTTAAAAGTAGCGTTAAACCCATTCAATCAATTACCAAAATAATGACCCCCGGATTTTCCGATTTTGCACTCATTATCGAGACAATAATTCAGTTAACCATCCTGCAAGCATATTTTTCTACGGTAATGGCTCATTTAGAAAAGTTCTTCTCGCATTTTGATTTAGTCAGCAAATATTTAATTACAAAACCATAAACGTTAGCATGATATTGAGAACAACTGTTGCGAGATTTTGCGAAAGTTAATGCACACTTGAGTCTACTTAGAACTTCGTTCATATTGTCACGTTCCTTACTCTAACACCGTTGGCATTAATAAATGATTCCCATTCCCGCACAATCCCGCTTTTTTACGACCTCTTTAATGTAGTTTGAGAAAACAATGTGGAAAAATGAAAGAATTTGCTTGTTACAAGCAAGTTCTTCATTGTTTTCATAGTTTCATGCCCGGAAAGACAGGGATATTTAGAGTGCTATCAAATTTGAATTTTAAATTATATTACAAGAAGTGAAGATAATGATTTTTGTTTTAATTGGGACTTGAAACGAAACTTCTTATCGCACTTCTGTATTAATACACTTCGCGGCTTAAACAACAAAAAATACCTTCGTCTCTTAATAAAAACAACTTAACTGTTAACAGAATAAGATATTTCGATTATTCTCTCAAATAAACCAGGTAACTCTTTAATCCACTCCCAAATCAATGAAATTTCAGACTGGTACATATTGAAAGAAGCTGTATAGACGACAATTCAACAGTTGGCAGAATTTTATTAAAGTCATTGTCTTGTAGGGTGGAGAACATAATGGATAATGAAGAAATTGCTTGTCAAAAGCAAATTCTTCATTTTACACAATGTTTTCCTAAGATTTCACTTTAGGTGCGTAAAAGAGTGTCATTATGTGGGATTGGCTTAACCAATTCCCACAAAATGACGTTTTTTGACAACCCCCAAGAAAGACAATTGGGAAAACATTGTGTAGAATGAAGAAATTGCTTGTGACAAGCAATTTCTTCATTTTACACAATGTTTTCTACCCAGAAAGATGAAAACTTCTAAGATTTCATGAACTTTAAACTGTTGTCTGCAACTCCTTTCAATTTGGACCAGTCTTATAATTTGACGTCTAATAGCATGTTAATATAAAATCAGTGAGTCCGTACTTATGAGTTTCGACAATTTCAGAATTTAATTTGAATTGATATTTATGATAAAAATTAGAATCATACTGTTATCGTAAATGGTTTCTCTTGATTTTTTTCTAATCATTAATTTCGTCTAGCGATTGGTTTTTGGTCGTACCTTTGGAGTGAAACATGCGCGTTGAAAGGGGTGGAAATATTATAGGTGCGTTCTTTCGTGCAGATTCTTAAGAGTTTTATTTATTTATTTTATTCTATTTTTATTATTCTTTTACAGAAAAAGATTTCTTTAGGTTAAGCTTTTCAGCCGCTAAATAAGACTTTTGAGAATTCTAAATGAGGAATTTAAGCGCACCCAACCTTCATTTAACCTAAAAAAGAAGAAGTATTTTTCCATTATCCGCAATATTTTTTAACCAAAAAGACAAAGAAATATCAACTAAAAGTTGTAGTCTGCAACATTTTTGAATATGGATCAGTCTAAAATTGTGTCGTCATGTAATGGGTTAGACGAGTAGCCTTGAAGACATCGAAAGTTTTCTGTCAAAATCATTTTTAATAACATGTAAACAATCCTAGTCTTAGTGGATTTTTTCGCGAGAACTCAGCTCAGGCCATTTTTGAGCTTTTTTAAATCGCCCATATTTAGATGCAGTATACATGTATTTGTGTAATAATGTCTAATTCAGGGCAGCAAGGTCTAACCATTACATTTCACAGTGTTCGCGGAGTTGCGTGACTGTTCGCCACTCTCTTTCTACACGACGTCACAAACCAGACATTAACTACGAGAAAATATGATCACGTGATCTTCTGGTATAGATTTTTACTCGGATTTTTTCGATTAAATCCTGCGGCTAGATTGGTTGCCATTTCAGTGATTATAGGTTAGGTATAAAAAGGCTTTCGTGTCGCTTATAGTTTGGTATCAAGTTAGCAACAAGTGAAAATGGGGTTTCAAATACAGCGAAACCGCTTTAGATCACAGTTCCAGAAAAAATCGCGGTCGTATAGATGATGATGCAAAGTCATTTCACCATTTCACACGGTAAAATTTTAGACCAGTCCGAATTAAAAGAATTAGGGGACAAAAATGTTAATTTGACGAAAGGTTTGGAAAAGAAAACATTGTGGATATTGAAGAAATTGCTTGTTACACATTTTCCACAATGTATTCTAAAGCTGTTATAATGTTGGGCGTTCAAAAGTGTTATCGTGATTTCACTTGACTCCCCTGACAACGCCCACTTACTCCGACAGGAAGCTCCAATTAGGTATCAAATGACGTTGCTTTGCAAGCAACATGTCAAAAAAGGTAAAATGTTTTGTTGGCGACCTAAACGTCGTATCTACAGCTTGAATAAGTCCATGAAGTCCATGCCACAGGTATAAGGTGTACAGCATTTATATCTAGTATAGTATATCAGAATGTGTGTGTGTGTGTTTTGGGTTTTTTTTTTTTTTTTTTTTTTTTTTTTTTTGTTGTTGTTAGTTTGTTTGTTTGTTTTTTGTTTTTTTTACCAAGGTTACTAAAATCATACCATTTGGTAAAAAATGGTCTTAAGCCTTTTTTCCTTTTAAGCAATTTCCAGGCGCTAAATAAGCGACAGATCCAAATTTAAAGAATATGCAGATTCAATTAAAGTTGGATTGAATTTTTAAATATGAGTAGCTTAAAGGGTATGAAAAACATTGTGGGAGGTGGAGAAATTACTTATAACAAGCAAATTCTCTTTATCTCACAATGTTTTCCATGCCTGTTTTCATTCAGGCCGTAAAAATGCGGGATTGGTTAGTAATGGATTAAACTATAAAGCCAAAGACATTCAGTTGCGCCTTTTTTTATACGAAAAAGTAGTTTATTAGCAGATGACTCAGGCGAGCGATTTAGGGCCATCGTGATCCTCTTGTTTCGTAATGGTATACAGCTAGAGCCCTGATTGCACCATATTACGTCACTCAGGTGAGCGATTTAGGGCCATCGTGATCCTCTTGTTTCGTAATGGTATACAGCTAGAGCCCTGATTGCACCATATTACGTCTCGAAGCGGATTTATACAGACGTAAAATGAGGATTTACGTTTCATACCTCAATGAAAACAAAAAAAATGCTCCCTTCATCACTTATAGTTTAGTATTATTCAGTTATATGTCATTAAAGATAAAAAAAAAAAAACAAAACATTCACAAGATTTCTACAGTTTTCATGGAACCCCTTCGTGCGCGCCAAAACATAATAGTTTCGGGTTTTTGTTGTTTTTTTCCCCAATGTGGTATGAAATAAAAGTTTCAGCCTTTCAAACTGCTGCAATTTCGATTGACGAAACTAAAAAAATAGTTAACTCAAATGAATAAAAAATACCACACTTTACAGTATCAATCAAGATTTCACGTTTTTCATTTAGAACATCTTTAACCCCATATTTAACCCATTCCCCTTTTCTTTTATATTTTAGACCGATCCAAATTGAAATAGGTTGGCAGGTGACAATGAAAATTGAATGCAATTCGAAAAGAAGCAAACCATATTGTAAAAAATGATATTGTGGAAAAAGGAGAAATTGCTTGTTACAAGCAATTTCTTCTTTTTGTAACAAGCAATTTCTCCTTTTTCCACAATATTTCATTCAGTTTAAAACAACAATGAGGTAAATTCCCACGTTTGTACTGAAAAGGGTTCAATGAAGATGAATCTCTTGTTATCAATCTGACAGGTACATCAAGAAATCAAAACTTCACTTGTCTTACAGCAAATCTAACGCTAATTAATCCATTATAATTTGAAACATGCTTTCATTATTTGTCAAAATGAATTAGTTCGTTAAGTGAGGCGTCATTATTTATTGCATTTTGTAATTGATAAATCATAAGAAATAGTTGAGGGTATGATTTGGTGTCAAGTAGAGGGCCTCCCGGTCGGAAGTTGCAAGGTTCGACATCCGCCCGGACAGCTGGGACTTTTTTAGCAAATAATGATCCCGTCTGTTGCTCTACGATACAATGCAATGTATACCCAGAGGAGTATTTAATGTACTTTGGTTTGATAAAAGCCGACTTGCAATTTTTATTATTAAATCAAACAATTAAACTTTAAAAATCTTCTCCTCCCAAGCCGCAAGACCAGAGCTTTGATATTCGGTACAAAACACCATCTATTGACCCTCTACCAAAATACTTCAAAGAATTACCGTATTCTGAGTATTAGCGCTTTTCTGTACAATCCCTGTTTTTTACATAGAAATAAAGATGGAATCTTCTTTTCCCAAATCATAAGGCCTAGAGCTTTGATATTGTGTATAAATCATCATCTGTTGACCCTTTACCAACATACTTCAAAGAATAACCGAATTCTGAAAATTAACCCTTTCCTGTGCGATCCTGATTTTACATAGAAAAAAAAAGGAAAACTCTTAAAATCTTCTTCTCTCAAACCATAAGGCGTAGAGCTTTGATATTTTGTATCAATTATATCTATTGACTTTCTACCGAAATACTCCAAAGCATAACCGTACTCTGAATATTAGCCCTTTTCTTTGTGATCCCTGTTTTTACATAGAAATAAAGAAGGAAATCTTTAAAAAGCTTCTTCTCCAAAACCATAAGGTCAGGGCTTTAATATTCGGTGTGTTATAAAACCTATTGACCCTGTACTAAAATACCTCATAGAATTACTGTATTCTTAAAATAAGCCCTTTTATGTGCAATCCCAGAAATGAATAAAGAAGAATATCATAGTAAATGTTCTCCTTCTAAACCATTAGGCCTAGAGCTTTGATATTTTGTATGTATTTGTGCCTATTGACCCTCTACAAAGAACTACCGTACTCTTGAAATTAGCTCAATATGGTTGGATCTTCACTATACCTAGGATTAAAGGACAAAATCTTTAAAAGATCTTCTTCTCCGTATGGACGACCATGCCTATTACGGGACAAATTTTAATAAATCCGCTATATGGGTCCATTTTAAAACCAGGCACCTCATAGCATAATCATTCATTTGATCCTAGAAATATTTGATCTTACCATAACCCTATGTTGTTTGTACTTATTGTAATCGTCTGATTTGGGCTATTATAATGAGTACAATGAATATAGAAATTGACAGATCGCGACTGTAAATTGATAAATCAACCAATCAAACAATTCATTTATAACGGAAGTGAACTTTGATCTCCAACATTAACTGACACTTACGCGAATTTTTTTATTTGTATGGTGACTTAAACGCCGTAACTACAGCTTGTCAAGCGATGGAGCGATTTAGGACCACCATGGTCCTCTTGTTTGATTGACCACCGCTATCCGACATTAGCGTGGATACTTCGGACAAGACTATGTCTCTGTCTAGTCTTCATTAGTATATCGTCAAGCTGCAGTTACGCCGTTTTGATCGCCTATCGACGATATGTTACAATATCCATTTTCCAATGAATATTGTCATACTTGCAGATTTTTATGAATGCCATTTGTGTTAAAGACTATTAATCATATTTTTTTCAGATGTGAATGAATGCAATACCAACAATGGAGGCTGCCAGCATGAATGTTGCAATACGATCGGATCATACACTTGTAAATGTAAGCCAGGATACGAACTTGCAAAAGATGGTCGAACTTGTCTTGGTGAGTTCTTTGCAAGTTATTTCATGTATACATAACGTATAAACTCTTGCATCTTGTCGTACCAAGGGCGACGAACTTTCTACTTATCTAAAAGATATTAGAGAAAAAGATGAACTCGATATCCCTTCTCTCGAGAGGATGGATTTTTTGTTGGACAAACTTTTCTTGGTGATTCAGTTGCAGGTATTTTCATGATATGTAAGCTATGAATTTTTGTAGTCCAAACTTTGTGAGTCCATTACACATTTTTTCATGTATGCATAAGGTATGAATCATTTCAGGCCAACCTTTTCTTGGTAAGTCTGCTGCCAGTATTTACATGAACACGAGCCATATTTTTTGTAGTCCGAACTTGCATAAGTGATTCCATTGCAAATATTTTCATGTATATGTAACGATCGAATTTTTGTAGGCAAAAGCTGGTGAGTCCATTACAAAAAATTTAATATTAACGTATATATGCTTTTTTGTAGGCTAAAATTTTCTTGGTACATCCTCTGCGAGTATTTACTTATGAGCCTATGTGTGACATTTCCAACCATTTCGCATGTGCGTGACTCGCACACATTGAGCATCCTGGACAGCCATTCGGAGAAATTAGAAAATTCGCTGATTGTTTAAAGAAGTTTGGGTCAGTATCCATCTACAGAGCGCAGAGTGAAGACTCTGATCAGACTGTGCGGATGCACAGGCTGATCTGAGTCTTTACTTGGTGCACATGTGTAATGGTTGGAAATGTCACGCATGCGCTCATATATAATCCCGAAGGGTCATATTGTCTCCGTGGCATCCTGAATATATTTCTTCAGGAAGTTCAGATGTGATTGCGCTCTTTGTTATAAGCTGGAGTCTCTCCTTGGTCATAATCAGGATAATTGCGTTTTATATACTTAGCACTGAACTCATTAGATTCCCACCTGTGATAAATTTTACATCTTTACTAGTGATATTTACAACTAACGCTACGTGAGTGTTAAATATTTTTCTTTTTGAATCGGGCCTACGAAATATGAAAAGCTATGACCGGTCAAAATTTCACAAAACTATTTTGACATAATTTTTCAGGCAACATATCAGGCTAATAAGTTGCTTATATGTTTTCAATGCTAGATAGTCTTAAGTACATCATGTACAGTCTTAAATCAAATACCAAGGCTTAAATTCATTTAGCTTAAATTAATCCCATATCGCAGGAGACAGCGAGGTAAACTGCTCATTACAACTGATTTCTCCCGATAACATGATTTGTGTGTGGGTGTGGGTGAAATCATCAGTTCTAGTAGACATCGAATTTAGAAAATACTATGTAGTAATCTTGCCTCTCTTAAAATTGGGGGTCCAATTTTTATAGCAAAAGTCCATAAATATTACATTGTCGCAGGAAATTCTAGTTAAACAGTAGTTATATACCACTTAACACAAATCAGTGTGCTCATTTTTTTGCCATTCACTTGATAAATACCTATTGTACCTTAACACATTCTCACACAACAACATGTTAGACCAAAATGAAAGAAGCTGCAGAGTTGACGGAAATTAAGTTTTGTTGGTATTTCGCATAGAAAACAGATAATTAAGAAAATTGCTTGATAAAGCATTTTTTTTTTTTTTTTTTTTCATTTTCTTCAATGTTTTTAAATGCTTTTTAGCTCACCTGAGCACAAAGTGCGAGGTGAGCTATTGTGATCGGTCGTTGTCCGTCGTCCGTCCGTCCGTCTGTCCGTCTGTCCGTCTGTCCGTCTGTCCGTCTGTCCGTCCGTCCACAATTTCTTTAAAAATCTTCTCCTCCTAAACCAGTTGGCCAATCAAGCTGAAACTTTGCAGGGATGTTCCTTGGGTGAAGTTCTTCAAAAGTTGTTAAAAGAATTTAATTCCGTCAAAAACTCTGGTTGCCGCGGCATTAGAAAATGGGAATCTTTAGTAATTCTTTAAATATCTTTAAGAATCTTCTCCTCCTAAACCAGTAGGCCAATCAAGCTGAAACTTTGCAGGGATGTTCATTGGGTGAAGCTCTTCAAAAGTTGTTAAAAGAATTTTATTTCGTCAAAAACTTTGGTTGCCGCGGCATATGAAAATGGGAATCTTTAGTAATTCATTAAATATCTTTAAAAATCTTCTTCTCCTAAACCAGTAGGCCAATCAAGCTGAAACTTTGCAGGGATGTTCATTGGGTGAAGATCTTCAAAAGTTGTTAAAAGAATTTAATTCCGTCAAAAACTCTTGTAACCGCGGCATATGAAAATAGGTATCTTTAGTAATTCTTTAAAAATCTTTAAAAATCTTCTTCTCCTAAACCAGTAGGCCAATCAAGCTGAAACTTTGCAGGGATGTTCATTGGGTGAAGCTCTTCAAAAGTTGTTAAAAGAATTAATTCCGTCAAAAACTTTGGTTGCCGCGGCATTTGAAAATGGGAATCTTTAGTAATTCTTTAAATATCTTTAAAAATCTTCTCCTCCTAAACCAGTAGGCCAATCAAACTGAAACTTTGCAGGGATGTTCATTGGGTGAAGATCTTCAAAAGTTGTTAAAAGAATTTAATTCCGTCAAAAACTCTTGTAACCGCGGCATATGAAAATTGGAAATTTTAGTAAATCTTTGATGTTGTATTTTTTTCATAGACTACAAGGCCAAAGGCCTTTATATTTTGTAAAGAACTTAATCATATGGTTCTCTACCAAGTTTTTAAATATTTTATCTCTGGGGTCAAAAATGGCCCGGCCCCTTAGATCCGAAGTTTGGAAAAATTCTTAATAAGAGTAATTTCAAAAGGCTTCTCCTCTTAAACTATAAGGTCTAGGATATTCATATTTGGTATGTAGCATAACTAGATGGTTTTGTACTATATCACAAAAAGTTTTCATCCAAGGGTCAAAAACGGCCCTGACTAGGGGTCCAAAAATTTGGAAAAATGCAAAATTTGAGTATGTTGAAAAAAATTCTTCATTTTAAGGCGGAGGGCATTTATATTTTGAGTGTAGCATAGCCTGGCTGTTATCTATCAATTTCGATTAAATTATGCCTGTAGGTTTAAAAAATACCCCTTCCCTGGGTGTCCAAAGTTCGTAAAAATGCTCACAATCTACAAAGTCTAAGGCATTCATATTTGATTTATAGCATAACCAGATGGTTCTCTACTATGTTAGCTAAAATCTTAGCCCTGGGATAAAACATGGCACTGCCCCAGAGGTCAAAAATTTTGGAAAACACCCAATTAGAGCAACTTCAAAGTCTTCTCCTTCTGAAATATAAGATGAAGGGCATTCATATTTGGTATGTAGCATGACTAAATAATTTTGTACTATGTTACAGGAAATATGCTCTTAGGATAAAAAATGTCTCTGCTCCTGGGATTGAAAATTGCATAATCGCATTGAAAGGATTCTTCTTAAATAGAAATGGAGAAAGTGCTTGCTTTCTCTCAATGCTTTTTTAAACCTTTTTCCCTGAGGGTGACAAATTCTAAAATAGTTTGGTAATCGATTAAACTATGAAGCCAAAGGCAATCATTTTCATTTTAAAGAATTACTGGATTGTTTTGTACAAAGCCAAAATCTTATATTTGTTTTATTTATTTTGCTCAAGTTGTGTCTTTTTTATACAAAAAAGTACTGTAATTTGCAGATGCCTCAGGTGAGCGATTTAGGACCATCATGGTCCTCTTGTTTTCTTGAGGGGCGAAAACATAGTGTGTATGAAATGTAATTGTTTACATGTATTATGCATTAATTTGAAAAATCCCGAACAACGCAATCCATCTTATGTAGGAAAATATCCAATTTGATTAGATTTCAATGTTTCTTCTTCAAAAAGTTGAATACCTTTCAAAAATGGTACGGTATACAAATTCTTCTTTTTGCCAAAAGTTGCACTTACACTTTATTGGTATAACTTCCATAGGTAACCCGTAAGGTAGCGGATGGCGTCAATTTATGTACAAAGACAAACTAATGTTCAAAACATTGACTTCATATGCACGCCCTTTCATTTTAGCTCACCTGGGAACAAAGTGCGAGGTGAGTTATTGTGATCGGTCATTGTCCGTCTGTTCGTCCGTCCACAATATCTTTAAAAATCTTCTCCTACAAAACCAGCAGGCCAATTAAGCTGGATTCTGCAGGGATATTCCTTGGATGAAGCTCTATAAAAGTTGTTGAAAAATTCATTTCATGAAAAATTCATTGGCATTTGAAAAAAGGGAATTTTCATAAATCTTTGGAATACTTTTTTTTTCAGTAATTACAAATCCAAGGGCATTTATATTTCAAATATACCATTTTCATTTCAAAACTTATACCCCTGGATTCGAAAATGGCCCCGCTCCTGAGGTCAAAGAGTTGGTAGAAGTACTCAATAAGAGCAAGTTCAAAAGTTTCCTCCTTTACTAAATTATATGGCCTAGGATATTCATATTTAGCTTGTAACATAGCTAGATGATTTTGTAGTATGTAAATTATTCCCCTGGTGTCAAAAATGGTCCCGCCTCTGGGGTCCAAGGTTGGGAAAAATGCTCAATAAGCGCAATTTTATATCCCTCTCCTCAACACCCATAATCATATGACATATGGAAGTGAAATTAAGCTATAAATAGCTTTCAGTGTAGAAAACATTGTTGGAATTGGGGAAATTGTTTGTGACAAGCAGATTCCCTTTTTCACGTGTTTTAGAAAACCCTTTTCCTTGAAGGAATTTAAATGCTAGATTATTTGCAAATGAATTAAATTATAAAGCATAAAGCATTCATAATTTGTACGTAGCATTACTCGATAGTTTTGAACTATGCCCGAAATCTTATATTTGTTATATTTATCTGGTTCCAGTTGGGTCTTTTTTTATACAGACTAGTACTTTAATTAGCAGATGACTCAGGTTGGCGAATTTGAACCATCATGGTCTTCTTGTTTGTGAGTACAAACTGTTACAGAATATTCATTTCGAAGTAGTTTTTGTTGTTGTTGTCGTTGGGGTTTTTAGCTCACCTGAGCACAAAGTGCGAGGTGAGCTATTGTGATCGGTCGTTGTCCGTCGTCCGTCCGTCCGTCTGTCCGTCTGTCCGTCTGTCCGTCCGTCCACAATTTCTTTAAAAATCTTCTCCTCCTAAACCAGTAGGCCAATCAAGCTGAAACTTTGCAGGGATGTTCCTTGGGTGAAGTTCTACAAAAGTTGTTAAAAGAATTTAATTCAATCAAAAACTCTGGTTGCCGCGGCATGTGAAAATGGGAATCTTCAGTAAATCTGTAAAAATCTTTAAAAATTTTCTCCTCCTAAACCAGTAGGCCAATCAAGCTGAAACTTTGCAGAGATGTTCTTTGGGTGAAGTTCTACAAAAGTTGTTAAAAGAATTAAATTCTGTCAAAAACTTAGGTTGCCGCGGCATGTGAAAATGGGAATCTTGAATAAATCTATAATAATCTTTAAAAATCTTCTCCTCCTAAAACAGTAGGCCAATCAAGCTGAAACTTTGCAAGGTTGTTCCTTGGGTGAAGTTCTACAAAAGCTGTTAAAAGAATTTAATTCCGTCAAAAACTCTGGTTGCCGCAGCATGTGAAAATGGGAATCTTTTGTAAATCTGTAAAAATCTATAAAAATCTTCTCCTCCTAAACCAGTTGGTAAATCAAGCTGAAACTTTGCAGAGATGTTCTTTGGGTGAAGTTCTACAAAAGTTGTTAAAAGAATTTAATTCCGTCAAAAACTTTGGTTGCCACGGCATGTGAAAATGGGAATCTTAAATAAATCTGTAAAAATCTTTAAAAATTTTCTCCTCCTAAACCAGTAGGCCAATCAAGCTGAAACTTTGCAGGGATGTTCCTTGGGTGAAGTTCTAAAAAAGTTGTAAAAAGAATTTAATTCCGTCAAAAACTCTGGTTGCCGCGGCATGTGAAAATGGGAATCTTTAGTAAATCTGTAAAAATCTTTAAAATTTTTCCCCCTAAACCAGTAGGCCAATCAATCTAAAACTTTGCAGGGATGTTTTTTAGGTGAAGCTCTTCAAAAGTTGTTAAAAGAATTTAATTCCGTGAACTCTTGTTACTGCGGCATATGAAAATTGGAAATTTTAGAAAATCTTTGTTGTCTTTTTTTTAACAGACTACAAGGCCAAAGGCATTTATATTTTATATAGAGCTTAATCATATTGTTCTCAACCAAGTTTTTTTAAATATTTAATCTCTGGGGTCAAAAATTGCCCCGCCCCTGAGGTCTGAAGTTTGGAAAAATGCTTAATTAGAGCAATTTCAAAAGAATTCTCCTCTTAAACTATAAGGTCTAGGATATTCATATTTGGTAATGGGCATAACTAGATGGTTTTGTACCATATCACTAAAAGTTGTCTTCTTCAGGTCAAAAAAGCTCTGCACTAGGGGTCCATAATTGGGAAAAAACGCAAAATTTGAATATGTTAAAAACAAATTCTTCATTTTAAGATGGAGGGCAGTAATATTTTGAGTGTAGCATAGCCTGGCTGTTATCTATCTGTTTTGATCAAATTATGCTTGTAGGTTAATAAACACCCCTTCCCTGGGTGTCCAAAGTTAGTAAAAATGCTCAATTAGACCATGTTCAATAGTCTTTTCCTCCCAATCTAAAAAGTCTAAGGCATTCATATTTTGTATATAGCATATCCAGATGGTTCCCTACCATGTTAGCTAAAATCTTAGCCCTGGGATAAAACATGGCACTGCCCCAGAGGTCAAAAATTTTTGAAAACGCCCAATTAGAGTAACATCGAACGTCTTCTCCTTCTAAAAAATAAGGTGAAGGGCATACATATTTGGTATGTAGCATGATTAAATAATTTTGTACTACGCAACTGGAAAATAAGCTCTTAGGATAAAAAATGTCTCTGTTCCTGGGGTTGAAAATTGCGTAAATTGCATTCAATTGAAAGAATTCTTCTTCTTAAATATTATAGGTTCCAGAGCATTTACATTAAAAACAAAGGATAACATTATTGTTATCTACCATGTTTATATCCTTTTGACAAACATGGCCCTTCCCAAGGCATCCAAGGATATGAAAAACGCTCAATAAGAGCATGTTCAAATATTTTCCACTCCTCATGTATAAGTTGTAATGCATTCATATTTTGATTTATAGTACGTCCAGATTGTTCTCTACCAAGGTGGCTAAAATTACACCCATTGAAGTTGCAGACAGTAATTAGAGTTTGATTGAAATCTAAATTCAAAGAATTTCAGGTAGAAAACACTGTGAGAAATGGATAAATTGCTTGTCACTCCCTTTCTCACTATGTATTTTTTAAACCTGTTTTCCCTGAGGGTGACAAATTCTGGGATAGTTTGGTAATGGATTAAACTATAAAGCCAAAGGCATTCATTATTATTGTAAAGCATTACTGTTTTGTTTTGTACAAAGTCCAAAATCTTATATATCTTTTATTTATTTTGCTCAAGATGTGTCTTTTTATACTAAAAAGTACTGTAATTTGGAGATGCCTCAGGTGAGCGATTAAGGACCATCATGGTCCTCTTGTTGTGTTTTTTTTAGCTCACCTGAGCACAAAGTGCGAGGTGAGCTATTGTGATCGGTCGTTGTCCGTCGTCCGTCCGTCCGTCTGTCCGTCTGTCCGTCCGTCCACAATTTCTTTAATAAATCTTCTCCTCCTAAACCAGTGGGCCAATCAAGCTAAAACTTTGCAGGGATGTTCCTTGGGTGAAGCTCTTCAAAAGTTGTTAAAAGAATTTCATTCCGTGAAAAAATGTTGTAACCGCGGCATATGAAAATGGGAATCTTTAGTAATTCTTTAAATATCTTTAAAAATCTTCTCCTCCTTAACCAGTAGGCCAATCAAGCTGAAACTTTGCAGGGATTTTCCTTGGGTGAAGTTCTTCAAAAGTTGTTAAAAGAATTTCATTCCATCAAAAACTCTGATTGCCGCGGCATTTGAAAATGGGAATCTTTAGTAATTCTTTAAATATCTTTAAAAATCTTCTCCTCCTAAACCAGTTGGCCAATCAAGCTGAAACTTTGCAGGGATGTCCCTTGGGTGAAGCTCTTCAATTTTAGTAAATCTTTGTTGTTTTTTTTTTTTTTTTTTTTTTTAGATTTCAAGGCCATAGTCCTTTATATTTTGTTTAGAGCTTAATCATATGGTTCTCTACCAAGTTTTTTAAATATTCAATCTCTGGGGTCAAAAATGGCCCCACCCCTAAAGTCCGAAGTTTGGAAAAATGCTTAATTAGAGCAATTTCAAAAGAATTCTCCTCTTAAACTATAAAGTCTAGGATAATCATATTGGGTATGTAGCATAACTAGATGGTTTTGTACTATATCACTTAAAGTTGTCCTCCCAGGGTCAAAAACGGCCCTGCACTAGAGGTCCAAAAATTGGGAAAAACGCAAAATTTGAGTATGTTAAAAAAAAAATCTTCATTTTAAGGTGGAGGGCATTTATATTTTGAGTGTAGCATAGCCTGGCTGTTATCTATCAATTTTGATTAAAATTATGCCTGTAGGTTACCCCTTCCCTGGGTGTCCAAAGTTAGTAAAAATGCTCAATTAGATCATGTTCAACAGTCTTCTCCTCCCAACCTACAAAGTCTTAGGTATTCATATTTGGTATATAGCGTGAACAGATGGTTCTTTATCTTGTTAGCTAAAATCTTAGCCCTGGGATAAAACATGGCACTGCCCTATAGGTCCACAATTTTGGAAAACATCATATTAGAGCAACTTCAAAAGACTTCTTCTTCTGAAATATATGGTGAAGGGCATTCATATTTGGTATGTAGCATGACTAGATAATTTTGTACTATGTAATAGGAAAAAATGCTTGTAGGATAAAACAAGTCTCTGCTCCTGGGGTCAAAAATTGCATAGATCGCATTGAAAGAATTCTTAAATAGAAATGGAGAAATAGCATGTCACTCCCTTTCTCACAATGCTTTTTTAAACCTTTTTTCCTGAGGGTGACAAATTCTGGGATAGTTTGGCAATGGATTAAACAATAAAGCCAAAGGCATTCATTTTTTTGGAAATCATTTCTGGATTGTTTTGTACAAAGCCCAAAATCTTATATTTTGTTTCATTTATTTTGCTCAAGTTAAGTCTTTTTTATACAAAAAAGGACTGTAATTTGTGGATGCCTCAGGTGAGCGATTTAGGACCATCATGGTCCTCTTGTTTTGTAAATACATATCGAATTAAAAGAGAAAAAGGTCAAATTCACCGAGGATAATCCTTCTCGTATGACGAGTAACAAATTGTTATTAAATGCTATAATCACTATAAGCCATTCCAGCTCAATCCCTGGTTTTTCAAGTTTCTGTGGTTTTATACTTGGGGAAAACAATGTGGAAAAAGAAGAAATTGCTTGTAACAAGTAAATTCTTCTTTTACCACAAAATTTACTACCCTACTGAATGATTATTTTTCAAATAGAATCGACTTTAAATTGTCGTCTGCAAAACCTCAGAATTTGGACAGGTCTAAAATTTTGCAATTTAGTTAGAGGGTAATTCTTTTCTGCTCAGATGTAAACGAATGCGAGTCACGAAATGGCGGATGTCAGCACGAATGTATCAACATGGCGGGAGGTTTCAGATGTGATTGTCCTCGTGGTCAAAAGCTACACGCAGATCGACGATCGTGTCTAGGTAAAGTGAACATATATTTTGGAAACACTGACAAAAGATGAGGAAATATATTTAAAATTGATATAGGGATACTAGATGAAAATAAAAGTATATCTGTTTGTTTTATTTTATTATTAGCTCACCTGAGCACAAAGTGCGAGGTGAGCTATTGTGATCGGTCATTGTCCGTCGTCCGTCCGTCCGTCTGTCCGTCTGTCCGTCTGTCCGTCTGTCCGTCTGTCCGTCTGTCCGTCCGTCCACAATTTCTTTAAAAATCTTCTCCTCCTAAACCAGTAGGCCAATCAAGCTGAAACTTTGCAGGGATGTTCCTTGGGTGAAGTTCTTCAAAAGTTGTTAAAAGAATTTAATTCCGTCAAAAACTCTGGTTGCCGCAGCATTTTAAAGTGGGAATCTTTAGTAATTCTTTAAATATCTTTAAAAATCTTCTCCTCCTAAACCAGTAGGCCAATCAAGCTGAAACTTTGCAGGGATGTTCATTGTGTGAAGCTCTTCAAAAGTTGTTAAAAGATTTTAATTCCGTCAAAAACTCTTGTAACCGCGGCATATTAAAATGGGAATCTTTAGTAATTCTTTAAATATCTTTAAAAATCTTCTCCTCCTTAACCAGTAGGCCAATCAAGCTGAAACTCTGCAGGAATGTTCATTGGGTGAAGCTTTTCAAAAGTTGTTAAAAGAATTTAATTCTGTCAAAAACTCTGGTTGCCGCGGCATTTTAAAATGGGAATTTTTAGTAATTCTTTAAATATCTTTAAAAATCTTCTCCTCCTAAACCAGTAGGCCAATCAAGCTGAAACTTTGCAGGGATGTTCATTGTGTGAAGCTCTTCAAAAGTTGTTAAAAGAATTCAATTCCCTCAAAAACTCTGGTTGCCGCGGCATATGAAAATGGGAATCTTTAGTAATTCTTTAAATATCTTTAAAAATCTTCTCCTCCTTAACCAGTAGGCCAATCAAGCTGAAACTCTGCAGGAATGTTCATTGGGTGAAGCTTTTCAAAAGTTGTTAAAAGAATTTAATTCTGTCAAAAACTCTGGTTGCCGCGGCATTTTAAAATGGGAATCTTTAGTAATTCTTTAAATATCTTTAAAAATCTTCTCCTCCTAAACCAGTAGGCCAATCAAGCTGAAACTTTGCAGGGATGTTCATTGTGTGAAGCTCTTCAAAAGTTGTTAAAAGAATTTAATTCCCTCAAAAACTCTTGTAACCACGGCATATGAAAATTGGAAATTTTAGTATATCTTTGATGTTTTTTTTTCATAGACTACAAGGCCAAAGGCCTTTATATTTTGTAAAGAGCTTAATCATATGGTTCTCTACCAAGTTTTTAAATATTTAATCTCTGGGGTCTAAAATTGCCCCGCCCCTGAGGTCCGAAGTTTGGAAAAATTCTTAATAAGAGCAATTTCAAAAGGCTTCTCCTCTTAAACTATAAGGTCTAGGATATTCATATTTGGTATGTAGCATAACTAGATGGTTTTGTACTATATCACTAAAAGTTTTCATCCAAGGGTCAAAAACGGCCCTGACTAGGGGTCCAAAAATTTGGAAAAATGCAAAATTTGAGTATGTTGAAAAAAATTCTTCATTTTAAGGCAGAGGGCATTTACATTTTGAGTGTAGCATAGCCTGGCTGTTATCTATCATTTTGATTAAATTATGCCTGTATGTTAAAAAACACCCCTTCCCTGGGTGTCCAAAGTTCGTAAAAATGCTCAATTAGACCATGTTCAACAGTCTTCTCCTCCTAGTCTACAAAGTCTAAGGCATTCATATTTGATTTATAGCATAACCAGATGGTTCTCTACTATGTTAGCTAAAATCTTAGCCCTGGGATAGAACATGGCACTGCCCCAGAGGTCCAAAATTTTGGAAAACACCCAATTAGAGCAAAAGTCTTCTCCTTCTGAAATATAAGATGAAGGGCATTCATATTTGGTATGTAGCATGACTATATAACTTTGTACTATGTTACAGGAAAATTTGCTCTTAGGATAAAAAATGTCTCTGCTCCTGGGATTGAAAATTGCATAAATCGCATTGAAAGGATTCTTCTTAAATAGAAATGGAGAAATTGCTTGCTTTCTCACAATGCTTTTTTAAACCTTTTTCCCTGAGGGTGACAAATTCTGGTATAGTTTGGTAATCAATTAAACTATGAAGCCAAAGGCATTCATTTTCATTTTAAAGCAATACTGGATTGTTATGTAAAAAGCCCAAAATCTTATATTTGTTTTATTTATTTTGCTCAAGTTGTGTCTTTTTTATACAAAAAAGTACTGTAATTTGCAGATGCCTCAGGTGAGCGATTTAGGACCATCATGGTCCTCTTGTTTTTTAAATTTTTTATCATTTTTATTATTATTCACACAAACAACAAATGCAAAATTTCAGGAAGCACACATATCTACTTATCAACTAATAGTTTGAGTTAACTACAGGAAAATACTCACAACCTTTGCTGTTTTATTTAATTTTGCCAAGAATGCTTCGACCACAAGTATACGCTAATGATTGTAAAACATTATAGTTGCTTTTTCTTTAGCTACATGATAACTAAAACTTTTAAAATGTATTATTATATTTCCCTGCTCTATGGGACTCATATCCTTTTACCTACAGTGTCCATCTGTGTCAGTCCGTCAAAATGTTATTATCTAGACGAAATGTCATTTTGATCAAGTATCATACATTGGTTTAAAATAGTCCAGATTTGTACAATAAACACTTTTAACATGACCTCCCTTTTCTAAAAAAAAAACTTATGTTAGTGTCTGAATACAAATTTTCTAATGCAGGCGAAATTTCAGACATCGTTTTTTCGGTCTCCAAATTTTGGGTCGATTTTGATTAAATTCTACACATTTGTTAACTATCAGCATTAACTGTGCACGCGGTTTTAGCATGATTACTATTTTTAAATTGACTTCTATTTAATTGCCCCGATCTAAATTCCCAGTATGACACAATTTCTGTCACATTTTGGCTGGAATTTCACAGATTTGCTCTTTTTCAGCCCTGCTTGTGCAAGGAACACTTGTAAGGAACTTTTTTTTTCTAAGAATGGCTTCCCAAAAAAAGCCATTTTGGAAATATTAGTTAACTCAGACTGACGAAATCTCTAGCTAATTTTGATCACACTTTTTCCGTATCAGTCAAAGAAATATTCACTTTTCTAAAGGCGTTCAGCATCGGTCATCGATTAATTTCAAAAGAAAAAACTCGCTCTTTCCAAAACAGGTAAAAATGTGTGTAAAAATGTGTGAAATAAAGGGGAATTTTAGATCTCCACACAGAGTATGGTTAAATTTAGTGGATTAGTCGAAAAAAAGTTATCATTTTTGTCCAAAATGGCAGCCATTTCAATGATGTCTGCCTATATAAGAATTTTTGGAATCTATATGAACGAAATTACATTAAATTTTTGAGAATATTTCCATTGTTAGACATTGAATTCTTTTAAATGGTAGCTTTTTTCACCACCGAAATTGTAAATATGGTTCAGACGTTGACCTCTGAAACTATATCACGGAATTTCTTTATTGATCGTAGGTATTACAGTAAATGTCTTCAGCCGAAATCGTTAAAATTGATTTGAGATGGCCATCAATTTCAAGATTTTTGCCCTCAATAGAGAAAAAGGTTTGATGCCTTGATTGAGAATCATTTATAAAAAAAACAACATTTTTTTAAAGTATATAAATACCAGAAAAAGAATCAAAAGGACTTTTATGGCCGCTGTTGTCTTGAAGATTGCATCGATAATTTGAAATTTAGTTGCATCTATATCTTTGAAGGTATTTTCCAGAAATAAAAGAATTTTTCGATGTGCTTCATTTAACTTAATGTTTAAATCATTATTAATTCTGTAAAAGAAAATATGCTTTTACCAATTAGAAATGAAAAAAATAAATATTTTGTTGAGTTATGAACCTAAAAACTAAATTACATTGTAAACATACTCGAAGCAGATTCATACATTAGTGTGAATAAGTTTCTAGGTTCATAACTCAGTGAAAACAAAAAATAAATTCTTTATTTCTCACAATCAATTAATAGCGTTATTGAATTATTTTCCGTTTCTTTTATGATGTGTGATTTCAAAACACTAGATTAATTCGAACACATTTTTTTGTCACCGTTTTTTGGCCTTGAGAATCTCTGTGAAAAAGGAACTTTGGATAACTAGAATAATTTATCAGCTAACGTAGGAATTATTCATGTCTAGACACAAACTAATGAAAACAACCAAACATTTTTCCAAGTCTATAATTTCAGCGAAAACAATCAATGCCTAATCTCTGTCATGGAAGCTATTGTATTTTCTGTCAAAGTACTGTTTCCCCAGAATATAATACTCCTTCTCCATTTCTGTAATTGTTCTTTGCCCATTAATGTCAGTGCTATCATTGTCTACGACGATAGTCCTTCCATACCGCCATTTATTTAATCGTTTAATTGTGCAATATTAGACAAATGTTTCCTTATGTCTTTAAAACATCGACATTTATTATCCTTGTCGCAGTTATATCTTTCAGAAGATTCCATATTCGATCAATCAATTTCTATACAGTATATCTATTTCAGTGAAAACATATTTTTGTTTCTTTTATCAATAGTTTAATACGCGAGTTGTATCTGAAAGCTATTTCAATTTTTACTTGTCTTGAACTATAATACATTGTAGTTCAGACTTATACTCTTGCAATACGTGGGTTTTGTGTGAGAAGTACTGTAAGCAGTTCCGACTTTTTCTTGTTTGAAAATATTTTTATTATAGCTTGAGTTCATTTGCATATCTTTTTTGTAGTTTAGATTTGTACTCTTCCAATACGCGAGTTGTATCGGGGGAATACCAAAAGCAATTTCAACTTTTACTCCTCTGACAATAATTCTTATTTTAACTCGTGATATTTCCCATATCTTCTTTGTAGTTCAGATTTATACAGAATCTACAATAAGATTTCCAAACCTGAAACCATCAATTAAAAAAACATTAGAAGATGTATTATATTTGGCTAAACCATGTAAAATGGTCAACTTTTTAAACTCGCATAACCGAAATTTATTTTTAAAAAATCAACTTATCTACCTTAATTTCTATTTTCAATTTTATTAAGAAGACCAAAGATAGATTATTCAAATATATTACAGAAGGAAACTCAACTGAAAATGCCGATGCTGAATATAAAAATTCGCTTCTTACTAACAACATTCCTACTGGTTCAACTAACACTAATACTAACACTAACTCTGGTATAAAGAGCAATGATATATCCGAGGGAGATGATATCATTCTTACCGACGGTAAGGACCAACACAGTGATCATATAGACACCAATCATCTGGTACCCTTAGTCAGCATTGATAGTCCAGCCGAAAAGCAGAACCAGGTACCACGTGACGTGGAAGTCAGTGAAGTACATGAAAAGAGTATGAGCGACCAGTCAACGACAAAAGTCAACACGTGGGATAGATTATTTGGTGAAAATCCCATCGCGATGAAGTTGACAAATCGACGCCGACCTTTGTCTTACACTGGCTACGGTACTTGTAGAGCGGTTGTTGTGGTCGTGAAGTGCCTGTGTTATAATTTTATATTTGGTTATTTGTCTTGATTCTTTTAATTTGGCCTAGGAATGACATTTTAAACACTAAGCCGTGTCGAAGCCGACATGGTACCAGTCCAAGCAAAGACTCTGGTCAGCCTTGACATACACACAATGTATTTAGAACATTCACTGACAAACTCTGAGTCGGCATACATATCTTCAGAACGCAAAGTGAAGAATCTTATCAGACTGTTGGATGCACAGGCTGATCTGAGACTTTACTTAGCTTATTTGTTCGGTTATTGGGAATGTCATGCGAATTTTCGATTCATATTTAGTATATCTTACCTTCATACCCTTGCATGTGTATTTGTTACATTTTTATTATGAATATGGATATATATACGCGTATTTTATTTACTGATGAGTGCAACTCTTTATTTAAATAAATACTATTAATTTTACTCATACATAAATATCATAAAACGACACCTTTAGTATTAGCGAAGTCACGTTTATGCACAATTTATGTTATTTTGACCGTAGTTTTATTCTAGTTCATGAAAGAAAGTTCTTATTTTCATTTCTTATTTATCTGAATAAGCTTATCTGAGCACGCAGAGCGCGATGACCGACAGGAATTGCTTTCTGTTCGTCGACATCTTCTTAAATATTTTCCTACAGTAATCGGTTAGTCAAGCTGAACATTAACAGGAGTTTTCGCTGTGTTATATGATACAAAAAACTGGTTGTCATTGCAACAAAAATATTTAAAAAAAAACATTTCAAAATTCGTTCTTTTAACAAACGTCTTAATGAACCTCTACAAAACTTGGTTTGGTTTAAGATAGGGTTCCAGTTGACACTCTATTTTACAGATAGGACCAAATGAGATTTCTTTCCAATAATTTTTTGGAATCAGAGGCGAAAAATGTATTGATTAAAAGAAGAAATAATGTTGACGATTTAATAATCATCGTGCCCCTTTTTATTTAGAATATTATATGCAAATCTTCAAGTCAGATATCTTTTGATACACGTTTGAAATATTTACGCCGAGAGCTATGGAGAAAAACATTTTTGGAGGACATATGCTATTTGATAGGGTCGAATGTTATTTCTACTTTTCAGTACCGTTCCATCATTTTTCGAAAGGCTTGATAAATTAGCACGTTCAACCTGTATTAAACTTCTCAGTGATTGTGATTTCTTTTCCAATTAAACCCAATACATCCTCTACACTGTTAAATCAATATCGGTGGGGAGTGTTTTGTTTTGTCTTTTTTCAGAAGGCTAATTACTTCCCTGCCTTTTGTTCTTTTGTATTATTCTGATTTATTCATTTGCTTATTTATATTATCGAAACTGTTTTTCTTGATAAAAGATATCTGTATGTTAGTTCCCACTACAGTGGTTAAGTTGTCACTATTTCTTTAAACGATGAACACTTTGAATACATAAAATGTATGATATTATAGAAATGTTTCAATTATTTTACCCTTTTGCATCAAAAACTTGCTCAGAGTTATTTGATATTGACCATATTTTATGTTGAAAGTGTAGACATTTTTGTTTTCATTTTTATCTTTGGTTAAAAGTTGCATGACTATACTACAAAGTGTGGTGCAGTGGGTAATTTTGTTGTTGTTGATGGATTTATTGTTGTTGTTGTTTTTTGCTCATTTTGGTCTACAATCTAAAGGCACTCTTGACGAAACTTGGTCACAATGACTGTAAGGTCATAAGGATAAACCCAGTCAAAAATGGGAAGTTATTGAAAAATACACGGAAAGGGAAGCCTTTATGACAATTTCTTTGGTACATTCTATGTGCCACAGTTTGGGGCACAATCTTGGTGAGACTTGGTAAGAATTTTTGTTAGGACATAAGGAAGAAGAGTATTGCAAATGGGAAGTTTCATATAGAAAACACAGGAAAGGAGACCTAAATGACAATTTCTTTTTTACACTCTATAGGGGCCATGCTTAGTGGTAATGAAATTTATCTATAAGTATTAATACTATTGAAAATGGGACCGTTCCATTGGAAAACACAGGAATTTCGTCCATATGGCAGTTTGACCACTTTATACGACTTTATTTGTTTTTGTACTGATTGATTCTTCACAAATAAAGTGCTCTTTCAAGTTTTAGATTCATTTTTCTTTGAGAATTCAGCAGAGTGGTCTAGGGCCATCTTGTGCCTATTGTTTTTGTTTGTTTGATTTTTCTTCCTTTTGTCGAAAACATGTCTTTAATATATAAATTATGACTTAGTCATGTTAATAAGTTAGGTCTATTGTTCTTTGTAGCAAATCGCTCACTCTACATATTTTGCAGGTATCATCACAAAGGGATATTCTACAAAAGTTGTGAAAAAAAATACCCAAAAGTTCTTATTAAGTCTCTATCAGGTCACATCCTACTTTACAAACAAAAAAAAAGCACACGGAAATCTTTAATAAATACTCTACATACAAAGATTAAGGTCAAGGTGTACTATCTTTTTACAAGAACAATGTTTTATTTACGCCTTTTGTCCATAAGTCCGTTATATTACATACTAGCTTGAATTAAAACTCATCCTTGTTACAACCCCACTAACAAAATATCTTTTCGTCATCTGACCTGCAAAATGTCGTAACTAAAGATGTAGTTACGTATTTTTTCACGCCCAAAACGCGTTATCAATTACATTTCTGATTTTTTTCAGTTGAATACGGATGTCTGGTTAACAATGGTGGCTGTCAGCATATCTGTAGGGACATATTTGAAGGAAGATACTACTGCACGTGTAAAGATGGATACAAACTGACCGAAGATGGTCGAGGATGCCAAAGTAAGCAAAAGATCATTCATTACGAAGCGATTACAACCTCCCTCCCCCTCTCTCTCTCTCTCTCTCTCTCTCTCTCTCTCTCTCTCTCTCTCTCTCTCTCTCTCTCTCTCTCTCTCTCGCTCTCTCTCTCTCTCTCTCTTTCTTTCTTTCTTTCTTTCTTTCTTCTTCTTCTTTTTCTCTTGTTAATTACCCGGGTTCTTTAACCCATTCCAACTCAACAATATTTTAGACTAGTCCAAATTCAGAGAAGGTACAGACGACATATTTTAGCTAATGGCATTTTATAAATCGTAGTCTCTTGGGGTAGGTTACATGGTGAAAATGAAAAAATTGCTTCGGGGGGCAATTCGGGGGAAAATAATATATAAAAGTGCCTTTTGGTTTATTATTGAATTCAGAAACGAGTGCGATATATAAAACAATAACTTCACAAAATAGTTCAAAACTTAAACATTATATCTAGAGATTACCCATTACAACGAAGCGGCAATGTAGTTACGACAGTTTGCACGCCGAACGACGAATGACTTCAAAGCAAAAAGTTCAGGATTCTTAACGTCTGTGTATCTGTGTACATGTTAAAGGGAAGTAACCAAATGTAACATAGAATGTTTACAAGTTCGTGGTGCATCATATTATGACATATAATTTACAGCCATCGAAAAATGCTGATTCAAACAGAAGCAATGCTTTCTTGATGCGACAAAGAAACGGAAGAGGACAAAAGAAATTTTATCAAAATAGCTAACTCTCCACAACATTGTAGGTTTTAGAACTGGTATCAAATTTCACAGTTTAGTTCAATTAAATCGACTAATGAAATGATTTTCAAATCTGGGACACTTCGTTGTATACGGGAAAAAATGCCAGCTTTTGACATTAATTACACCTGGAAATTGCGTCATGAAAAATTGATGGATAATTGCCTTTTAAATATGCAGGATAGCCTAAATAGACCGAGTCCCTCTACCATACCATCTTGACATATTATTTCAAGACTTTTTATCGTATTTTTCGTTCATTTTAACCCTTGTCAAGCTGAGCCCGGAATATTCCTGTTTTTGCAGGTTGTATAGACAAAGATCAGCCAGCACATAAGTGAAGTCTGATCTTTGTCTACACCTCCTGATTGCCCCCTTTCATACGAAGTTATTTAAATTATCAATTTTCAAAGAAATATTGACTCTCATTAAGACCTTCCTGTGCTTTCAGTATTTTTATTATAAATTCTGTATAGGACTTAAATTCAGTATGACGAGGGTTAAGACCATGGTAGAAAATGTTTAGACACAATCAGATATTATTTATTTTCATTTAAGAAACGAAGAGAATATTTTTATTCGTTATTATAAACAGCTAAAGATTTAATCACGCTGTATAAATACGCGAAGTTAATTAAGATTTTAGGTTCATTACTCAATAATCTAATTTCTAGTTTCGTTTATCAAATTTCGTCTGTCGAAAAAAATTATTCATAACTCCATGAACAAAATTCTAGCACGCAGTGATTTTGTATGCTTCCACACAAAATAGTCCCATAGAAACAGGCATCGAAATTTGTAAAGCTTTTGGTTTTTTCGCTCGATGCTATAAAATTATAAGAGATGAAGAAACTATTTTTTGTTTTCATGGAGGTATGAACCGAGAAACCTAATCACACACTGTAAGAATCCGCTTCGCGTATTCATACAGTGTGATTAGATTTTTCGGTCCATACCTCCATGAAACCAAAAAAATAGTCTCTTCATCTCTTAATTGAAAACAAAGAAATGCGCTCTCTATTTCATACGGTTTAATGTTATCAAAACAAATATTTTACTAATTTTGAGTACAATTTTATGGATCTACTTTGTGCACAAGCATACAAAGTAGGTACGTGCTCATGGAACAATGAAAAGAAAATTTCAGCAAATCAAAACGCTCGAATCTTAATATCTAAAATAGAATTCAAGTATTCTACATTAAAATAATCATTAATTTAGGCTTCAAGACCATAAAAACTATTTCTATTGAAGACGGGGGTTAAGATCAACTGGTCTGGAAGAAAATCGAGTAACAAATTATTTTTGATACACTTTTTTACCTTTAAACCGATTTTTCTTCACTTGTCGTAGTCCAGCGGGTATATTGTCATTTCTTCTTGTACTTTAAGCGTCCGTATTTGGTGTCCGTACACAATCGAACTTTCCATTCAATCATCTTCTCCACTGAAAAAGCGACAATCTGCACCAAATTTCTCTGAAATGATTCTTCGAACATTCTCTCTTGGAGTCCTTTTTGAGCAGTATTGATAGAAGGAGATCTTGTCACCACCTAGTGGTATCATATGGTGAAATCTTGAATAAACAAAAATCGTAATTGAGGGATCGCTTGACACGCCCTCTGACCTTCGACATGGCAGCTCAGCGGAAATAACAAACGACATTATGTTGTAAAATATGTTGATATGGGCTTATAATGAAAGGTAAACCGAAGGTTGCGACCTTAACGTCCCATCTACAGCCTGAATAATCTGTAGTTATGATATTTGAGTCCCAAAATCAACAAAAATATTGACACAAATGTCAGAGCTCAAAGATCATTCCCGGTCTAAACGCATTATTTGATTGGTTAATCGATATTTTGGCTGGCAGCGGCAATTCGTCAATTACAGAGCGCTCATTGTATTTGCATTATAGTCGGCATGTACGTTCCTGTTAAGACTTTTCTCAGATTCCTGTAAAAAATGCTTTATCAGACGACAAACAGAAATTTCAGGGTTGGAACCCTTTCCCGTTTTTAAAATTTAGACTAGAGCCATTAGAAAGAAGTTGAAAACAATAATCGAAAGAAGGTGCAATTTGAAAAGTAACGAATCTACAGGCTAGAAAATATGATGGGAAAGGGAGAAATTGCTTGTGACAAGCAATTTCTTCTTTTCTCACAATGTTTTCTCACACAGGGGCGTGAAAACAAGGGATTGTACAGGAAAGGGTTATAGAATTCATTTTCCTTGTCTACTTTTTTGCGAAAATGTGCCTTTGGATGACTTCTATCAGATTTCTTCAAGAGAATTTTGAATTTATGATAAACATGACTTTAATATTAGAGATTTGAATTAACTGTGTCGTATAAAACATAAGGAAATATTGCAACGCTTCTTTTCTAAAACTGTTCCTTGGATTTAAATATTTACTCGTGTATTTCTTAAAAAAAAATCATATGATTAACATTATTGATGTTGTAAATCACACGGTGTAACAATTAACAGAGATTTGTTTAACTTTATCTTTGCTTTATATTTTTCTAAACAATTTTAAATGAGTGTTTAATTTGCTTAAGTGCAAGAGGAGAGATACTGACCTTCTTATTTCCCTTGTCACACTGTCGAAATTTCTTGGGGGTTGTGGGCTTTGTTGCTGTTAGTTATGGTAGTGCTGCTTTGTTTTGTTTTGTTTGATGGGAGAGAGGAGTATTTTTTGATAAATCATACTACAGATATTTTAACCCCTTATCACGCTGAATAAAAGTCGGTTTCCAAGACTGTCTTTAAATCAAAGCACCGAAAGCACTGGGGGTCGTTATAGATGACTAATATTCTTTTCAAAATTAATTTCTCAAATAAATGCCACTTAAAGCTTACTAGCAGGTGATGTAGACTAAGATCAGACTGCACTTATGTGCAGGCTGATCTTTGTCTAAACCTTCTGCATAAACAAGAATATTCTGGGATCAGCATGACAAGAGTTAACGGCTTTCTCAACAGGTACTAACCCTTGTCGAGACAATAATGGCGGCTGTGACCACAGATGTGAAAATGACGGTGGACGACCTGTCTGTAAATGTTGGAAAGGGTACATTCTGAACAGTGATGGTAGAACATGTGATGGTGAGTTACACGAGTTATTGATGTGATTAGTAGTAGAAGGGACCCACTCACTATCAGTGTTATTGACAATAAAATCGATATAGTGATCTATCTTCGATATCTCCCACACCGTATCAATAATATTGTGGATACAGTTCATTAGCATTACAATTGAAAGCGTCTGGAGTCAATAAATTGAATTCATATAATTGTGAATATATATTGCCATCAATTTCTACACTATCAATATTATTGATAGTGTACATTAACAACACTAGCTACACTATTAATATTATTGTCCATTATACTAATTCAATATATCAACCAATCTGAATTTCAACCCATGCCCTATCAAAAGAATATTGTAAGTGCTGTTCATCAGCATATCGTCGTTGTCGTTCTAAATCCTCGTAACTACTGCTTTATTCAATGATAATGAACCAGCATTATCATCTATCACTCATAGTGCATGGACTCCTTTATAGAGACTTACCAGAAATACCATTTTAACCCATTCCCACTCAATCCCTCCTTTTTACGCCCTTCAACAAAAAAAACTTTGGAAAACATTGTGGAAAATGAAGAAATTGCTTGGATCAAGCAATTTCTTCATTGACCACAATGTTTTCTATCCAAATAGACGAAAAAAATTTAAAATTCCATCAACTTGAAATTGTCGTCTGCAGCTCCTTTCAATTTGGACTGGTCTTAAATTCCACTGTGTTGGAATGGGTTAATCGACTATTCTCTAATAAAATGAGTACACCTATTATATACATATATTCATTTCTAGTAAAATATTTACATTCCACACAGACAAAATCGGACACGTAAGGGAAAAATCCGTCGGTGATAGTGTCAAATACGGTTCCTTATAAGGCAGTCTAAGATGACATCATTTTTATTTGTAGATGACGTCATAATGCGAATGGGCGTACTCAGAAAAGGAGAAGACAACTACTTGTTGAAATACAGATTGTTCTTATTATTACATCGATTTTATTTAGTGAAAGATAGTGTATATAATAAATGGAATATTATGTTACGATTGCAATACAATATCTTGTATTTGCTTCTCGCTGCCCCTCGGTTGGATAGCAGCTGGAGGCTAGGAAAGGACGTTGTAGTAGTACTGGTGTGAGAAATACCAGGAATACATTTTTAGGTGCTCCAGCCGCCGCGATATGACTAAAATACTGTTAAAAGAGGCGTTAAACCCCGTTCATTCAATCAATCAACTTCTCGCTGCGAAGAAAAGTTTGATATCCTCTCGAACTTCGGTTTCGTGAAATATCAAAAATTTCCTCCGCAGGTCTAAGAAAATACAAGAGATCGTATCTCTCTCGAAACATAATAGTCGCAATGTATCTTCAGCCCTTAACAGTAAAAAGACATGAGGAGGAAAATTTAAAAGAATTCTTCTTCTTTTTAAATATAAGGCCTAGAGCTATTATATTAAGAATATGGCGTAATGTTATTTAAATCTACAATGTTTATATCATTTGGACAAAAATAGCCCTTCCCAAGGCATCCAGAGTGAAGAAAAACGCTCAATAAGTGAATGTTCAAATATCTTCCTCTCCAAATGTACAAGATGTAATGCATTCGTATTTGGTTGATAGTACATCTACAAAGATTGATAAATTATACCCATTGGGTCAAAATGGCCCCGCCCCTGAGGCCCCAGGTTTGTTAAAATGCTTAATTAGAGCAATATCAAATTCTTCTCCTTGTTAGACTGGTCCACATTAAAAGAAGTTGCAGACAGTAATTAAAGTTTGATTTAAATCTAGATACAAAGAATTTCAAGGTAAAAAACATTGTTAAAAATGGAGAAATTGCTTGTAACTCATAAGTTCTCCCTTTCTCACAATGCTTTTTAGTTCACCTTGGCACAAAGTACTCATGGTGAGTTTTTGTGATCATTGAATGTCTGTCGTCCGTTGTGCGGCGTGCGGCGTCAGCAATTAAAGTGTTAACACTCTATATAGGCCACAGTTTTGACCCAATCTTCATGAACTTTGGTCAGAATAATTGTAAGGTCATGAGGATGAACCCTATTAATTATGGGAGGGTTCTATTCGAAAACACAGGTAAAGGGGCCTTAATGACAATTTCTTTGTTTACACTCTAGAGGCCACAAATTTGGCTATATCTTCATGTAACTTTGCCAGATTAATTATTTGGTCATAAAGATGAACCCTATTGATTATTGGAAGGGTCTTTCCGAAACCTTTATGACAATTTCTTTGTTTACACTCTAGAGGTCACAATCTTAATCTTTATGAAACTTGTTCTGAATGATTGTTTGGTCATGAGGATAAACCCTATCGACTAACGGAGGATTCTATGAGAAAACACGGGAAATGGGGCCTTAATAACAATTTCCTTGTTTATACTCTAGAGGCCACAACTTTGGCTCAATCTTCATGAAACTTTGCCAGAATAGTAGTTAGGTCATAAGGATGAAGCCTTATGATTATGGGAAGGTTCCTCAGGAAAATACAGGAAAAGGGACCTTAATGACAATTTCTTTGTTTACACTCTAGAGGCCACAATTTGGGCCCAATCTTCATGAAACTAGGCCAGAATAATCATTAGGGCATAAGGATGAACCCCATTGATTATGGGAAGGTTCTAGTGGAAAACACAGGAAAAGGGACCTAAATGACAATATCTTTGTTAACAATCTAGAGGCCATAATTTAAATTTGGTCAAGACAATTGTTATGTCATAAAGATGAACCTTATAGATTATGGGAAGGTTCTATAGGAAAACAGGAAAAGGGCCATAATGACAATTTCTTTGCTTACAATATTGTTCTCTCTCAAGTTTTCAAAAATTTAATCTCTGTGGTCAAAACTTGCCCCGCCCCTGAGGTCCGAAGTTTGGAAGAATGCTTAATTAAAGCGATTCAAAAGACTTCTCGTCGTAAACTATAAGGCCTAGGACATTCAAATTTGGTATGTAGCATCACTAGATGGTTTAGTAGACTTTCTCTTAAATCTCTTAAATTGTGCTCTTAAGTTAAAAATTGGCTTTGCAATAGGTGAGAAAAATAGGGAAAGTTAGAAAAAAATCTTTACTGGGGGTACTGATATTTGGAATATATCATTGCCTGGATGTTATCTATCAATTTTGATTGAATCATGCCTGTAGGGTAAAAAGCGCCCCTTCCCTAGGTGTCTAAAGTTCGTAAAAATGCTAAATATGCCTAAATTCAATAGTCTTCTCCTCCCAATCTACAGAGTATAAGGTATTCATGTTTGGTATATCGAGGGCTTAGAGCAAAAACACAGTTTGGCTCTATACTATGTTTTTGCTCTAAGCCATCGATATAGCATAACCATTTCGAACCTCGGTAGAAGGGAATATGATAACTTTGCAGAAACATTACCTGGTGATTTCTTTACATCATTACGAATCTGATTTAAAATAGTAATAGATGGCATTCGAGATAGGGACTTTCCAAGTTCAGCCCTAATCATAAAAGTAGGTTACATCCTCGCCATTACAATGTTTAATCACATGACATTGGGGAATAAGTGGGCGAAACGCCATAACAGCACAGTACCATAATTTATTTCGATTGTTCTCTACCATATTTGCTAAAATCACAGCCCTTGGATAAAACATAGAGGTACAAAATTTGGGAAAACGCCCAATTATAGCAAGTTCAAAGCCTTCTTCTTCTGAAATATAAGGTGAATGACATTCATATTTGGTATGTAGTTTTACTAAATAATTTTGTACTGTGTTACAGAAAATATGCCTTTGGAATCAAAAACATCTCTGTGTAGAGATCGTGTAGGGAAATTTGTGTAAATCACTCAATTTGAAAAAGAAAACTTCTTAAATATAGAACCTAGAGCATGTATATTTAAAACATAGCATAACATTATTGTTGTCTACCATGTTTCTTGAAGTTATACCCCTTTGGATAAAAATGGCCCTTCCCAAGCATCCAAAGTTATAAAAAACGCCAAATAAGAGCATGTTTGAATATATTCCTCTCCCAGTGTATAGGTTGTAATGCATTCATATTTGGTTTATAGTATATCCAGATTGTTCTCTACCAAGGTTGCTAAAATTATACCTATTTGGTAAAATGGCCCCGCCCCAGAGGCCCAAGGTTTGGTAAAAGTACTGTAACTTGCAGATGCCTCAGGTGAAAGATTTAGGCTCATCATAGTCCTCTTGTATATGTAGTTATGTAATTCAAATGCAGAATTTGAAAGCTTTTGACATTCATAACACTGTCACTATTGTGTCACTTAAACTGAAGTATTTTAAAATCTCTCTTAAACAGACAAGGACGAATGCTTGACCAACAAAGAATGTTCTCAAGGCTGCAAGAACACACTTGGTTCCTATACATGCACCTGTACAGCTGGTTATCAACTGGGGGTTGACGGAAAATCGTGCTATCGTAAGTTTCCTTTTCATTATTCTCCTTAATTAGACATTAAATCGAATTTAAATCTTGATTCATAACAAATGTTTGACATTAGTTATTGGGGGGGGGTAACAGAGCCAGTTCGTCGATGGGTGAGCAAAATGTCGTAACTACAGCTTTATTAAAGCGGTAGTTACGACGTTTTGCTAGCCCACCGACGAATTGATCAGTAGCAGCGACCGCTACGATTTAGATCGTCGTTGCAGATAAACTACTACCTCTGTGTATGGTGATACTAATTTTGCGGAAGAAAATCAAAACGAAATCTTGGTTGTAAACCCAAACGATGTAACCTTTTTTATGTAAGAAGTTTTGTCCTCCATAAACAAAGTACTTTAAAATTATTGTCGTTAATAAGTATTTCATTTAAATGCATTTATTGGTCAATCAATTTTTTGATTGGTGAATTAGGTAATCATTAACGATTAAGTCCTTGTATTAAATTACCCGTGCACGAGGCCGGCTTTTCCCGACGTCATGTGCTTGTCTCGTCGAGATTTACCATCGCGTCGAGTTTGATGCCATTCGCACGACCGGTCGAGAAAGGGTTTTCGGTCCCAACTATCTTTGGATTGTACTTGTACTATTTCAAAATTTTAAACTTTCGTCGACGTTTTACTATGAATACTGCGTGCAAGGTAGTCCTATTGAGATGTCAAACTTAGCGAGATCTTATCATTTATGGTCTGCTTTTCGTTGGTTCATGAACTTAACGTCGTGACGAGAGCTTGAACAAGATTTAGTAACGTTTGGGTCACCAAGCCAAAGAATATATGCTGGACATTAGCGTTTTCCACTCCCGGTAAACGGCCGCCGTCATAGCGAAGTTGGTAGTGCGTCGGACTGTCAATCTAGAGGTCCCGGGTTCGATCCCCGACGGCGGCACTCATCCTTTCCGACTATTTGTCTCCCATCAATGGTTCGATAATCGTATGCCTATGTGGGATAGCAGCTGGAGGCTAGGAGGGGATGTAATGGCGGTACTGGTGTGAGAAATACCATGCATCCATTGTTAGGTGCTTCAGCCTCCGCGATATAACTGAGAGATTGTTGAAAGCGGTGTAAAACCCGATTCGAACAAACAAACCTCCCGGTAAACATTGATATTTCGATTGGTCAATCTTCTTTTAGAATGATACCGGCAATCCGTCAATTAGTTTAAGAAGAATTGGAAGTGTGTGTTGGTGTGTGGGGGGTGATAAATTATCGCTTACGACAAAAACCCCTTTCAGTGATTATCCATCAGTTTTGCAATTTGTAACTATTTGAAAAGGATAAAAAAAACTAAAATTCCCTTTTGTAATGTTTGGGGCTTAACGCAGCTTTAAACAATCTTTGAGTTCACGATGAAGTTGACTTTTTCATATGCGATCTGCGTATCACCGGAGCTAGATTCGTTCTCTGAAATGGCTTGCCAAAGATCAACCCCACGTGAGCAACTGCTGGGATTCAAATCGGTTATCTCGACATCTCTCTGTCTCCGCGATTCCGGGTTCTGTCATGAAGTCCTGGGTTCGATCCATGGTTATGTGCTCCAGCGACTAAAATATTGTTGTAAATTTTGAGCAAATTTTCACAGGCCTAGCAACCTGTTTCTACACTCAGAATCCATAGTTCATTGGAAATCCATTAAACCATTCCAACGTGATAACATTTTAGACTAGTTCAAGTTCAAATAAGTTGCAGACAGCTATTTGAAGATGACGGAAGTTTAAAAATAATTGTTTATCAGGATAAAAAACATTGTTTGAAATGAAGAAATTTCTTTTAACAAGCAATATTCTTATTTTCCAAAATGTTTTCTAAAACTTTTTTTCTTGGTGTTCGTAAAATACGAGTTTGGGTTATATTAGTTTAAAGTAAAAAATCAGCGTTATTTTGTTGAGAAAATAGCAACATTCAACTGCATGACACAAAATAGGTTGAAAGGTCGCATTAACGTTTTCTAAGTGCCGCGGGTAAAAACATTATTGAATCTCTTACATAGCAAGGCAGTTGAATCGGCGTTTTACGCGCTGGTGCCGGGAAAATTGATTGAAATATAACAATATAATTCACTTATGGCCGATAGAGAAATCAGGAACCATCGGAGAAAATATGATACTTGTCAGAACCGATCACAGATGATTGAGAAGAAAATGAGCGATTAGGAAAAACCATGCACATCTAACAGACGGATTCTATCGGAATAGTTTCCCAGAGTTTTGAGAAATGACTCTACAATTTTAAGAAATATGTATCTGACTTTAGTTGTCAACTTAAGCTGGTCTGGAAATTGACCAGGTTAATGGTACTTTTGTGAACGCATTTTTTGCTAATTTTGAAAGTCCTGTTAGACTGTCACAAGTGCACAGATGCTTTACATATTTTTTTAGATAAAATTTAAACACATTGCATGTTAACCCCTTCACCAAAAAAGAGCACATTTCCATATTGTGAGCTAAAATTATGCTTTAATTACAACAAAGGATGAATATAAGTGTACCATTAAAATAAGGCTATATACTGTTTGTTTTGTTTTGTTTTTGTTTTTCCTGCCCGTTTGAAGTACATTTTCTTCATCGGAAAACTTCTTTTTATAAAAATGCATGTAGTTTATCAAAGTCATTTCACTCTTCCAGCGAATCAATTATTTTTTTTACATGAGTTCAATAAAAGTACATGTATCTAAAATTAAAGAATTCCTCAATTTACAGTCGGTAACATTTCAAAAAAAAAAAAAAAGAAGAAGAATCGCTGGTTGCCGACCTAGCTGTATTTGCGACTGTTATGTCGTCAACCCAACAGAAATACTTGATAAAAATGTCGGAGTTCAATGTTCATTTCCAGTTTGAATTAATAGATTTGATTGGTCAATCGGTTTTGGATTGACAGTGTTGATCCGTAAATTATTTGCGCACGAGACCAATTAGACGAAATCAGGACTCGAGTTAAAGTTCGACGAGCATTGACCCTGATTTACCTTCGCTAGCGTGGAGTCGACCTTATTGTTCTTTACTGATCTTCTGAATCTGCAATTGCCGTTCTTCTTCAGTGTAAGTTTAGTTCGGAAACGCTATACGACTGACCTCTACTGCAATCGATCTCTTTTTTCGTTCACCTGAGCACTAAGTGCGAGGTAAGCTATTGTGATCGGTTTTATTCCATCTCTCCGACTGCCTGTCCATCCGTCCGTCTGTCCACAAATTCTTTAGAAATCATCTTCTAAGCCAGTAAACTAATCAAGCTGATACTCTACAGGAAATGTTCACTTGGCGAAGTTCTACAAATTTTTTTTAAAGAATCTAATTCCATGAAAAAAATCCGTGTGCAAATTCGAAAGTTGAATCTTTTAAGAAAAACTTCAGACACACAATTCCAGAGGCATCTATATTTCATATACAGAATAGCCACGTTGTTCCCTACCAGTTTTGCTAGAATAATATCCCTTGAGACAAAATTTGCCTTACCCTGGAGGCTCAATGTTTAGAATAATGCATAATTAGAGCGGGTTAAAAAGAATTCTCCTCTTAAACGGAAATGCCTAGGTTATTCATATCTAAAATGTAGCATCACTAGATGGTTTTTGTACTATTTTACATAGAATTATGTCCCGAGGTTAGAGAAAATTGCCTTAACGTAGAAGTCCAAATTAAGGAAACGCATTATTTGAGTAAGTCGGAAAAAATACTTTTCTTCTCTAAGTCTTCTCCTTCTGAAATAGAAAGTGAGGGGCATTCATGGTTGATATGTAGCATCACTAGGTAGAATTTTATTATATCACTAAGGGCCTAAAATAGATACATCTCCCTAAATGGAAAGATCGCTCTATTAGATTGTTGAAATTATGCCTCTAGTGTCTAAAGTAGTCTTGACCAAGGAGTTCAAATTTTGAAAAAAGTTTTCACAGGTCAATAAAGCTGTAAATCCCGATCACATGAATTAAAAGGCTACCGGCTTTCCAAAACTTTCGGATTTGTTTAAGATAACTCAGAAATATATAAGTGAAACAAGTAAGACAACGAATCGGCTCCCTGATAGCAGAAGTAAGTAAATGTATAAGTTAAGTTTTAAGACAAAGAAATACGCGAGAAGAATGTCAAGTAAATATACGTTAAACATCGTAAATTGCATAGAATTGCAATGCACAATTGAAGGTATTGTGAGTTTAATGTCGTAATTTTCCACCCATTTTGCGACATTTGCACAGCAGGATGCAATTCGATAACTCCCGGAATACGGCAATCGATCGGATAATTCTCCCTCATTTTTTACATTTTTCAAACGGAACCCTTGCTGTGTAAACGATGCAATTTTCTCAGAGGAAACGCTTTACCGTTCTACGATCCTAGATTTTCTTCCAAAAAGTTTGGGTGAACCAAAAGATGAAATCTTAAACCCGTTTTCCCGACCTGTAATATCGATAGTCACTGTAAGAGAAACATTTTGTCAAATCGTTGGAGGGCGAGTAAAATGATGTACATACAGCTTAAATAAAGCTGTGTTAACAATTTTTAGATAGCTCACCGACAAAATATATACATGTATAATCTTGCGTTCTATAGCGAACAGCAATCATGAATATTCATGTCATAAAATTGTGCAGAATTACTCTTTAAATGGCATTATCATGACGACATCTTATCGGATGAAAACGTATTTATTATTATTTTGTTGTTGTTGTTGTTGTTTGTTTTTTTTTTGTTGTTGTTGTTTTTTTATTATTATTATTATTTGATTGAAAGGTAAATATGTGCTGTTATAAACGATATAAGTTTTCCATCTGATCCAGAACCGAGATGTTAGTTTATTTAACTCTCCGGAAAAGTGACTTCTCTTAAGAGTATCTATAAATTGACGCTCATCCAACTCGAAATCATTCCAAATCGCTCGCTCAACGTTCCATTTATGACCTTCTCAACACTCATGCTTATCGCTGTAAAGTATTCAGAATTGTATTTTTCTCAAAATGTTCAATGATTTCACAAATCTATAAATAGAACAGTGTGTATATTTTTTTCAATGGAATGTACTTAAATATGGCTCATTTCGGTCAAAACGCTCATATCAACTCGCCCATCCCGCTCGTTCAATTTCATTCCGAAATCGTTCCAAATCATTCACCTTGTCAATTTTCCGATGTTCTTAACTGTAAGATCATCTTTTCTCAAATTTACGTTGTAATTCCTAAATATTCTGAAAGACCAATTTTAACGTTAAATCATAGCCAATTGTCATATCTCGTTGTCCACCTAGCTCTCCTTTTGTCATTCCTGCCACCATTTCATTTTAAAATCTGCTCCAATCTGACTGAAACCTGTAAGGAATATTTCGTGCTTGAAGGTCTGCGAAGGTAATAGAATACATTGAATCCGTTTATCAGGTTTTGATTGCCTTGGTAATGAGCAGGAAAAAACAAAGTATTAGATCTCTTAAATTCTAATGTGTAGACTTTATGCCAACTGACGGTCAGGTGTCATGAAGTGAAATTTTGTTTTAAGCCTGCTGTCACTTTTCTTGTCAAAATTTACTTTTTGTTCGTGTAAGTTGGGTTAAATTCTTTATTTTTCGGAGGAAAACGTTGGTTGAAATGAAGAAAATGCTTGTAACAAGCAGTATCCTCATTTACCAAAATGATTCTAAATCTTTTTTCTTTTTTTTCTATAGGCCAAGCCATAATGAGACAACTGTTTCGTCATCAAAACATTGGGTTTTTTCCAACGTCTTGCGTCTTTTTTATGATTTATTGGAAAACACAGAAAATGGTGCCTTAGTGAGAATTTCTTTGTTTACACTTTAAGGCCTATAGTTTAGGCTCAATCTTGGTGAAACTATTTAAAAAATGATTTTTAGATCTGAGAGATGATTCCCTTTGAAATGGGAATGTTGTTTTTGAAAACACTTGGAAAGGGTTCTTATTAGCTCACCTAAGCATAAAGTGCGAGGTGAGCTATTGTGATCGGTCGTTGTCCGTCGTCCGTCCGTCCGTCCACAATTTCTTTAAAAATCTTCTCCTCCTAAACCAGTGGGCCAATCAAGCTGAAACTTTGCAGGGATGTTCCGTGGGTGAAGTTCTTCAAAAGTTGTTCAAAGAATTTAATTCCGTCAAAAACTGTGGTTGCCGCGGCATTTGAAAATGGGAATCTTTAGTAATTCTTTAGATATCTTTAAGAATCCTCCTAAACCAGTGCGCCAATCAAGCTGAAACTTTGCAGGGATGTTCCGTGGGTGAAGCTCTTCAAAAGTTGTTAAAAGAATTTCATTCTGTGAAAAACTGTTGTAACCGCGGCATATGAAAACAGGAATCTTTAGAAATTCTTTAAATATCTTAAAAATCTTCTCCTCCTAAACCAGTAGGCCAATCAAGCTCAAACTTTGCAAGGATGTTCCTTGGGTGAAGCTCTCCAAAAGTTGTTAAAAGAATTTCATTCTGTGAAAAACTGTTGTAACCGCGGCATATGAAAATGGGAATCTTTAGTAATTCTTTAAATATCATTAAAAATCTTCTTCTCCTAAACAAGTAGGCCATTCAAGCTGAAACTTTGCAGGGATGTTCCTTGGATGAAGCTCTTCAAAAGTTGTTAAAAGAATTTCATTCTTTGAAAAAATGTTGTAACCGCGGCATATGAAAATGGGAAATTTTAGTAAATCTTTGTTGTTGTATTTTTATAGACTTCAAGGCCAAAGACCTCTATGTTTTGTATAGAGCTTAATCATATGGTTCTCTACCAAATTTTAAAATATTTAATCTCTTGGGTCAAAAATGACCCCGCCCCTGAAGTCCGAAGTTTGAAAATGCTTAATTAGAGCAATTTCAAAAGACTTCTCCTCTTAAACTATAAAGTCTAGGATATTCATATTGGGTATGTAGCATAACTAGATAGTTTTGTACTATATCACTTAAAGTTGTCCTCCCAGGGTCAAAAACAGCCCTGCACTAGAGGTCCAAAAATTGGGTAAAAGTGAAATTTGAGTATGTTAAAAAAAATCTTCATTTTAAGGCGGAGGGCATTTTTATTTTGAGTGTAGCATAGCCTGGCTGTTATCTATCAATTTTGATTAAAATTATGCCTGTAGATTCGTAAAAATGCTCAATTAGACCATGTTCAACAGTCTTCTCCTCCCAATCTACAAAGTTTTAGGCATGCATATTTGGAATATAGCATGTACAGATGGTTCTTTACCATGTTAGCTAAAATCTTAGCCCTAGGATAAAACATGGCACTGCCCTATAGGTCCAAAAGTTTGGAAAACATCAAATTAGAGCAACTTTGAAAGACTTCTTCTTCTGAAATATATGGTGAAGGGCATTCATATTTGGTATGTAGCATGACTAAATAATTTTGTACTATGTTAAAGGAAAAAACGCTCTTAGGATAAAAAACGTCTCTGCTCCTGGGGTCAAAAATTGCGTAAATCGCATTGAAAGACTTCTTAAATAGAAATGGAGAAATAGCTTGTCACTCCCTTTCTCACAATGCTTTTTTAAACCTTTTTTTCCTGAGGGTGACAAATTGTGGGATAGTTTGGTAATGGATTAAACAATAAAGCCAAAGGCATTGATTTTTTTTTGGAAAGCATTACTGGATTGTTTTGTACAAAGCCCAAAATCTTATATGTGTTTTATTTATTTTGCTCAATTATTATACAAAAAAGGACTGTAATTTGCGGATGCCTCAGGTGAGCGATTTAAGACCATCATGGTCCTCTTGTTGACAATGTGTGTATTTACACGAAAGGGGTCATGTTTCTGGTTCAATCATGAAGGAATTTGATCTGATTGTCAGGTTATAACTATAAATCCTATTGAAAAGTTTATCGGTCTGTTGGAAAACACAAAAAAAAATCTTCTTCTCCTGACCCAGAAAGCGTAGAGCCTTGAAATTTTGCATGAAGCATCAGTATATTGACCTTTTTCAAAATAGCTAAAACCACGAACCTCGGGTCTCAAGGAGCAGAGCCCAAGGGTGGGGTTTATATAGAAATAAAGAACGATTTTAAATGACAACTCCTCCCAAACCAAAGGGCAAATTTGAACCAAATTTGGTAGAAATGTTTCTTAGGTGGTCCCTCTGTAAATTGCTAAAAGAATTGAAATCAGTAAAAAACATTTGGTTGCGATGGCAACAAAAGTGATTTTTTTAAAATAATCTTTAAAAATCTTCTCCTCCTGACCCGGAAGGCTTTAAGTCTTGACATTTTGCATGAAGCATCAGTAGCTAAAATCATGATCCTCGTGTCCCTAGGGGCGGAGCCCAAGGGGGATGGGGTTTATATAGAAAAAGAGAACGATTTTTAAATGACAACTCCCCCCAAACCACTGGGCAAATTTGACCTAAATTTGGCAGAAATGTTCCTTCGGTGGCCCTCTTTCAAAATTGCTTAAAGAATAGAAATCCGTTAAAAACTATGGTTGGTAAGGCAACAAAAGTGAAATTTTAAAATAATCTTTAAAAATCTTCTTCTCCTGACCATGAAGGCTTAGAGTCTTGATATTTTTGCATGAAGCATCAGTATATTGACCTCTTACAAAATAGCTTTAATCATGATTTTGTGTCCCCCAGGGGAGGCGGGTTATAGGCATTAAGTGTCAGGTCACAGACTTCTTTCTTATTTCTGAAATTATTACCCATGAATTCATAGAGCGAAAAAAGTTAATCCCTTCTTTCAATTTGCCCAAAAGCCTTGGAAAATTTGTAATGTAGACTTATTGATCCCCAGATACATAGTCTTTATGAGCAAGTTTGGCCCACTTGTATCAAAATCCTAACCTTAACATGAAATTAGACTGTTGAAAGAAAAAGTGCCTTTATCTCAGGCGAACGCCCAAGGGCCAACGGCCCTCTTGTTACATGGATTCACTTCTTTATACAAAGAGACTAGTTATCTGGAAGGAGACTCGGTTCACGGTTTAGGACAGCCACATTCTTATTGATCTTAGTTAATCATTTCCTGTTTTGCAAAAAAATCGACCTGTCCATATTCAAAGGTTTCAAAGGACGAAATTTGAAAATTGATTAAATTTGGAAAATAAACATTCAGTAGGGTAGAAAACATTGTGGAAAAAGAAGATATTGCTTGTTACAAACAATTTCTTCTTTTTCTACATTGTTTTCTCAACTACAAGATCACAGGGGCGTAAAAACAGGAATTGAACAGGAAAGAGTTAACCCTTGTCATGCCGAAAAGGTTTATTAATAAATTTTATAAACAATTCTGCCTTGAATGGAGGAAACAGGTGGTGAAGACTAGTATCAGACTGCACTAAACAGGAACATTTTAGATGCATTATGACAAGAGTTAACGCATATTGAATAAGATGTACAGGACAAGGAAAAAATAGGCTATCGATAATACGTTTAATTTATACTTTACATATGCATGAGCCGAAAAGGGGGACCTAATTGAAACATTTGTGTATTAAGGAGAACCAGCAGAGGCCATCCAAAAGTCGCATTCCGAAAATAAAATACATGCATATGGTAAAGAAGAAATAGAAAATCTACCCAGAGTTAAAGTTCAGATCGCGGCCAGTCTGCCAAGTACTCCAAGTAGGACCCTTTTCTGCCCGATTGGTGACAAATATGTATAAATGTATTCAAAATGTTTTTCTTTTCTTTTACAAAGCTGCTTGTGTGTATGGTAGGTAAAAGTCGCCTCAATATTGTACTTGTGAACTTGTTTAGCTTAGACAAAAAACTTACAGTAGATAATCGACTGATCGCTCGCCACGCCCACTCTGCTCCGACAGGAAGTTCCATCTCAGTAGTAATCGCCATTATTTTGCAACAATTAATGGCCGGTAACATGTAACAAAAAAGTAAAATGCTTGGTTCGCGACTTAAAGCTGTATTTATGACGTTCAAGTCTCCAAACCATAAAAATTGTTTCACATAGATGTCGGTCAATATCGGAGTACCGTCCAAATGAATGATTCGATTGGTCGATTGATTCTTTGATTGGCATCGCGATCTTTCAATTTCCCCCGTCGAGCTCATTGTTCAAGATTTAAAAAAAAAAGAAAAATTGAAGGAAGATTGTATGAAGTTTCAACTTCAAAACTTTGATTACAGTAGGAATCTGGCATGTTATATCACCTAGAACTATATAAGTATCAAGCTAAATCGAAAAATACAAGGCTCAAAATTCCCGTATTATTCGTCGTATCGCCAACAATCGATTGAAAAATTGTCGGTGTGCGAGCAAAGTGACATAACTACAACTTTGATAAAGCTGTAGTTACGACATTTTTCTCGCGCACCGACGATATATCAAATGTTTATTTTATTAGATTAAACAATTGAAATCCAATGTGTCAAAACTTGAACTCTCGAATCGATTGACCAATCGCGGCTGTCAATCAAGTAATCAGTCGACCAATGAAATCGTTTACTAATTCTTGAAGATCAGTTTAAACTGTTGTAACGACGTTCAGGTCGCAAAGCTTTGTTTATGTACTTGTCATAAGTTTTTCAAGAAAACGTCGTTAAAATTTGAAGCGGAACTTCCTGTTGGAGTCGATGGGCGAAGCCAAAGGTGTCAGTGGGCGGGGAAAAAGATTTTGTTATTGTTGGTCTCAAATTGTCTATGAACGTTAATGAGTCTTTAGAAACGGTTTTCAATCTTTTTTCTTGATTTAAAAAGACACATCGCTGTAGTCGAGAGAGGGTTTCTATAAATATATTTGTTACGTTTGTGGATCCAGCCTTTCTTCAACATGTTTCATACGTTTTACTTCTGAAAATAATGTCGAATTCAGATGGCACACAAACGATTTTGTATGCCATAAACAGAACGCCCAAAATGTTTTTTACAATTTTAGCACAACGAAATTTCAGACTTGCCCAAGATCAAATAAGTTGCAGACGGCAGTCTTTAGTTGGTCGGATTTCAAAGATCTTTGACTTTAGTGGTAGAAAAAAATGTGATCTGTTTTTCTAAGCGCGCCAGACTCCTAATCTTCAATCATGGGTGTCATGGGTTCGATCCCCGGCGGCGGCAAATATTCTTTCCGATAATTGTCTCTCACCAATGGGTGGATAATCGTAAACCTTAGTGGGATAGCAGCTGGAGGCTAGGAAAGGATGTAGTGGTAGTACTGGTGTGAGAAATACCAGGTATCCATTGTTAGGTGCTCCAGCCGCCGCGATATGACTGAAATACTGTTAAAAGCGGCGTTAAACCCCATTCAATCAAATCTGTTTTTCTAAGCTTTTTTCATTAGGGGCGTTAAATACAGTGATAGTATTGAAATTGATTGATCATTAGCATCTTATTTAAAATGTTTCTAGAAAACCCCCACACATTGACAATTCGGCTTTCTTGAAATTGTAAAATGATAGCCTACACTATTTCTTTAAAAGCATTTGTAAGACAGACATATGGTAACATTAAGGAAAAATGCGCTGTATCGACAGAAAAATTAAAAGGAAAAAAACTACAGATTTAGATTAATTTCGATTTCATAAGTTCACATTATGTTGTTTTTATGTTATTTTGTGCTTGCATTGTAGAAATGCTGTCGACAAAACAGCATCATACGATCATTTCGGAGTATCAAAAATCACTGTGGTGGTTGATAAATGGCTATTTAAGAAAACGGGCAGACAAATGAATCAGCAACCGTTTTGTTAATGTCGAAATCGTGTAGTTGATTTTTAGGAAACACTTTTTCCTAACAATTTTTTGTTGTCTTCTACTTTAAGAATCGTTGATCAAAGTAAAAAATAGAGCTTGTTCCATTTCAACAAAAGTTTATAGTTAACCCATTCCTGGACGGAAACAATTAAGACAGGACCAAAGTGAAAGAATTTGTAGACGACAACTTTAAGCTGATTGATTATTCATTTCTTTTTCTTCTTCTTCTTCTTTTGAGGTTAAAAACATCGTAGACAATGATCAAACTGCTTGTCACAAGCAAGTTGTTCACTGTCTACAATGTTTCCACACTTATTTTTCTTTAGTGCGTCAAAAGGCGTTGTTGTTTGGGAATGTGTTAAGATAATTATCTCAAAATACGAAAAACACCTGATTTAATATATTGACTTTCGTTTATATGTACAATGCGTCATATTTAGTATTTTACGCTATACTTGCTATTTTTAGCTCACCTGAGCACAATGTGCAAAGTGAGCTATTGTGATAGGTCAATGTCCGTCGTCCGTCCGTCTGTCCGTACACAATCTTTGAAAACCTTTCCTCTAAAACCAGTTAGCCAATCAAGATGCAACTTTGGGGGGATGTTTCTTGGGTGAGGCTGTACAAAAGTCGATAAAAGAATTTCATTCCCTGAAAATCTCTGGTTACCGTGGCATTTGAAAACGGTAGATTTCAGTAACTGTTTAAAAAATATTTTCAGAGACTACAAGGCAAAGGGAATTGTTTATTTCATGTATAGCATAATCGCTTGGTTTTCTACCAAACTTCCAAGCATTATACCCCTGGGGCCAAATGTCCCATCCCTTAGGTCCAAAGTTGCACATAACGCTCAATTAGAGCAAGATCAAAAGTCTTCTCCTATTAAATTATATGGCCAATGGCATTCATATTTGGTATGTAACATAACTATATGGTTTTGTTGTATTTCATTAAAAGAATATGGCCCGGGGTCAAAAACGGCCCTGTACCAGGGGTCCAAAGTTTGGAATTTAGCTTATAAACAAGCAACAAATAAGATCTTTTTCTTAACAATAGGGCCTGAAACACCCATATTTGGTATTTGGGGTGTAGCATAACCCGAAATTTATCAACCATGTTTGTTGAAATTGTCCCTGTGGTCAAAAAAAGCCCTTCCAAAGGGGTCGAAAGTTGGGAAAAAAGTTCAATTAGTGCAATTTAAAAGGTCTTCTCCTCCTTTACTATTTTTACCCATGTCATTAATACTTGTTATGTAAGATAACTATATCGATGGCTTAGAGCAAAAACATAGTATGGCTCTATACAATGTATAGAGCCATACTATGTTTTTGGTCTAAGCCATCGATATGGTTTTGAAGTCTTCTTTAAAGAATTATGTCGTTAGAGTCAAAATCAGCCAGACCCTTGAGGTACAAAGTTTGTTAAAATCTCATTTATCCCTTTCCTGTTCAAACCCTGGGTTTTTTTTTTTTTGGGGGGGGGGGGGTTACGTCCCTGTGATTTTATGATTGAGAAAACATTGAAGAAAAAGAAGGAATTGTTTGTAACAAGCAATTTCTTCTTTTTCTACAATATTTTCTACCCTTCTGAATGGTTATTTTCAAAATCAAAACCACTTGATGTTTTTGTCTTCAAAACCTTTAAATTTGGGCAGGTCTAAAATTTTGCAAAACAGGAAAGGGTTAGAGCAAGTTAAAAAGTCTTCTCTTTTAAATTTTTTATTTTCTTTTTTTTTTTTTTTTATGGAGGTATGAACCGAAAAAACTAATCACACTGTATGAATCCGCTTCGCGTATTGTGTGATTAGGTTTTTTGGTTCATACCTCCATGATAACAAAAAATATTCACTTCATTTCTTATAGTTTAATAGCATCGAGCGAAAAAAACAAAAGCTTTACAAATTTTGATACTTTTTGTATGGGACTATTTTGTGCGGAAGCATACGATGTTGTCGTTTGGCGAGCAAATGTCGTGAATACAGCTTGAATAAAAAATGAAATTGTTTCCAATCAACGCATTAACTCTCCTTATCGATTTCCTATTTCATTTGCATTTATTTCCGACAGAAATATCTAAAAATGGTCCTTTTGTGAATATCTATATATTTCTTTTTTCTCAAATTATGTTTTCTAATTCTTTTACTAGACCAGAATTAAAAGCAAATGCGAATATGTGATTACAAAATCCACGAAAAAATTGGCATATCGTCAGTTTTCCGAGAAAAATGTCGTAACTGCTGATTGAATCAAGCTGTAGTTACAACATTTTGCTCGCCAAACAACAATATTATAAAACGTTCAATCACTTTCTTTGTTATGTTGACTATTGTACCGATCTATTAATGGCATCCATTTCTTGCTCTCTCTAAATGCTCTCAGAGGTTGTAACCTTGAACCCGAAAGGTGAGTGTACTTTCTCCCGCCCTTCTCTTTACTATATAAGACTTAACTGGATAAAAAGTGGAGTTGTTAGATTTTAGTTGATGTTGTTTGTATAAGGTATTTTTAACAGTGTATCCTTATCGTTTATTCTAAGAAGGAAACTTCTCAAATTATACATTCGATTTTTTTTTATTTTTATTTTTTTATGAGAAAGACATCGAACTACCCATGGCCACGCTTTTCTTTTTTGAGACGTCCTGAAGAAAGCCTGTCATGAAAAACTAAGTTGAAAAAGGAGAAACCGCTTCTAGCGACCAATTCCTCTTTTTATTTTTTACAAATTTTTTGCATTATCTTGCATTTATTTTCCAATTCTAGCTCTTTTTTAAATGCGGTCGGTAACTTTTCCCCGATTTTGACTAGTCTTAAATGTTGACGTCTGGTAATTGGTTGATCTTTCGACTTTAGATTCTCAAGGCATCAGTATTTGTCATTATATCGCTACAACTCAACGTAGATGACTCGTGCAGTTGAAAAATGACTGCCTAAATCTTTTATTGCTGTGTATTAGATATGAGTGTATCTAATAGTTTTTAACTTTCAAAGCGCAGTTCTGCATACATGTTTGGCATCAGCTTCCCCAAATGATGACATGACCTTTATACAAATGCTGATTTCTTGAAAATACACATTCCTTCACATCTCGAAGAGATTGGAAGTGTGTAAAGTAACAACACTGTTCAGATTGGTCCATCTTGACATATTTTGTGGATGTTCACTGCAATATTTTTCGAAACACGTGAATCAAAAGACGGTTCGCTGGACACGCCCACTGACCTTCAACAGGAAGTTCGACTGGGAAATATACGGGTCTTATTTTTAGCTCACCTGAGCACAAAGTGCGAGGTGAGCTATTGTGATCGGTCGTTGTCCGTCGTCCGTCCGTCCGTCTGTCCGTCTGTCCGTCCGTCCACAATTTCTTTAAAAATCTTCTCCTCCTAAACCAGTAAGCCAATCAAGCTGAAACTTTGCAGGGATGTTCCTTGGGTGAAGTTCTTCAAAAGTTGTTAAAAGAATTTAATTCGGTCAAAAACTCTGGTTGCCGCGGCATTTGAAAATGGGAATCTTTAGTAATTCTTTAAATATCTTTAAAAATCTTCTCCTCCTAAACCAGTAGACCAATGAAGCTGAAACTTTGCAGGGATGTTCATTGGGTGAAGCTCTTCAAAAGTTGTTAAAAGGATTTAATTCCGTCAAAAACTCTTGTAACCGCGGCATATGAAAATGGGAATCTTTAGTAATCCTTTAAATATCTTTAAAAATTTTCTTCTCCTAAACCAGTAGGCCAATCAAGCGGAAACTTCGCAGGGATGTTCATTGGTTGAAGCTCTTCAAAAGTTGTTAAAAGAATTTAATTCCGTCAAAAACTCTTGTAACTGCGGCATATGAAAATTGGAATCTTTAGTAATCCTTTAAATATCTTTAAAAATTTTCTTCTCCTAAACCAGCAGGCCTATCAAGCTGAAACCTTGCAGGGATGTTCATTGGGTGAAGCACTTCAAAGTTGTTAAAAGAATTTTATTCCGTCAAAAACTCTTGTAACTGCGGCATATGAAAATTGGAAATTTTAGTAAATCTTTGATGTTGTTTTTTTCATAGACTACAAGGCCAAAGGCCTTTATATTTTGTAAAGAGCTTAATCATATGGTTCTCTACCAAATTTTTAAATATTTAATCTCTTTGGTCAAAAATGGCCCCGCCCCTGAGGTCCGAAGTTTGGAAAAATTCTTAATAAGAGCAATTTCAAAAGGCATCTCCTCTTAAACTATAAGGTCGAGGATATTCATATTTGGTATGTAGCATAACTAGATGGTTTTGTACTATATCACAAAAAGTTTTCATTCAAGGGTCAAAAACGGCCCTGACTAGGGGTCCAAAAATTTGGAAAAATGCAAAATTTGAGTTTTGTTGAAAAAAATTCTTCATTTTTAAGGCGGAGGGCATTTACATTTTGAGTGTAGCATAGCCTGGCTGTTATCTATCAATTTTGATTAAATTATGCCTGTAGGTTAAAAAAAAACCTTCCCTGGGTGTCCAAAGTTCGTTAAAATGCTTGATTAGACCATGTTCAACAGTCTTCTCCTCCCAATCTACAAAGTCTAAGGCATTCATATTTGATTTATAGCATAACCAGATGGTTCTCTACTATGTTAGCTAAAATCTTAGCCCTGGGATAAAACATGGCACTGCCCCAGAGGTCCAAAATTTTGGAAAACACCCAATTAGAACAAAAGTCTTCTCCTTCTGAAATAAAAGATGAAGGGCATTCATATTTGGTATGTAGCATGACTATATAATTTTGTACTATGTTACAGGAAAATATGCTCTTAGGATAAAAAATGTCTCTGCTCCTGGGATTGAAAATTGCATAAATCGCATTGAAAGGATTCTTCTTAAATAGAAATGGAGAAATTGCTTGCTTTCTCACAATGCTTTTTTAAACCTTTTTCCCTGAGGGTGACAAATTCTGGGATAGTTTGGTAATCCATTAAACCATGAAGGCATTCATTTTCATTTTAAAGCATTACTGGATTGTTTTGTACAAAGCCCAAAATCTTATATTTGTTTTATTTATTTTGCTCAAGTTGTGTCTTTTTATACAAAAAAAGTACTTTAATTTGCAGATGCCTCAGGTGAGCGATTTAGGACCATCATGGTCCTCTTGTTTAAATATTTAATCTCTGGGGTCAAAAATTGCCCTGCCCCTGAGGTCCGAAATTTGGAAAAATGCTTAATTAGAGCAATTTCAAAAGACTTCTCCTCTTAAACTATAAGGTCTAGGATATTCATATTTGGTATGGGGCATAACTAGATGGTTTTGTACCATATCACTACAAGTTGTCTTCTTCAGGTCAAAAAAAGTTCTGCACTAGGGGTCCAAAATTTGGAAAAACGCAAAATTTGAATATGTTAAAAAAAAATCTTCATTTTAAGGAGGAAGGCATTTATATTTTGAGTGTAGCATAGCCTGGCTGTTATCTATCTGTTTTGATCAAATTATGCTTGTAGGTTAATAAACACCCCTTCCCTGGGTGTCCAAAGTTAGTAAAAATGCTCAATTAGACCATGTTCAATAGTCTTTTCCTCTCAATCTAAAAAGTCTAAGGCATTCATATTTTGTATATAGCATATCCAGATGGTTCCCTACCATGTTAGCTAAAATTTTAGCCCTGGGATAAAACATAGAATTGCCCTAGAGGTAATTTTTTTTTGAAAACGCCCAATAAGAGCAACATCAAAAGTCTTCTCCTTCTAAAAAATAAGGTGAAGGGCATATATATTTGGTATGTAGCATGACTAGATAATTTTGTACTACGTAACAGGAAAATATGCACTTAGGATAAAAAATGTCTCTGTTCCTGGGGTTGAAAATTGCGTAAATTGCATTGAAAGAAATCTTCTTCTTAAATATAGGTTCCAGTGCATTTACATTAAAAACAAAGGATAACATTATTGTTATCTACCATGTTTATATCCTTTTGACAAACATGGCCCTTCCCAAGGCATCCAAGGATATGAAAAACGCTCAATAAGAGCATGTTCAAATATTTTCCACTCCTCATGTATAAGTTGTAATGCATTCATATTTTGATTTATAGTACATCCAGATTGTTCTCTACCAAGGTTGCTAAAATTACACCCATTGAAGTTGCAGACAGTAATTAGAGTTTGATTGAAATCTAAATACAAAGAATTTCAGGTAGAAAACACTGTGAGAAATGGATAAATTGCTTGTCACTCCCTTTCTCACTATGTATTTTTCAAACCTGTTTTCCCTGAGGGTGACAAATTCTGGGATAGTTTGGTAATGGATTAAACTATAAAGCCAAACGCATTCATTATTATTGTAAAGCATTACTGGATTGTTTTGTACAAAGCCCAAAATCTTATATATCTTTTTATTTTGCTCAAGTTGTGTCTTTTTTATACTAAAAAGTACTGTAATTTGGAGATGCCTCAGGTGAGCGATTTAGGACCATCATGGTCCTCTTGTTCAATATTTACGGTCAATATCACGTGACAAAGCATAAAGTTGTTGATTTACAACCTTAACGTCACATTAAATAAGCTGTATCTACGATGCTTTAGCCGCCAAACAAACAAACGATGTTTTGAATAAAATTCGAAGATAAAGGCTCGCTTCCGAATAAATTTAATGTTTTGATTGGTCAATCGATTTTTTATTGGCGGCGATGATCTTTCTTTCTGTTCAACCAATGATTTACAAGAAATAGAGCGGTTTGGGAACTCCATAGAAGAAATATTTGATAAAAAAAAACAGTAATCCCCAGAACAGGTCAACAAGGGTTGGTATTAAAAAATAAAGTACTGTAAAACCTCGGTAGTCCGTAGTTCAGGGGACCGAAAAAATTTATACGAACTAAGCGTAGTCAGCACGCTATCTGTTGATACTTTACATACATTACACTCTACCAAGGAAGGCAATTTTTTGCATGGTGGATCAGATGTTTAAGGAAGTTTCCAAAAAATACTCTCCGGTGTTACAGATCACGTTCTCTTTCTTGTTTTCAGGAATCGGTGTCCTCCCCGTGAACACTTGCACAAACAACAATGGAGGCTGTATGCACAAATGTAAACACACCAATGGTAAACCTAAATGTTCTTGTAGGAACGGTTACCTACTCCAGGTAAGAACAGTTTTAGTTACCCCGGCCATAGCAATCGAACTTTGTGTCATGGCGTTTAGGTCTGTTGTGCGTTCATTCATCCGTTAGTGCATTAACTTTAAATAGAAAACTTATAACTTCACTTACAAATTTATGCAATCCCCGAATACGATCATTACATTGTCCCCTTTTCATACTTCTTCGAAATATTATGTTTCGTGTAAAACTATGGTTGTAACAGAAGCCGAAGTAGAATACCAAGGAGGTATTTTTTTTCTTTTGGAGTATTCTTCTATTTTAACGCATATCAAATCCGTTGATCTAATATGACCGATCGAAAAGTTTGTCTTTTCTGTGCAGGGTTTTATAATAATTGGATAGCATTTACATGTAGTTAGAAATATATTCGTCTCATACTATGCGGATGATTTCATGACTCTTTTCAAGAATTAAACCTTGTTTGATTTTTTTAATAATTTTGATCAATCAAAGATATGGCCTTTGTACGCGTGTCTTATTTTACGTATATGGTACAGCGTTAAAGCATTTAAAAATATTTTTTACAAACCTGAAGAATTGTTACTTTTGAATTCTATAGTTACATTTCATAGTGATGTTTCTAGAAGGGAGGTCCTTTACATACATCAAAAAAATATTATCATCTGAAAATTCAACAATTTTATCTTAAATGTGTTGTTTAAATCGAATACAATTTTGATTGAGGGTTCCCTGGGTCAATAACATGTAGCCAGAGAGTCGAAACAGGCCTGCTAGTTCGAATAGCCACGAGATATTTTATGGTGTAATGGTTAGGTTGTTAGGCTTGTAAAAATTCGCTGAAATATTTCAATTCTGCTTGAATGACTACCTAAATTTTCATATCAATTTAAAAGTATATCTAGTCTCTTGCTTACATGTGTAGCGCAGAAGTACCACTTGAACAAGAGAGTTTGGCATACGTATAAGCTGTTATGATACAAAAACAAACAAATTAATGTTATTTCTTTATCGTCATCGTGCTTATTCAAACAAGAAGGCGTATTAATTCGCTATACTATTTCTGAGTATCCAGCGCAATTATCATAAAGTCAGATGCATTTTCTGCTCCAAATGCCAGCATCTCTATCAAACGTTCTACACCGTTTTCGTTTATAGAAATGCTCATTTTCTATGGTCTTTGGAATATTTCTAAGTCAGAAGGCAACAGACAAAAAGATTAGCATGTATATACATTCAGTCTAGTCTTTGTCTATGACCTGGTCGTCTAAATGTTCAATTGGAAAAGGGTCACCGAATATATCCACGAGTAAGAGCAAAAGCATCGTAAGTGTCTTGGTATAGACACTTACGATGTTTTGCACTAACCCGTCGATATCATGCATCGATTGTGACAGTGGTCTACCATTTGCAGGCTGACAACAAGACATTTATAGACACTGATGGCGTTCTTGCACTAACTCGTTGATAATATACTTCAATTGAGATTTCGATCTACCTTTTTCAGGCTGACAACAAGACGTGTATAGACCGAGATGAGTGCGAGGCCGGAGATTCCTGTTGTGATCAGATCTGTAACAATAACCCTGGAGGTTACACATGTGCCTGTCAGCTGGGCTTCAATCTTGACAAAAATGGATGTTCTTGTATAGGTGACGGAGTTCTTCTCTGTGATATTATGTCCTATCAATTTATACATATGTTTATATAAAAATGATAGAATTTGAATAATACTTTCCAAGGCTAACAACATGCACTGGTGCAGTGTAATAAGTAATTTTGCTTACATATAACAATATGTAAAACCAACGATGGTTTAAAGGATGGCATTGTGGTCACAGATATACGAATAAATTCCTTTTTTAAGTATGCGAGCGAAGTTGTACGAATTTTACATACACCAAAGGCATGCTTTTGATAACTGTGTTTTTATATTTGTTTCCATGAGATCCCTTGAATACTATCCTGCGAACAGAGTATTATTACTCGCTTTTTATGGTTTACAATGGTGCTCACTCAGAAAAATAAAATTTGTCTGGAACACTGCTTTCAAAATCCTGGAATGATACATAAATCTAGTACATTTGACTGTTAATTCCATGCCTCTTTTAGAACTTGAGAAAAGAAAACTTGAAAACAATATGGGAAATAAAACATAAATGTTGTTTGTTTTTATTTTCAAAGATAGGTGAACATAAAAAACTAATAAAAGAAATATATAAAACCGTCAATTCGTGTGTATTTTCGTACATGTAAAAGATCCCTTCTCAATCTCCGAACGACATTCGCTTAATTTCAGATGTGAACGAATGCGAGAATAACAATGGCGGTTGTGAACAAATGTGTGTGAACTCTGAGGGTAGTTACAGCTGTGAATGTAACATCGACTACAAATTACAGGAGGACGGAAAAACATGTATAGGTAAGGACATTATACATTTCCTTGTTGGCCGCTTTCGTGCTTATATCAATGTAACTGTAGATCTGTCATATTGAAAGGTTTCAAATCGCTTACATTGCCATTGTAAATTTAGACAAAAACTCATTTTGAATAGCTATGACCTGCCAGGCGAAAACGAACCTCCAGGTTTTGATAGTTCAACAAATATTTGAAAAATAGATTAGATCTACCAGAGATAAACCAGAAGTAGCAATCCAAAAATAATCTGAAAGTAAGATAGAATGGCCAGTTTCGATGTAGAATGTCGTCAAAGAACGAAACGTTTCGACTTCTCTAAGCCTAATTTAGTAGGGTAGAATTTAATTTAGAAAAAGAAGAAATTTCTTTTTAAAAGCGATTTCTTCTTTTTCTATGATATTTTCTCAATTATAAAATTACTGGGACGTAAGAAATAGGGATTGAATCGTAAAGAGTTTAATACAAATCCTAATTTTAAGAGGAATTTTAAAGATGCCATATCATTTAATCGGTCTTTTAGCTTTGACAAAATTTGAGAGATATACATATATTTCGCCGGTGTTCTACCAAAACATCGTAACTACAAAACTACTCAAAACTTTAATTACGAGTAGTTTTTAGCTCACCTGAGCACAAAGTGCGAGGTGAGCTATTGTGATCGGTCGTTGTCCGTCGTCCGTCCGTCCGTCTGTCCGTCTGTCCGTCTGTCTGTCTGTCCGTCTGTCCGTCTGTCCGTCCGTCCACAATTTCTTTAAAAATCTTCTCCTCCTAAACCAGTAGGCCAATCATGCTGAAACTTTGCAGGGATGTTCCTTGAGTGAAGTTCTTCAAAAGTTGTTAAAAGAATTTAATTCCGTCAAAAACTCTGGTTGCCGCGGCATGTGAAAATGGGAATCTTGAATAAATCTGTAAAAATCTTTAAAAATCTTCTCCTCCTAAACCAGTAGGCCAATCAAGCTGAAACTTTGCAGAGATGTTCTTTGGGTGAAGTTCTACAAAAGTTGTAAAAAGAATTTAATTCTGTCAAAAACTCTGGTTGCCGCGGCATGTGAAAATGGGAATCTTTAGTAAATCTGTAAAAATCTTTAAAAATTTTCTCCTCCTCAACCATTGGGCCAATCAATCTAAAACTTTGCAGGGATGTTTTTTAGGTGAAGCTCTTCAAAAGTTGTTAAAAGAATTTAATTCCGTGAACTCTTGTAACTGCGGCATATGAAAATGGAAATTTTAGAAAATCTTTGTTGTCTTTTTTTTTTAACAGACTACAAGGCCAAAGGCATTTATATTTTATATAGAGCTCAATCATATTGTTCTCAACCAAGTTTTTTTAAATATTTAAACATGGCCCTTCCCAAGGCATCCAAGGATATGAAAAACGCCCAATAAGAGCATGTTCAAATATTTTCCACTCCTCATGTATAAGTTGTAATGCATTCATATTTTGATTTATAGTACATCCAGATTGTTCTCTACCAAGGTTGCTAAAATTACACCCATTGAAGTTGCAGACAGTAATAAGAGTTTGATTGAAATCTAAATACAAAGAATTTCAGGTAGAAAACACTGTGAGAAATGGATAAATTGCTTGTCACTCCCTTTCTCACTATGTATTTTTCAAACCTGTTTTCCCTGAGGGTGACAAATTCTGGGATAGTTTGGTAATGGATTAAACTATAAAGCCAAAGGCATTCATTATTATTGTAAAGCATTACTGGATTGTTTTGTACAAAGCCCAAAATCTTATATATCTTTTATTCATTTTGCTTAAGTTGTGTCTTTTTTATACTAAAAAGTACTGTAATTTGGAGATGCCTCAGGTGAGCGATTTAGGACCATCATGGTCCTCTTGTTTGTTGTTTCTTGTTGTTGTTGGGGGGTGTAGAACACCGACGGTTTAAATTTGATTAAGTGCAGCTTAAATCAAAAGAACAAAATTTCACAATTGAAAACAAAATATACATTGCATGTACATCTCAGCTGCAATTATACTATTGTTTAAAGCAAGTTATACAAAACTGTAGACTAAAATATATTCCATAAAAGATGAATAATTGAAATTTTAACCGTGGCTTATCTAAATACAGTTATACCTCCTTAAAAAGTGTATATCTAATACGAAAATGCCTTTTTTTTCCGAAATTGCGAGAATATCAATTGCAAAGATTTCGTATATTTCATACATATTCAAAATAAGAAAAAAATGTACACAGTATGTTTTCGATCTTGGTTTTTTCATATATACTACATTCTCATACAGCTTTCATTATTGTGCTAGTTTTAGTCTATGTTGTTATAGATTTACGTACGATTAGATATACTTTGGAAAATTAATATTTGTTTCGTTGTTTACAATTTGATACTTTGTTACCTTAATTAGTTTATCAGTGAAAATTCTGAACAGTTTATGTGAGTTGATTTACAAGTCAAAAAAAAAATAAATTCCTAGATAATGTTGTTTTATAGAATTGTGTCGCTAAATACAATATCATTTTTTAGATTTTCCACGAACGTGCTAGAACATTAATTAACCTCACTTGATCACAAAATGAGCAGTGAGTTATTGCGATTGTTTGTTGCCCGTCCGTTCGTCTACCAGTCAGTCCTTCCGCTTATTATTCTTTAAAATCTTCTCCTACCCAAGCCGTATGCAAATAAGAGGAGAAAGTCAATCACCTATCCTATAAAAATTAAGTTTCACGAAAAAAAAATTGTGGCAAGAGATTCATTGTCGTTTGACGTGCAAAATGTCTTAACTACATCTTGAATAAAGCATCTTCTTGTAACCCCTCAACAAAATGGTTAAAATGCCACTGAGGTCCCGTTTTGGATTACTCCTTTCTTTTAAAAAATGGTTTCTTAATTAGCAGATAGTATCAGGTGAGCGCTTTAGGACAATTATGGTCTTAATGTCCATATTTGTTACAATTCAGTTTAAAAAAAGAGTGCAAACAGAACTTCAAAAAATGTTCAAACAAACATTGTTGAAACTACTACAGCCTTACCGATCAAGAAGATATATTGCATCAGAAGCAAACTTGCTTTTCTTTGTGTTCCTTAGATTTGCTCTAAGTACGTAACCAAATATTTTTTCTAAAACTTACAAAGAAAAGAGTTAACAGGTTTTTTGTCTTTTTATCTTAATAGAGAATTTTAAAAACAAAAGATTTCTTTGAGTTTTCAAATCTTAAGTATATTTCAGTTACATTGTGTTTTTATGTGTTTCATTATTTTCTTTTAGTTGATGAGGTTAAACTCAAAATCTCCGTAACTTCCGGTCCGTTACGGGGTGATATTCCAATTTTAGAATATGATACGTCACCAATTCCTATACTTCCGGTTGAAGACGTTGACCTTATTCTACCACAAGAGCAGCGTGGTCAAAACATCGGCTATGGTGAGATGGGCAAAACACTAACAGCATTTGGAGTTCTATTTCTTAGTATTTCTAACACTCTCGTTCCTGTTTCTAACACCCTTTTTTACTAATTCACACTTTGAAAAATATTCGTTAAATTCACGGATCGCCACTGTCAAAAAAAAGATTCACCGATTAAATTTTTGTTTTAGACCGCAAGTGAATTTCGACATTGATTTAAAAAATTTTTGTTGGGTTGACGACTTAAGCGCCGTAATTACTGTTTATTCAAGCTGTAGTTACGGCGTTTATGTCACGAACCAACGATTTTCCTTCAACTTTATGTCTCTGACCACATAATTTTACTAAATACTTTCTCACAGAATATATATATATATATATATAGCATGTATCTCTACCATAAACATGAACAGATCATTCACGATATCAACCCGTTTCTCTGTAGACAATTGCGTCACTCTTAACCAGATATTATATTCAAGGTGAAACCAGTTGGTACATTAAATGTGACACATGAAAAGCATGTATTATGTATACCAATTTATGTTGGTATAGAATCTTGTCCTCATTCAATAATGATGTGTTTTTGCTTGAAAAAAACATGTAAGGAATTTGAATAGGTTTATTATGTAAATGGTCTATTTGAAATAAACCATGTCAAAATATAGGATTAATGAGTATCCTTTAACAACACCAGTATTCAGACACTATAGATCTTGTCCTTAGAAAAGATTTCGTCAATAATAACATTTATAGCATTTCGAAGCACGGAGTTTCATATATCTATGGTACAAAATGGGAAAATTATACCATTAAAACGGATTTTTCTCAGACACCACGATTACCACATCCTGTGCGAATATATGGTGATGGGACGTTTGCGCTTTTCACCAGTAGGATGTCTCTTTTTTCTGAAAACATGTTCAGCTTTCATAATCATTGACATGTTTTGTGCCCTTAATTACATTCTACATCATATGTCCGTATTTTCTGGTTTTATTTTGTAAAGATTATGATCTTGCGGCACGACGAAATTTCGATACTGTGATTAAAGCTCTGAGTTTTATGAAAACTTTATCTTGTACCATGCTTATGTTGGATAAGTATTTTTTATTTCGTGGACAACGTTGTCAGCCATCAACAATAGCCATGTCTTATACATGCTTGAATAATAGGCGTTCTGATTGGTAGAAAAAAATCATACCTCCATAAACTAAATTTTGAGCTCTCATCCATTTTGTATGCTTCCGCAGAAAAAGTTCCGTACGAAAAACTATCATTTTTTTTTTTTTTTTTTTTTTATCATAGGTTTTTGAGATTAGTTTTTTCGGTTCGTATCTCCATGCAAACAAAGATATTCTCTTCATCTCTTAAATGACATCTAAACTGCCACCGGAGACTTAACCACTATATCCGTTAAAAGTCTACGCCATAAAAAGTAGTTCTTATGTATTCCAAGAATATTTCAAACTATGCATGCATGTCCATCTCCTAGGTATTTTTAGCTGACTTGAGCACATCGTCTTCAAAATGACTCTGATCAGAATCTGCAAAGAAGTTTCAGACAACAATTTCAAATTGTTGAAAATTCTAAGATATTTATCTCTTTAGGTAGAAAACAACTATTTGCTGTAGATGCGTAAAAAGGATGGATTGTGTGGAAAAGGGTTGCAAACTCCTTTGTTGCTTTAACCTCTGGTCTTTATCATGACAAAGAAGATTACTGAACAAAACAATGCTTTGCTAGCTTACAGTACTTTTCAGTACTTTGATTTTATTCTAGAAATAAGTTCAGATTCTAGAGGTACAGAAAGCGTATTTATGTGACAAAATCTTATTGAAACATGTTATCTTAAACTCCTTTACAGGAGAGCGCAGTTATTGTCCTCGCTTAAAAAATTAACTCAACTCGGTCTAGACCAGGTTTTCTCAAATAACCCTCATTCCCTTTCCTATATTAACTAGGCAACAACTATGGGTCACTAATCTTAAAAAAAAACTTCAAAATGCATACTTTTATCATTAACATGTTTTCACGCTCTACTGGACAGCAGTTGTACATGCGATTTTCAATGCTGGTTATAAGATAAAATTTTGAAATTCTCTGTTTGCCCTTTTCTAGCATGGTCGACAAAACGCCAATACACGAACACCTTAACTCGTAACAGTTTCTTCATTTCTGTCAATGTTTGTTTTATCAAATTTTGTTAATGGATGCCTTAATCAAATAAATTTCGCTTTTAATAAAACCAGACTTATTGATATCTTTTTCAACTCATTCCTAGCTAATACAGCTTTACACACCATATAAGACAAAAAGATTTTGTAAACATTGTGGAAAATATAGTAATTCCTTGTTACAAGCAATTTTTCAATTATCCACAATGTTTTCTACCCAGGATTAACGATATACAAATTTCAATAATTTAAAATTATCGTCTGCAACTTCTTTTAATTTTGACCAGTTTAAATTTTGTCGTGTTGTAGTAGATCATTATAATGAAGGCGTATATCATAAGAATATGTCCAATAAGCAATGGTTGTACTTATTTTTTATGGAAGTATGAAACGAATTGTCAGCCAAAAAGATTTTTTACATCGTTTTTAACACAGCTTTGAACAATCTGATAGTTTTATCATATGCTCCTTGTGTATTACCAGTGCTAGTTTTTGGCTCTAAAATATCTTGCAGAAGTTCGTACCCATGTGCCAACTGCGCGGCCGTAATTGACCAATTGTGGCTGTCAATCATTGAATTTATCGACCAATCAAATTATTCATTCAGCCCGGATTCGAGATTTAAATTTCGACATTGGCCGACGTTTGTGTGAAACATTTTTGTTGGTTGGCGACTGAAACCTCGTAACAACAGCTCATTCAAGTTTTAGTAACGACGTTTAGGTCACCGACCAACTATTCTATTTTTCAGTTACATGCTATTGACCATAGTTTTTACAAAACAACGCCGTTCAAAATCGACGCGGGACTTCCTGTCAGAGTCAGTTGGCTTGACCCAAGAAGTAAATGGGCGGGGTCAGCGATTGGTCATTTCGAACCCGCAGGCCTCTGTCAACAATGTTCTATGTGTTACAAGATGAAAGAAAATCCTTTTGGAATATATTTACAACCCCCCACTTTTGTAAATTAAGAATTGAATACGATATTAATTTTTATGCAAAAAAAGTACGAGCCATTCCCTAAAACATACTTTTCCTTTTTCATTGTATCTTTTCACTTTATGCTTAATTTCGATATATGTTTTAAACCAATGGGGTTTTATTATCCTAATATTCAATTTCAAAAATACTTAACAGCTTTTTGTGTCCTATCTTAATGCTTGACGTCATACAGATTGTAAAGATTTGTATTGGAGAGGTTTGCATTTGAAAATGATCTTTTTTATCAATGGCCTTTGAAAAATGTTTTACTATTGTCTTTGTTGTTACTTTTATTTTGTTACTGTCCAACCTGTGGTTTTAATATTTTGTAGTTTTTGTGTAATGATTCTGAAATATTACCTGTATTGATTTATATTCCAACGTTTTTTCCATTTTAGAATGTTTCCCAGGTCAGTTTGGTAAAGATTGTCTTCTCACCTGCGATAGCTGCATGCATGGCGCAGTCTGTAACGACAAAAGGACTGGCTGTGTTTGTACGGCTGGCTGGAGGGGTATCATCTGTAATGAAACTTGCGAATCGGTGAGTGATTGTAATACATCCGTATCATTTAATTTTCAGTTTCGTCCATCAAAAACAGTTTTTCTGATTGGTTGAAGAATGACATTCCATGAACAAAATTTTGAGCAGTCATTTTGTTCCATACAAAAGAAGTATCAAGTTTTAAAAAAGATTTTACTGTTTTCGCTCGATGCTATTAAATTATAAGAAATGAAGAGAATATTTGTTTTCATTGAGGTATGAACCGAAAAAAATAATCACACTTTATGAATACACGAAGCGGATTCATACATAAGTATGATTTTTTTTTATTATTATTATTATCATTTTTTTGTTCATTTCTCCATGAAAACAAAAATATTCTCTTCGTCTCTTAAATGAACTAATATTTCGAATTTTCATCTTTCCATAGAAACGAAAAAGAAAATATGTAAAATTTTCTCATGACAAACCATAAGGCTTAGATGTTCCAAATTTAGCATGTGACATTGTCTGATGACCCTTTACAAAAATTGTGAAAATCATGCTTCTTGGGGTGTCCTTTGATCTCAACCCGATTGCACCCCCTTTTATAGAGAAACAAAGGGAATATTTGCAATTCCTATCTTGAAAAACCAAAAGCCTTCGAGGTTTGATTTTGCATGTTGCATCACCCATTGGACCTCTACTTAATGAGTCTTGGGTTTTGTTTGAGCTTTACAAAAGGCGCACCCTATTTAACATAGAAACACAGAAGGAAATATAAAACCCAATCCCACACAACCCTTCCCTTTTACGCCCCTCAAGAAAAAAGCTTTGGAAAAAATATGGAAAATGAAGAAATTGTTTGTTTCAATAAACGTCTTCATGATCGATGATGTTTTCTATCAAAAAAGACGAGAAAAAAAAAGAATCTATCAACTTGAAATTGTCGTCTGCAACTTCTATCAATTTGGGCAAGTCTAAACTTTTGTTGTCTGGTAAAAGGTTTAAAAACTTCTTCTGATAAACCACTTGGATAAAAGGTTTTACATTTTGCTCGTGGCATCACCTGGTGGCCCTTTACTAAAAGTTGTTGAAGTTATATCTTAGCAATCATTTGGGCTCTACCCAGTCTCGTCATATTTTATATGAAATAAAAGAAAGAACTTCTTTACATGTTTACTCCCAAATGCAATCAGCATATATGCTTGATATTTTGCATATTGCTTAAACTGATAACCATCTGAAATATTTGTTCAAATTATGCGCATGGGGTAGCAATTGGGCTCTTCTCGGCTGCACCATTTTTGGCAGAAATAAAGAAGGTAAATCTTTATCAATCTTCTAATAACCATGTGGCTAATAATCTTCTGATAACCATGTGGTCTAGCGATTAGATATTGTAAAGTTGTCGTCATCTGTTGGCCCTTTGTAATTTTAGTGAAAATGGTGCCCGTGAAGTTTCATTTTTAGCTCTACTTGGTATACCATATTTTATTTGAAGGCAAAGAATGAAAAATTCAAGAATCTCCTGATAAGCCTGAAGGCCTAGAGGTTTTATATTATTGAGATTATATCACCTGATAAATCTCTACTGAGGTTGTCGAATAAAGCCTCCACTGTCCTGTTTTGGCCATACTGGGTCTTTTCCTATCTGACATACAACCAAAAAGGGATGAATTTTTACATGTTGTCTGAGTACTTTTCCTCGTGTTCTATTATGGCTCTATCCAAACACAGCATATTTTCATTTGGCCAACTCTATCACTATCTGTATCTATTATTCAGGTCAGCGATTTAGGACCATCGTGGTACCCTTGTTAGTTAAAAAATATTCATGTTTAATACTTATTTGTAGATTAACCGTTTAATACACGTTACAGTTTCAGACTTGTCCATTTGATTTAAGTTGCAGTGGATAAATAAATTTCCTTTAAAATTGAAAAATGAATTGTATAGAGTTGAAAATGTTGTTCGAAAAGGATAATTTACTGATGAATAAGCAAATTTAACTCTTTTCCCGAAAAGCTTTCTAAGGTAAGACTTAGCGCATCAAATGTGAGTTCGGAAGGTAAAAGGTTTAGACAAATCCGAAAAAAAAAACATATATAGAAAAAGTCGCTTTTGACATGTCCCACATGTACAGTAATTGACCAATCGCGGCTGTTAATAAAAAAAATCGACCAATCAAATCATTCATTTAGACCGAGAGTGAAGTTTAGATTCCAACATTAGCCGCCATTTATGTGAAGCGTGTTTTCTTTCGGCGACTTAAACGTCGTAACTACAGCTTATTCAAGCTTTGGTTACGACGTTTGCGTCGCAAACCAACTATTCTACTTATTTGTTTTGTGCTACTGGCCATAATTTTTGCAAGTTAACGCCGTTTAAAACCGAAGTGAAACTTTCTGTTGGAGTCAATGGGCGGGACAAGTGGAGTAAGTGGGCGGAGCCAGCGATTGGTCAATTGAAGATGGTTTTTGACCTGCGTCTATTTTGTTTTTATTTATGCCCTAATAGAAATCATATTCAAATGGTCTATTCGATCACTACTATAATGATTCAAAGACATGTAAAATCTTGTAGAATGTGCCTGCAATTAGGATAAATGCATGATTGTCGTAATTTTTTAGCATGGGAGATTATTTATAAAATCATAAATAAATTTTGAAAATGTCACCTTCTCTTTTAAAAACCATAAATGAATTGAAAGATTGTCATATTCTCTTTTATAGAACAATAAATGAATTGAAAGATTGTCATATTCTCTTTTATAGAACAATAAATGTATTGAAAGATTGTCATATTCTCTTTTATAAAACCATAAATGAATTGAATGAATTGCATTTTCTCTTTTATAGAACCGTAAATGAATTTTAATATTGTCATATTCTCTCTTGATCATCGCTCCTCCTCCTCGGAGTTCCAGTTCTTGTGAAAAACACACGAAAATAATATTGTTGAATTTTAGCTTTTTGTACAGGAAACAATTTGTCGTTTTAAATATCAGGAGATGCATGAAATATTTTGTTCCGTTTGTAGCTTAAGATTGGTATAAAGACATGTAAGGGAATGGCTCGTCTGAATAGTTGGCACACTTTGCCTTATCTACTGAACATCCTTAAGTCTTTCCTGTACAAATTCCGGGGTCTTAATTCGCTGAGATTTTATACTTGAGAAAAAATCGCACCAAATTTTCATTGTTGTCTGCAACCTCTTTCAATTAAGACCAATCTAAATTTTTTTTAGCTCACCTGAGCACAAAGTGCGAGGTGAGCTATTGTGATCGGTCGTTGTCCGTCGTCCGTCCGCCTGTCCGTCTGTCCGTCCGTCCACAATTTCTTTAAAAATCTTCTCCTCCTAAACCAGTTGGCCAATCAAGCTGAAACTTTGCAGGGATGTTCCTTGGGTGAAGTTCTACAAAAGTTGTTAAAAGAATTTAATTCCGCCAAAAACTCTGGTTGCCGCGGCATTTGAAAAGGGGAATCTTAAATTAATCTTTAAAAATCTTCTCCTCCTAAACCAGTAGGCCAATCAAGCTGAAACTTTGCAGGGATGTTTCTTGGGTGAAGTTCTACAAAAGTTGTAAAAAGAATTTAATTCCGTCAAAAATTCTGGTTGCCGCGGCATTTGAAAAGGGGAATCTTAAGAAAATCTTTAAAAATCTTTACAAATCTTCTTCTCCTAAACCAGTTGGCCAATCGAGCTGAAACTTTGCAGGGATGTTCCTTGGGTGAAGTTCTACAATAGTTGTTAAAAGAATTCAATTCCGTCAAAAACTCTGGTTGCCGCGGCATTTGAAAAGGGGAATCTTAAGAAAATCTTTAAAAATCGTTAAAAAATCTTCTCCTCCTAAACCAGTAGGCCAATCAAGCTGAATCTAGCAGGGATGTTTCTTTGGTGAAGTTCTACAAAAGTTGTTTAAAGAATTTAATTCCGTCAAAAACTCTGGTTGCCGCGGCATTTGAAAAGGGGAATCTTAAGAAAATCTTTAAAAATCTTCTTCTCCTAAACCAGTTGGCCAATCGAGCTGAAACTTTGCAGGGATGTTCCTTGGGTGAAGTTCTACAAAAGTTGTTAAAAGAATTCAATTCCGTCAAAAACTCTGGTTGCCGCGGCATTTGAAAAGGGGAATCTTAAGAAAATCTTTAAAAATCGTTAAAAAATCTTCTCCTCCTAAACCAGTAGGCCAATCAAGCTGAATCTAGCAGGGATGTTTCTTTGGTGAAGTTCTACAAAAGTTGTTTAAAGAATTTAATTCCGTCAAAAACTCTGGTTGCCGCGGCATTTGAAAAGGGGAATCTTAAGAAAATCTTTAAAAATCTTCTTCTCCTAAACCAGTTGGCCAATCAAGCTGAAACTTTGCAGGGATGTTCCTTGGGTGAAGTTATACAAAAGTTGTTAAAAGAATTTAATTCCGTCAAAAACTCTGGTTGCCGCGGCATTTGAAAATGGGAATCTTAAGAAAATCTTTAAAAATCGTTGAAAATCTTCTCCTCCTAAACCAGTAGACCAATCAAGCTGAAACTTTGCAGGGATGTTCCTTGGGTGAAGTTCTTCAAAAGATGTTAAAAGAATTTCATTCAGTGAAAAACTCTTGTAACCGCGGCATATGAAAATGGGAAATTTTAGAAAATCTTTGTTGTCTTTTTTTCACAGACTACAAGGCCAAAGGCATTTATATTTTACATAGAAATTAATCATATTGTTCTCTACCAAGTTTTTAAATATTTAATCTCTGGGGTCAAAAATGGCCCTGCCCCTGAGGTCCGAAGTTTAGAAAAATGCTTAATTAGAGCGATTTCAAAAGACTTCTCTTCTTAAACTATAAGGTCTAGGATATTCATATGTATGTAGGTATGTAGCATAACTAGATAGGTTTGTACTATATCACCAAAAGTTGTCTTCCTCGGGTCAAAAACGGCCCTGCACTAGGGGTAAAAAATTGGGAAAAACGCAAAATTTGAGTATGTTAAAAAATTTCTTCATTTTAAGGAGGAGGGCATTTACATTTTGAGTGTAGCATAGCCTGGCTGTTATCTATCAGTTTTGATTAAATTATGCCTGTAGGTTAATAAACACCCCTTCCCTGGGTGTCCAAAGTTTGTAGAAATGCTCAATTAGACCATGTTCAATAGTCTTTTCCTCCCGATCTACAAAGTCTAAGGCATTCATATTTTGTATATAGCATATCTAGATGGTTCTCTACCATGTTAGCTAAAATCTTAGCCCTGGGATAAAACATGGCACTGCCCCAGAGGGCAAAAATTTTGGAAAACACCCAATTAGAGCAACATGAAAAGTCTTCTCCTTCTGAAATATAAGGTGACGGGCAAACATATTTGGTATGTATTATGTCTAAATGATTTTGAACTATGTAACTGGAAAATATGCTCTTAGGATAAAAAATGTCTCTGCTCCTGAGGTCGAAAATTGCGTAAATCGCATTGAAAGAATTCTTCTTCTTAAATATAGGATTAAGAGCATTTACATTAAAAACATAGGATAACATTATTGTTATCTACCATGTTTATAGCCTTTGGACAAACATGGCCCTTCCCAAGGCATCCAAAGATATGAAATATGCTCAATAAGAGCATGTTCAAATATCTTCCACTCCTAATGTATAAGTTGTAATGCATTCATATTTTGATTTATAGTACATCCAGATTGTTCTCTACCAAGGTTGCTAAAATTACACCCATTGAAGTTGCAGACAGTAATTAGAGATTGATTGAAATCTATATACAAAGAATTTCAGGTAGAAAACGCTGTGCGAAATGGATAAATTGCTTGTCACTCCCTTTCTCACTATTTTTTTAGCTCACCTGAGCACAAAGTGCGAGGTGAGCTATTGTGATCGGTCGTTGTCCGTCGTCCGTCCGTCCGTCTGTCCGTCTGTCCGTCTGTCCGTCTGTCCGTCCGTCCACAATTTCTTTGAAAATCTTCTCCTCCTAAACCAGTGGGCCAATCATGCTGAAACTTTGCAGGGATGTTCCTTGGGTGAAGTTCTTCAAAAGTTGTTAAAAGAATTTAATTCCGTCAAAAACTCTGGTTGCCGCGGCATTTGAAAATGGGAATCTTTAGTAATTCTTTAAATATCTTTAAAAATCTTCTCCACCTAAACCAGTGGGCCAATCAAGCTGAAACTTTGCAGGGATGTTCCTTGGGTAAAGCCCTTCAAAAGTTGTTAAAAGAATTTCATTCTGTGAAATACTGTTGTAACCGCGGCATATGAAAATGGGAATCTTTAGAAATTCTTTAAATATCATTAAAAATCTTCTCCTCCTAAACCAGTAGGCCAATCAAGCTGAAACTTTGCAGGGATGTTCCTTGGGTGAAGTTCTTTAAAAGTTGTTAAAAGAATTTAATTCCATCAAAAACTCTGGTTGCCGCGGCATTTGAAAATGGGAATCTTTAGTAATTCTTTAAATATCTTTAAAAATCTTCTCCTCCTAAACCAGTAGGCCAATCAAGCTGAAACTTTGCAGGGATGTTCCTTGGATGAAGCTCTTCAAAAGTTGTTAAAAGAATTTCATTCTGTGAAAAAATGTTGTAACCGCGGCATATGAAAATGGGAAATTTTAGTAAATCTTTGTTGTTGTTTTTTTCATAGACTTCAAGGCCAAAGACCTCTATATTTTGTCTAGAGCTTAATCATATGGTTCTCTACCAAGTTTTAAAATATTTAATCTCTTGGGTCAAAAATGACCCCGCTCCTGAAGTCTGAAGTTTGGAAAAATGCTTAATTAGAGCAATTTCAAAAGACTTCTCCTCTTAAACTATAAAGTCTAGGATATTCATATTTGGTATGTAGCTTAACTAGATAGTTTGTACTATATCACTTAAAGTTGTCCTCCCAGGGTCAAACACGGCCCTGCACTAGAGGTCCAAAAATTTGGAAAAAGTAAAATTTGAGTATGTTAAAAAACATCTTCATTTTAAGGCGGAGGGCATTTATATTTTGAATGTAGCATAGCCTGGCTGTTATCTATCAATTTTGATTAAAATTATGCCTGTAGGTTACCCTTGCCCTGGGTGTCCAAAGTTTGTAAAAATGCTCAATTAGACCATGTTCAACAGTCTTCTCCTCCCAATCTACAAAATCTTAGGCATTCATATTTGGTATATAGCATGTACAGATGGTTCTTTACCATGTTAGCTAAAATCTTAGCCCTGGGATAAAACATGGCACTGCCCTATAGGTCCAAAAGTTTGGAAAACATCCAATTAGAGCAACTTTGAAAGACTTCATCTTCTGAAATATATGGTGAAGGGCATTCATATTTGGTATGTAGCATGACTGAATAATTTTGTACTAAGTTATATGAAAAAATGCTCTTAGGATAAAAAACGTCTCTGCTCCTGGGGTCAAAAATTGCATAAATCACATTGAAAGACTTCTTAAATAGAAATGGAGAAATAGCTTGTCACTCCCTTTCTAACAATGCTTTTTTTTAACCTTTTTTTCCTGAGGGTGACAAATTGTGAGATAGTTTGGTAATGGATTAAACAATAAAGCTAAAGGCATTGATTTTTTTTGGAAACATCACTGGATTGTTTTGTACAAAGCCCAAAATCTTATATGTGTTTTATTTATTTTGCTCAATTATTATACAAAAAAGGACTGTAATTTGCGGATGCCTCAGGTGAGCGATTTAGGACCATCATGGTCCTCTTGTTTTCAAACCAGAGGGTGACAACTTCTTGGATAGTTAAGTAGTGGATTAAACTATAAAGCCAAAGGAATTCATTCTTATTGTAAAGCATTACTGGATTGTTTTGTACAAAGCCCAAAATCTTATATTTGTTTTATTTATTTTGCTCAAGTTGTGTCTTTTTTATACTAAAAAGTACTGTAATTTGCAGATGCCTCAGGTGAGCGATTTAGGACCATCATGGTCCTCTTGTTTAAAAAAGGGAAAAGGTTAACAGATGTTGATAATGTCAGTGTAATGACTATTCTTTCCTCGCATATGTCCATTTTTACACATGTATAAAGTAGGAAATATTGAAAAAAAAATCAACCTTATTTCTTAGTCTTGCTCGATATAAATTCATGAAATGGTTATTGTAGGGTCCGATGAGATCTTCTCGTGATTCCTTATTTTACGCAGAAACCAAGATGTACCTATTTTCGACCAACCAATTCAATTAGATCTGGCTCAGTCCCTTAACCAAAATATCTTTAAAATATTGTGCTATAATTTTGCTCCTAATTTTATTATCATTGAAATAGTTTTGATTGTGTATTTATCATTGGATGAATGTGTATTAGTAGAAGTTTTCATACATGTCTGATAGCTTGGCTTCAGTCACCTATTGCATATACATTTCAGGGAAAATATGGAGATAACTGTAAACAAATATGTCCGGACTGTCAAAACGGCGGGACATGTGATCACATTACGGGGCGTTGCCGTTGTCCCGCTGGGGTAAAGGGTGATCTCTGTGAGGACGGGTGCCCGCCCGGATTTTACGGAAAGCAGTGTGAAAAGATCTGCCCAAAAGTATGCCCGAGCGGATACTGTGATAGAACGTTCGGGTTTTGTGAATGCCAACCAGGATTTTTTGGACCGTCTTGTAATTTTCCGTGTCCTGATTTCACGTTTGGAGAAAACTGCGTCCAGAACTGTGACTGTTTTAGAGACCAGACGACGAAATGTGATCCAAAAGTAAATATAGCCTCTGTACCCGAACCTAACCTAACCTTACCTAACACCTCACCTTTACCACTATTCCTTGGATTCCCAGCACCTTTGTAGAAATACTAACACCTCTTCCCTAGTAATACATAGCATGTCTTTCAAAAAGCGTTGCTTCATAGCTGATAAGAATATTTCGCTTTTTGAATTAGTTTCTATATTCAATTTTCTACAAAAATAATATGTTTGTAAGATATAAAATCATTGATCTTTATATCAAAAGTATGAGTTTTATCATCACATTTTCTGTTGAAATTAAAACGTCGCAGTAAAAATGAATACTTGTAAAATTCACGAACTTGGACTTGAAAACTAGTCCCATTACCCCAAAACTACGATGGGACCTCGACCAGGTTAACCCTTGTCATGCTGTATAAATTGCCTTACTGAATTGCCGTAAAATCAAAGGGCTGAAAGCACTGTTAGAACTTGTTATTCAATAATCAATATTTCTTTCAGTAATCGATTTCATAAACAAATCTGGCAGGAAAAGTACAAGCAGGAGGTGCAGACCAAGATCAGACTGCACTTATGTGCAGGCTGATCTTGGTCTATACCTACTTCCAAATTAGGAATATTTCCGGGTTCAACATGACAAGGGTTAAATGATACAAGTGTTTGCATAACAATTATAGAGAAATCGCTCGCACCGCCCACTTGCTTCGTTAGTCCCGCCAATCGACTCTAACAGGAAGTCCCGCTTCGATTTTAACTGGTGTTAATTTGCGAAATTTATAGCCAGTAGCATCTAACAAAAAAGTAGAATAGTTGGTGGCGACCAAAACGTCGTAACTACAACTGGAATAACTGTTGTTACGATTCAAGCTGTAGTTACGACGTTTAAGTCGCCAAGCCAACAAAAATGAGTAACAAAAATGGCGACCAACGGTGGAGTTCAATACACATTTCTGATCACACTAAATGATCCCATTTATCTACTGATTATTTAATTGACAGCTGCGATTGGTCAATTACAGAGATAGAACACGCCTGCCAGAAGATCAATTGGTTAAAGGCGCCTTGGCTCTCGTTGGGACAAAATTTCCCATCAAAAAAGTATCCTGAAATATTCGTTAAAATTGTTTACAGCTACCTCTATCAATAATTTCAGAATAGTTCACAAGCTCGGTTTGAAAAACGTTTCAACAACGTTTTCAACATCGGAATAGTTTTATGGACGCTCTCTGGAATCCGTTTGGTCAGGAACTTTGTTTCTACGAGAACGATAGAGCCTTTAAAGCTTCTACGTTTAAACATTCGTTGGAAAGAAAAAATGTCCATCATAGACATCTCTTAATATAACATACGTGTTGGGGAGTGGACTCATTGAGATTAAAATGAGGATGTTGAAAGTTAAACAATACGTTTTCTTTTTGTGCCGAGAAAAAAAATCTTAGAAAACTATATATTCCGAGACGGAGTGTGTGTCGACTATACAAATAAAACGTTTTTGGAGACCCATCGATTTAAAAAAAAAAAGATACATTGTCCATAAATCCTATATACTATAGGAATAGTTTCATTTCTTATTCATCTTCGTTGGTGCAGTCGAATTTATGTAGCATTCATCAAAAAGTTCTTTGATGACAAACATTTTCTTCCACAGGATTTTAATTTCTATTTTCTTAAGCATGTGCACGTAATCGATGTTGTCAAAATATAATTTGTAACACAACAAAACTCATCACAATTGGGAACCCCCAGGGAAATTAGCCTTTTCAAACTTTGAGAGCGAAAATGATTTGCTGACAAACATTTAACCTTCCTCAAACGACTTAACATTTTCCCGATTCTATTGTCCGTAGATACTCAAATCTTGTCCAAGAAGTTGTGCTTCATTCTTATTCGACAAAGATAAAGAATATAACATTATATTGTTCTGACATTTTTTTTTTTTTCCTTTTGAAGAAGTTATAGATACATACATGTATGAAGTCTTATCTTTGTTTACACTACTAGTTTAACTTACTAAAGTCAAAGTTGTTTATAAAATCATTTATCAAAACAATTATTGGCTCATAATTAGGTCTTTTCAGCGCTTTCAACCATCTGATTTTATCGCAATTCCTAACAGAAAAATTTATGCAGTATGACAAGGGTTAACTTCCATTACTAAATAAAACCTACTAACCATATTTATCGATGTTCATTCCGCACTATATGTACATTTGGTGATCAAAACGTTTTACAAACCTGAATATAAATTGCCGTTTCGTCGATCTAAAATATAAAACAATCGACAAATCAAATAGTTCAATTAGATCAGAAGAGAATGTTGGCCTCTGACTTCTAAATATTTTGTTGGTTTGACGTCTTAAACGTAGTAACTACAACTTATTGAAGCTGTAATTATGACGTTTAAATCACCTAGCAACGATTATTTGCTAATGTTATTGGTGTTGTTGTTTTGAGTTTCTGACCAAAAATAATACAAATTGACGCGAAATGGGTTTCAGTCGAATTATTCAGTGATACAGGGAAAGGGCTTTTAACTTCGACGTTGGCCGACATTTATATGAAGCATTTTTGTTGGTTTGACATCTTAAACTTTGTAACTACAGCTTATTAAAGCTGTAGTTACGACGTTTAGGTCGCCATTCAACCATTTACTTATTCGTAATAATTATGTTACTGCCAATAAATTTGCAACTTAACGACACCTAATATCGGAGTAGAAATTACTGTCGGAGTCAGTGGGCGTGGCCAGAGGTGTCAGGCTGCGATCCGTCAATTCATGTCGTTTGATATCTTAGTCGAACTGATGTGTCGGATGTGGGAGAGCTAGGTCGGCGATCACCGATTTCAATCGTATCAAATACGCAGAACTAGTTCTTCTCTGAAGTTTGATTTATTAGAATAACTCCCTTTTCATGCAAAATATCTATTTCAGAAAATCATTTTCACTCATTGATTTATGATTAAGCACTCATTAATTCTAGTCTCCTTTCCTTGTCCCTTTTCTTGCTTATCGTTGTTAGATGTTTTTCTTATCGGGTGCACTCTTCATAAAAGTGGATTACTTAAATTTACATTTCGTTTGCTTGACGTGAATATTACTGTAATTTGAAAGAGAGCTTATTGAAGAATATTTTATTTCAGGGTTTTTTGAGAGCTTCTGGATTTTTCTTAAATGTATGTTAAGCACAGTAGAAAATATATATGTTTATTTTTCACCTTTAGAGGAGCTTTAAATCAGTGCTGACGTGATCTTTTGGTGTATTTTAACCCATTACCACACAGCGTATTTTTAGACTGGTCCAATTTGAAAGAGGTTGCTGTTGACAAAACAAAGGGTCTTTTTATAAATGAAGAATACAAGGCCATATGAGGTAGAAAATACTGTGAGAAAAGAAGAAATTGCTTGTAACAAGCAATTTCTTCTTTTCTCACAATGTTTTCTATAGCAACATTCTTTGGTGCATAAAAAAGTGGGATTGTGTGGTAAGGGGTTACATATGCGGGAAACCCTTTAAATATCCGTTAGATTACCTTAAATGTATTTATTTAGATACACATGCGAAATGATATTACGTGTGAATGATATTTACATTGAAGATTTAATAAAAAACTGAATCTTTAAAGTAGTCAGATTTTAATCCTTATGAATCAGAATTGTTCAACTAGTGGGAAGATATAACGACAATAAAAAGGAGAAAGCGCCTTTTGCTGCTATCATTTAACCCATTCCTACACAGTCCCACAGGATTGCTTGTTACAAGCAATTTCTTCTTTTTCAACCTTATTTTCTACAAAAAAGACCCAAATATTCAAATGTCTTCGTTTTAAAATTGTCTTCTGCAAGTCCTTTAAATTTTGACCATTCATAAATAGTGCAGTGTGGTAATGAGTTGGTTATCCGTTTAACTTGAGAGATCTGCAAGTTTGAAATAACATGAATTTATCATCTGTATTTTCCCTATATATATATATATATATATATATATATATATATATATATATATATATTTTTTTTTTACGTTGAAATGCCTTTTTTGTATCAATTATTCGTTTCATTTTAGAGCGGAAAATGTATATGTAAGCCCGGATATGAGGGACCGAGATGTGAAGATACTTGTAGACCAGGGTATTTTGGCGAGAAATGTGCAAATGTATGCAAATGCGAAGATACGAATTCTGAGTGTGATCACGTGACTGGGGAATGTATCCACAACTGTCCAGCAGGAAGAATGGGTCGTAAATGTAACCAGCGTAAGTGCCCGATAAATTCATGAAATATTTAGGTATTGTTTCTTATTGTCATAAAAAATTCGTGCGAGAGTTTAGGTATACGATAAAAAAAGGTCTGTAGGTACTTTGAATAATGGACGAATCGCAATTTCAATCAAAATAAAGAAAAACTAATTGACCCTCTCAATCACTCATTCACAACGAAAGTTAAATTGGCTTCTGGCATTCAGTTCAAGCATTTTCGTTATTGGGCGTCTCAACCCATTACAGTTACAATATAGCAGAATTTCAGACTGGTTCAAATTAAGTTGCAAACGACAATTTTAAGTTGGTGGAATCTAAAAGAAATAATTTTCCTTTAGGTAGAAAACATTGTTGGTAATAAAGAAATTGCTTGTTACAAGCAATTTCTTCATTTTCCATAATGATTTCCAAAGCTTTTTTTCGTGAAGGGCTTCAGATGCGGGATTGTTTGGGAATGGATTAAACGACGTCACGTTAGATTTTTCAATGAGTAGTTACGACGTTTTTGTCACCAACAAGCAATTTGCTTTAGGTTTATTTTCCTTGTCATATACTGTCATAAAATAACCTCGTTTAATATGTTGGATAATCAGCCTTATCGGGGGTCAGTGGGCGTGGTCAGCGACACACGAATTCTACAAGATCTTCTTGATCTTTACATGCAGATCGTTCTTATTCATAGTTTAATACACAGGGGTATATTTACTGTTATATTGATTAAACCTTTCCCGTTTTCGCAAAATTTAAGACCTTTCCGACTTTTGCAGACGAAAATAAAAGTGGATTTGATTTGAAAAATAATCATTTAATAGGGTAGAAAATATTGTGCAAAATTTAAAGAAATTTCTTCCTTTTCTACAAGATTTCCTTAATTATTATAAGATCACAGGAACGTAAAAAGCGGGTGTTGAACAGGAAAGGGTTAATGGAGATCAATTAGTAAAGGATCTTGTTTGAGGAATTATATCAATCGAAATGGAAATTGGGCCCATTTTGCTCAGTCGGTAAGGCACCGTTCATCCAATTATGAGTTGTGAACCTGAACAACAAAAATCACTAAAAGTATTCGCGGTTTTCATTTGTTTATACTAATTTATTTAAGTTCGATTGCGCTGAAAGCTTATAGAGTCACTCTCGAACACACAAACAGGATTTCACCTATGATTTAACCCCACTGCTACCCTCTTTTACAGTTTGATAGATTTGGGCAGACACCGTGTGTGTCTTGCTCATGAACACACCCTGGTGAAGCTGGGGCTCGAACCCATGACCTCCAGAACACAGGTAGAGCACCTATTCCCCGCTGCCATCGAGGCAGTCTCTCTTTTAATTGATGAATGACAGGAAATGACGGAAAGCTTCGAGAAATTGGATTACTGTTGAAAATGGCTTTAACCCATTTCCACACAATGACGGTTCTGAACGCCACTCAAGAAAAACAATTGGAGAAAAAAATGGTGAAATGGGGAAATTGCTCTGAAAAAATCTAAATTTTCATTAACTTAAGATTGTAGTCTGCAACTCCTAGTCTGAAATGTTTCCGTCTTATAATGGGTTAATCCGGAAATGTTCAATCAAACAATACAATCTTTGGATAATGATACCTTGTCCTCACAGATTATATACATGTAGTTAATATTGTGACGTCTATTTATATTGGTAATACACATAGGGATTACCATTATACGATAGTAATACAACATATTGTATTGCTTTGGGCTGCGGAGGGGAAAAATATGCTATTTTACTGGAGCGAATGTCGAATGGAAAAACAATTTTCTTCCACAACGAGAAGCAAATACAAGATTTTGTATCGTTATTGTAACCATTTATTATATACCTGCATTTTCATTAGATGACTTCGATAAATAACAAAAGATCTTTATTTCTTCAAGCATTTTCTTTCTTCTTTACTATTCTTATTACGTTATCGCATTATGGCATCATGTACAGAATGAAAATTGCGTTATTTAAGACTACCTTATATGAGACCGTATTTGTTACTGTCACTGCTGTTACGAATGTGTATATCTTATTAGAAATATTTATAGGTATATAATAATATTATTTATTTCTGTAGTAAATTGAGTTTCTACTCAGTTTTGTATTCTTTATTTTATTTTATATAATAGTCTTTTCCTTTGTACATTGTAACCTGTGAGTTTTTGTTGATTGGTTGGTTGGTTGATTGGTTGATTGGTTGATCAATTAGCAAATGATTGTACATTCTTACAAGTCGGAAGAAGAAGTCTGGTATTTGGTGTAGTACAAATTCAAATGAAAATAAAACAGGAAATTTAATATTATGTGAAAATTGCCTTAAATTTTTTTAATCATAATTAAGTAATTCTATTTAACCCATTACCACACAATCCCGATTTTTGACGCCCCACAAGAAAAAGGCTTTGGGAAACATTCTGGAAAATGAATGAATCGATTATTGTTTTCTTCCCAGAAAGACAAAGATTTTTTAAGAATGTTGATCGATTTGAATTTTTTGTCTGCAACATATTTCAATTTGAACTAGTCTAAAATTTTGTCGTATGGTAACGGGTTAAATTTTGCTCACTTAAGAATTGATAATTATTATTGCTAAAGCTACTAACATTATTTAAATAGTTATCTCTCGAGGTTACATTGTACGAAAGTGGATGTTGTGATTTTTATTTTGTTTTCCATTGTTTACTTTGGCAAAAATTAGCTTGTCCACGTGATCGCTATGGTGACTCGTGCAGATTAAGTTGTAATTGCGGAGACAGTCCATGTGACGGCATTACGGGGGAGTGTATATGTGAAGCAGGAAGAATGGGTAGACTCTGTGCTCAAGGTAGGCGATCGTCTTTGACGTAAGCAGTATACGCGTTACGCAATACACAAATCCCAAATGCTAGACCAAACAAGTACTAAAACTTCGCCTATTAGATATGAATTCAAAAAATATTTTGAATCGCTTTTCAATTCGTTTTTAAATAGAAGTTTTGCCTTGAACTTCCATATCGATGTCACTGTTCATATGGTAAGACAATCTTTTCTTGTCCTACGTTTTGGGAAGCATGCTTAAATATTGTTTCTAACATTAGTAAAATTCGTTGCTATTATAAATCAGATTCTTCGCTCCTTAACGGGAACACCCACTCTTGACCACCGATGCAACATTAGAACTAAAGTATCAATCTACATGTATGAATTGACGGACCTATAGCCTCTAACAAGATCATTCGACTATACGTATATACGTAGCAAATCGTTGCTTGTAACAAGCAATTTCTCCTTTTCCTACAATATTTTCTACCGCATAGGATAGCTTCATTTCAAATTGCATTCAATTTTCATTGTCGTCTGCAACCTCTTTCAATCTGGACCGGTCTAAAATTTCAAAAAACAGGAAAGGGTTAAACATTGTCACTCCTGCTTGAATTAAATGTTTATGTCGTTTAAACGCCTAAACAACAAGAGTGCTTCACATGAATGTAGGAAGTCAACACCCGATGTACATCAATGATTTGATTGGTCTATTTTTTTTATTTTTTTTTTTCATTGACAAAGGTGATTTGCTAATTTTGCTCGTTTTTTTTGGTATTAGTTTCATATCCATCGTTAAGTGGAACCGGGCCCTAAAAAATAGAAAGAAAATAAGTATAGGTATTAAAAGGCCATTGTTTCGTTTGGCATAGCATAGTAACTTCGAGCCGATTTTCTGTCAAATGGATGATTCTGTGTTTCATTCATAAATACTATATGTTGTTGTTTTGTATGTGTGAGTGTTTGTGTTTTGGTTGTTTTTTTTCTTTTTTTTTTTCTGTTTTGTTTTCATTTTCTTCTTCGAGTTGCATGCGTAATTACAATTCGATCTTGCTGGATTTCTTGTATAAAATAGCTCGTTATGAATTAGTTTATTCTCCTATATTTGAAAATAACGTCAACTGTTTCAAATGTATGAATTATGTATAGCAGATTAAGATTGATTGAAAAGTCCTAGTTTGATATAAAGAGATTAATAGAGTTCGCTTTGCTTTAAAAAAATAAAAACCTAATCACACAGCGTGAGGCCGTAAAGCGGTCTTCTTCAGAAATTGAACAAGACTCTAGTTTCATTCAACAGTGAAGGTAAAAAAATATTCTTATCATTTCGTTTATTTTATTTTTTCATAGCATATACCATAAAAAGATCTCAAATAAAGAAAACTTTTATCAGTTTGAGATAGTTTATATGGAACTACTTTGCACGCAAGCATACATAGTAGTTACTTCTCAAAATAACCTCTTATAACTCAGAATGCAGATTTTTTTATAGATACAACTCAAATTAAATGATTGTCATGTAATACATAGCATAAGGTATGATATGTGATTTACCTTACAGATTGTCCAGAAGGTCGCTATGGCGTTAATTGTCGTGAAGAATGTCGTTGTGAAAATGGGGCTGCGTGTGATGAGGTTACTGGCGAGTGTCTCTGTCTCGCTGGGTGGTATGGTGCAACGTGCGCTAAAGGTTTGTGATATTCTTTCTAATGACATTAATATAAAAAGAATGTTGTCTGGATCCAAATGAATAATAGTGTTAGTAAATCTTCGGGATACATTCTTTTTGAACTACAAATCTTGGGGTATTATATTTCATATCTAGCATAAACACATGATTCTCTGCTTAAATCATACCTCGGGTAACAATTTCCCCGTCCCCTGCCCTAGGGATCCGAAATCGTGAATTTTACTCAATATGAGCAAGTTCAAAATCTCCTTGATATAAAGCAAGATGTATTTATATTTGGTAGGTAGCATCACTAGATTAAGATGATTTTGTACTTTGTTACCAGAAATTATGCCCCTAGGGTCCTTGTCCAAGTGGCCAAAAATCGCTCACTATGCAATTTAGGAAAAATATCACGCTGATTTATAGTGCTTGCAGCATTGATATTTGAAATGTAGCTACCCAATAGTTATCTATCTTGTTTGTTGAAATTATGCCCCTTTGGACAAAAACAGCCCGTCCGGAGGCATGCAAAGTTACGAAAACGCTAAATTAGAGCATGCCCCAAATTTATAAAGTGTGACGCATTCATATTTGGTGTTTAGTATATCCAGCTGGTTATCTACCAATGTTACTAAAAACATAACAATTGGGACAAAAATGGCCCCAGAGGTAGAAAGTTTGGAAAAACGCACAAGAAAGAGCAATTTCAAAGTCTCATCCTCTTAACCCATTACCTAGCGTATTGCTGAGTAACGTTCCCGCAGTACATTCGGTACTTTAACTATTTATTAAGATATATTTTGAGATATTGCATTTTGGTTTATCAAATATACACACGTACAAACACCAATCCTCACGAGTAAAGGGATATCGAGATCATCTTTTTCTCGAATACCTTAGATAAATAGAACGTTCGCCACTGAGATATTGCATTTTGGTTTATCAAATTTACACACTTCAAACACCAATCCTCACGAGTAAAGGGATATCGAGATCATCTTTTTCTCGAATATCTTAGATAAGTCGAACGTTCGCCGCGATTAGTACGACAAGGTGGCAAACACCTGACGGAGTCATACGTGATACTTTCACATTTTTGTTGCCTTATGTAAAGTACATATAACTATTCTTCTTCCTTAACCCTTCAACATTATAGACTTGTCCAAAATCAAAGAGTTAGTTAACGACATTATAAAGTAAGTACAATTCAAAACAGTAACCATCCTGTATCATAGAAAATATTGTGAAAAAATGACGATATTGCTTGTTATAAAAATGCTTTCCTTTTCGACAATATTTTCTCAAGTTTAATATCATAGTGGGGTAAATCTAAGGGATTGTACAGGAAAGGGTACTCCACGAGCGGAGCTTTACATTATATATCGAGATAAAAGGTTTTCATTGTTTGAATTTTGGTTTGTACTTTATTTCAGTATGTCCGGAAGGTCGTTATGGTCCAAGTTGTTTAGAACAATGTAAATGTGAGAATGGGGCTCATTGTCATCCAGAGAATGGGCAATGTACATGTACCATTGGATGGATTGGACAGTACTGTGATAGAGGTACGTCACGTCAGAGCTCTAGAAAAGTGGAGAATAATTATAAAACTGTTATTTGTCGGAAAAAATCTATGTTACGAGTAAGCATTTTGATCGTCTCGGCAATTCAACGATCTTAAGGGGTTTGGAACGCTAAGTGTTCGATTTTTCTACTATCATTATCATTATTAATATGTAAATCAGGTACCCCCTTTATCTGTGGAAGTGCAGTACACATAAGTCAGCGGATCTTTCGGTTTCTGTAAGCGAGCCTACTGGCTAACCATAAGTCTTGGATCTTTCCCTTTTTGCTTGAAGCATCATCTAGCGATGCTTTACAACAGTTGTTGGAATCATGTTTCTTTCTGGTCCTGTTTGTAACCTATTTTAAATCTTTAAGGGTCTTCTTTGGACTAATCGTATTGCAAACAGCTTGCAGTTTTTGAATTGCACTCGTCACCTTCATACAAAGAACCCTAGGTCTAATTCCTTTGAATCTCTGTGTTGTATTGTTTAGCTCCTTTGTGGATCATTTTTATAGAAAAAAGAAGTGCTATAAATTATAGAAGCACTCAGGTGATCGGTTTATAGCCACAAAGGTCTTCTTGTTTATATGATGTTTTGTATTTGAAATTTAGTAGATTATAACTATACGACATAAAAAACGTTCTATTATACAGCTATTCTCTTAACCCATTCCCGAACAAGCTCCTTTTTTACGCCCCTCAAGAAAAAAGCTTCGGAAAAGATTGTGGAAATGGAAAAAAAATTGCTTGTGTCAAGCAATTACTTCATTATCCGCAATGTTTTCAAACCTAAAAGACAAAAAAAAACATCTTGAAACTACCGTCTGCATCTTCTTTCAATTTGGACCAGTCTAAAATTTTGTTTGTTGGGTTGGAATGGGTTAAGCATCATTTAAATAAAGTTTTTCCATTATTTCATTACAGCGTGTCCCGCAGGATCATACGGTGTTGGTTGTAAAGAGAAGTGTGACTGTGACAATAGTGCTGAGTGTGACCACAAAACTGGGGAATGTCTGTGTGCTCCGGGGTGGAGAGGAACACGATGTGATCAAAGTAACTTTTTTTTCTAACTTTTTCTAACTTTATAGTTTCTCAATAATAATATGTAATAATAGTTAACCCATACCCATACAGCGACATTTTTTGACGCCCCCCCCCCCAAGATAAACAATTGGGAAAACATTGCGTAAAATGAAGAAATTGCTTGTGACAAGCAATTTTTCCATTTTCAACAATGTTTTCTCCCGAAAGTTTAAATAGTCACAATTGAGACCATGGTATGGTGCTGAGTGTATACACAAAGCTGGGGAATGTCTGTGTGCTCTGGGTTTGAGAGAAACACGATGAGATCAAAGTAAGGCTTTTTTCTAAAATTTGTTTCGCTTACAGTTGCATTAGTTTCTGGATAAAGTTAACCCATTCCCACACAGTGACTCTTTTCGACGCCCCTCAAGAAACAATTTCTTCATTTTCCACAATGTTTTCTACCGAAAAATTCAAAAAGTAAAAAAAATCATAAACTTTCAATTGCTTGTGCAACTCCTTTCAATTTGGACCAGTCTAAAATTTTGTTGTCTGGGAATGGGTTAACTTCATTAGGAATACTTGTTGATTTTTTTAATAGAATTTAATCAAATGATTCAACGAGTGAAATACATAAACATACCATAATTAAGAATCATTTGTATACTTTCTATGGAAATATATACAATTGTAAACTGAAGTTCAAAGAGATAGCAAAATACAAAGTTTTTCATCTACAAACGGAAACGATGCTTCGTCGAGTTTTTAGATCTGTTTTAGATGACGAGTTTAATGAATTCAGTATTTTATGCCTACGGATTTGATTCTATTTATAATAATAATGATCGGAGTATACATCATTTAACTAGAGTAATTACCAATCAAAATTATAATGAACTTGCGCCGATTGTTACGTCTTTCATGTTCGTGACTATGACATCATCTTGTATGAAATGACGCCATTTTACAAGTTGAGTTATGTATTTCACGGAATATCCCCCACCCCCCCCCCCCAAAAAAAAATTAAGGAATTTATTGTCTAATTGGCAAATGACATATAATAAATAGAATAACTGATTTCTATTCATAAATTCAGAATTTATTGATCTCGCCTTCTTAACGAAAATAACACAATTTTTACAATGTATTCTAGTTAGAAAGTTGAAAAACTCTTAAATTTTATCAACTTTAGATTGTCGTCTACAACTCTTTCAATTTGGACAGGTCCCAAATTTTGCTGTCTTGTAATGGGTTAAACAGTATGATTTGTGAAATGATACCATACTATAAATATTTGTTATTATTTTCTATGAGAATGTGCGAATGGTACCTACGGACCCGGCTGTCTAGAGAAGTGTGAATGCAGAAATAACGGGACGTGTGACCACGTGTCCGGATCATGTAAATGTACCCCGGGATGGAGGGGAAGGCATTGTAGTAAAGGTAACTACATTTTGCTGTCCTTCTTATAAATCTATCTATACTTTACGGTCTTATAATGACTCGATTATCAATCCGTTACAGACGACAAAATTTTACACTAGTCAAAAGAAGTTGCAGGTGACATTTAAGTTGAATAAATCTTTTTAAATTCTTTTTCATTTTAGGTAGAAATAAATGTTGGTAATAAAAAAATTGCGTCTAACAAGCAAATTCTTCATTTTCACTAATTTTTATAAAAGCTCTTTTCTTCGGGGCGGAAAAGTGGATTGTGTGGGAGTGGGTTAAACTCAAGCTTTTCACATCAGGCTATTCCGGAATTTTTAAAACATATCTTCATTTTTCAAGTTTCATCGATATTTTATTAGAAATAAGTTTAGAAACATCTAACTAGTTTTGTTTTTGAATATTTAAAAAAATCTCGTTATTTTAATCGAGAAAATTATGCCATAAAACTAGTAATTTCCTTTTCTATACTGTTGTTATATTAATAAATGCATGTATCTATTTATCATTTTTAGGATGTCCGACCGGCTTCTTTGGACAAGATTGTCAAGGCATATGTACCTGTGCCAACGGTGCTTTCTGTAATCACGTGACCGGCGAATGTAAATGTGCTTCCGGTTTTACTGGTCCTAACTGTGCGGAGAAATGTCCAGAGGTATTGACCTTTGTAACTACGTATTGCCGGTTACACCGTTATTGTTGATTTTCCCACATGAGAAAAGTTTAGACTGGTCCACATTGATCGAAGAATCAGACGATAATTTTAGGTTGATGAATTTCTAAAATTCTTTGTCTTTTAGGATAGAAAACATTGTGGGCATTGAAGAAATTGCTTGAATCAAGCAATCTCTTTTATGTCCACTTTGTTTTCCAAAGCTATTGTTTTGAGGGACGTAAAAAGAGGGATTGTTTTGGAATTAGTTAAATGTTTTGCACTGTCTTTTACTTAGACCTTGACCTGTATATCGTCGATTGGCGACTAAAACCTCGTAACTACAAATATATTCAAGCTGTAATGACGAGGGTTTGGTCTTCAACCGACGATATTTGTTTGTGTGCTTTTAGTCGTTACAGCTAAATCTGGACGATCTTAACCTATCAGAATCATTCGTCAACAATAGTCCCTATATAAACCCTTTCCTGTTTTTCTAAATATTAGTCCTGCCCAATTTGAAAGAAGTTGCAGACGACAAATAAAAGCGAGTGTAATTTGAAAAGTAACCAACCTATAGGGTAGAAAATATTGTGGGAAAAGAAGAAATTGCTTGTCACAAGCAATTTTTTCTTTCCCCACAATATTTTCTTAAGTGTAAAATAACTAGGACGTAAAATCAAGGTATTGTGCAGGAAGGGGTTAAACTAGTATTAAACATTTACTGTATTGCAAAATTTTACACCTGTCCAAATTCAAAGGATTTGCAGATAACAATTTTAGATTTATTTTATCTATTTTTATCTTATTATCACAAGTAATTTCTTCTTTTGTCAGAATTTTTTCTCGTGTATAAAAACACGGATACACGTAAGAGTCAGGGATTAGACAGAAAAGGGTACACAAAATTGTTTCTTTGTATGGAAATAAAATATCGTGAAAAATACTCTTAAATAAAACCAGGCCTATTTGTAGAACGAGTGAAAAGTTAATTTAAAACGGAATTTTCCAGCCGTTTAACTTTAGTTTGCAATTATTATAGTTTTTATAGGTCGTCTGTGAAACCTCTCTTTTTTGATAATTGCCCGACAGAACAATTTTATCTCTCTTAACTCCGCTTGAGAAAAAAGTAATGCTTGTCTTCTATATGCACCTCAAGGTCAAGTTCTTAGGTATTAAACATTTTGATGTTTCAAGTTGACTTATATGCCAATAGGACCGGGTGTTCTTAAAGTTTGCTTTTTGAATTGTTAATATTTTATTGTAAAACACATGTCACTTTAATAAATAAATATTTTCTTTCTTATTATTTACTTACAGGGACGGTATGGTAAACAATGTGAGAGACTTTGTGAGTGTATGAATGGAGGGACTTGTGATCAGATATCAGGCGACTGTGTTTGTATGCCGGGCTGGAGGGGTCGACTGTGTGAGGAAGGTTGGTAAAATCGTTATGAACAGAATCATATGCAATAAAGTTTAGCAATATTTCATCTTTTTAAAAGGACTTTACTTGATAAAGGCATGGAGTACACTTTGTCTCTCACGAAGGGGTAGATAATCGTAAACCTACGTGGGATATCAGCTGGAGGCTAACAAAGGATGTAATGGTGGTACTGGTGCGAAATATACCAGGAATCCATTGTTAGGTGCTCCAGCCGCCGCGATATGACTAAAGAATGTTAAAAGAAGCGTTAAACTCCATTCAAACAAACAAAACAAATTATACACAAAAATCCCAATATGTTGATGATCGGTTCTAGAAATCTAAATGTAACACTCTCTTGTATGAATACTTATTTGCTACTGAGATAAGTACATGCATTATCATTCGCGAAAAATTCAGGCGAGAAGAACTATATTAGAAAGCAATAATCCATGTAGGTAAATTAAAAATCCGTTTATTGATATTCTACTGGAGCTGATCTACATTGACCCTAAAATTAATTTTGATGAATTGAATCGAAACGTTTCGAGATAGAGTCCATACATAAACAGTCTCACCGTGTAAAACCTAGGATGGACATCATTGCTGTCTAATCAGAGTCCAAAATACGATTTTTTGGTTAAAAAAAATACCACATGACTGAATTTTAGACTGGTCCGATTTCAAAGAAGTAGCGGACGACAATTCCGATTTTATAGAAATTTTAATGTATCTGTCTTTTGGCTTAGAAAACAAGATTGAAAATGAAGAAATTGCTTGTAACAAGCAATTTCTTCATTTTCAATCTTGTTTTCATTTACTATTTATTTTAAGGTCGTCAAAATGAGGGAGAGATGGTTTGGTAACAGCTTAAAAGAGCATGAACGTTTCCTAAACCAATTCAAACAAAATTCCGCTTTTTAATCCTCTAGAGAGAAAAAAACTTTAGAAAATATTTTGGAAAATAAAGGAATTGCTCATACAAAGAAATTACTTTCTTTACTCGTTATGGTTTTTACCAAAATAGAAAAAACTCGTGACACTTATTATTGCCGCTCGCAAATTTCTTTAAATTAGAACCATCCTAAGACTTTGCCGTCTTGTAATGGGTTATCAAAAAATCCCACTGTAATCTCTCTGTAAAGCATTTTCTGTATACTTGTTCTAGGTCTTCTAAAATCGTTGGAAATATCACAAAGACTCTTTCTTTTGATGATTTCAAATTAAATGTTATAAACACGTGATGTTCTCTTTTTACAGTATGTCAACGTGGAAAGTACGGAATCAACTGTCTATCTCATTGTTTCTGTAACAACAATCCCTGCAACAGACTGACAGGAGAATGTAACTGTAGCGCTGGATTTACGGGAAAGTCTTGCGAGAAAGGTAAGTTATATGGGAACTGCTATGCCAGTTTTACAGGAAAACAAAATTAACAACAGTCCAGAACCTTTTATAATTCAGTTCATTTCTCTTAATTTTTTCCCTAAGATACATAAACAACATGCAAATGCCATTAGAATCCCACGCTTTTACGAAAAATTGTACATTTTTCGCCATCCTTAACCCATTCCTAGAAAACAGAATTTTAGACTGGTTCAAACTCAAAGAAGTTGCAGACGACAATTTTTGGTTGATGAAATTTTGAAAACTTTTAGAGGGAAGAGAAAACATTGTGGTTAATGAAAAAAATGCTTTTAACAAGTAATTTTTTTCCTTTTCCATAATGTTTTACAAGTTTTTTTTCTTTCAGGGCGTTGTGTCGGGACGGTTTAAAGTCATGGTATAAATAACTCTTTTTGAAAGTATCAAAATAAAACTTATAAGACTTTCTAACTTGAATAACGTTACAAGAACTTTAATACTGAGATAAATGAAATTGTAAGTTAATCAAAACAAAATACTTGACTTTTTCGAGTCTAGTTAATTTAGTACTTAGGTCGACCTTGATATGAATGGTATATAAAAACATTCTGTCTTTTGAACCGTGCTTTTTTTCAGAGTGTCCCCAGGGTTTCTATGGTCGGAACTGTACCAAAAAATGTGACTGCGAACATAGTATAGAATGTGACGGTGTCACGGGCAAGTGTAAATGCCAGCCTGGTTTCAGGGGAGACAAATGTGACGAAGGTAAAACTTGTCAGTGGGCAACAAAAACTGCAATAACTCATTCCCACACAATTACTCCTGTTTACGCACCTTAGGAAAGAAATATTGGAAAAAATTGTGGATAATGAAGAAAATGCTTGTCATTTTTTCATTATCTAAAATGTTTTCTACCCCCAAAAAGAGATTTTTGAAAATGCATCAACTAAGAATTGTCGTCTACAACTTCTTTAAATTTGTACCAGTCAAAACTTTTGTCGTCTGGTAATGGGTTTAAGCAGAAGAATTTTAACTTAAAGAACATGACAGTGCCGCCAGCAAGTTTCAATCAGGGAAGATAAATGTGACGAAGGGCATGTTGTAGTTTATGGTATACTAAACACAACTTTTGATGTTATATAGCAAATACTATTTAAAAGGTTAACCTTTGTCATGCTGAACCCGAAATATTCCGGTTTTGACAGGAGATGTAGACCAAGATCAGCCCGCACATAAGTGCAGTCTGATCTTGGTCTACACCTCCTGCCTGTACTTTTCCTGCCAGAGCTGTTTATGAAATTGATTTCTAAAAGGATTATTGTTTTTTGAACAACAATTTCTATCAGTGCTTTCAGGCCTTTGATTTTACAGCAATTCAGTACAGTAATTTATTCAGCATGACAAGGGTTAAGGAATGGACACGTATAAATATTGGCCTTGTTTTGGGATGGGGCTAATGATGATGTATGTAAACAAAACTATATTTTCACGAGTTGCGGGGTTATGATTGAAAATAAGGGTTTTGTACACCTCGAAATGAAAGACAAATATGTCTTATATTAAACAAAATATAATCATTTTTCTGTATTGCAAAAATATAGCGGATTATGATATCTTTAAGATTGCATCATTACACATGAATTCAATGTCAGCATGATTGCGTCATCAGTACCTTTGGCCCCGCTGACATGGAATTTACAAGCGCGGTATGAAAGAACGCAGGGCTAAATATATCGGCTCAATGAATAGACCGTTTTGATCATTTCAAATTCATCGGCAAATTCCAAATGACCAGTCACATGTAAATAAATCAAAAGCTTGGTTGGCGAACGACACGTCGCAACTACAGCTTTAATAAGCTGTTGTTGCGACGTTTGAGTAGCCAGTCTTACTAAATTGCTTAATAAAGGTATCGGCCATCGTTGGAGTTCAAAGGAGTACGAAGCTCATTTATGCTGTAAATAAATAATTATAAATAATTAGATTGGTGGACCAATCTTGTATTTTCAAAACATGCAAATACTAAAATGTTATTGAATGTCATTATTAAGTTAAGACTTCTGACTTTTTCTGTTGTCTGATTAGGTTGCGACCAAGGATTCTTTGGCACAGATTGTCTGGCTGTTTGCAACTGTGAGCATAACGCTACTTGCCGAGCAGACACGGGAGAATGTTTGTGTAAATCCGGCTGGCAAGGGAGACGATGTCACAAACGTAAGTAGATAATAACATAATGTAATATTATCTGTCATAATATTTGGACCGTTTCGAGAAAAGGAATCATAGATGAATTACGTTACGAAAAATTTACGATGAGATAGAGTCTAGTAGAGGTCCGGTAGGCGTCGTATTTTAGTTAAGAATTAAATAGACTTTTTTTTCATTGAGGTTTGAACTAAGAATGTAATAACACTATATGAATACTCAACGTGGATTCATAGAGAGTGATTAAGTCTTTAGGTCAATACCTCAATGAAAACATAAACTTCTCTTCATTTTTACAATTTGAATTTATTCAAGCAAAAAGTAGTAAATATTTCACGAGCTGTGAGTACAACTTTTTTGATCAACTTTGTTTTCAAGCATATCAAATAATTGCGTGTTCAAATTTTGTCCATGGAAGAATGAAAACAAAATTCAGGCAATCAAAACACTAGTATCTTAGTAGACGAAGATCAAAATTAAATTATCGTGTAAAATTATCTGACAAATATATTTTGACCGTTTTGAAAAAATGGATCACCGATTGCGTAAAAATACGTAAAAAATACGTATAAAATATTTAAAAATGAGATCGGATCTAGCAGAGGTCACTTAGGCGTAGTAATTTGAAAATAAATAAACAAAATTAGAATAGCCATTCTACATTCAGAAAAAAGGTGATACGCAGTTCGCGTCGTCTGATCAGGATCGATATTTTGTGTAACTCCAAAATGCCACTTTTATGCAGCCTGGTCCCTTTCTTTCAAGCTGTTTCGAAAACAAAATCCGGCGCTTACCTTAATAGCGCCCACGAGAAGGCCATGTTTAAGTTTCCGTCTTTTTACTGTTTCTCACATATTTTGATTTTCTTTAGAAATATATTTTTTCTCTTTTTACACCCCTAAAGAAAACACTGTTGAAATGCTGTTGTTGTTGTTTTTTTTTTTTTTTTTTTTGTTTTTTTTTGTTTGTTTTCGTTATCCACAATATTTTTCTACCTTAGAAAATACGGCTACGGATATATCATCAGCTTAAAATTGTTGTCTGCAACTTCTTTGAAATCTAAAATTTCGCTGTATTGTAATGGGGCAATAGACCTGCTAAAACTTTTAAATGCAGAAAAGCATATTACTTTTCCCATATTAGAAGAATCTAAACTGGTCTAATTTGAAAGAAGTTGCAGACGACAATTTAAAGTTGGTGAAATTTAAAATATCTTTCTCTTTTTGGGAAGAAAACATTGTGGATAATGAAGAAATTGCTTGTGACAAGCAATTTCTTCATTATCCGCAATGTTTTATTAAAGCTTTTTCTTCAGAGACGAAAAAGAGGGGATTGTGTTGGAATGTATCAATTAACCTTTCTTTATTTTAATTAGTATATTATGAATTCTGATACAGTTATTTCTGTCCAAAAAAGATAATATCTTTACTCGGGTACACATTTAAGTTTAGCACTATAGTTAATCTTTTTACGTGATAAAACACTATTTTCTCATTTTTTTTCAGCTTGTTTACCTGGAACTTATGGAGATCGCTGTGAACAAGATTGTAAATGTAGTGAAGGGGAACCTTGCTATCATATCACAGGCGAATGTAAATGCCCGCCTGGATATACCGGAATGGCTTGTGAACAACGTAGGTTTTCAGTTTTAACTTTGACTGTTTTCAGAGAAAACCCAAGGTATTTCTGTGGCCGGGTCTGCATCAGCAACATCTTCGCCTGAAAAACTTTGATATTCTGTGATATCTGTGGTATTACTGAACACGGTATATATGTTCACTAGCGACAGAGCAATCTATACCATCAAGGGGGATAACTCTGGATGTATGTTTAAACGTATCTTGCCCCTTTTATCGACTTGGAAATTGTACCCACCATCAATCACTTGAACAGATGAGCGTTGGCATCCGGATGCGGTGCTCTTTTTAGGGGAATGGGGACCCACGCTTTAGTGAATATTGAATGTCTGACGTCCTTCGAGCGGCGTTAACAAATTAAGTGTTTACACTATAGAGGCCACTTCATGAAATTTGATCAGAATAATTGTTAGATCATGATGACGAAACCTATCGTTTATGGGAAGGTTCTATTCGAAAACATAGTAAAAGTGATAATTTCTTTGTTTACATTCTGCACTCAACAATTCTGGCTCAAGTCGACTAGAAATATTGTCAGGGCATATTGAAACAGTGTAATTAGTTTTTCGTTTTATACCTCCATGAAAACAAAAAATATTATCTTCATTTCTTATGAGTTAATAACATCGAGTGAAAAAAAAAATATTTTACAACTTTCGATACTTTTTTGTATGTAACTATTTTGTGCGGAAGCGTGCTCAAATTTTGTTCATGCTGGTATTAATATTTTTTTAATTCTTCGGCTGATCCGAACGCTCGTTTTTGATAGACGAAACTAAGAGTTAAATTAATGTAAATGTCAAAGATAAGGAAAACGTAAATTCGATATTTGAAAAACAGGGACTATTATTAATTTTGTCTTTTATATGTATGTTTCCTTGATGGGTATTAATTAGTGTTATATTCTAGTGTCTCAAATATTGTCTTCAGTAAATGAATAATTATACCCCCATCTATTTCGTGTATCTCCCCGTGTTTGCCAGTCTGTCCATCCATTCATTCATTCTTCGCTTTCGTGCTTTAACTCCAGAAACGTCACACAACTGTTACCAATGATCTAAGGAAGTCCCCTTTTGTTTTGTGGTCACGTGTATCAAAGGTCAACTTTGATTGAAAACCGTGAAACTTTATAAATATGTTATCTATGACCCAACGAGGTGCCCATTTTTTTCTGTAGCTATGTAAAAGTTTAAAAGTGCTACTTGAGTTATCGAAAATGTTTGATGGGTATAAGCCGGCTTTGCAACAATTATGTTTAATCTTTATCTCCAGATCTGGCTTTTTCCAAAAAATGAACGGATGCTTCCTTTTAATCTTTACAGCTTGTCCCGCGGGTACATTTGGACCAGAGTGTAAGGGCAAATGTACTTGTTCAGAGAAGTTTGATTGTAACCATATCACGGGAGACTGCGTCTGTAAACCGGGGATGAAGGGCAAGAAATGCAAGAAAGGTAACAATATGTGTACACAAATATGACAAGTCGGTCGAAAAGGTACCATCAAGGAATTTTGTGACATGAATGGTTGAAAGACAGACCGAATCTAAAGCAGTCGATCATTGTTGGAACATGTATCTATCAAATGATAATTTACCAATCACGGCTGATAATCAAATAATCATTGAAATCATTCTTTTAGACTGGAATTTAACTTTGAGCTCCGATATTGGCCGCCATTTATGCAAAGCCTTTTTGTTAGTTTGGCGTTTTAACTGAATCCTAGTGACCATACATTTTGCAAAATAATGCCATTGAATATCGAGGCGGAACTTCCTGTCGGATTCAAAGGGCGGGTTCAACGGGGTAAGTGGACGTAGCAAGCGATTGGTAAATTTATACCATGGTAGAAATACATACTTACATTCAGGAAATTTCACAAATCCAAAATGTTTCGACGATAATCAGCCTGTGCAAGTCGCACAGACTGACTACGGCCGATGCTCATCTCATTTTCTTAATGGTTCTTTTTACAACTTACAGTTAACAATAATGTTAGACGAACCAAGTTAACGGGTAGTTTCTTGTAATCCATGCACCAAGTATAAGTAGATTAGTATCCATGTAGCAGATGCTTGTATTAAAGTATTACGAGATTAAACAAGGATATTTATGAATTTTCCTTTTATTAATATCATTAAAAACGTATGACTGTTACCACATTTGAAGAAAAGAGTAAGTTGCTCATATCTCTTGGTGATCTTCTTATAAAAATCTTTATACATACATACATAAAACTGATGGCTTGTGGCTGTCAACCAATTGACCAATTACATCGTTCATTTAAGTCGGAAGTGAACTTTGAACTCCAATATTGTTCATCATTTATTACAAGTATTTTTGTTTGTTTGGAAACTTAGGCGCCGTATCTACAGCTTATTCAAGCTGTATTTTCGACGTTGGAGTTTCCAACCAAAGACATTTTTTTTTCAATCCACTGGCCATAGTTTTGTTGTTGTTTTTTTGTTATTGTTTTTGTTTTGGGTTGTGTTTTTTTTTAAAAATAACGCCATTCGACATCAAAGTAGAATTTCCTGTCGAAGCACAGTGGGCGTAGCCTGTGACCCGTCAGTTGTCATTGAAATAGAAAGGATTTGTTGTTTGTTCTTTGCTTGTTTTACCCGTTGTTCTTTCGTTTGTTTGTTTCTTTGTTTGATTGTTTGCTTGTGTGTTGTTTGCATTGAATGTACTAAAAAGGCAAAAAGTACCATTGGAAAAATCATTAAATTTTTAATTTCAAATATATGCCCTTAAAATGGTTGAAGATATATTTATACGAATACCATAAAGTACGCTTTATCAAATGCTAAATTGAAAACGCAAATACACAGGCCTTATGCTTTAAACCATGACACCAGATGCTTGTCGTAGTGAGTAACAATTGTGCTTAATCCGGCATAAAATGGGCTTTCGAATGCTTGAAAGAAAAATATTTAAAATTGTAAACCATAAAGATCATAGTTTATATTTACAATGTTTTAGTAAATGTTACTGGAGACCACTACACCCTGACTGCATTGCTTTAACAATTAAAGACTGCGTAAGGGAGACTTTGTAATTTAACAAAAAAATGGACAGATTAGGGTGTTTATTTATGCTTCTCAGAACAAACATTGAGGACTTAGATAAAAATTAACAATATATAGACCCATACTATGTTTTTGCTCTGAGCTCACGAAATGAACATGTTATTAAAGTTTCAAACTGGTATTTGTCTAAAAGGGTTAGTTTTCGAAAATGTAGATGTAGTAAAACATGTGCATCATTTAAAGTGTTTATTGGATGTTTTACGTTCACTGATATGCTTGTAAACTTAAAAGAATTAGTAATTCATGTAAACTAAAGTTTTACTAGAATTGCGAACTCCTTTTTCATCAACTGTTTGCTTTAAAGTTCCAAGTGATATTTTCCTTTTCAAAACAAACTTTGATTGAACTCGTTGATAAAACTCGCCCTTGCTCATTTCTTTGAGATTTGCTTTCTCATATCATGTACAAAAAAAATATTTGTTTTCTATGGAAATTGACATGATATTATAATGACATGATATTATAATGAATCCCGAAATTCTCGAAATGAAATTAAGTGATACGTTATTCAGGAAAATTTGTCGAAATGACGAAAAAATAGTTTTCAATTTTTACAATAAACTATAATTCTGATTCACAAAGTCAAAAAATTAATAAAGTTACAACTGCTTTAGTATCTTAACCCCTTACCCGACGAAAACCGTATAGACCGGTCCAAATTTAAACAAGTTGTAGACGACCATCTTTAGTCGATGCTATTTTTTTAAGGGGGGGGCGGGAGTTGAAATTTTTTGATACCTAAGAAATTGCGGGTTACAAGCAATTCCTATTTTTTCCACGATGTTTCATGGTTTGCTTTTTTATTCTATTTTTTCCCTTCTTCTCCTTAAAGGCTCTCATAGGGACAAAATTTCTCACACAAAAAAGAATCCTAAAATTTCGTTTCAATTATGTACAGCCCCATATCGATAATTTGGTAACAAGACGGTTTAGAAAATCTTGGCCGAAAAGAAAACGAAAATAAAGTTCAAAATTATTTTATGTTGGCAACATAAAATATTCTATGATGGGATAGTCGATAGTACTAAAACATCCCGAATAGTACACATTGATGAATGTTGTATTACCGGGAAAAAATATCACTCCAACAAATAATTTCTTATGTAAAATCGACAAAAAATGATGAAATTGGGAACAGTATAGCCTTTAATGGTTAGACAATTGTGACGCCATCACAACATTTGAATTTTCCAACATTGGATTAAGTTATTTAGACTGGTTTTTACTGAATAACAGAATCAAATGCATTGGACCAGAAACAATCAAAATCAATCGAGGTATTTAAATTCTCCATGTTTCAGTTTTCGGAGTTTCAGTTTTAATTTTTAACATGCACTTAGAAATCCTCGACAGATGATCAATCAATCTTGGAACTTTAAAGTCTCTCTCTATCGCCACATACTAACTGTAAATTAATTCCACGCTTATCCTTGCTCTACACTTTGCTTCTAACGCTCTAGGTAAAGGTAATAGAAAGATGAAACAAGCACGAAAAGCCAAACTAAGATCGAAGTTCTGGCTGGAATTGAAGGCGAAAAATCTAGAAACCGGTAAGTTACCGTATAAATAGAATATTTTTCCAGCGGTGAATAATTTGCGAGATTTACGTGTAAAGAAGGACTGCGCATAAAACATTATTGTGTTAAAATTCTCCGAAATTGTTATCGCAAAATTGTGATAATGAATAAAGTAGTATGTGTATATCGATAGAAAATATCGTGGAAAAGGAGAAATTGCTTTTTGCAAACAATTTTTCCTTTTACAGCGATATTTTCTATGGCTTGTTGTCAAACCTTTCATAGTTGATGAAATACTGACGAATGATAAAACGGTATGATTACCTATTCGCGACAATTTTGAAAATCGGAAATTTTTATCGTAAACTGGATTTTATCATTATTACCTGGAAATGATCGAAAATTGTGTAAAGCGTCTTCTTCTTTTTTAAACTGGGGCGGAAGTTTTTTGAGGCCAGTTCCTTTAAAGTGCTCGCTTTTGAAACTTTCGTTGAAAAGTTCTTATGATTGAAAGTTTAAACGAGAATTTAAAATTGAGTGTTTTCCAATCACTTTTTCTACCTCGTGACTATCGTTAGAAGAGCATGATATTTCAGTTCTTCCTTCAGATTCTGTCTCCATGGCACGAATGATTTAGCCGTTGGTGTTCTTGCTACTAGCATTATGCAACTTCTAAAGCATGATTACAAAAAAACTCATAAAAGTAAATCTTGTGTTAAGTATGGAACGACCAAAGAGTATTCGCTCAAAAGAATAGTCGCTTAATATACTTCTTTGCGAAAGATATGACGGATTGATTCGATTGCACAGATGCATTATTACTGAATTCTCGCTTAATCTTATGGTGTCGGGAATCATTAAAATTATCCCCTTGAGACGATTTAAATGGGTCCCAACAACATAGGATTAAGTAATGATTAAACTTTTAAGTAAAATGCCTTAAACTCGTAAGAGCTTTTGCTTTAATCCATTCCAACACAAGCCCTCCTTTTGACACCCCTAAAGAAAAAGGCTTTGGAAAACATGGTGGAAAATGAAGAAATTGCTTGTATCAAGCAATTTCTTCATTTTTCACCATATTTTCTATCTCAAAGGACGAAAAAAATTAAAATTCCATCAACTTGAAATTGTCGTCTGCAGCTTCATTCAATTTGGAACGGTCTAAAATTCCACTGTGTTGGAATGGTTTAAAAAGGGGGTTTCGGTTATGATCGGTTAATAGAAGTGGTCGCTGGACCAAATCGACATACAGTACATATACAGTTAAAAATAGTTTGAAATTGACAATTTGACATTAAATCATTTTGGAGCTTTTTTGGAAGGGAATGGAATTAGGTAAGCGGGGTAGGGGGAACTTTGATCGAAAAGAGCATTTTCAAAGAAGTGAACGTTATGTTCATTATCTCTTACCAATCAGATACTTACAAAGTTAGGTAAGCAAAGGAAATCGCGGACTGTTTTAACACATTACCGGACGACGAAATTTTGGTCTGATCCAAATGGAAAGAACGACCATTCAAAGTTTATGAACTTATAGATATTTTCATCTTTTTGGATAGAAAACAATTTGTAAAATAAATAAATTGCTTTTCACAAGCAGTTTCTTCATTTTATACAATGTTTTCCAAATTGTTGTTTTTAACGAGCGTCAAAAAGCGCCACTGTATGAGAATGGGCTAGGGGATATGATTGTAATTGCTGTATTTTTTAACGATTTGAGTGAGACATTTAAATGGCATGAATTGAAAGCAAACAAGCGATTTTGAATATAGCTTACTTGGACGAACGCTATTTTCATGATTTTATTAACTGCATTGTACTTTTATCGTTTGGTTGAATAAGCAACTGCTATAGAAATTTGAATTACTCAAAAATAGCCAACTGAGCCTAAAACGCTTTATATGCGACTACACATTTATTCAAACTAATTTTTCATTGTTTATACCATTCTTTTAGCTGACATGAGGATCGGTAAATATATAGGTGTTGTCTTTTTATGCGATTTATATATTTCCACATTTTCATAAATGCAGTTATGTTTCTCTCTTGATACGAGGATTATTTATAAGAAATTGATTAGGCTAAGTTTCAAATAGATTCAAAGACTTTATTATCGTTACCGTTTGACAACAAATAATATGCTCTATTTTTGCTGTAGGTTTTTCGACTTTATTTTGTATCTTATATGGGGTTTGGCAAGGAATGTTGACACAATCGTTATTATTCAGAGTAGGCTTAAACGAAATGAACGTTTTCGGGATGTTTCTTTCTAAGTATCCAGTAAATTCAGCTTTTTTAAAAAAAAATGGAGAAAAAAGCTGCCGATTTATTTATTTTTGAATTCGATGTATGAAATATCACCCATGAAAAAAACGTGTAATTAACCATCTCAATCTTCATTCATCTTTGAGTTCTATCATCGTATGGTCATTTATGTGGTTTGTGAATTCCTGTATAAATCACATACTGGGTAAAACTGGCGATCGAATATAAAAGCTCGCTAATTCAATTAACCAATCGAGGCTGTCAATCAAAGAATGAATCGACCAATCAAATCATTCATTCAGCGCGGAATCGACCTTTGAACTCCAAGATTGGCCGCCATCTTTGGTCGTTTGGCGACCAAACATCTTAACTATAGCTTACTCAAGCTGTAGTTTCGACGTTTGGTCTCCAAAAAACCATTTCGCTTTTTTTACATGCTACTGGACATAAATTTTGCAAAATTGCCCTATTTAAAACCGAAGCAGAACTTTCTGTAGGAGTCAATGGGCCGAGCCTACGGAGTAAGTGGACGAGGCGAGCTATTGGTTAATTATTCATTGAATTTTGTTGTTTGCTATTTCCAGGTTGTAATGATGGCGAATATGGACCAAATTGTCAACATGAATGTAGATGTGAGTCTGGGTCAGAATGTGATACTGAAAATGGCAAATGTCTTTGTAGAGATGGTTATATAGGTAAATATAGAATATTACATGAGTGCGCATTACTAATGAGACATTCTAAAAAACTATCTCAACCGAGTTTTTATCTCTCTTGAAAAATGAACTACATGTTTCCGTATTTATATATATATATGTATATATATAAAATGATCTATAATTGGAAACATGAACTTTGATATTGCAATAAACGCCTAAATGGCATTTTCAAACTGAGTTTAGTCAAAAGAACATCTAAACATCATGGATATTCGTTATTGAAAGTTTCGAATGAACCAGTTATGTACATTAAACTTTGATGACGGACTGACAGATGGACGGAACAACGACTGGGGCCATTACATAATACGATCCTTGTATAAAAACTTAACAGCTCCTGTAGAAAATTGGAAATAATGACGTAATCTACATTACTAAGTTAAAAAATAGTTAAAAAATCTTAATCACCTTCCAATTTACCTAGCCCTTTAACTTCCGTTTATCATATCATATTATTGAAATTGATTACTAGATATTAATGATATATCAAAAATTGTTACGGGTATTGCGACCTTATTATTTCACTCCAAAACTTCTGTTAAGGAAAAAAGACTCAATTCAAGTTGTTGAAGTTAATGTAAATAATAAATATTCTTGATAAAGGCATTTATGGCCGGAATATTGAAAATTAGAGTGTTTATGTATAACATTTATGTAAATGGTTTCGAATACTTTCTATTTGCTTATGGTTGATCAAGAATTTACCTTTATAAGTTAGAACACTATTTTTTTTCCTTAAACTCTCAGAATCATTGACTTAACTCTTTTTGTTAAAGGCCCTACATGTCGACAGATGTGTCCAGAGGGCCGATATGGCCAGAACTGTTCGGAACTATGTGACTGTATGAACGGGGCATCTTGTGGAAGAATTCGCGGAAAGTGTAAATGTTTGCCCGGTTTTACTGGGGACAGATGCGAAAACGGTATGTTCAAATAATATATTACTGTTTGCAATCAATTTATTTTGTATTTGCCGATTTACCTATCTCTATATATGGGGTTTTTTTAAAGGAAAATAGAGCTGACGAAGGCCCTTTAACTTTGCCAATAAAAATGAACTCGATTGAAAATATTGGTTCATAAACTTAAGATATAAAGTTAAGGCCGCGGAAAAATGTAAGAAAAAATATCAAGATCTTGTCTCCTTGAGACTAAAAAGTATTATTTTCTAGAATGTAAAGAATTGATAAAACTCTTTTGGACATGAATCATCTGTAATGAGCACCCGAAAGTACTTGATAAGCTGAAAAAAATACCGAACATAAATCCTCACACAGTTTGCTTTATTCTTTGCGAATTGAAGTACAAGTCATTTACAATCTATTTGCCGTTTCCGTATTAAAATAGAAAATGTGATAAGTTCAACTCTTATAAATTAAATCTTAATTGTCACCGTGTAGGGAAAAATGCCCAATGGAACGATATTTACCTCTTTCATTCTTTGGAATGGCTAAAGCCTTAATTTGTCATTTTAGTCACTGAAATAAGTTTTGTGCCAAAATTGTGTAAGAAGCTTTAGTGACCTAACCGTGGTCGTTTGGAAATAAATCAATGCTTTCTTTAGTTTGAAATGAGATTTGCACTACATTGTTATTTCAGTTTGTGATGAGGGTTTATACGGTCACAAATGCGAGGAGGAATGCGACTGCGGTCCCCAAGGAAAGTGTAACCCGTTCACAGGGAAGTGTGAATGTGCCCTGGGCTGGTATGGAACCACGTGTGAGGATATATGTCCGGAAGGGCGGTTCGGACCGGGCTGTATACATTCATGTCAGTGTCAGAACGGAGCTTCCTGTGATCCTGTTACTGGGTGTTGTAAATGTACACCCGGATTTTACGGACAAAACTGTGAATTTTGTAAGCTTAAAGTCTGTATTTTTATAAAAACATAATGTGCCTCTTTGTAATTTTTGTAAAATTGAAAAGGGGATATAACCTAAGAAAGTCAAAAGGGACCTTTATGTGGAATGATTATCCTATAATGATAATGCATGTATGTCCTTTGACAATGTTTGATTGTATTTGTTGGTGAATTGTTTCAGGTGTAATTTTACATACATTTTTCAATTGGTTTACGTAATATTTGCTGTTAAATCTAGAAAGATGGGGGTTGTTTTGTTTTGTTTATTTCCTTGTTAGTCAGTCTACTTTATGTATTTGTTTATAAAAAAATTCATAGCAATATAAGTAACTAGGGGAAATATCGCAAAAAAAACGACTTTTTTATTTTTAATTATCAATTACAGCTTGTCCTGCCGGTTTTCATGGGGATTACTGTACCGAGGTTTGTGACTGTATAAATGGGGCATCATGTGACCCGGAGACAGGGTCTTGTGACTGTCCCGCAGGATTTATAGGAAACGTTTGCGAAAAACGTAAGTAAGGTCGTTCTTATATTAGACGAAATTACAAATGAAATAAGTTCCTGAACCTAAGCCTAGGTAAAAAATCGCCCTTATACTTATATTTTCTCTAACATTTTCTGATTGTTATTGTACAACAACCTAACAAGAATGAAACAAAGGACTCGAAGTATTCTTTACGATACCTTAATATAGATGTAAAAAGTCTTTAAAACAGAACTAATTTAACAATTCTGATTAAACAATAGAAAAATACGCAACAAAACTACTAACAATAAAAATGTAATATTTGTAAAGAACAAATATTCGTTGCTAACAAAATGTAACTGATTGAACGATTTTTTAAGAATTTCAAATGTGATACTTTGTCCTGAACTTGAAGATAGGTGGTAATGTATTAGAGCTATTTACGAAATGGTTTCATTTTAGTTTCATCTATCGAAATTCCTGTTTTCTGATTGGCTGAAAATATGTTTCCTACCTCCATGAATACAAATTTGAGAGCGGAAATATCTTTTGTGATAGCGTTTGTAGTTTCATAAAAGAAACTGACTCAAACTAGTAAAATACTTGCATATCTAATGTCTTTCATAGCATATGCCTTAAGGAAATCAAATCATAAAAAAACATTCTCTTCATTTCTTATCATTTAATCCCACCAAGACAAACAAAACAAACACTTTACTAGTTTTAAGATAAATTTTATAGATTTTCTTTGAGCGCAAGCGTACAAAATAATTGCGTTCCCAAAATTTTGTCAATAGAAGTATGAACAAAACTTCAGCCAAAACGCATAACTTTTGATAGGCGAAACTATAATTAAAATCGGTATCGTATGAACCCCCTTAGTCGATTCTCCGGCTTCATACATTATGATTAAGTTCTACGTTTCATACCCCAATTCAATCAACTAATTTAATATGTATTTATGAATTGTTATATTACAGCTTGTCCACCAGGTCGGTTTGGACTTCGATGTTTAGAGACTTGTGATTGTGGTGGAGCACCATGTAATGCCACAACAGGCAAATGTTTATGTGCTCCTGGCTACCAGCCCCCGGACTGTATTTTACGTAAGAATATCTTATTTTAATTTCATCTGTTATACTTCCTGTCTTCTTATTGGCTTAAATATTCGTTTCATACATGGATGAAAAACAACAACAACAAAGGGACGATTTTTATGCTTGTCAAGCAAAGTAGTGCCGTAATGATCAGTTTTCTTCTTTGCTTCTTGATATTTCATTATTAAAATTGGAGAAACGATATCCATCATGTTATTTATTTACCTAAGTGATATATATATTGTATCTTTGTTATTTCCTTTTATATTTCGAAAGTAAATGGGTTTGCAGTATCAAAATTTATATCTTATAGATATAGAAATATGAAGTCATGTAGCATACTTTTTGCACATAAGGCAGTTAAACTACATGTATTTGATTTCAGTTTCAAAAGAAGTTATTCATTCAACTATAGGAACAGTGAATCCATTAATCTTTCAATCAGCATATAATTGAGGGATGGTCGCTGTAAATAATGATTTTTATTGTTTGTTAGGGCCAAAAGCACTATTTTGTGCTGATTTGCTTATTAAATGAATGAAATGAATATCAAATGATGTATTCAGAAAGGAAATGAACACCCGACATATATGTTGTATTTTTGTTGAGTTGGTCAAATAAACATGAAACCTACAGCTTATTTAATCTGTATTTCCATGTTTTGGGTCGCCAACCAACGAATCGTATTTGGTTTATGTGTCTGACCATAAATTATGTAAAATAACGCCAGTCAATGTCTCATCAGAAGTAACTTTTCAGAGGCCAGTGGGTGGGCCAAGCGATCCGATAAATACCCGCAACATTAGTACTACTATATCTTTTACTATTTTGAAAGTTACAAAGTATCCAGATTTGTATAATTTAATTGTTATTTACGTCTATCTAAAGCAAACGTTCTGTTTGGCAAAGAAAATCAAACCTCTGTGACCAAAAATTTGAGCACGCTGCTATTTTGTATGCTTACGCGCTGAATAGTTCCATAGAAAATCAAAGTTCGCAAAATATTTGGGTTTTCGTCGCTTGATGTAAGAAAGGAAGAGAGCATTTTTGTTTTCATGGAGGTATGAAACGAAATAAATAATAACACTGTATGTTTTTCGTTTAATACCTCCATGAAAAAATATCTTACTCCCCATCCCTTAAGTAAATTGTGTGCACAATATTTCAGCTTGCTCTGAAGGGAAGTACGGTCCAAATTGTGAATTTCTCTGCGACTGTGATAACGGGGGTCGCTGTGACCCCTTTTCCGGTACTTGTAAGTGTCCGCAGGGCTGGATAGGTTCCAGGTGTGAAACACCGCTAGGTAAGATTTTCGATCGGTTTGAAATAAGATCTATGATATCACTGCGTGACGAAGATATGGCGACTTTTCCTCGGATATCCAATGTCAGTCTTCACAAACCAGTTTAAAGTCAACTTTCGTTTTTAAATTTCATAAGGAGAACTCTAATTGGCCGAGACATATCTAAACCAATCGTATTTCTCGTTATCTATTGTTATTCGATTTGTTACTAAAACTGATCGTTGAATAAGGGCCATATGCTTTCAATTTCATCTACAGGTACATGCAATTAGCATCTAATGTTCAAACGTTATCGTACTCCCACAAAATTATGCTTTTTTACGCATCGAAGGAAAAAACTTGAAAAAAAAAACTTGTAACAAGTAATGTCTTCATTTTCCACAATGTTTTCAATCCAAACAGACAGAGATTTTTGAAATTTCATCAACCAAAAATTGTCGTCTACAACTTCTTTGAATGTGGCCCAGTTTAAATCTTTGTCGTCTGGAAATTTGTTAAACAATTGGTGGTTATTTGCCAAAGTCATAGTATGCATTAAGTAAACTTTCTTGTTTCTTTACATATAAACGTAACGAAATACGAAGCAACATTTTAATCAAAAGAAATGAATGCAAATAAGCTAAATTATTAAAAACTTAAAGTTAACATAAAGGCACCTTTCTTGTCCGTCGCCATGTCATCAATCACAAAACATCGTAGATACATTTCTGATCGGTGTTATACGTTTGAATTACTGTTTATAAATATACCATTTATACCTGTTCAAAAGTAACCATATTTCAAATCAAATTGTTCGAATGTTATTTTAGAAGCTTAGTTAACTTACCATATATACAAAATTGACTCACAATATATATGTTCAAATATTCGGTTGTTGTTGTAATTTGCTTTTCTTTAACACACTACCACACAAACTCATATTCTGATAAAGTGTAGGCAAAGAGCTTTGTAAAACGTTACTGGAAAAGAAGAAATTACTTGTGACAACCAAAATATCCTTTTCCATCAATATTTTAATATTACATGACACTTTCTATTTTTCTTAACCCAAACACTCTTTGAGTGAACGTCTGCAACTTAAGCCTGGAACTTCGTCCTCTGACAATGTGTACATTTAGGACCCTTTCATTATTAATGTAAATTGTTTCTCTGTCTACAAAAGTACGGAGTTTTCAGAATTTTCATTAAAAATAAAACAATATAAAACACATTGGGTCTTCCTTAATTCGAATAAGTAATAATGATTACATTGTTTCTATAGTTAAACTGGTTCCAGAGAACTTCCATTGTTAGTTTGCAAACAAAATTGAAAGGATTAAAATTGAATCGATGTTCAAAGGTTTCAAAACGGGAATATTTTCAAATAAATTCAGATTTGAGTTAATATTGTCTTGAAAAACGTACAATATTCAGGACAAGTTTCTTTGTAAGTAAGATGCACGTTGTTGATTATATAACAAAAATGTTGTACATGATATTCAAAGTATGAATAGTTAATCTGTTTTTATTACCAAACCGAGTATAATCCTTAGGATTTATATACATAGAACTTGCATTTCATTTTAGCCGGTTCTAGAAAATATTTCCAGAAAAGATAACGGTAAAGTATATACCTATCTGTATATGTGGTGTCTTGGATTTACTAGTCATGGATTGGTTCTTTCTTTTTCGTTTAAGTTTTTTGTATCTGAAGAAAAGATCCTTTTTTTTTTTTTTGCTGTCATAATTTTAGATTCAGCTTGATAATAATTGAGTAGATAGCTTGACTCTAGTAAAATTGAGATGGAGAAACTCAGCCATGGTTTCCAGTCTAAGAAACTACAGACATTTCTTGGTTTTCAAAATTAAGGGTTTTATCGAATAATCAAAATTTTTTTAATCAAATAAAAGAAAATTTTGCCATCAAAGACATTTTCATGTCTTTGATTTCCTTTATGAACACATAGATATTCAGATATTGTCCACTTTAGTCCGATTATCTGAAGGTTATGTTTTCCATCATCAGAGCGTCAGCGTTGATGTCTCCTATCAAGTTTTTACGGTGCAAATTATATAAAGGATAATCGTTTGTTTCAGTGTAAGATCGATTTATATTTCATTGAGTGAACAACAAAAGCTTTACTTTCAGGAGTGGCCAAACGATTGTTCTATTTCTTTAATGCAAAAATTAGACAAAATGCGAAAATTATATGACACATTTTTAAAGCGCGTCATTTTGCACGTGACTGCTATGCAACGCTTATGATGACGTCACTTATTTGGCTGTGCATAGATAACGTCAGATAGGATGAAATGAACGAAAGCAGGGCATAAGGTTTTGATAATTTCACTGGATAGGCGGTGAGTTTATCAAATGATAATCTACCGTTATTTCTAGATAATCCACCTGAAAGCATTAAAGAAACTCTTATCCTAAACGAGGCTAGCAATCCGTCAATTACTAATCTTGGTATTAGTCTTTTGCCTCAAACCGGCGGGAAATGTGGTTATTGCTGGTTTTTCGAAGCCATACACTTTTTATGTTACTTAAGCTATAGCAATTAGCCATCAATTATCCCCTTGTCTTACACATAATCACTCTGCATATAACTTCATCATTGAGACATCGGAAAGCATGAACTTGCGGTTTTGCTTTGGTCTTGGGATTTTCAGAATGGTTTGTAAATATACACGACTATTGATAATGTGAGAATTAGAATATATTGCTCAGATTTCTTAACTTGGTCTTAAGCTGTATGTCACCTCGTCTGAAATAGAAAGGGTATTAAGATGGAATAGGTAGGCTAACAGCCAACCTTTCTATTTCAGAATCGGGTTAAGTTAAGCTTCTCTCTAAGACAATATCAAGAATGGTACTTGAAGTGTTATTACCATTAAATGTTCAAATGACACATTTTCTTTTAAAAAAAATGATAAATGCATTTTTAAAATGGTCATAAAATACTTCTATTTCTTTACAAAATTAAAAAAAAAATAATCTAAAAAAATAAAACTTAAAATATTATTTTTTCTAAAGATAGCAAGTTTGGCATATACTGCATTTAATGCATGATAGACTTTTTTATCTGCACCACTTCACCTATAATTTGTTTTCTGTTTTTCGTGTATGCACTATGCGGATGTTCTTAAACTCCAGTTTAAGTCATGTCTTTTTCACCCATTACCACAAAATCCCACTTTTTGACACCCTGAAGAAATATGGTTTTGGAAAACTTTTTGAGAAAGGAAAATGGCTTGATACAAGCAATCATTCCTTTCTTTACAATGTTTTCTATATGAAACTTATGTTTTTATTCTTAGAAACTTTTAAATTTTGTCTGCAATTTCCCTCAATTTTTAGACCTGTCAATAATTTTGTCGTCTTAAAATGGATTAATGTCTTATTTTATTTTTCATTTATCGTTTTATTTTGGAATGCAAATTAAAAATTGCGTCTAGACTTCACTTCATGATTTTTAAAAGTCGGCTCTTTAGCATTTCCTTTTTAGCTCACCGAAGCACAAAGTGAGAGTTGAGCTGTTGTGATCGATGATTGTTCGTGGTCCGTCCGTTCGTCTGTCCGTCCACAATCTTGAAAAAATCTTCTACTCAAAAACCAGTAGGTCTATCAAGCTGAAACTATTCAGGGATTTCCCTTTGGTGAAGCGTCTAGACTTGGAACTGACATCACTTCATGATTTTTAAAAGTCGGCACTTGATTTTCCTTTGGTGAAGCTCTATAAAAAAAGTTGTAAGAAAAATTTCATTCCGTGAAAAACTCTGGTTGCCATGGCGTTTGATAAGGGGAAATTGTGGTAAATCTTTTTAGAAAACTTTTTCAGGAAACCACAAGGCTAATGGCATTTAAATATTTCGTTTATAGCATAATCACATGGTCTTTTATCATAATTTCTCAAAATTTATTTACCTTGTGTCAAAAATGGTACTGCCTCTTCAGTCCAAAATTTGGAAAAGGGCTCATTTAGAGCAAGTTCAAAAGTCTTCTCCTTCGTAACTAAAGGGTCAGCGGTATTCATACTTGGTATGTAGCATAACTAGATGGTTTTGTTGTAGATTATTCCTCTCACATCATCACATGGTCTTCAACCAAAAATTATCATAATTAATGCCCTTTGGGCACCGCCTTTTAGGTCGAAAATTGGGAAAAACGCTCAATTGGAGCAAGTTAAATCGTCCTCTCTTCCTACTTTATACAGAATAGGACATTCATATTTGATATGTAGCATAACTAGACGGTTTTGTAGCATGTTATTAAAAATTCTACCCCTGGGGTCTAAAATGGCCACATCCTTGTGTTTCAAAGTTTTGAAAAACGCTATATTATAGCAAGTTAAAAAGTCTTCTTCTCCTAAACTATATAAAACTAAGGAATTCATAATTCGAATATGAAATAACGAGATGGTTTTGTAGTATGTCATTAAAAAGCTTGCTCATGGGGTCAAAAACGGCCTAACCCTTGGGGTCCAAAATTTGGAAAAATACCAAGGTATAGCAAGTTTCAAAGTTTTCTCTTGCTAAAATATAAGGCCTAGGGCATTTATATTTTGTACATGTACTTTTATAAGAAGATTAATCAGATTGGCGATTTAGGACCATCATGGTCCTCTTGGTTCAAAAAACAGCTTGTGCTTTAATCACTGGGCCATTCAGTCTGACTCGGTTGTTTCTTTAGTGAATCTCTACCAAAGACATAAAAAGTATTTCAGCCTGTCAAAAACTGTGGTTGCCATAGCATAAAATCTCTTAAACTCTTCTTTTGATGGAATGCCAGGCATGTAGAGTTAATACCAACAATACAGCGACATATTGTTGGTTGGCGACCTAAAGGTCGTTACTACAGCTTAAATAAGATGTAGTTACGACATTTAGGTCGACAAACCAGCCTCTGGGCTCACCTTATTATATAGAAACTTTGAAGAAGGAAATACTTAATATATTGTTACAAAACTATAAGGTATACGTGTTTTATAGTATGCAGGCGGTATCATTGATAAGGAAACAAATAATAAAGGATAAATTAACTTGCAAAACAATGCAGGTGTTAGTGTGTATTTTGGCTACGCCTGTTCGCATCCTATTTTACATAGAAACAAAGAAAGAACTCTAAATATTCACGCGACAAACCTTTAGCCGGCGGAGTTTCATAATTTGCATGAGAAATCGCCCGAGGACTCTCTACAAATTCTAAGTTTAAGGTCATCTACCATAGTAAACGTCATTGGTCAAAGCAAATATAGTTCAAATATATTCTGAACTAATGGTAGTAATTATGATAGGGGTTTTATAATTCGTTTGTGTATTTCATGCTGGAAGACCTTTCTGTTGATACTAAAGCCATTGTTTCTTTCATTATCAAGGTCAAATATCAAGATCACGTTTCCAAAATTGACCAGGAGCATATTGTTTTACCGCTCTCTGTCTTCCTGTCTGTCAAAAATTTATCTGTTAACTTTACATGCTCACGTAACTCAAAAACTGTTTGATATGTTAATATTTGGTATCTAGGTACCTTATATGTCCAATGTCAAAGTCAAATTTAACCCTAACCTTAAAAGACATTTCCTGGAAATTTCACAATTTCCTTTAACACCTAAAGTATTTAAGTTATAACATTCATATTTTGTTCCTGGGTACCTCACATCAATACATATATATTTATGGTTATATGTCCAATATCTAGGTCAAAATAAGTGTAATATTCACGAAAGTTAACATTTACCGGGGTACATGTACTTCACAAACACATCTTTTTGTAGCTCACCTGAGCACAAAGTGCGAGGTAAGCTATTGTGATCGGTCGTTATCCGTCGTCCGTCCGTCCGTCTGTCCGTATGTCCGTCTGTCCACAATTTCTTTAAAAATCTTCTCCTCCTAAACCAGTTGGCTAATCAAGCTAAAACTTTGCAGGGATGATCCTTTGGTGAAGTTCTAAAAAGTTGTTAAAAGAATTTAATTCCGTCTACAACTCTGGTTGCCGCGGCATTCGAAAATGGGAATGTTTAGTAAATCTTTAAATATCTTTAAAAATCTTCTCCTCCTAAACCAGTAGGCCAACCAAGCTGAAACTTTGCAGGGATGTTCCTTGGGTGAAATTCTACAAAAGTTGTTAAAAGAATTTCATTCCGTCAAAAACTCTGATTGCCGCGGCATTTAAAAATGGGAATCTTTAGTTATTCTTTAAATATCTTTAAAAATCTTCTCCTCCTGAACCAGTCGGCCAGGCGAGCTGAAACAAGGAATGTTCCTTTGGTGAAGCTCTTCAAAAGTTGTTAAAAGAATTTTATTCCGTGAAAAACTGTTGTAACCGCGGCATAGGAAAATGGGAAATTTTAGTAAACCTTTGTTGTTGTTTTTTTCATAGACCACAAGGCCAAAGATCTTATATTTTGTATAGAGCTTAATAGTATGGTTCTCTACAAAGTTTTTAAATATTTAATCTCTTGGGTCAAAAATGGCCCCGCCCCTGAGGTCCGAAGTTTGGAAAATGCTTAATTAGGGCAATTTCAAAAGACTTCTCCTCTTAAACTATAAGGTCTAGAATATTTTTATTTGGTATGTAGGATAACTAGATGGTTTTGTACTATATCACTTAAAGTTGTCCTCCTAGGGTCATAAACGGCCCTGCACTAGGGGTCCAAAAATTGGGGAAAACGCAAAATTTGAGTATGTTAAGAAAAAAAATCTTCATTTTAAGGCGGAGGGCATTTATATTTTGCGTGTGGCATAGCTTGGCTGTTATCTATCAATTTTGCTTAAATTATGCCTGTAGGTTAAAAAAACACCCCTTCCCTTGGTGTCCAAAGTTCGTAAAAGTGCTAAATTAGACCATGTTCAACAGTCTTCCTTCCCAATCTACAAAGTCTAAGGCATTCATATTTGGTATGTAGCATAAACAGATGGTTCTTTACCGTGTTAGCTAAAATCTTAGCCCTGGGGTAAAACATGGCACTGCCCTATAGGTCCTAAATTTTGGAAAACATCCAATTAGAGCAACTTCGAAAGTCTTCTTCTTCTAAAATATAAGGTGAATGGCATTCATATTTGGTATGTAGCATGACTAAATAATTGTGTACTATGTTAAAGGCAAATATGCTCTTAGGATAAAAAACGTCTCTGCTCCTGGGGTCGAAAATTGCATAAATTGCTTTGAAAGAATTTTTTAAATAGAAATGGAGAAATGGCTTGTCACTCCCTTTCTCACAATGCTTTCTTAAACCTATTTTCCCTGTGGGTGATAAATTCTAGGATAATTTGGTAATTGATTTAACAATAAAGCCAAAGGCATTCATTTTTATTGTAAAGCATTACTGGATTGTTTTGTACAAAGCCCAAAGTCATATATTTGTTTTATTTATTTTGCTCAAGTTGTGTCTTTTTAGCTCACCTGAGCACAAAGTGCGAGGTGAGGTATTGTGATCGGTCGTTGTCCGTCGTCCGTCTGTCCGTCGGTCCGTCTGTCCGTCTGTCCGTCCGTCCACAATTTCTTTAAAAATCTTCTCCTCCTAAACCAGTAGGCCAATCAAAGTGAAACTTTGCAGGGATGTTCCTTGGGTGAAGTTCTTCAAAAATTGTTAAAAGAATTTAATTCCGTCAAAAACTCTGGTTGCCGCGGCATATGAAACTGGGAATCTTAAATTATTCTTTAAATATCTTTAAAAATCTTCTCCTCCTAAACCAGTTGGCCAATCAAGCTGAAACTTTGCAGGGATGTTCCTTGGGTGAAGTTCTTTAATAGTTGTTAAAAGAATTTAATTCCGTCAATAACTCTGGTTGCCGCGGCATTTGAAAATGGGAATCTTTAGTAATTTTTAAATATCTTTAAAAATCTTCTCCCCCGAACCAGTTGGCCAATCAAGCTGAAACTTTGCAGGGATGTTCCTTGGGTGAAGCTCTTCAAAAGTTGTTAAAAGAATTTCATTCCGTCAAAAACTCTGGATGCCGCGGCATTTAAAAATGGGAAATTTTAGTAAATCTTAAAATATCTTTAAAAATCTTCTCCTCCTTAACCAGTAGGCCAATCAAGCTGAAACTTTGCCGGGATGTCCCTTGGGTGAAACTCTTCAAAAGTTGTTAAAAGAATTTCATTCTGTGAAAAACTCTTTAAATCGCGGCATATGAAAGTGGGAAATTTTAGAAAATCTATTTTGTCTTTTTTTTTCACAGACTACGAGGCCAAAAGCGTTTATATTTTACAAAGAACTTAATCATATGGTTCTCTACCAAGTTTTTAAATATTTAATCTCTGGGGTCAAAAATGGCCCTGCCCCTGAGGTCCGAAGTTTGGAAAAATGCTTAATTTGAGCAATTTCAAAGGACTTCACATCTTAAACTATAAGGTCTAGGATATTCATATTTGGTATGTAGCATAACTAGATGGTTTGTACTATATCACCAAAAATTGTCTTCCTCGGGTCAAAAACAGCCCTGTACTAGGGGTCCAAAATTTAGAAAAACACAAAATTTGAGTATGCTAAAAAAAAAAAGAAATCTTCATTTTAAGGAGGAGGGCATTTATATTTTGGGTGAAGCATAGCCTGGCTGTTATCTATCAGTTTTGATTAAATTATGTCTGTAGGTCAATAAACATCCCTTCCCTGGGTGTCCAAAGTTTGTAAAAATGCTCAATTATACCATGTTCAATAGTCTTTTCCTCCCAATGTACAAAGTCTAAGGCATTCATATTTGGTATATAGCATATCCAGATGGTTCTCTACCATGTTGGCTAAAATCTTAGCCCTGGGATAAAACATGGCACTGCCCCAGAGGTCAAAAAGTTTGGAAAACACTCAATTAGAGCAACATCAAAAGTCTTCTCCTTCTGAAATATAAGGTGATGGGCATACATATTTGGCATGTAGCATGACTAAATAATTCTGTTCCATGTAACAGGTAAACATGCTCTTAGGATAAAAAATATCTCTGCTCCTTGGGTCAAAAATTGTGTAAATCGCATTGAAAGAATTCTTGTTCTTAAATATGGGTTCCAGAGCATTTACATTAAAAACAAAGGATAACATTATTGTTACCTACCATGTTTACATCCTTTGGACAAACATGGTCCTTCCCAAGGCATCCAAAGATATGAAAAACGCTCAATAAGAGCATGTTCAAATATCTTCCACTCCTCATGTATAAGTTGTAATGCATTCATATTTTGATTTATAGTACATCCAGATTGTTCTCTACCAAGGTTGCTAAAATTACACCCATTGAAGTATCAGACAGTAATAAGAGTTTGATTGAAATCTAAATACAAAGAATTTCAGGTAGAAAACACTGTGAGAAATGGATAAATTGCTTGTCACTCCCTTTCTCACTATGTTTTTTTTTCAAACCTGAGGGTGACAAATTCTTGGATAGTTTGGTAATGGATTAAACTATAAAGCCAAAGGAATTCAATCTTATTGTAAAGCATTACTGGATTGTTTTGTACAAAGCCCAAAATCTTATATTTGTTTTATTTATTTGCTCAAGTTGTGTCTTTTTTATACTAAAAAGTACTGTAATTTGCAGATGCCTCAGGTGAGCGATTTAGGACCATCATGGTCCTCTTGTTTATACAAAAGTACTGTAATTTGCATATGCCTCATGTGAGCGATTTAGGACCATCATGGGCCTCTTGTTTTCAATTCCATATATATATATTTTCTTTCTCTTGCATTTTTCTTTACATCACTAGGATTTACATTATCATATTTTTTTTTTTATTTTTTTTTTCTTTTTTTTTATTTTATTTTTTTTTTTTTTTTTTTTGTACTCAGGTGAGCGATTTTAGGCTATGTAGTTCTCTGCTTAGAATCGTCCTATTTTTAACGAGTTGTAAGCTTAAAATTTAAGCAAGAGTTATTTGAAAAGCAACTCTGTATAGATGAACAAGATTTGGGGAATTAAGAAATTGCTTGAATAAATGACCTTCTTCTCATCATTTTTGACCGATTCTCAATTGCAATTTATCTATCAAAAACGGGATTTATGAAATATTTCTGAATTTATTTAGATGGTCATTTATTGCCAGTTTTATATATTTAATACGAACATAATGTAGTAAGACGCTTTTAAGGTTGCAGTACCGTATCAAAGGTTAATAAGTCGTTCTTAGATTAGCATATTATTTTACCCTTTCCAACACTACGAAGCCTTTTGACGCCCTTAAAGAGAAAAAAACTTTGGAAAATATAGTGGATATCCACGATGTTTTCTACCCAAATAGCCAAAGATTTAAAAACAAGTCACCAACAATGAATTGTCGTCTACACCTTCTTTCAATTTGGAACAGTCTAAAGTTTTGTCTTTTGATAAAGGGTTAAAGGATGCCATTCCTTCAAGAAACTAACTGACATATCGAAGTCCCATGCTCAAAGCATGTTCCTTACTTACGGCCTTTAAGCATTCGACCATCGATAAGAGCAGAATCTGAGTAATTGCACGAGAAAATCTTATTCTTCGTTTTCCCTTTCAGAAACTAATACAGACAGTGGCCCTAGACGGGGGGATATTCCTTGGCAATGGACTTACAGTTAGTTAAAAAATATTCATAATTACGATGACTCATCGCCTAGGATCAAATGTGACAAAACGTTTGGAAGAACGCCTCCAATTTCGTTTCTAGATCGCAGTTTCGGACGATCGTGATAAGTTCTCACATCCATCAATTAATTTCTAATGCATTTATCAATTCTATTGCTATGTACGGTGTTTTAGAAATAGTGCTTTTAGATGACAGTTTATCAGTCGATATTCGACTACCGATCGCTTACTCCTTCTAATGTGTGTACCCGTTTATGACATAAAGCAATGGGGATTTATTACCTCAAAAGTAAATAACACTTATTTATCAAATAATATCTCAAACTTAAATATTCACATTGGCCTTTTTGCATCTTTCTTTGTTAGGGTTTCTTTTTTGCTCAAAGTTAGTTTATAAATATATTCTGACATTTGCCGCTGTATCTAATTCTGGGCCAAGAAATTTCCCTTGTTTACTGCCCTTATGTTATTTGGTCACATATATCAAACTCATTGAAAGAAAATTAAATTTTACAGCTCAAACCGTTTCTTCAAACAAGAATTGTTTCTCCCTTATTTATCAATGGACTCTAAAGCTTCGCATCACATGTAGTTTGGTGGTTCCTTTTGGCTTAGGGACCTTTATTTATACATGCCTCTTTCCCTCCCTTTAGATTTATATATAAAGCCATAATTTTACTAGTCATAAATGGGTAATGAATATTTGATATGCCATATTTTACTCAAAGGACGAGTTAGACGATTTTCTTGCATAAACGATAATTTGTTGTAACTCATGACTCATTGCGTTGAGTCAAAATGACGTCAACATGACGTAATTATATCCGTGTAAACGAAACTAGCCACAAAACTTGTCTTTGTGACGTGTATATGTGTGACGTTTCATCGCGACGAACATAAAGTCAGGTGGAGTATATAAATACATGTGCAATATTGTTGAACGAGGTATCTTGTGTTTTGAATTCAGTTAGTGGATAGATTTCAGGGGTCTAAGAAGATATTTATACAATTGGAGGATTGTGAATGAGTACTTAATATTGCTGTTTTGATGTATGAATGCACGCTCTCAACAGACAATTGTTTCTTTAGTGTTATAGTTGAGAGACGTATGTTATTCAGTTATTCGGAAAAGATTTATGTGGAATACGCGTGGTTTGCTACAGTTCCGATCTACTAAGCATCGTAACTACAGAATGAAATAAGCTTGAGTTACGATATTTTGATATGGACCTTGTGTTAACAATAGAAATGTTGAGATAGAGAAAATACTTGTTTAGATGTAGAAGTTATAGTGACAAATCAAAGGTCAATTTTTTCTTGACATGTATAGACAAAATGGCTTTTGTTCACTCACTAAAACTTCTACATCTTTAATCTTAACTTACAACCAATTACGATTGCTTCTTGAAATCAAAACTGACAAATATAAACATAAAGAAAAGAGTATCAGTAATGAAGCAATATTGATTGTTTCACAATTCCGAACTTAGTTCGGCGTTCAGGATGACCAAGGGAATGCTAACGTTTTTTTTAAAGGTAAATTGTTTTGCAACTGTCTAAACGCCACTCTCAACAAGAAAATCGACTGGTCTTTTAATCATTTATTCAGTCCAGATCTGCTATTTTTATCTTCACTTGAATAATTACCATTTTATCGGCAACGAAAAGTCGTAACTTCAGGTTATTCGGGGTATTAACTTCACCGATGATAAAATGTCAAGTGTTAACAAACAAAAACCTTTAAAATCACAAAATTGGTGATTTTGTTGTTATAACCAATAATTGTCCATCGGTTACTTAATAAGTGTCCTAGGTTTATAAGCTACAAAACTTGTTTACATTTTAACGTGCTTTATGTGAGCGTAAACGTAAGTTAGACTTACTGCATGGCACATTATCGCCGTTGTATTATGGTCACGTCGTTAGGTCGCCTATCGAAGAGTATTTTTTCTCAGCAAGAAGAGACAAATAGCCTCTGCAATATAATATAGAACGAAATCTCAAGAAAAATCGAGGGCTTAGAGCAAAAACATAGTATGGCTCTATACAATGTATAGAGCCATACTATGTTTTGCTCTAAGCCATCGAAATGCAGTGTCCGCGTTTTTTGTTGTGATTCCCTTCATGATTGGTGTGCTTTTCTCTCACCAATAGGTGGATAATCGTAAACCTAAGTGGGATAGCAGCTGGAGGCGAGGAAAGGATTTAGTGGTAGTGCTGGTGTGAGATATACCAGGAAGTAAGGTGCTCCAGCCGCTGAGATATGACTGAAATACTGTTAAAAGTTGAGTTAAAACCCATTCAATCAATCAATCAATTATGATAGGTGTAGCTTAACCCACATATTGACTCCTGAATAGCACATCTCAAAATGTAGTAAAGAAAAAAGCGTTTGCAATCGTATTGACATCCTGAACGTGGTATAAATGTATACATATTGCTGAAAGGATCTACTCGGAGAGCGAAAATAATCGATCATGGTCAGATTACTCGGATGGTCCAAACATTTTCTGATTCTAAAATTACCATTCAAGTATACAAATAACCTATCGCTGGCCCCGCCTAATTACTACGTAGGACCGTCTATTGTCTCCAACAGGTATCATTTTCCAAAATTAATGGCCAGTAGAATTGTTGATTGGCGACCTAAGCGTAGCTGAAGTTACGACGTTTAGGTCGCCAAATCAACAAAAATGTTTCACAAAAATGTCGATCATTGTAGGAGTTCAAGTTCCATTTCCGATCAAAAGGAATGATTGATTGGCCGGTTGTTGTTTTTCCTCTGATTAACAGCTGCGATTGGTCAGTTAATTTTGGGGTACGACCTCTAGTTGACCTGTGCAGGATTCAATCTTTTAAAGGCATTTATTGAATGGAATACACGTTATGTCCATTTCCCCATGACGGGAGTTTGATATTATGACTAAGGGAAAAGTTTAAGCATTCGTTTAAGAATATGTGATTGGTAAGATTTCTATTCTAATGAAACGACAATAGGCTTATAGACCTGTCGTATATCCACTTTGACTGTCGAGCCTGTCCTATTCTGGTGATGCCATTACCGGAGAACAGCGTAGATGGGACAGGTTCGCCAGTTTTATATTCGCTACTCTCTGACTGTTACATTAGGACAGGCTACCCAGTCTAGACGATTACTATATCAAGTGTGGCATAGATATTAAAGCTCATTAAGCAAACTTTATGTAAATTGTTGTACATTTATATCATTTTTATATGCTGCTGAAATTTTATGCCATAGAAATGCCATAGACATGGGTGTCCCTCCAAGTTATTTCATCATTTTCTTTGTGTATATCTTATGCATTGATCATTGGTCAGATAAGCGTAAAATTTGGCAGTCTTGTGCGAAAATGCACATGGCATAAACGAAGCTATTATATCTTCGTACGGAATACGAATCAAGTCGAAAACTTTGAATAAGAAGTTTATCTTTAAGAATTAATATGAAAAAATATATACTCATAACTCGTCAGGGGGCGTACAAAATGTCGCAGATACAGCTTTAATCAAGATTTATTTACGACATTTCGTAAACACACTGACGAAAATCATCTTTTATCGATTAATAGAATTCATATTACCAAACTTCTTAACTTCTTCGATTAATCAATAAACTATTTATTGCATAAAATGCTTCTTTCCGTCGGCCTAGTTGATAGAAGATCTTATTATAACCATCTGGCAACAAAAGTGTGGAGACAGAATAAAATGTATTGCGGGGTTATTTTATTATATCGTCATTACAATGCATTGATTGTCTCACCCAACATGTATCAAATGTCGACAAAGTTGTATGTTTAAAAGACCAGATAAGGGTATTTGTTGTTGTTGTTGCTGCTTTCAACGAAATATGAAGATATAAAACCCAAATCAAACTTTATGAACGCAAGAAACGGATTCATTCAGTGATCAGGTTTTACTTTCATTCTTCGTTGAAAAAAATGCTCATCAAAGGCAAATAAACAAAGATTTTACCATTTTGAGACATTTGAAGGACTACTTTGTGTGCATGAATACAAACTAGTTCCTCGCTCAATTGTTATGGATGTATGAAACCTTTTAGCAAATCGGAATCCGCAAACTTTTATAGACACAATAGAAATAATGATAAAAGTTATATTACCAAATCAGTTAAGTTAATAGCTTATTAGCTAATAGTTAATAAATTAGGTGGAAAATGTTTTAAAAATACATTTGTTTTCCTTCCGATATGTTTATAAATGTTTTCTTCGATCATTTCAAAGCTGCAATGATTCATGCTCACACCATTCTAATGTTAGATAGATACAACTTTAAAATCGAATTCAAACTATTTTGTGTTTTCATTAGCTTGTATGTAACAATTTGTTTTCTGTCATTACTGATTATGAATAAAAGAAATTTCCTTTACGTGTTGCTTTTATTAGCGAAACATTGAAAATTAACTTAACTTATTTCTTCATCCAAATTAACTCATTCTCACACAATAACGCTTTCAAACGCGCATCACCATAACATAACTTTGGAAAATATTGTGGAAAATGAAGAAATTGATTGTTACAAGCAATTTCTTCATTATCCACAATGTTTTCTAATCCGAAATACAAAGATTTTTTTTAGAAATGTCATCACCCTTAAATCGTTGTTCCAAACTACTTTGGATTTTGACTTGTCTAAAATGTTATTCTGTGAGAAAAGGTTAAATAAGAGTTACGTAGAATATATTCAAAGTACTGGAAGTGAAATTTAACGACAAGTCCGCACTTGTATGCAAGGAAAGTAAGTGAAGTTTGCAATAATTATTGGGAAAAAATCAAATGATCGAACGTCACCTTCCGTAGAAAGACATCGATAACATGTGTCCTGTCTAAACGGTCATCATCATTCATATGACATTGAGTTGATGGATCGCCGCTGTCAATCAAAATGTCGATTAACCAATCAAATCATGTATTTATCCCGAAAGTGAATTTCCGACATTTATGTCGTGTATTTTTGTTGGTTTGGCGGCGTACTCGTGGCGAGTACATCTTATTCGATTTGCTTAATTTAAGGTCGGGGCATAAAACAAAAAGAAATTTGTTGTTTGGCGACCTAATCTTAATTGCAGCTTGACTAAGTTATGGTTATGAGGAGTTTAGTTTCTATAACAACAAAATTCTTTGATTTTTGTTGGATACAACATTCACTTCCGGCGTAAATGAAGTGGTCAATAGATTTTTTATTGACAGCTGTAAGCTGTCAATTATAGAAAGGTGATTCTAACGTGCAGTTGTACCTCTGTCTTAGCCTCCGCAATATCCGTGTAAAGGACCCCCTTGATTATGAGGTTTTCTTTCAAAATAACCCATTACCAGACTGCAAGTTTTAGACTGGTCCAAATTGGAAGGAGTTCAGGAAGAGAATACATTGTGGAAAATGAATGTCTTTATTTCACACAATGTTTTCCCAATTGTTTTTTCTCTAAGGATGTCAGAAATCGTAACAGCTGGGGAGGGGAGGATTTTTTAAGCTCAGAAAATTATTTTGGCGATGCGGTGGCGTTCTGTACTGATCGACACGGATCTTTTTGCAGTAAAAAAAACTGCCGGCGACGTTTTCGACCATTGGAAAATGTTAGAAATTTAGGAGATCTCGGAATATCACATTGCGATCTATCGATGAGCCTAGTTGGTATAACTGGGTTGGTGAGAGGGAGGTGGTTGTTGTTGTTGTTGTTGTTATGGTGATGTTGGTGGTAAACCGTTGGTAGTTTTTACAACTTTGAAGCTTTATTATGTATATTACTGGCTTCGAATAAGCTATACATTTTTCATGCTGATTCGATCTTAACTTACGTCTGACATCAATCCCTTAAAGAAAGACTGGGAACTCATTCCTCCCGGTAAGCAAAGAGCTGATTATCATAAATCTACCTTGAAACTTAGCTTTTGCTAGCTTAGATGTTAACTTTTGCCAAGAATAGTGTTCAAGATTCGCTTTCACTTCTTATTTTTGTTCATCAAGTTATAATATTTACTCGAATATTATGCAGTCCCGTCGGTAACGCCAGTTGTTTCTTACCCCCTTCCCTTACCCCCCTACAGTATATCCTTTAAAATTGATGTATAGTGTGTTGGTATATAATCGTATGAAAAAACCCAAATGAGGCTTGGTTTCAATTTTAGTCAATTACATAATTAGACGTGTTAAAAGAAATGTAACCTTTTTACTCATGACAAAATGTTAGACTGGTCCAAGTTAAAATAAGTTGCGGACGACAATTTAAACTTGATGAAATTTTAGATTTATCAACTTTCTGGGTAACCATTTTGTGAAATGAAGAAATTGCTTGTAAAGCAATTCCTTACTTTTGTAAAATATTTTCACAATTGGTCTTATTGAGGGGTATCGAAAGGCGTCATTGTATGGGAATGGAGTAATGTTACGACATCTAGTCAAACATCCCGGAGAACAATACGTTTGTTACAGCGATAAGTATAGCCTCGTTGTATCACTATGACTAGATCTCTGGCTGTTGTATTTTGTCTTTGTTACTCGACTTTAAGTACACACACCCTCTCTCATCATAACGCCACAGATATAGTAACCTAGTTCTTGGAACATATCCGCAAATTATATGAGCAGAACAGCTTAAAAAAATTCGAATGCATCTATGACAAAATGTCTTCTCTGTGTTAATAATAATTGAATAATCTCTGTCTCCACCCACTTACTTTGTTGTCCACGCACAACGACTCCAACAGGAAGTCCCGCTTCGATTTTTAACGGCCTTATTTTGCAAATTGTATGGCCTCACAACGTTTGGGTCACCAAACCAACGAAAATGTTTCACAAAAATGGCGGCCAATGTCGGAGATCAAAGCTTAATTCCGGGCTGAACGAATGATTTGATTCGTCGGTTGATTCCTTGATTGACAGCCGCGATTTGTCAATTCACCTAGAGCTTAAGTTATCAAACTTCTTTTACGAAAAACCGATCTATCATATCGGGAACTTCTTTTTTCAGCGTAGTCGAACTACGTGTTTCAACGGACTCAAAGATTTAGGTAGAAACAGCAGCCATCTTTTTGCTCGAGAAGTAGTTCCATGAAGATAGGCAAGGGTAATCCTTGAGAGGGAATTCATAAACGAAAAGCACTGATTGACTAGCCAACTGCCTGTGATTTAAAGGGAGCCTATTTCTTCATATATCAATATGAAAATTAGTTGAAATTAGTTCCCGTTAAAGCAACAACCCTATCTGAACCTTCTAAAGCCTAGGATTATGTATTTTTAATCATTATTGATAATTATTATTGTTATCAAAAGCATTATAATAATTACAATTGTCATAAGTTTCAGTATTTCTATCATAAATGTTATTGGAATAAAAATGAGGGTTTTCACAACAATTCTGACAATAATGAAAAACGGCAAAATATTTAGTACTAATTTAGACACACACACTCAAAGAAAACTACAAAATTCCTAAGTAAGCTTCCCCCCTTCAATTTTGAAACGTTCCAAAATAGCTACCCAACCTTAAAATGTTTCCTGCGAGGCCTGATTATCGATATTATTACAACCAACTACATGTATTATATTCTTATTAAATGTTGTTGAAATTGCTCCTGTTTTAGCCAAGACAATACTTGGTAATTATTTAAGTGTCGAAAATAGTAATGGCTGTATTCGTTGACAATAAGAATTTGACCTTTACAAATTATAGTCTGCAGGGAAAAAATCTGGTTTGAATCTATAGAGATCCCGACGACCTGTGTCCTTCTTGTCTAAAGATTAGAACCAAAGATGCCTACTAGAATCCTCTCAGGGATGGGAAAAATATCAGACCCTGTTAAAACTATGAAATCTAACCATTGACAGTATAGGTTTAGCTCTTTGAAAGATTTTCTGAACGTTCTACACTATTTTACCTTAATGCCGACAGGCAGGTTGACTTGATTGATTAACAACATTTTTTGCAAAATATATTGCCAGGTACATTAAAGCCATATCTTCCGTCACAACACACAACAATATAAGAAAATCCGACACGAGGTCCAAAAGCATCAATAGATATTGAGATTGAAATAATGAGATCAAAAAAGCCTTTCGCGGCAAGCCTCCAATTTATGAAAGAATTTTCGATACACACCCAATTTAAGATTTGTTTACATAAATTTATGACGTCCGTGATGACGTTTTCACTTTCACTAGTGGTACTACCAACCCGCTCGGTCACGGATAATGACGAAATCGCCCGTGAAGTTTAGTCATCGGTACCTGTGTATATAACAGTCAATGCCGAATAAACGAATATTCCCGTCGAAGAATCGGATGCATTCGTTTCAATCTCAGAATGTATAGAAACACGAGTTGAAATCGACACAAAATATATACTCTTTCCTGAGAATTTCACTCGTACCCTCGCTTTGCATATTGGTATTAAGAAGGCTCTTGCTTGCTTTAATGACTAAATAAACAATAGATTGTTAAAACTGTTTTTGCCTCCTCGGAGTAATATGGCTTTACATAAAAGTGAAATCTTTGGTTGGCAACCTAAACGTTGTAACGTTGAAAAAGCTATAGAAACGGTGTTTGGGTCGCCTTAACAACTAAAATGATTGAAACAACTGTAGCAGTTCATTTCTGTTCTAAATGAATAAATTTGTTGACAGTTTACACAATTAACACACATAGTTTGTTTGTTTGTTTGAATGGGGTTTTACGCCGCTTTCAACAATCTTTCAGTTATATCGCGGCGGCTGGAGCACCTAACATTGGATTCCTGGTATTTCTCACACCAATTCCAGCCACATATCCTTTCCTAGCCTACAGCTGCTATCCCACATAGGTCTACGATTATCGACCCATTGGTGGGAGACAAATAGTCGGAAAGGATTGGTGTAACACACATAGTACAGGCGCGTTTGCTTAAGGAACCATCTTTGTAAAGCCGCAAGTTACACGAAGCGAACACGATATAGAAAAGTTTTAAAAACACAAAGCTCTTGACATGAGGACGTAGCTGTCAAATAAATAGAAATTTTATTTGCAAGATCAAATGGAATTTGAAAATCAGTAGATTCTTTTTTCGTTTCTGCTAAATTCTAAGGCAATTCTGATATTTAATACTGGTTTTCCTTTATGCTACAAACAGATTATTTTTTCGGGTCCATTGGGCTTTCCTGGGTCCCGTGGGTAAATGTGCCTAAACTTGTGTGAGAGTTAACCAAAGAAACGAAGCAGTAAAAAAGAATTAGAAGAAAATGGTGATTAAAACGCATTGGATGAATAGGAAGATGATGGAGAACAAGAAGCAAAATACAAGCTAGACGTAGAAGCAAAATAAACGGAAGGAGGGTTAAAAAAAGTAAATAATATAATGTACTAGACATCTCGATTTGTTTGATTTGATTGATGCCACTTTTAACAGTATTTCAGTCAAGTCGCGCTGGCTAGAGCACCTAACCATGGATTCCCGGTAATTCTCACTCAAATTCTACCACTACATCCTTTCTGAGCTCCAGATGCTCATTCCCCTTAGGCTGATGGGAGAAAAATGTCGGAAAGGATATTTGCCTCGACCGGGGATCGAACCAAGCGTCACTAAACGTCTTGAACACACCCCACGATCACGTTTGAGCCCGTCCGTGACAATTCTGACCTCTTCACGAAATTGAGACGCAGTTATTGACTAACCTGGATAGCCGCATAGTTCATGTAGATATTACCCTGATCGCTTTAACCCATCGCCATATGATATGGCCAATAAATATACTGTAAACAATGCTAAGGAAAACTTTGTGGGAAAAGGAGAAATTGCTTTTGACAAGCCATTTCTACTTTTCCCACATTGTTTTCAACCATATGCAGTCATTTATTTATTTATTTTATTTTTTCCTTTTTTTTTTTTCGAATTGCACTCACTTTGAAATGTCGTCTACGACTTCTTTCATTTTGGACTAGTCTAACCTTTTGTTGTTTGAATTGGTAAAGATACTTTCAGAACCTTTTGGCCGGGCTGGGGGAATTTTAAAAAACAGTGACATCGACTGTGAATAGTGACTGCGATGAATAACGATCCTTGTTAGACGGTGTAAAATGTGAAGTCTGATCAGAAAAGAGACGCTTTGATTTTTCTTATCAATAATTAAGCTTGATATCCGTTAGTTTGATACCCATCTGCTCTGATGGAACCTCACAGATTTTTTCGGTTGTTGTTGTTGTTGTTGTTGTTGCTTCGGGGTGTGTTTTTTTCCTTAGTTCCTTTTTCTTCCATGAAGAGTTATATGAGCCTACACGTGATATTTCAAACAACTGTGTAGAGCCAAAGCATACCTAGCGTCTCGCATATTGACACAGAGTAATAAAACATTTGGTGATCCCTTAACACTTTGATTCAGTACTTGTGCGCATGTAATGATCAGGATCTAAACTTGCCGCTCTTGTTGAAATGATAGAAATGTCATGACAAGCCCCAAATGTATCGTGGTGTTCCTCCCGTTAAGCGATATTTTATTTCCGTCTCTGCAGTACACGCGGTTTTTTGTTGTTTGTTTGTTTGTTTGTTGTTGTTGTTGTTATTGTTGTTTATATTGACAGATGCATTGCCACGCCCACTGACTCCGATAGGAATTTCGTCTTAGATATTAAATGGCATGGTTCTAAAAAAATAAGACCATAGTTTACTCTAGTTTGAATAAGCTGCAGTTACGACTTTAAAGTCGCCAAACCTCCAAAAACGCTTCACATATATGTCTTACAATGTTGGAGTTTAAAGTTCGTTTCTGGCCTATCAGGGTCATTTGATTGGTCGATTGATTTTTGATTGACAGCGGCGATCGGTTAATTCAACGCGGGTAAGAGGTAAATAAGTTGGGCGCTGCCTTAATGAAATTACTGCGACGGAAATAAAAGTCAATTGGGTTCCTTATACGGTAGAGACGCAAATGAAACAACATGTAACATGTAACATTTACGTGGATTTGCTAAAGCAAATGCTAATGCCTCACGTTTGTTTGCCTGATTGCCAGACGGTAAAGCTTTAGACTGGTCCAAATTGAAAGGAGTTGCAGACGTCAAAAACAACTTGATGAAATTTTAGATTTGTTCACCTTTCTGGGAAGAAGACAATTAGGAAATGAAGAAATTGCTTGTCAAAAGTAATTTCTTCATTTTGCAAAATGTTTCCCTAGATGTTTATCGTGAGTGGCGTCAAAAAGCGTCATTGCGTGGGAATGGGTCAAAATAATTCAGAAAGTGTAATGAATTACAACTGACATATATACTTGATAACGTTATCATAGAGCAACCTAATTCAACCTCACATACGAAAACATGTTTGAAATACATGTGACCTCAGAAGGGACGTCTAAATTAGAATTCAAATCACACAACAAGTAAACTTCCCAACACTGTCCTTTAATGTCCTGAAAACAGACGAAAGGTAAGATTTGTTAAATTGATGTTGTTATTGGTGATAATGGTGAGGCTAGGCAAGGATGTAGTTGTAATATATAGGAGTGAGAAATACCAAGAATCCATTGTTAGTTGCTCCAGCCGCCGCGATATGACTGAAATATTATAAAGTGGCGATAAACCCCATTCAATCAATCAAACAATCCTCTATAGTGCAGTCGGTAGCCCGTCGGACTCTTGTTCGATTCCTGGTTGCAGCAAACATCCTTTCCGACATTTGTCTCTCACCAATGTGTAGATAATCGTAAACCTAAGTGGGTGAGCAGCCCCGGGAGCTCAGAAGAAATATATTGATAGTGCTAGTGTGAGAAATACCAGGAATCCATTGCTCCAACCTCCCCGATATGACTGAAGTACTGTTAAAAGTGGCGTTAAACCAAATCAATCAATCATCTTCTTTCTAGCTTTAAGAATGAACACATCTTTATTCTTAACAATGTGATTGGAGGTTGAATTTATTAAAAAAAACATATACCGAAAATTTGAGGATCGCGAAGTGAATCAAAGAATCAATCGACTAATTAAATCATTTACTTATTTAAAGTGGAGGTGAACTTTGGACTCCCACATTGGCCGACATTTATGTGAACCATTTTTGTTAGTTTGGCGATTTGAATAATGTAACTACAGCTTAATCAAGCGGTAGTAACGAAGTCTAGATGTTACATGTTACTAGCAATCAATTGTACAAATTATGGAAGGTTATCGAAGTGGAATTTCTTCTTGGAAGACAGTGGACATGACCTTTGATCGGTCATTTTTCCAATCGCTGGCCCCGCCCTGACTCCGTAGGCCACGCACAATGACTCCGACGGGAAGTCCCGCTTCGATTTTCAAAGGCGTTATTTTGCAAAGTTTATGGCAAGTAACATGCAAATAATCAAAGTACTGAAATTACTGTAAGTTAGCAAAGCATAGTTTTGTTAAGGAATCTTTTTTGCAAAAGGTTATCATGATAAATAAACGAGCCTAAAGTAACCCAGGAGTTAGCCCGTTACAACGTGAAAAAATCTTAAACTGGTTCAAATTGAAAGAAGTTGCAGACGACAATTTAAAAGTGGCTGAATTTAGAAAATCTTTCCAATGGTAACAAGCATTTTTTCTATTTCTATTTTTCTATGTACTTAAGCTATCAAAGCTGACGCTTTGTTAGCTAAAAAGAGAATAGTTGTTTGGCGTTTAGATCGCCAAACCAACATTAAGGTAAACAAAAATGGCGGCCAATTATGGAGTTAAAGACTCGTTTCTGGTCTAAATGAATGATTTCATTGGTCGACTGGTTATTTGATTGACAGGATTGATTGGTCAATTGTTTGCGTAGTCAAGAGTGAAATATAGCTTTTGATCTTTGATCGCTCACTCCTACTTGTACACCTATAACCGATTATCGTTTAAAATGTTCTCGATTTACAAGCTAGAAAAGATTGCATTATGTGAGCGAAGACGCTAATCGGTCTTGGTCAAGTAGCACATTATCATCGTCAGTTAAAAGTCTCGCCGTTTATGTGTAAATCCGGTTTTCTAATGTCGCCACCGTAGCACATGCCCATATGAGCGACGCCCTCAGAAGACGGTAAGATGTTACGAGAAAAGTGCAAGGATACAGGAAGAAACTGCTGAGAGCTCCGCTTGGTACTTTAGCGTGCTCGATTGATAGTACCGATACAAGGGGGCCTCGGTTTAACAACTCATCCGAAAGACAATTGGTTTGTTGGTTGGTATGGTCAGCCTAGGGCTCGAACCAGTGAACTTGGGGTTTGAAGTGATCTACAAACTGAGCTTATGAGGCTCGCCATTTACATTATGTTCCTAATACAATACACGAAGGAAGTGACGTAACGAAATCAAAAGAACTCCCGTTCCGAACAAATACTGGAAAAAGAGATTTGATCCAACAGAAGTCCACCTGAGGTCAAATTCAAAATATAATTATATAAGGCAGAATGGTCCGCAAAGATTTAGAAAATCGTAAAACAGCGAAAATATTTTACCTCGACCAGCCTGCCAAGTCTGACCTGGATCGATACTTGTACATGTAACAACATCTAGAAGACACTTTTTGCAACATGGGCAACTTACATCGGTCTTATTACAGTATAATTACGTGATATCTCCATTCTTCCCTCGCCTTTCTTTGAAAAATGGATCGAAGAGTACAGACACTCGATCCCAAAAGAAAGTACGGTCAAATTTCAATTTTTGATATTTACATTTTCTCTGAACTGGTTACCAGATTACAAATCTTAGACTGGTCTAAATTGAAAGTAGTTGCAGACGACAATTTTAAGCTGATGTGATTACATATAAATACCTTTGATTTACGATATATAAAAATGCTGTTGATAAAGATGAAATTGCTTGTGACAAACAATCTTCATTTTCCACAATGTTTTCCAAAGCTGTTTTCTTGTCGTACTAAGTAGGGGTAGTGTGGGAATGGGTTAAACAACGAATAACCCGAGAATTCGGAGAAAACGTAAAGAAAGTACATTTGATTGTTATTCATAATTAGGACCGGGATAGCTTGACGTTATACTATCATTTTGATAAATATTGTATAAGACGGCCAAACAGTGGCTCTGTTACACAGTTGGCTGTCTACAGTAATTTGTCGCGGCAATGTCTTAACCCACTCCCACACAACCCCTCCTTTTTACGCCTCTCAAGAAAAAAAGCTTTGGAAAACATTATGGATACAATGTCCACAATGTTTTCTATCCAAAATTATGAAAAAATCTAAAATTCCATCCACTTGAAATTGTGGTCTGCAGCTTCTTTCAATTTGGACTAGTCTAAAATTTCATTGTGTGGGAATGGGTTAAGATATCTCAGTTAGGCTGGTGATGTGCTGATCAACAATAATTGGCCAGTCGCTGGTCACGCCCACTGACTTTGCTGTCCACGTCTACTGCTCCAACAGGAATTTTCACCTTGATATCAAGTAGATTCATTTTACAAAAACTATGGCCAGTAACAGGTAACAAACATGCTACAGCTTGTATAAGCTGTAGTTACGACGATTAAATCCCCGATCAACAAAAATGCTTCAAATAAATGTCGGCTAAAGTAGGAATTCAAAGTTCACTTCTGGTCTAAATGAATTATTTTATTGGTCGAATGGTACTTTGATTAATTGACGCGATTCGTGAATTGGTTTGGTAAACTTCTTTTACCATAATGTAAAGCCGTCTTCTAAATTCAAATCAAAGTACTGAAAGTACTGCAAGCTAGATAAGCATGGTTTAGTTAAGTCATCTTCTTTGTCAAATATTATCATGTTAATTAAACGAAGTTAGTTAAAGTAATCAAGGAGTCAATCAATTCCCACACAATCCCTAATTTTTACGCCCCCTAATAAAACAGTTCTTAAAACCAATGTGAAAAATGAAAAATTTGCTTGTTAAAAGCAATTTCTTCATTTTCAACCTTGTTTTCTACCCAGAAACATAAATATTTTAGAATTTTCAACAATTTGAAGTTGCGATCTGCAACTTATTTTAAGACTCTAAACAGAGTTATTTTGAACACGGTGTGCTCAATTGAGCTAAAAATACCCAAGAGTTGAACTTGCAGGCAGAGTTTGCAATATTAGAATTACTTTTTACGGCGTAGGCATTCAATGGATTTTGCGGTTAAGTCTCCAGTGGCAGTTTGCACTCGTTGAACTCTGAGAAGACCTCAAAACTTTGTCTGTTAACTTAAGCTATCAAAGCTTACGCTTTGCTAGCTAAAAGGGGATCTTATGATAAATGGACCTAACTTGATAAAAGTAAGTTGAACTTCTTTTTTGAGGGTAATAACTTTACACGGACCTGTGAGAACACGGGGTTTACTGAGTCTTACACTTGCGACACTTTGTTGTTAAAATTCTAGAAATAGAGATTATCACTCAGAAAACCCTCCCTTCAAACTCCGCTACACCAGTCTACTTTTCATAGTTGAAATTGTAAACAACTCACAAAATCTCTTCAGTCTAAAAGCAATTTCTACGTCCCTGATAATCAAGTAGCATTTAATTTCCGGCAATTTAATATTTTTGTATATTAGGTAGTAAAAATATAGTAACATGAGTTTTGACTTCTTTTGATATTAAGTATAGTTATGACACAACAGTGTTCCGTCCCTCACATCAATTCGTAATTGACAAGTTGACAGGTTTACTTGTCTAGGATAATAAGTATATTACGTTTAATATCAAACACATAATTTACGATGTCTATTATAACTCGCTGGTTTTTCACGAACTTTTACAGAATGTCAACAATATTGAAATAGTGTTTATTCTATGACATTAGCTTTCAGTTTTAATTACCAAACTTTAAAACTTAGTCGAAATCAAGACTTTCAGACGATTGTCAAAAATTAGAAAGTACAAAACTAAGGATAGGCTTACATATTCAAAACGGAAGAATGCATTGTGTTAAAAGAGAAATTAGTGACTTTTAATTTCTCCTTTTAGTAAGATGACAACTTTAATGATCTGTGATCCGTAACACAATGCAAATAGGGAACATCAAGGAATCTATACAGAATTTCTTTTTTTAACATCTAAATACAGCAGAGGTCAGTAACAGTTGGTCTTAAAAATATGAAAAAAACTATGCAGTATAATCATTTTACATTTATAAAATCTCATAAATGTGAAAGATTTCCACGCGTGTGGGTCAAACAAAGAATCAGTTGACCAATCAAATCATTTTTTTCGACCGGAAGTGAACATACAGTCAAGTGAAGCATTATTGTTGGTTTAGCGACTTAAACGTCGCCACTACAGCTTACTCATGCAGTTGTTACTACATCTAGGTCTCGAAGCGACCATTTTTAGCTAGCAAAGCGTCAGCTTTGATAGCTTAGGTTAGCAGACAAATTTTGAGGTCTTCTCAAATTTCAACAAGTCAAACTGCCACTAGAGGCTTAACCATTAAGTCTATTGAATGCCCACGCCATAAAAGTAGTTCCTATGTATTTCAGGAATATTGCAAACTCTATTCAAATTGTAGAGTACTCTTTCAAAAAACATGATATTTAACCCATTCCCACTCGATTCCGTTTTTTAAGCATCTGAAGAAAAAAGCTTTGGAAAAAATTATGGACAATAAAGAAATCGTTGTTACAAGCAATTTCTTCATTTCACCATTGTCTACAATGTTTTCTACCCAACAAATGGAAGATTTTCTAAATTACCTCGACTTGAAATTGTTGTCTGCAACTTCTTTCAATTTAAACTAGTCTAAGATTTTGTCATGTCTAAATGGGTTAACTGTTACCTTTATCGTTTATTTATCGTGATAACCTTTGGCAAAAAATTAATACTTAACAAAACTATGCCTTGCTAGCTTAAAGTACTTTCAGTGCTTTGATCTTATTATTATTATTTGTTGTTACACGTTAATGAAAATAGATTTTGCCAAATTGATAGAGGATGATCGTTTGTTTCAGTGTAAGATCGATTTATATTTCATTGAGTGAACAACAAAAGCTTTATTTTCACGAGTGGCGAAGCCACGGGTGAAAATAAAGCTTTTGATGTTCACGAAATGAAATATTAATCAATCTTACTCGAAAAACAAACGATTGTTCTATTTCTTTAATCCAAAAATTAGACAAAATGCGAAAATTATATGACACATTCCCCGCTTATGAATACGTCACTTATTTGGCTCTGCTTAGATAACTACAGATAGGGTGAAATGAACGGAAGAGGGGCATAAGTTTTTGATAATTTCACTGGAAAGGCGGCGAGTTTATCAAATAATAATCTATTTATTTCTCGATAATCCACCTAAAAGCATTATAGAAAGTTGTTTAATATCGAAGCAGAATTTCTTTGGGCGTGGTCAACTATCCGTCAATCAGACCAGGATCGATAGTTTGCTCTCATGCCGGATGGTGCTTCTTCATTTGAAGGGCCGCATTATCTCACCTCGTATGAAGGAAGGAATGCTCGGGAAAGACTTTAAGATTAAAAAAAATGTTTCGTTGGCGTAAATCTGTTTCAATACATATTTTAGTTTCTTTCGTGTTATGGTGTTCACTTTATGCTTATCAGAAGTAGTCAATAAAAAAGGGTACCATAGTGATATTTTCCACCACACAGTTGGCGTCGACGGAAGGATAGGAAATGTGCAAGAAATTCATCTTTCAATCCCAAGTCATAAATGAACTTAAAACATTCTTTTGTAACGTTACCAGGTTAAGAATACAATGTAACATAAAAAAATCGACATTATACACGTCTTAATTTTTTCGCCTAACGCATTCAATATGGGGTAATAAAGGCGACGCGCGAATTCGACGTTCTGAGCCGACAAATAACGTTATGATTGAACGACGTCACGTCGTGAAATCCTCCGAGTCGCCTGACGACTGTTTCAAAAGTTGGATCTGCTGATAGAAAACACAATTTTTTATCGATGTGTTTGCAACTTTGTACATAAACTGAATACGAGGCTTAAATTTGAGAAAATTTAAGTTTAATCAAATATTTTGAGGAAAACCAAATACGCCCTTTAGTCTTTTTTCAGGATTTTACAATGCTGCGAAAAGAAAATGTGCGAAACGTAAATCCTGAAATCTTCATTAATAGATAAATCATTTTGATATCAACATTCGGCGAAAGTTGCAGCTGTAATTACGACGTTTTGCTTTCCCGATAACGATTTTGTTGACAAACTGAAAATGCCATTTTAAGAATTATTTTTACAGGTTTTGCATACGACAATTCAAAGGCGATTTTATTTGGAAAAATAATCCTTTAGTAGGGTAAGAAATGTTGTGAAAAAGAGGAAATTGCTTGTTTACAAACACATTCTTCTTTTTCCACAGTATTTTTTAAGTACAAAAGCACAGAGACATAAAAAGATACTATACTGGTAAGAGTTAACATAGAGCGCTAGAAGGGTTAGTTGAAAAAACTTCGTAAGTGTCTATACAATGTTTATACAATTACAACATTTTCGCCGAAAGTAGTCCTTATATACATACACATATTCTAGAGTGAAAATTAAGAGTTACTTTTACACAAAATTAGAATGTAAAAAAATGTTTACAGATGTATAACATTTAACTCCCAGTTCAAAAGGCGTTGACTACAAACGAATCTGACATCGCAAAAAATGGCAGTGTTAACTATGACATATTTCAAATGGATAAAAATGGAAAATATTCTCAGAGCATCATAGAATTATAGAAATTTGAGTTCGAGTGAATTGAATGAGGATTAACACCACTTTTAACATTAAAACAATTTTAAGTCACATCGCAGAGGCTGGAGTACCTTACCATGGATTCCTGGTATTTCTCACCCGTACTACCACTACATCCTTTCCGAGCCTCCAGCTACTAAGCCTACATAGGTTAATGAAAATCCACCCATTTGTAGGATACAAATTTCGGTAGGATATTTTAGAATTTTGGTAGAACACAGACGAAATAAGATCTGATTTGATGGTAGTGCTGGCATACAAAAGTTACTTAATACCGTTATTACAGCTGCTTTGCGATATTTTGTGTGAATATCGGTGATATTTGAGTTACCAGAATATTCTGATATATACCTTTCAATAACAAAAACCTTTACGGCCGTTGATTAGTTTGCCTTTTCCCTCCCTTTTTGCGAATATTGGTAAATCTAGTTGAGGAAAATCGTTGATAGAGCATGAATATCATCTTGTGATGAAATATACATGAAATTTCAAATCAGGAATCGCTCCTGGCTAAAAATGTGAATTTGACCCAATAGAAGGCTTGGCCTCTAATTTAATTGCCATAAAAATTGATCATAAAATCATCAAATATCAAATGGACATTTTCCTTGCTCATATAATCATATTTTATCTCAGAAGCTTTAGTTTGAAACATTGTGACAAAAAAGGAAACATGTTTAGTAATAAGGCGATATATTCGTATAGCTAATACTATATAACAGTCGTGACTTGCCTTAGAAAGACCCTTTAAGTCAAATTTCAAATCATTTTGTATTCAGTGTGTTTGGTTAGAGGAAATTGTGAAATATTTAGTTGACTTGCCAGTTTAGATTTTAGATACTTTTTGAATATGCTAGCACACCTAATTTCATAACCGCTCATAATGAAGGTTTATCGTGAATATCTTTTGAGAAAATAATGTGAGATTTGAACTTATTAAAACTTTTATTTGGATATCATTAAAGCGGGACCAGTTTTACCCAGGAATCTTACCCGGTTTTACGATGTTTTCTCCTAGAAAATGGCAGATCTGAAATTCCAGACACGGACAAGTTACGAAGTACCTTTTGATTTCCCGTCCGAAGGTGTGGCATGTAAGCTAACCAAGTATTTTATGCTGCTTCAGGTAAGACATTTAAAGAAATTTCCGCATTTTCTATTCATTATTTATTTCTTATTCATTAAGACATGTACACATATATACTGATAATTCTTATTCTTGTGTAAGAAATATGACAAGAATGAGAAAAACATATTTATTTAACCCATTCCCAAACGACAAAGTTTTAGAGTCGTCCAAATTCAAATGCAGACCACAAAACATAGATGATTTTAATTGAAAAGAATATGGTATATGAGGTAGTAAACATTGTGAGTAAAGAAGAAATTGCTTGATACAAGTAAGTTCTTCTTTTCTCTCAGTGTTTTACAAACCTATATTTCTTTGACGTGTTAATGTTGAATTGCGTGGTAATAGATTATTATTTTATTATTATTATTGTTATTTATTCATTTAATTATTTATTTTATTTTCGTTTTTTAAATGCTATTTTACTTATCTTTTTATCTTAACTAGACCCTTCAAGATAGAAAATCAACCCAATATCTGTAAAAGTAACGATCTTTGTCAGGATGTGCAAATTGCGCTGGCTGAACAGGTTCGAACATTTTGCAGAATTTCTTGCTAAAGAATTTTCACTCTACCTCAATCCGTAGAGTCATTTCCTTAATAATGAAATTCGGATGTCTTGCCTTTCAAAAGTAAGTGCGAAAACTTGAGATTTTTATGTTCGGCAAGTTTGACCTAGAAAAACGACCTTATAGAATCGCCTGTTCTTGAGACGATCTACTTTCAAACGTTCGCAAGAATTATTTTCAAGACGATCCATTCTTGTTTAGCTGGTCGGGTGTATTTATTTGTTTAGTTCATCTGTTTTCCTTCTTTCTCTAACCCTTATTTTTCATAAATTTATTTCACTAATTCATTCATTTAAGCTTTTATGAAACCTTTAGAATGTTACACGCTCATTTGAATTATTTACTTTTTTGTTGTATTGTCATTGTTCTGTATACAGTATATCTTTAAAGTGTTGTTGAATAATAATTTATTAATTTTGATTGTTTTATTATTATGTTTTTTTTTTTTTTTTTTTTTTTTTTTTTTTTAAGTTTCGCTTCTGTAATTCCTTTAACCCAAGCCCAAGATTTAAAATGTTTTTTTCAAAAATTAGACTGGGAACTAAAATCCCAAAACTAAACATAGATATAGATATATTTTATAAATTTGTTCCTAATTGAGTGTTAGTATAAATGAATTACTAAAATTTTAGCAATAGTATATTATGTTTTAAATCACGAGCCATGCAAAACAAAATCAATTGGCTTAGGCTTGCAAAGTTAATGTTTCCTTATTCTAAAACAAAAGTTTAACAGTATATCTTATTTCATTTTCGGATTGTAATAAAACAATCTAAACTTAAGAGAAAGACGCGGAGTTTGTAACTTTGTAGCATAGTATTCCATAGAATACGTGACAAGAGAAATTTGCCTAGAACAAGAACACAAACTATGTCCCCCTTTTTTTAACGTACAGTAGAGCGGTGTTTTTGATACCGCTTGAAAAGTAAAATAAAAATCTAACACCTCGTCTACCTTCACACACTTTTTACACCGATCTATCTATTTCCGGAACACCGCCCGGTTCTCCTCTTAAGGTATATGTTGTAGACACGGGTAGACACTACCTATACCACAACAGGATTCAAAAACGGTGCCCTCCTGGATTTTATCTTCATTCTCGGGAACACCCAAAAGTCACAGTGGGACAGTTACAGATGTATGGGGGATGTTCTAAGACATCTGGCCCTGATTCATGCAGATATTCTTGTACAGTAGCGGTGCTGGTGTGTTATCATGGAGTAATTTGATGCCGCGGACACCGGTGCGCGGTCTGCGTTTCTGAAAGAAGTCAACAAGTTTACTAAGAACACTTTCTCTGTAAAACTTTGCGATGACAGAACTACTTTTCGGGACTGGAATTGGAAGTACTGCACCTTTCGAATCAAAGAATATCGCATACAACATGCGATTTCATGTTTTGCAACGGCGCGCAATGACAGATGTGTCAAACTCAGATGAAACAAAAAACGTATATTTAGCATTAAAATCGGATTGCAAATTATCCAGGTTTCATCACCTCTAAACGACGAGGGTCACTTTTATCATATTTACTATGACTTACGATGCAAGTCTAACATGACTTTTTTATGCTCATCAGCGAGCAAATGGGGCATCAAACGCGCGTAGATCTTTAATAGCCCAAGTCGTTTACGTAAGATCTTCAAAGCACTTACCGAATAAAGACCACATAATTCTTATATGCCCAGCTTGGCATTACTTGTGTTTTCGCAGTTACAACGTTCTTTTCCTTCAAAAAACTGGACTACCCATGACTCCTGACTATCATGGAAATGACGTACCCAATTTCAAATTGGAGCACCATTCCCATAAAACTGTTGCAAATCAGCATAAATATCTGTTGGCGCAGACCCGAGCTGTGGAGACAAAATAAATAAGAAAACCATACTCGAGCTAAAACCATAAAAAATATGGCGATTGAAATTATAAGACCAAAATAATTCTAAGCAGTAAGCCTACAACTGATGAAAGTAGTTTTGATATTTCAAATTGTGACCCACCACGATTTAAGGTTTGTTTACATAAAACTATAACGTCAGTGATGACGTTTAACTTTCGCTAGTCATTCAAACAACTAGCTCAGTCACGGAGATTAACGAACTCGTCCGCAAAGTTTAGTCATCAGCACCTGTGCATATAACAGTCAACATTAAATATAAGCGATTTATTCTGAGAAGAATCTGGTTCATTTGACTCTTTCGCAAAATGTGAACAAACACGAGTTGAACACAAAAGAAATTCACTCCTTTTGCATATCGATATTAAGGAGGCTCTTGTTTGGTTTAGTGACCAAAAAACGTTAGATTGTTTAAACTGTTTTTCTTCCTCAGAGGGAAGATCTATTTTCAAATGCTTACTCTACGAACTTACAAAATGTCCCTCGGACATACAATTTAAATTCTCTAACGTTCAATCAATTACATAGGGAATGTTCGTAATATTTCATTTTATTGTATATTTGTCACTCTTTGTCCACATTTACCAAGTAAACATGTAATAATAAACTACAAAGCTCCCAGTTTTTGTGTACTTTTCATGTAAAACAAGGTGTCATCTACCATCATACCGCTATAAAATATGGAGTTGACGAACTCTAACAAGAACGAGTACATTACTGGACAAGGTACTTCAAAAAACTAACCCTTAACTCTTATTTGTAAACCGTCAGGCGAAAGGGAACTTTTCAGGAAGGAAACAAATAACCGACTCTGGTCAGACAACGCGAAACATGCAGGCTGGCCAGGTTCGAGCATTTTCGCTTTGGGAAGAAATTTAGTAATCCAGAATGGTCATCTTGACTCACAATGGGTTATGTTTCAAAATCCATCTCTGATTTACCACTGAGTTGAAGGAAATGCGACATGCTTTTACCTCCCTCTGATCAAATATACCCCTGTTCTATTAATAGATGTATGTTTCCACGGACCAATCAGGTGCTTCATCTGATGGCATCATTGAATGTTTAGAGCGAAATGGTTGAGGTTGAGAACTATTTGGTTGAGTGTCCGATACTTAATGTCAACAGATTGTTGCGGAAATTGAAGCTTTGTCTTAATTTCAACTACCATCATGACTACAAATATTTTTATTCAAACGTATTTGTCATTTTTGAATTTTCAATAAACTTAAAATAATTACATAGACAGCCGTCGACTTTTATTTTTACCCATTAAACCCCTCGTAACTCCATATAGATCTTAAAATCGAGTCGACGTTCGGGGAACATACACTTTCAAATGTTACAAATGGAACGGTGGGCGAGCAATTTTGAATAATTCTGATTGGAATGAGCGCCAATTTAAGTAATGATATGTGTATTACAAGAATTGTTGAAATGGCCGTCACTGTATTAAAGAGATCTGTACTAGCCAATTGCATTTTTTTTATCTAAGTACTAGGTAATCTTTAAGCGTACGTGTTCATTAACTGTAATTAATTTACCAACGTTATTTTTTTCTGAAGAGAACAACTCCTTCGAACAATGTTAAACTTCGCGATGTCCTAACTGTACTGAATAATGAGGTCAAACAAGCTATATGTCGAATGGTCAAAAGGGCATTGTATCGTCAATTGACGAACAAAAACCTCGTAACTACAGATTGTTTAAGCTATAGCTACGAGGTCTTTGCTCGGCAATCGACTACGTTTTGTATTAATAAAAGACGATAAACGATTGAAGTCGAATTATTTCTAATTTGTGAGGGGTCATTGTTATAGTTTTTGGCAAAAAATGTGCAAAGGTGGTAATTATTCATTCGTTGAAGGAGCGTTAAAGAGGAATCTTTCAGGAATTTATTTTTTAAAAATGATTTACCTCGAAACTAGAATATAAATGCAATTGCGGGCGTCTAGACACCAATAGTACGAAAAAAGAAAAAAAATCTTGGAATATAACAGAATCGTGATTCGTAAAATTAAAGAAAATACTTTTTAAATGCCAGCAGTTTAGAGATGGGTCTCCTTATATCAACATTAGAGGATTTCACTAATGTATTTCTGCTTTGTTTTGTGGTGCAAGATTGTGCGAGTTTACAAGTAATATGTGTTTAGTTTGCAACTCCATGTACCCTCAGTGATATAACAGCATCACTAGCTTGTGCGGTTAAGAATTTTTAGAAAAACATGTTAGAAAAGAACCTTGGAAGATAATAAAAGATTTGAGCTGAAATTTCTTTAAATAGACATAGAAATAATTCACTCATGTATTTCTGCGTTGTTTGATGGTGCAAGATTATGCGGGGTTTACAAGTAATATGTTTTTAGTTCGCAAATTCATGTACCCGCAGTGATATCAGCATTGCTAGCATGTACAGTTAAGAATTTAAAAAAAATCATTGGAGATAATAAAAACGTGGTTCTTAGAAATAAAAAATGTATATTGTTTGAATGCCAGCAGATTTGAGCTAAATCTCTTTAAATAGACACAAAAAGAATTCATTAATGTATTACAGATTTGTTTTGTGGTGCAATATTGTGCGGGTTGTGTTTAGTTTGCAAATTCATGTACTCGCAGCAATATGTCAACATTTCTGGCTTGCACAGTAAGGAATTTAAAAAAAAAAACATTAAAAAAAGAAAAGAACTTTTGAGACAATAAAATCACAATTTTTGAAAGTGAAAAAATATTTGAACGTCATCACATTTGAGATAAATCTCTTTAAATCAACACAAAAGGAATTCACTTATGTATTTCTGCTTTGTTTTGAATTGCTAGAATGTGCGGGTTTACAAGTAATATGTGTTTAGTTTGCAAATCCATGTACCCGCAGTGAATATATCAGCATTACTAGTATGTGAGGTTAAGAATTTTAAGAAAAATATGTTAGGAAAGAACTTTGGAAGATATTAAAGGATTTGAGCTGAATTGAGGAATTTTAAAAAGAAATGCATTAGAAAATCGAAAACTAACCGCCATAGCATTTGGAAAATTAGAATTACGTCACAGAATGACGGTGAGTAATTCTTAAAGTTGTGTTGACAAAAGATTTCAGGGCATTACATGTGTTTGCATTTTGGTATTTCATCAACAGAATGTACATACTTTTTTCACCCAATACCAGACGACAAATTTTTAAACTGGTCCAATTTCAAAAATGTTGCAGACGACAATATCAGTTGATCAAATTTTATTTGTATTTCCCTTTTCCAATAGAAAATATTGTGGATAATGAACAAATTACTTGTAACAAGTAATTTCTTCATTTCCGACCATATTTTCCAAAGCTTTTTCCTTGGAAGCACCAGAAAGCGTGATTGTGCGCGAATGGGTTAAGTTATACGCTTACAAATTTATATATATTCATATTGTCGGAGCTGTATGTCTTCCATAAAAAAGGTTTTATTTGTTTCATAGGTGGGATAAATCATTCGGCCGTTTCATGGAACGACTAAAATTGTATTTCAATCATTCGTGAAATTGCTGAAAATCTGGTTTAAATTAAACATTTTGAATGATAAAATTTCACCCAATCTGTTTAATGAAATCAAGAGTTTATTAACCCTTGTCATGTTGAACTTGGAATACTACTGTTTTGGCGGGAGGTATAGGTAAAGATCAGCCTGCACATATGTGCAGTCTGATCTTTGCCTACATCACCTCCTTGTCCTATCCAACATCATTTTCCAAAAGAAATAACGACCGATATGTAGTACATCAAGTATTTTGGGCCCTTTGATTTTATTGCATTTCAAAATAGAATGACAATAACTAAAAGCGATAAATGAGTAGGCATATATTAAAGACTCCCTCCATTCTTGATAAGCAAACTGTTGCGATTGCTTTCGTAACAGATTCATATCTATTCATCTATGAAAACCATTATCACATTGTTCATTGATATTTCATAAGGTGATGAAACCTCCAATACAAGATTGATTGATTAATTTATTGATTAGGTTATTCAGTATCAACAAAAATGGATGTAAATTCATGCAGATTCGCATTGTTTAACCCTTTACCGGATGAGAGAATTTTGGACTGCTCAAAAATGAAAAAAAAAGGTGGAGACAACAATGTTAAGTTTGTGGAATTTAGGATATTTTTCACATTTCTGGGTAGAAGGGTAAAAAAATGAGAAAAATGAAGAATTTGCTTGTCTCGAGCGATTTCTCAATTTTACAAAATGTTTTCCAATTTTTGTTGTTGCTGTTGTTGTTGTTGTGTTTTGTTTTCAAGGGTGTCAAAAAGCGTCATTGTTTGGGAATCTGTTTAAGCGAAAAAGAATACTTCAAATCAATGTTAGCTATCTTTAAATTAACTATAGATTTTCTTCTTCATTTTGTAACTTGTTTGCAACAGATTAGCTCATTGTATGACATTAAGATTTTAGGAACAGTTTGCAGATACTATATACTCCGAAGTATTTGTTAATTCATATATGAGTAACATATATGGTTGCAGAAGATTTTAAAAACATAACACTGTATACTGTTATTGAAAATAAACCCACCCATAGTTGCCAATTTTTTATAAATCAAGGATAAATTCTACGAATTCGGTAGAACATAATTGCTTAAGATTAATGACACCCACTGACCTGTATGTGAGATGATTTTTAGCTAGCAAAGCGTCAGCTTTGATAGCTTAAGTCAATAGACAAAATTTTGTGGTCGTCTCAAAGTTCAACGGGTGCAAACCGCCACTGGAGGCTTAACCACTAAATGCTTACGCCATAAAAAGTAGTTCATATGTATTTCAGGATATTGCAAACTCTCAATGCAAGTTCATCTCTTGGGTGTTTTAGTTCACTTTAGCACATCGATCTTCAAAGAAGTTGCAGACGACAATTTCAAATAGTTGAAAATTCTAAAATATTTATCTCTCTAGGTAGAAAACAATGTGGAAAAAGAAGAAATTGCTTGTAACAAGCAATTTCTTCATTTTCCACATTGTATTCCACAACTATTTTCTTGAGGGGCGTAAAAAGGAGGTTTTTGTGGGAATTGGCTCACTCCTTGGATATTTAAACCGAGATTCTTTATCATGATAACGTTTCACAAAAAAGATTACTGAACGAAACAATGCTTTGCTAGCTTACAGTACTTTTCAGTACTTTGATTAAAAATATATGATAACAAACCCCGTCTATAAAAGCGGATCAAGAAGCTAATAAGACATTTGAGAAAAGATTAGTATCAAAGTTTTTTTGTCGTCGATTGATTTGATTGTGTTTGGTTTTCATGGTAATAATGATAAAAATAACTTTATTCAACGAATGCAAGACATGGAGACAGCATTTTCAATTTACAATGAATAAAAAGTGTCTTTTTACAATGTTGCCACTTATCTCCTTCCATATCTCTCTCTCTTTCTCTCTTTCTCTCTTTCTCTCTCTCACACACACTCTCTCTCTCTTTCTCCCTTTCTCTCTCTTTCTTTCTCAATCCATTAATAAGCAAACATGAACGATGTAAAAATCAATCACTAAAATGGAACACACAATGAATGAGGTGATTAAAAAAAAGTTTGGATACAATTGTCTAAGGACGGACACGCTGATTTACAATGACTGGTAACCCAAGGTCTTATAGAACATTTTTTTTTAAAGTCTTCACATGTAATATACATATATATTAATTACATGACACACTCCAAATGCAAATTGTGTGATTGTTACCATTAATTAAATCAATCAGTAAGTTTTGTATGAAAGAAAGATAAAATGTGGATTTCATGAGTCATGCGGAAATTATCGACCCTGGTCACACTGCGCAAACTGATCAGTGTCGAAATTCGCTTTTTGTAAGATTTTTTGTTCTAGAACGGCAATTCTACCTTACTCTATGTCTGTTTCTAATAAACATGTCTGATTAACCCACCATCTCTTTTTCAAATATCTATTTTTCGAAGTAGTCGGAAGGATCTATTTAGTTAGTCAGGTCGTAATTTTTAACCCATTCCCACTCAATGACATCTTTTGGCGCCCCTCTAGAAGAACAATTGGGAAAATATTGTGGAAAATGTAGAAATTGCTTGTTTTCTACCCAGAAGATGAAAATCTGAAATTTCATAAACTTTTAATTGGCGTATGCAGCTACTTTCAATTTGGTTGATTGAATGAATGGGGTTTAACGCCACCTTTAACATTATTTCAGTCATGTCGGGGCGGCTGGAGAACCTAACAATGGATTCCTTGTATTTCTCACACCAGTACTACCACTACTGGTAATGTATTTTAACACCTAACAGGGAATTTTTGTCAATATTCCAATGATAAAAAGCTTGTCATATGTTGTTACATGTCAACTGAAGTCGCATACATACCAAATAAGAGCATAGTATCACCAATAGTCTTTGGGGTAAACTGGATGTATCTATGGAAAAGAGGCAGACAGACAGAGTGACATGAAAAGAGAGAGGGGGATAGAGAGAGAATAAAAATAAGTTGAGTTCCCTTTTCTATGACCGTAATTTTAACCGCATAATTTTATTCAGTAACAAAGAAAGCATGAAAAGTCATAAACTGTAATACGCATTTTTAACGCACTGGTTTGAGAAAAAGAGTGTCCTTACATGTAAAAGTATGCCCAAGAAATAATCCAAGCTATTCATTTGCCAGATTTTTTGTTATTTTATGCCAGCATTTGAGTTATTCCTTCACAACCAAGTCTGCCTTTTGACGCCCCGAGTAAATAAACTTTGGAAACTATTGAGAAAATTTAAGGAATTTCTTGTTACAAGCAATTTCTTCATTATCCAAAATGTGTTCTACACCTAAAGACAAAGATTTTTAAAATTTCAGAAACTTAAAATTGTCGTCTGTAAGTTATTTGAAATCTGACCTGTCTAAAACTTGTCTTATGCTAATGAGGTAAGGCAATATGAAAATACGATAATTAAGGAATGCAGCCTTGAGAACCGTTTTGTTCTAAAGGATATCAGTCCGATCTTTGGAAGGATCGGCATTAACGCCCAATTTTGAGATCAGACCTAAACTAGCTGTAGCAACGATGTTTCAGTCTCCAGCCGATGACATGGTCCTGCGGAAGTATAAAATAGAAATTGTAGATCAAAACTGAATTAACTAATCAACACACGACAAAATTTTAGACCAGTCGAATTTCAAAGAAGTTGCAGACGACAATTTTAAATTGATGGAATTTTTAATTCTTTGTCTTTTGTGGTAGAAATCATCGTGAATAATGAAGAAATTGCTTTTAACAAGCAATTTCTTCATTGTCCACAATGTTTTCCAAAGTTATTTTATTCGGGGGCGTTTAAAAGCGTCACTGCGTTGGAATGGGTTTATCGTTTGATTGGATTACCGATTAACAGCGGCGATCGTCCAATAAGTCAACGACTTTCATTAAGGAACTATGGGTAAACGCAGGCCAGAGCTAGGAAAAGCAAGAGATACCGAAAACCAACGTGACTAAATTTATTGACCACTCTGTCGCTGTCAATGATAAATTAGCATAGCTTCTTTGACAATTGTTGTCCAATTACCTACATTATATATCATTATGTGTGCGCTAGGTGTACTTACATTATGATGAAGTATGCTTTTATGGTGTGTTTTCGTCGTAAAGGAATCCTTTATGAAAACGGATCTTAATTGAATCATTATAAATATTGTTGAACGGCATGGTTAAGACATTAGTCACATAGGAAACACTAGACGATGAATTATAGTGATGGATTTACTAATGACAAGCATATCTAGGTGGTCGTGGGCCATACTTGCCGTGGGTCCCTAAGGAATTTACGTTGAACTAGCTAAATACGAGTCCAAGCTAGGATTTGTTACCGTGGTCTATCTTTGTGTATGTCTATGTGTCTGTCACAAAATTAACCTAAAAGCTTAACATGTTCGAGTTACTTTTAAACCATCTTAAGATGCAATGACCAGATCTTGTATGCAGGTAGATATACTATGACCATAATTTCAGCGAAAAATATATTTCTCTTACGAGGGGTGATTGAAAAGTCCGTAACCTAAGGAATAAAGAAAGGATTTTTATTTATTTTTCAACGTGTTAACATTGCTATTGTACACACTACATGTATTTTCAAAAGTTTTGAAGCGTTTGGATACCTTCTCTGTAGATGATAACGTCATGCGTCAATAGATTGTTTGGTATCATCCTAGGCGCAAAAAAATGAAGCTGCTGGGTTCTTTTTTCATCGTTAAGAACATGTAATGCTCAGAGGTTGCTAAATCAGACAGGGAAATGGTGGACTTTTGTGCTGAAGCATTGTCCTAATGAAAAAGCACACCTAATGACAATTTTCCACGCCTTTTCGCCATGTTTTTTCTCGAATTTGCCTCATGAGATGCGTATAATACCCCCGGTTGAATTTCGATTTTTTATATAATCTGATAATAAAACACCTATTGCATCCCAGACAATTTTGGCCATCACCTTCCCAGTGTTTGCTGTTAATTCGGTCTTTTCCTGGGTGTATCCACAGTTTTGACGGTTGTCAGGTTCTGATTTCAGGTTCGAATTTGTGAACCCATGATTCATAAACAGTAACAGTAACAAACTCCTTGAGAAATTTCTCTGGGTCCTGCTTAAACATGGCAATGTTTTTCTTCTACTTGTTGCACCAAGTTCGATTTTGGTCAACACACGGGAGCTTTGGGGCTCATCCGACAGAAACCTTTGTCATTTGCAAATAAATTCAAAATGTTTGCATGAACTCGTTCCTGTGAGATACGAACCTGTGCAAGACACGCATCTTTATCTCTCTGCGTTCTTCACCATTTAACAACATGGGGCATTCTCCCTTTATATGGCTACTATATCCTCGTAAATTTCCTTTGACCGATACGCTTTGAAACCAAGGTATTGAATGACTACACAATGAGTAACATTAACTACCTATTTAGAATAAGTATTTGTTGAATGGTTTGAGAACCGATTCGTATCAAACAACAGAGTGACAAAATCCTACTGTCACTACAAAGTGATTATATAACACCTCAAATTGTATGAGTAAAAGAGTCCATTTTCTACCCTAGACCACTGACTTTTAAATCGGCCCATATACATCTATTGAATCTTGACTCGAATTATTTATTGATAACATAATAAAGGGCTTTAAATCACATATGGTCGAGCCTAATAGTCTAGCATGGACCATTTCACCAATAAAGGATACGTTCTACCATATTCCGTTAGTTTAAAGCTCTAGATTTCATAATCTTACAAAAACAATAACCAATGTTTACTTATTTGCTTGAAATATCAGCAATATATTTCATTCCAATAAAATATCTATAGGAAAAATAGATCAAGTTATTCATGTCCTCAAGACATTGAAAACAATTACTGATTGTGCGTTGATAATGTACAAACCTTAGATGGAATTTTGTAACGTTTTCGCTAAAAATGTAGACAGTCGGGGCCCACTTTACCAAATATTGGTTTAGCCCCATACCTATTTGCCCCTTGTTTTATTTCAATGAAATTTCGCAGATTTATACATCTTGACAAGATTTATTTTTGCGTGGGTTTACTTCAACTTTTTAAGTGATTAGTTACAATGAAAACAGGTTAAAATTCCTATTTTGGACAAATCAATGACGGATTAATTCTGAAAAAGAACTTATCATTAAAAACATGGTGTCATATTATCACAGTTTTTGCATGATATAGTGAAAAGATGCATTCGCTTTAATAATGACGGTGTATTGTTAACCTATTTACGTCCACTAAAGACTATGAAATATATCTTCGCTTTGGATGGATATTTCTACCAGATTACAAACTTTCCTCTAGTAGTAATTTCTGAAAGATTTTTTAAACGTTTGATTTTTTTTTTTTTTTTTTTTTTTTTTCCTTATACTGTTTCTAAATAAACGGCTGAGTGTACATAGTCATTTTTAAATGCTTAACACGATTTCGTGTATTGGTTTTCTCTTATTACATTAGTATTATCAGTAAAAAAAATTTCCGAAGACTCTCTACCGTCGCGATATGAATGAAAATGTTAAAGGTGTTAAAAGCGGCTTAAGCAAGAACGAAAAAAGACTCTCTAAATTCTCTGTCATTAGCAACATTATTGACTAATATTTTTTCCCTCCACCAACTTCTCTCAGATGAGACAGTTTGTCTGAGATATTAAATTTGGTAAGCCTTTTATGATAGATGCAGCTTTATTCCATTTGGTCTAGTTAATAAAATTTTGTCCAAAATAATTATGTACCACTGTATAGTTTACACCTATAATGTATTTTATCCGCACAATCCTTCGTGCAATTAATTGACTAGGTTTTTGAGGAGTTGGTCAATATCATGACAACAACTCAGACACAGAGTGATCACAATTCAGTTAAGTGCAGTGTTTGCAATAATCATAGAATTGATCAAGCAAGAATGATAAGCGATTATGCCATTTAATCAATCGTAAATGACGTCATTGATGACAAACAGAAAACACCTTACATAATGTACACAAGACAGTGAACTTGGCAAAATGTTGACAATGAAAATTATAACAATTTGTTTAAAGACAAGTGTTTTATCAAAAATTACCATATCAGCCAAGTATGCAAAAATCAAGTTGGCGCCAAAAAAGAGGCCACAAGCTTGTCCCTTCTTTCCAGCGACTAAGGAAAAAAGGGTCATGCAGCGTATAATTGTATGTCTTGTAGAAACTGTTTTTTGAAAATATACAGAATATATCGAATGAGTTTCCTTGAGATACTGAATTTATCAAATAAGTCATCTGGTCATTATAAAATGACGTCATTACAAAACTATGACGTCATTTTCTCGATAACGAAAACCCGTTACTATATACTACAACTCATTTGCATAGCTATTACGCTAGTGTTATATCACCCATGTAATATGAAAAAAAATATTCAACTTGTTTATTTAACTCCCACACCATAGGTCAAACATGATTTAAGAATAAATGTTGCAATATGTAATTATAGGACGAAGTAAAGCATAGGGTCACTAAAGCCGAACAGGGAGGACAAACGAATGCTTCATTCGACCACGCAGAAGATACTAATAAAGACAATTATGCAGACGAACTCAATGGAAACACAAATTATAGCTCAAAAAGACACGAAAAACAGAAGGAGACTGGCGAGACTGAACAAAACTTCACAAATTCTATCACAAAGCCTCAGTCAAAAGTGGACAATGGAATTCAGTCGGAAGACAATGATTCAGAAGGAATATCAGAAAGTTGTCCAGCGATTTCTTTGACGTCATCAAGTTCTGCGTTCCCAAAGTCTGTTTCTTCCGGGAGCCAATCACTACAAAAGGTAAACCTGTCAGTTTTCCTTGGTACAGTGAATCTTTCTTCCGTGACAATCTCTTTTAACCACACGGTCATGATTTTTTTATCCCCCTCGGTAAAATGCTTTCTTTGGAAAACATTATGGTAAAAGAAGAAACTGCTTGTAACAAGCAATTTCTTCTTCGATCACTTTATTCTGAATTCAGCCAACTTTGAATTGTCGTCTACAAGTTCTTTTAATTTTGACCAGTACGAAATTGTGTCGTGTGCGAATGAATAAACCGACCATTTGTACTGAAGGAAAGTAATAAAACGTCCATTTTTTCAGTACACATGTAAATATAAAAGGCAGGCGTTTGCTTAAATGTTCCTTCGATGCTTTCAGCCAAACTCTAAACTGTTTACGATTTCAATGGTATTAAACAGCATACATTTTGAAAACGTAAAATGTGATCATTTTTATAATTACATTAACCAGTATTTATCAGATATTTCAAAGTGTATTCACATTTAAAAATTCGTTAGGGTAGAAAGAATTGTGTGTAAAGTAGAAAATGTTTGCCATCGTGGTTTTTTCTCTCTCTCTCATTCTCTTTTATTGCGTCAAAATAGAGGGTTTTGTTTTAACCCATTACCACATGACAAAATTTTACTCTGGTCCAAATTCAAAGAAGCTGCAGACGTTAATTTTTAGTTGATGAAATTTAAAAAAAAATGTAAGTCGGAGTAAAAATCATTATGGATAATGAAGAAATTGCTTGATAAAAACTATTTCTTCATTTTCCAGATTGCTTTTAAAACTTTTTTGTCGAGGGTCGTAAAGGGGATTACGTGGGTATTGGTTCATGGCTTAAATCATTTTCAAAGGCATTTTCGTACCATTCTTTTTTTTTTTTTTTTAATCCGAAACATGTATACTCTTAAATAGGGCGACATTTTTTCAATATTACAGACTTCCAGCAAATGTGAACTGTGTGGTGCCAATAGACACGACTCGGGGTATTTAGGACAGTATAGCAGTGACAACGTAGCGTGGATAACATCGTATAGCAGTAACACAAATAGCGACGGTTAGTAGATGGCAAAAGTATCCTTAATATGCAATATCTATCTTTTTATTTATTGTATTAACACACCCCCTTTTTAGAGCTACTGTAAAAAAGTTGAAACAATCCGACAAAAATGAAATTTCTCATGTGTTCTACTGTTATGGATTTATTAATCCATTACCAGACGACAAAATTTTAGACCGAAATTCTACAGACGACAATTTCAAGTTGATGGAATTCTTAAAATCTAAGCCCTTTGATGTAAAAAGCCTAGTCAAAAAGCGTGGTTGTGTGGGAATTGGTTAATCAAGCCAAAGTGTCATCATCATTAATTCTTTCAAAGATGCTGTATGGGAATGGGTTGCCTGTTTCCACTGTTCTCACACAGCAGAACTTAAGGCTGGTCCAAATTGAATGAAGCTGCAGACGATAACTTTAAGTTGGTGGAATTAGAAATTTTGTTTGTCTCTTTGCATAGAAAATTTTGTGGAAAATGAAGAAATTGCTTGATACAAGCAAATCCTTCATTTTCCACAATTTTTCAAAAACCTTTTTTCTTTGAAGGGCGTAAAACGGAAGGATTGTGTGGGAATGGTTCCACGGCATGACGTTAAAGTCGTTTCACGTAGGAAATAAACTGAATTTAGTTTGACGTGAGGTCTTTCTATGCGATAAATAAATCTTAATTGTATCTATGCAATCATTTTTGGCCTTCAACTGTCGCGGGTGTCATCACGACTCACACACTTGTCCTTGTTAGGTCTTCAATTCAGAGCACTGGCATTTCAAAATGCGTTTGGTGATGACATATCTTATAAAAGTTTAAGACATGACCATTTTTCAATACTCTATACACTTGCCATCAAAAGAAATCAAGCAAAAGTGCAATGGCTCAACGAGGATGAACATTAAATTTGTGAGGCGCGACCCTAGCCTAGTTGATACAGTTGGTACCGAGTCGGACTCGCAATTATGAGGTCCAGTGTTCGATCCCCTGTCGCGGTAATTATCCTTTCCGACACTTGTCTCCCACCAATAAATAGATAATCATAAACCTAAGTGGTATGAGCTGTTGGAAGCTCGGAAAGGGTGAAGCGGTAGTACTGATTTGATAATACCAGAAATTCATGGTTAGGTCTCCAGCCGCCGTGATATGACTGAAACACTGTTAAAAATGTAGTTAAACCCCATTCTAATGAATTCATGTTGCGATACTGGCCGGTGGTAACATTAAAAACCGGCTATAAACAAAGCATCATGTTTGAGACCATACAGCTAAGTTTATTAAAAAAATTAGATATAATCAATCAAGAATATCCTCACCTATGTATGCAACGACCCTACTTCGGCAAATATTTTCAATAAATCCTCAACTACCGAAGCAGGCGGACTCGGATAAATTTTGATTTGCTACATGTTTATCATTTTCAGGGTAATGAGCAGTGAAAAATGCGTGTTGAACCTCGTTACGGTAACACCAACAGTTAGTTATGTACATAGAAAAAATGTTGTAAGTTTTCAACTTCAAAGCAATACAAGTGTCTTACAGATATTTCAAACATATATCTACACTGTTAAACACGCAAAGCTCTCACAAGTGACACGTTTTTAGTAGTGCGAAAATTGACGGATCGCTTGCCCTGCCCATTGACCTCTAATAGGAAGTTCACCTAAGTTATCAAATGGCGTTGTTTGCAAAATTTATGTTCAGTTACATGTAACAGAAAATTGGATAAGAAGGGTAGATTGCGACCTTAACGTTGTAACTACAGCTTGAATAAGCTCTTGTCACTTCCAGTTTCACATTAATGATTTGATGGGTCAATCGACTGTTTGATCCGTCACTTGATATACTAAACGAAAAAACTACAGGTAGGAACATTTGATTGTCTACAAAAGTACTAAGATATATCGGATGGATGACGTAGCCTTCTCTTTGGTTGGGTGCTAAGAGAAATCCAGTCGTAGGGAAAGGCATGTTATCACCAATAATTTTACTGAAGACTCCTATCGCTTAACCCTTTCCCATACAACAAAATTTTAGACTGCTCCAATTTGAAAGAGGCTGAAGACGAAATTTCAAAGTGCCTTTAACTTGAAAAATAACCATTCTAAAGGGTAGAAAACATTGAAGGGAAAGAAGAAATTGCTTGTTACAAGCAATTTCTTCTTTCCCTGCAATGTTTTCCCCAATTCAAAACCTATGGTACGTGAAAACAAGTGATTGTACGGGAAAGGGTTAATAGACTGGTGCCGCCGTCGACTTTAACCAGCTTTGTTAAAGTGAACCACCTCACCAGTTTAATAGCTTATCTGTTAGAACTATAGGAGCACCTCGGTGCCATGATTCGTTGTCGAAAAGGTTCTCTAACAGAAACTAATGGAAACTAGCTTGAAAAACAATGGACATGGAAGAGAGGGCCTTTACTACTATTAGAAGTACAGGGGTTTGCATAGGCTGGACCGGTCATGGCAAAAAGAAATTTTTAATTACCGATTGATTTTATCAAAATTATATGGACTCCTCTCGACATTTTTGACAGGCTCCTTATTACATAAGTTGCAAGTTTTTTTGTGTGTGTTTTTTTCCGGTTGGTTTGTTTGTGGTTTTTTTTTTTGTTGTTGTTTTGTTGTTCTTAGTTTGTTTTTGTTTGTTTTGTTTGTGTGATTGTTTGTTGTTTTTGTTGTTGTTGTTGTTTAATTAAACAGAATATATTTCCTCGTTTTCATCGTAAGCATAGGACCACTACAGTAAAAGAGCCATCCAGCTGAAAATTTACTGTACCTACATGATTATTTTAATGGCTACTTGTAGTTTTATATATGAATTAATGGCTACTTGTAGTTTGATACATGTATTAATGGGCCATTAGTGTCAGAGGTTTTTAATATGTACGGTCACCTTGACCGTGTCTGTAGTTCTTTTAGTCAAACGGAAATTTTCAATATTAGACACTAAAAATACCTGTTCCGCAGTTGTATTAACCCTTTCCCGCCCAATTTTCCCCTTTCTTCACCCTCCAGATAAAGGATTCGAAAACATTGTGGAAAATGAAGAAATTGCTTGTATCAAAATATATTTTTTATATCCAAAAAGACGAAAAAAAATCAACTTTAATTGTTGTCTGCAGCAGCTTGTTTCAATTTGGACCAGTCTTAAATTTTGTTGTGTTGGAATGGGTTAAATCTTGTTTTCCTATACGGGAGTCAGTATGGTCCTGGGTCGCTCGTCTTAATTCTAGATTGCACACAAAATGGATGTACATATCGACAAGGATCACTCTAGACAAGCTTTGTTCACATTCAGCCATTCTAGAATTCTGCTTTGCCCAGACATTACGACCAATCGACATTTTAGGAACTGGTCAGTTTTGAAAAGTCTAATCCAAATGTCGTTATAATGTAACTGTTAAGTTACGAAAATTCTTCCGTCATGCCCAAATTTCTCAATAAAATTGTTTTCTTGAAAAACATAAGAAAGTCGGGTAACTAAGAAAATGCCTAAAAGATTTAGATTTTATGAGGTCAGTTTTGTAAGGTGTGGGGATGATTTCAAAGAGTTCATTTCCAAGATAAGCTATTATTACCAAAACCACTTTTACGGCGAATCAAAGTAACCCAATCTTATATTGGTCCAATTTTATCTTTTCAAGGGGTGGCAAGATATGCGAACAAAGATCAAGGTGAATACATAAACCATGAAAATAAATAATTAGATCGTTGAAAGAACTGCTAAGTTGGAATACGATAATCATCGAATTAATGGAACTTTTTTTGTTCTTGTTGTCTTTATGTATTTTAATCCTACATATATCATCTTCAATCATGGGATGCAATGGGTTCGATCCCCGACGGCGGAACATATCCTTTCCGACATTTGTCTCTCACCAATGGGTGGATAATCGTAAACCTAAGTGGGATAGCAGCTGGAGGCTCGGAAAGTATGTAGTGGTAGTACTGGTGTGAGAAATACCAGGAATCCATTGTTAGGTGCTCCAGCCGCCGCGATATGACTGAAATACTGTTAAAAGTGGCGTTTAACCCCATTCAATCAATCAATCAATGTTTGGTATACATATGTATACCCGCCACTTGCAGCTCCGCAGTATGTCGGTTTCCATGCCTCCGTTATAACCACACCGTCTAACCAACGATCTGGGTTTTTAAGTCGTTGTTTGGTTTTTTCTCTCTCTATTGAAACCAGATAGAACTATTCATTTATTGCACAAAATATACGTTCTAAACACGTACTAACCCTGGATTACAATAACGTCACATGCGCCAATGCTTAACCCTTTCCCACACAATGACGCTTTTGAACGCCCCTCAGGAAAAACAGTTAGGAAAGCATGGTGTAAAATGAAGAAGTTGCATGTAACAAGCAATTTCTTCATATTACACAATATTTCATACCCAGAAAATTGAAAAAAAAAATCTAAAATTTCATACACTTTAAATTGGCGTCTGCAGCTTTTTTGAATTTGGATCAGTCTAAAATTGTGTCATATGGTAATGGGTTAAAGTTGACGGAAACGTAGTCTCGATGGAAAAAAGAATACAGTCACAAAGTTCTCAAAAAAAATAAAATGAGGCTGGTCACCCTCTTAACTTGTCTCCTGATGATACTCTTGTAGGATGGCCAACAACCAGCTTGTATTTCGCTTTCACCCACTGACCTTAATTTTAGCTTATGTAAGATATTTTCCTTCGGGACATTTTGATATTTTTGAAATGATTCATGAATTTAGTATATTTTGAACTTATGTTTGTGTAATCTTTCACTAACCTCGTCTTAAACGATGGTATGAGTTGCTAAGTTTTACTTGTCCAAAAGTATACAATTCGTACTTCAAACGACAATAACTGCCTAGAATTATCCATAGTAAAATCACAAATAATTTCTCATCCGAAATTTGCCAACGACGCTTGTTTAACCCTTTCCTGTTTTAAAATTTTTTAGACCTGTCCAAATTCAAAGGTTTTGCAGACGAAAATTCATAGTGGGATAATTTGAAAAATAACCATTCAGTAGGGTAGAAAATACTGTTGAAGAAGAAAAAATTGCTTGTTACAAGCAATTTCTTCTTTTCCCACAACGTTAACTTAAGTATTAAATCACAAGGACGTATAAACCAGTGATTATACAGGAAAGGGTTAAAGGGGCCTCCAGTTTATAAAGAAGACTTAGTAAATAATGATCGAACATTTGGAATCATAAAAAATGCATTTCAGATTTTTTGTCTTTAACTTTGCAATATAAATATACCAAATTTTCTTAATGGTTCCACACAGGGTGTTGTGGAGGCCTTGAAAGTCAAAATATCCTTTCTCAGACGACGGACTATTTCATGTCAAAGCGTTACCAGAAACTGAAATTAACATGTGCGAAGACTCTGATTAGACTGAAGCACAGATTGCTCCAAGTCTACGTTAAAATTGTCAGAAATTCCAAGCACGGGCCAAACTATACTTACACAAAAGAGATACTCTTACTTTGATATTTTTTTTATCAAAGGCACTATGTGTTATGTGACTCGGAACAGCCAGTATATCAGTCTAATCAGAGTCTTCTCTACTCGCTCTGTAGGTAGATACTGGCTCCAAGTTTCTGTAAACGATTAGTTGACATATGCTTTATGAACTATTTTGTTTTGTTTTTTTTTTGTTGTCCAGGCTGTGAAGATTTCGTGGCTCAATCAAATTGTACAAAATGTCATAAACTTACTCTTTTAACACTTGTCATGCTAAATATAATCCCCTTTAAAATTGCATTAAAATCTAAGTCCTGAAAACGCCGGGAGCACTAAATTTAGGTTAATAGTTTTGGGGTTTTTTTTTGTTGTTGTGTTTTATTTTTTTTTTTTTTTTTTTTTGAAAATTTATCTCGTAATCAGCTCTGATTTAAAAAGGATGGACAGGCGGTGTAGACTCAAATCAAACTACACGTATGTACGGGCTGATCTTTTTCTATACCTGCTACAAAGCCAGGAATATTTCGTGTTCAGCATGGCAAGGGTTGATAGAGTTATATAATTAGGGACGTATAGCACGTTGTATTTCACGTGTTGTTTTATGTCCTGAAGCAAACATACTTATTGATATTTTATTTGAAAAATATTGTGACTTATTGGCCAAACAGGTGGTCTACATGTACTAACTCAGTGTCGCTTGTCTCTTATGTTATTAACTTAAAATAATTTGTGCCTTTAAAGAAATCGTACATTCTGATTGGCTTGAAAATAAAATTTCATACCGCTATGAAAAATGTTTACATAACTATTTTGTACATAAACTAGTTCCATTAAACATCATATAACATCTCAGCTTAATCGGCGTATTTTTATTTTATATGTATTGGTAATGTTAATATACAAATCGCATTTGTCAATCAAAGAACCAATCAACGAATCAAAATCATTCATTTAGAACAAAAATGAACTTTGAACTTCCGCATTTGTGAAGCATTATTGTTGATTTGGCGAGTTGAACGCTGTAATTACGACGTTTAGGTCGCCAACCAACCATTTTACTTTTTTTGTTACTTGAAACTAAACACAGATTATGTAAAATAACGTCCAAGAAATTCGTGTTGGAGCTCAGTGCGCGTGACCAGGGACCCGCTTATTATAGGAAATAAAGAGAATATCTTATATATAGCATACCCCCAACTACGATTTGAGGAGGGTATTTTGATTTCACCATGGCTGTCTGTCCGTTCATACGTCCATCCATAGATTTTTTTGTTTCCGTGCTCTAACGCTAGAAAATACAACCTTGAAACTCCGTACAATTGTTGTCAACGATCCAAAGAAACGTCCTAGTGTTTTGGGGTCACGTATAGTAAAGGTCAAGGTCACAATTGAACTTTGAGTGAAAATCGTTCCAGTACTCTAGCTCATAAACCATTTGACCAAATATTTTGAACGTTAGTCAATGGTCAACTGTTCACTTGAGTTATAAAAAATGTGATGGTATAAGCCCGTTTTACGACAATTCTAGTTTGTTTTCATTTGGTTATTTAACTGAACACCTAATGACACCTCTATGTGTATTGGTTTCACATCCTCAAATATAGTGATTAAGTGTTCACTTGAATTATTGTTAACTCTTTCCTGTTCACTCCCTGGTTTTTATTTCCCTGTAGTTTTATAATTGAGAAAACATTGCATAAAAAAAAAGAAATTGGTTGTGACAAGCAATTTCCTATTTTTCTACAATATTTTCTGTCCTACTGAATAGTTATTTTTCAAATTCAATCCACTTTAAATTTTTGTCTGCAAACCCTTTGAGTTTGGACAGGTCTAATATTTTGCACAACATGAATCAAGAAACTGATACCTTCATATTTCAGAACACTGCGATGATTCATGGAGAATACCTCTAGAGCACTTTACCTCAAAACGTCAAGGTTCGAAAAGGAAACACAAAAGCGTCCCGGGGCCTATAAGGTTAGTTATATATAATATGTATCATAGTGTCTAAACTTTGGCAGGTCAATATTTTAGCATATATGTAATACAGTTCTAAGAAATATACTAAGTTCAAATAAGTATTTCCGTATTCTTACACATGTTCCGATGGAATGCGATTTAAACGAAACAAAATATTCACTATCAACTTATTATCGATGATTACATTATTTTGCCTCTGGAAAACATTGAACTAAAGCTTTAATCTAGCTGTACTAATCGATTATTACATTATTTTACCTCTGGAAAACACTGAACTAAAGTTTTTATCTAGCTGTACCATTGGATGATTACATTATTTTAGCTCTGGAAAACATTGAACTAAAGCTTTAATCTAGCTGTGGTTAGCTTGGTCGCTCAAACCGTTGTAACAAAGGGAACACTATAGTGCCATCAGAATAACCAATAAGATGAGTATTCATTGCAAGAAAAGGATAACTTTTATGTTCAAACATTAATTTGTTTTCTAATAGCATTTTTCAGAACTTCAAAATGGACCAATTTTTAGGCTCTACCCTATTCTATCACATGGAAAAAAATCAGTGTTCCTCTCCTCGCAAATAAAGGAAAAAATCCGTTAAACATCTTAGCTCACCCACCTGGAAAAGTGGGCCATAATAACATTTAGTCATATTTTTTCTTATGGAGGTTTCCAAATAATGGTGCTAGAGTATATGAAAGTGTTAGCTGTCTTTCTATGATACGTTTTGGATCAGGTTCGCGTTTAATCTAGTTCATTGTTTGCTTTGGACTCGAATGAATTCGCAGGAGAAAAGAAAATCTACGATAGGTAGGGGACTCTTTGATGTCATGTAAAGAATTTAGAATGCTTGATATTCACAAAGTAAGTTTCTAGGCTAGAAAAAAGTAAGTGCTAATTCTAAATTCAATGGGATGTCAATATTTCCAAAATCAAAGAACATCTTCAATTAAATGTATATGGAAAATTCACAATAAATATTTTATTACAGGTCATTTTACCAATCACAGGATGGCGTGATAGAATTCTATGAAGAGAACAGGGAAATAAGTTTTTTCCTAACATAATCACCTCTGAATATTTATGTAGCAATATCACATAAAATTACTTCTCATAAATTACCTCATAAGAAACGTGACGTATAGTTAATTGATTTTGAAATTCGGAAAGAAAAAATCCTACCCTTTGCCATGCCTAGTCCGGAATATTTCTGTTTTTGCATGTGGTATAGACTAAGATAAGACTACACGAATGTGCAGTCTGATCTTATTGTACACCACCTATTGGTCTTTTAAATCTAGTGCTGTTTATGAGATTAATTTACAAAAGAAATACTGGTCCGCAATTAGGAACTCTCAGTCCTTTGATTTTGATTCAATTCTGTAGATTTATTCAGCATGACAAGCACTAACTTCTATTCATTCTATTGTTAATACGATAGGGTCCCTGAACCACCCAATCGTAGAACATTCATAGAAAAGATGAGGCCGTAACTACTTCAATTTCGGCTATTCATAAATAAAAGTTGTGTTTGACAAAGGGGACGATACGGTTAACTCATTACCACAAGACAAAATTCTAGACTGGTCCAAATTCAAAGAAGTTGCAGACGACAATCTATTGTTGATGAAATTTCAAAAAGCTCTGTCTTTCGGGTTAGAAAACAGTTCAAATAATGAAGAAATTGCTTGTAACAAGCAATTTCCTCGTTTTCCATAATGTTTGCAGAAGCTTTTTTTTCTTTTCTTTGGGGTGTCAAAAAGAATCATTGTGTTGGAATGTATTAAATCATTGCTTCAGAAATACAGTTCAGCAAAATCTGTAATAACTTAGCTCTCTCTCTCTTTGATAAGCTAGTGAAGTTAATCTAGCTAAACAGTCTATCAGATAGATTGCTATGTTATCACAGCTACGGAATCTGTAACTGCGATAACGTAGCCCTCTCTTTGATAAGCTGATATAGTTAACCTAGCTAATCAGTCTATCAGAAAGAGGGCTATAATATCACAGCAAAACTGCGATAGCGAAGCCCTTTCTTTGATAAACTGACGAAATTAACGAGGCTAATGAGTCTATCAGAAAGAGGACTATACTGCGATAACGTAGGCCTTTCTTCCATAAGCTGATGAAGTTAACCTAGCTAATCAGTCTATAAATAAGGGCTACGTTATCTCAGCTACGAAATCTGTAAGTTGTTCTTTCACTATTGTTGATTAATAAAGAAGCTAGTATTGCCATGTATTTTATTGCTGTGGCATGATATTGTGAATAAATGAAATCTCTAGCTGTGATATTGTGGTTGAAAGTGTAACCGTTTAACTCTTAGACTCGTTTCTTGTGAGGCAATTTATACATTCAAGATATGAGCTATAAATGTTATACATGTACTTGTAACATTTAGAAACCATTCGACCAACACGCATGAACACCCCCCCCCCCCTCGAACATGTTTTGTGAAATGTTTTTGTTGTTTAAACCGATAACCAGACTACAAAATTTAAGACTGGCTAAAATTCAAAGAAGTTGCGGACGCCACCTTTAAGTTGGATGAACTTTTAGAAATGCTATGTGTGTTTGGGCAGAAAAAACTATGAATAATGAAAAAAAAGAAATTATTCATTTTCAACAGTCTTCTAGACCTTTCTTTCTTTTGGGCGTTAAAAACAGGAATGCGTTAGAATGGGTTAAGCGTTAACTGTAAGACTTTAATGTTAGGTCTTCACAGAGGAAGGTTAGAGTAAAAATACTTTAAGAGCATATACACGTATGTACAATATGGATCCACAAAAATAGGCTATCTTTCTATTTTGATTTAGCACTTTTATAACACGCCAACCAAGTTTTATTTTTTGTTTTCATGGAGGTGTGAACCGAAAAACTAATCACACTGTATGAATACGCGAAGTGGATTCATACATAAGTGTGATTAGGTTTTTCGGTTCATACCTCCATGAAAACACAAAAAATGTTATCTTCATTTCTTATAAATTAATAGAATCGGGCTAAAAGAGCAAATCTTTACAAATTTTGATACCTTTTTGTATGGGACTATTTTTTACGGAATCATACAAAATCATTGCGTGCATAAAAATTTTGTTCATGGAGTTATGAATAATATTTTTCGACCAATGAGATCGTCCTTTTTTTGTAGACGAAACTAAAAATTAAATTATTTTGAGATAAGGCTTAACATTTATCAAACGTTCCTGTTTTCTACATCAATTTAACGCGAAAAGGAGGTTAACTGTAAAAAAATGACGTAGAGAAAAAAAAACTTTACACGGAATGTCAGCATTTCATAACGAGAATAAGCTAAAATGTGCATGTAACATTATAATAGAATGTACCTTTCCTCAGTGCATTGGTAAATATTCTATACTTATTTGATCAAAATGTGATGATTGTGATGTCAGATTTTCAGTAACAATAATAAGCTGTTGGCATGCGATATTACTGTATAATGTACCTATCTTCACTGCATTGGTGAATATTCTATACTTATTCGATCAAAATGTGATGACAAATATTCTTGTTACTTCCTCTTTCACTCACAGCTTTCACGTAACTTGTATTTTAAGTTTGTTATCCCTTTCCCTTTTTTCAAAGCTTTGGACTCATCCGATTTCAAAGAAGTTGCAGACGACAACTGAAAGTGAATGCAATCTGAAAGGTTACCAACCTAAAGGGTAGAAAATATTGTGGGAAAAGAATAAATTGCTTGTTACAAGTAATTTCTTCTCTTCCCACAGTGTTTTCTCAAATATAAAATCACAGGGACGTAAAACCAGGGATTGAACAGGAAAGGGGTTATATTAAGGTCTCTAACATGTCTTGCACCTTACCCCTATAATTAAATAACCTATGTTGTTTTTCACCATCGTCTGTGAACCTTTGTATTTCATGTTGCGTGGAGTCTTACCCCGATATAAATACCTTTGTATTTTCCTATCGTATCAACAGAAACTTATTCCGAACAGTACTAGAATTCTCAATAGATTTTCATGAGACGCAGAATCCTATATAAAACGAGCTTTGAAAGAAAAGTTTTTGGATACAGACTGTAGCTGCACCCTTCAAAACCCCACGTTTTTACTGGTTTTATTATTCTTCTATTTTTTTAAAAAAAAATTAAAGTTTTTTCGTGTTGATTTTAACATCAGTAAACTTCACAGACCTGTTGTTTGTTATTGTTGTTTTTTTGTGTGTGTGTGGGGGGGGGGTTTATTTTATTTTTTTTTTTTTCGTAATTTATAACAAAACTTTCAAAACGTAACTGACTGAGACTTTTATTCGAGTACTGCATTTATATGAGCTCTCTGTATATTTTTCGGATTTCATTATCAATAAATTAGTTCTCAGAACGATCGAAAATAAGTGATCAAATAGTATAAAAGTTCTTTTCAAACTGTTTCCAGGTCTTTCTACAAGAGTCAAGACGATCTGATAAACCAATATGAAGATGTTCGTCTGGAACTGGATGATGCGATGGAGAACGCTGAAGAAATCAACAAACTACGAAAAACTGCCAGTTCGTTTGCGAAATGGACCTTCTTCATCAATTTTGTAAATATATTAGCCAAGTTGTGAATCTAAAACGATCAGCATGTGTTTTAATAAAAAATTGTGTGGTTCTTACACATGGGACAATGTAGATTTCAAACGAAATTGCAAGCATAATACAAGTTTACTAAGGTTAAGTATTTGAAAAGCAAATGTCGTCTCTAGAGAACTTAAGTAGTGTTATTTTGTCTAAATCATGACAACTTATTCGAAGGGGATATCACTCTCAAAACTCCCTTAGACAAAAAAAACACGTTTATGTATATTTTTTTTTTTTGTATTTACTTTTTTATCATTGACATGTACACGTATTGCATTACGCGATAAAAAAGAGAGCGCCCACTCTTTCAGTTAGTTAGTTAAACCCTTTCCTGTTTTTTTTTAAATTTTAAAATGGTCCAATTTGAAGAGGTTACAGACGATAATGAAAATCGCATACAATTCAAAATTAAACAATCCTATCGGGTAGAAATATAATGGGAAAAGGAGAAATTGCTTGTTTCAAGCAATTTCTCCTTTTTCCACAATGTTTTCTCGAGTATTAAATAACAGTGATGTAAAAAAAGGGTTAAACATATTTTATTTCACATAAACATGAAATGGGGTCGGACCACAAGTTCTAACAACTTAGTATCGGTCCTGCCCCTATAATACAAAGAACTTTGACAATGGCAACTATACAGAATATACATACATGTAGTTACTAATAAGAATAGTAGCAAGTTCGAATTGAGGGAGAGATTAAAAAGGTATTTGTGAAGAAAAATGACAAGTTGAATGATATAATAAAAAGGACGGAAATAAAACTATAATCAGGGAATAAAGAAATTAAAAGGTGGATAGATAAATTACAGATTTTGATTAGACCGTACAAATTTTGTTTCATTATTATTGTTATTACTCTTGGGTTACTGAAAGCATTTTGACTGTTGAATAAATGCGTGAATTGCTTCGAATAAAAAGCAATTGTCATTATATTTAAGTCTTTCGTCTCCAAACAACAACATTTTAACATTAACCCTTGTCATGCTTAACCCGGAATATTCCGGTTTTGGGCAGGAGGTGTAGACTAAGATCAGACTGCACTTATGTGCAGGCTGATCTTAATCTATACCTCCTGCTTGTACTTTTCCTGTCATAGTTGTTTATGAAGTTGATAATTTAAAGAAATGTTTATTTTTTAACCACAAGTTCTATCAGTGTTTTCAGCCCTGTGATTTGACAGAAATTCAGTAAGTTGGTTTATGCAGCATGACAAGGGTTAAGAGGGAATTTCAGGTATTCTCCTTTATTCTCTATCTAATTCATACTAAAGCCTGGTTACATTTTTATCATGTTTCAGTGTTTATTGGTCATCAAGGTAATTGCTGTAGCATTGTCAGGTTCCATATCACTGATATCTAGTTTGGTGGACAGTTCTGTGGATCTGTTATCTGGCTTGGTGATCTGGATCACCACCAGGCTTGTCAAAAAGACAGACAGATATATGTATCCACAAGGTAGGAAACTAAACCTGCCAATTGAAAACAATCTCTTTCTATCTTCATATTCTATCTCTTTCTGTTTTTCTCTCTCTTGTCTCTCTGCTCACTGTTTATCTCTCCCTCTTGTCTCCCCCTTCTCTATGGTTCTCCCTCTTTCTTTCTCTTTTTCCCTCCTCTCTATCTTTTTTCTGTCTGTCTTTCTCTCTTTCCCCTCCCACTTTCATGAAAATAAGAGTTAAAATACAAGTTATCGTTATTGACAAATCTGAACACTTTTTCAATGTAGTAATACAAATAAAAGTAAATAATTCTTTAGTTGTTGAATTGGTTTTTTCCATTATAGATGGTGGACAGACTTAGAGATATGAGATAATGTATTCTCACCACTTATTACTTCAGCAAGTTCAAATCTAACAAAATTCTTATTTTATAGGTAGGACAAAACTAGAACCAATGGCAATTGTCATCCTGTCAGTAATAATGTCCGCTGCCTCGTTACAAATCGTGAAAGAGTCCGTTACAAAACTGATAGGCCTGTCTAACGAGTCTCAGGATCCACCATTGATGGACTTTATAACAATAGGAATATCTTGTGTGACCGTAGGTAAGAAGCTTTTCAATACTCAATGGTTAACCCATCTCCGCTAGCAAAGGTAGACGTCATTTATTCCTACATTGGTAAAGGCCGATACCTACTGCTCCAGTTTAACGCCCGCTATTTCTCTTTTGGTAAATGATGACGCCCCCTATTCGTCTATTGGAAAAGGTACACGCCTACTACTCCTTTATTTGGCAAAGGATGACGCCCACTATTCACCTATTGGTAAAGGTTGACGCCCACTATTCCTCAATCCACATATTGTGTGCTTGTCTTGCGAAGATACGTCTTCGAGAAAAAGTATGTCTGACGGATCGCCGGCAACGCCCACTGACTCCGATAGGAAGTTCCACTTAGATCTTAAATGACTTTATTTAGCAAGATTTATAGTCAGGAACATATTATACAAAAATAACTGGTTAGGTTGCCAAGACAAAAAAAATCTTACCAGATATACCGGAAGTCGAAGTTCATTTCCGGTCTAAATTACTGATTTGATTGACAATCTATTTTTGATTGTTTACGTCAATCCGCCGATTAAGCCATAAATTTGATTGTTGTTGTTGTTTATACGAAATATAGCATATCACACGAAGTATAGACAAATACCACATTGTTTCCTCCCATAAAGCACGATCTTTATTGTTTCTTACTTCGAATTAAGATGCATTGTATATTTAGAAATATATTGCATAGATAGGGAACTTCCAATTCCAACTCGAGAATTTCCCTAGAATTGTTCCTATAATCTACAAGTTTCAATGACTTAATCGTGTAAGACATCTAAACTTTGAAAGAAAAGAAAATTTGACTGTCCTATTCCTCATAAAAACACAAAGAAGTAAATGTACACCACCCATCAATGTCAATTCTAAATATTGGGGTGTTTTAGAACTGTTGAAAATGATTTTATTTTACTTTTCAATTTTCAGTAAAATTTTAATTTGGGTTACTCCATGCATTAATTTCCAACCATTAATCGATGAATACGTATTTCAAATACCAAATTAAATACAGTAAGATCTTTTTTCAGAGTAAAACAAATTACCGTTTGGAAGCTCGGTTCAGAGTATTCTTCTTTGCCCAACAACAAGGAGCAGCAATTACCGGAACACTGTATTGTAAACTTATAATTAAAACGATTGATTCATTTCCTTACTTTACCGAACATCTTTATTTATGACTGTTGAACATCTCGTGTATGATAAAAGTGCTATATAAATGCGGTACGTAATAATGACAATCTAATTTTTACTTACAGTCGCCAAACTCGTCTTGTTTATCTTATGCCGGAGAGTACCACACCCTACAGTCCAAGCCCTTGCTCAAGATCATAAAAATGACGTCATATTCAACAGCGCTGCTATAGTTTTCGGATATATTGGTAATCAAGGCATTTCCAAATCTTTCAGATTGACTTGATGCATGGTTTCATTTGCTTAGCATATTCCAATTAAATCCCTCTTTTTACGCCCCCTGAAGAAAAGATTTTAGGATAATAAGGTTGAAAATCATTCTCACCTTGTTTTCTACCAAAAAAAAAGAGTTAATCAAAATTTTCTCAACTTGTAAATTGTCGTCTGCAACTTTTTGAAATTGCACCAGTCTTAAACATTGTCGTGTGGGAATTGATTAAAATCACTGTCGAAACAAACATATGTGGTCCTCGTTAAGATTGTAAGTATTTAATATAATTGTGTCTGTCTTCAAGAGTTAGCTGCCGGACCATAAATTGACAAACTTATTAATAAAAATTGTATATGTTTACATGTAACTCATTCATTCAGTTTGTGTAAACTGGTAACCTCATTAAGACACTGCATTCAGAATGTACGCAAGTATCTTCTAGTCATTTTAGATCTACAGATAAAGTACTTAAAACACTCTGAGTAGATGCTTGATTGATTGAATGAACTGGGTTTACGGGGTTTAACGCCGCTTTTAACAGTATTTCTGTCATATCGCGGCGGCTGGAGCACCTAACAATGGATTCCTGGTATTTCTCACACCAGTACTACCACTACATCCTTTCCTAGCCTCCAGCTGCTATCCCACTTAAGTTACGATTATCCACCCATTGGCGAGAGACAAAAATATGTGCCGCTGTCGGGGTCCGAACCCATTACCTCCCAATATTGAAGATTAGGAGTCTGGTGCGCTATGACAGGTTGGTTTGAATTTTTATTTTAGTACATGATTAATTGGTGAAAATTTCAACCATGCTCGTGACTTTTTAAGGTTCACAACAGATGCAAGGAATTTCGAATCTCCGAGGACTTATTTATGTCGACCCTGTCGGGGCCCTCGTATTGTGTGTGTACATTATAGGATCGTGGTGTAGTACTGGGTGGGGTAAGCAGTTTTGTATTGTTTTATCTTTTAGACTAACAGTATAGGTAACGTCTACAGTATTCGTCGTAACTATTGAACTACCGATACCAATATTCTCTTTTAATGGCTCGATAGGTCGGGGGCATATTGTTTTACCGGTGTTTGTCCGTCCGTCTGTCTGTCCGTCTGTTTGTCCGTCTGTCTGTCTGTCTGCAAGACTTAACCTGCCAACTAAACATTTTCCCATATCTTAAACCCTTATTAAGTTACAATGCTAATATTTGGTATGTAAATACATGCAGGTCTCAACAAGGCGCAACTTGGAAAGTCATTTCATCAAGGTCAAGGTCAAAATTTTAACCCTTTTCCCTAAAACAAACAAAAAAAAATAAAAATCACCTGTTTCTAAAGAATTCCTGTTTCGGGGGCATAGTGTTTCAGAAACACATCTTGTTTGTTTTTATGCTTGATCATAATTGAAGTAAATTAATGACGTTTAACATATCTGTAGAACTGCCTTGTTGGGGGTTAGTTGGAATTCCCAGGGATCCCTCAACTAGAAGGCAGCCTTTTAGAAAAAAATACCAGTATGTATATCCATACAGTCTAAACTTCATCTATGCTACCTGCTTCTAAATTCATTCTGTAAGAAAATTGTGGAGTTTCGGTACACCATTATTCGATTCAGTAACTATTTTGCCCAAAAAGAGTTACTATACCCGTGTAGAGTATACCTTTTTTCTAAACAAACTTTCTTCGGAGATAACAGTAGTTCGAAGATAACAGTAGTCTCAAAATGGTAATTCTATCAGTTTTAAATGCCATTTTATCAGCATTCTTATCAAATGTACTAAATGTTTATTTGTCATTCTGACTTATATCAAAATACTTTATCATTTTATTAGATTGAAAAATGGCTCTTTTTTATCTTTTGAATACGTGTTGTCGATAAAAACTCAGAGAAATAAGTTGTGAGAGCATAGTATCTGTCGAATTATTCTGTTTGGAGTAAAATTTTACTGGGCTTTTATTCACTATTGTTTATAATGCAGTTGCCAAAAGATCGTGAAAAGATTTATACCTTTACCTAGTGTCGTCTAGTGTAGTCAAGTTAACCCATTAATAGACGTCAAAATTTTGGACGAAATTGAAAGAAGTATCAGACGATATTTAAAGTGTGACGAAATCGGAAAATAAGTTTCAAATAAATTAGGAGGTTTTTGTGAGATATGTGGAAATTGATTGCTTGCACGCAAAGTTTCCGTTTTCCTTTAAAGTTTTCCATAACCATATTTCTTCAGGGTCAAAAAACGTGATTGTGTGCTAATGGATGAAATATCTATCCGTATTCATTCAATAAAAAACTTTAAAACCTGTTTCAGAACAAATAAAACTGCTGATAGGTCACACTGCAAGTCCAGAATTCCTCAGTAAAATTACGTGGATGGCCGTAGATCACCACAAGAAGATACAGCAAGTAGACACTGTAAGGGCCTTCCATTTTGGGAACCATTTTCTAGTCGAGGTAGATATTGTGCTTCCGCCGGAAATGACGTTAAGGGAGGCACATGATATCAGTGAACCGTTACAACAGAAAATCGAGAAACTTCCGAATGTGGAGAGAGCTTTTGTTCATGTTGACTATGAAACTTCTCACGATCCTGCCACGGAGCACAAACGTGTATAACCGACTTCATTTAGAGTGATAGTAAAATTACAGGGTGTTGTCGACAACGAGACTTAATTTCTGTAAAGTGTTTTGCGACATTTCAAATTGAGGCTCTCATGGAAATGAGAACAAAAAGAGCTGTTAAGAAAAAAAGACAGGAAATTAAAAAGAGAAGTGCCCATATACGTCAATCCCAATCAGAAAAAGGTTAGACCTAGTTTATGTACGGATAAAGGGTAATGTGTAGATATTGATAAATGTTAAATTAGATAATGGCAAAAAAAAAATCGCGGAGCGAAATGGTACCACTGATCCCACATTCAGGATGGCTATGTACTTCGATAGTTAAGCATGAAACAGTTGTAACTGCCTATATGTTTATAGGCAGTTACAACTGTTTCGCGTTGAACCATCGACTTTCACTTCAAAAATGTGTATTTTCTGTCAGCACGAACATTGTAAGTGGAAAACACGTGTAGTCGTTAGGCCATCCTAAAGGCAGCCCGAGTATAATTTGTTTATTTATTGTTTTGCAAGAAAATACAAAATAAAAACTACGACACGAACATAACATATTTATATATAAAACAAAAAAGTAACGTCCTTGGCAGACTAATAGCAACCGCAATCACAGCTGGTCGCCTGCATTAACGCAGTAGGAATACAAATTTACAAACATACCGAATATACGAACTAACAATAATCAGACAAACCCTACGTTTAGCATCGTTTGTTTGCTGTCTAACTATCCTTCACGAATGTACCCATTTCCATAAAGTTAGCCATAAAGTTGGCATTTGCAGATATTTCATATGGAACAGTCTGATACAGAAATATAGAACATAAAAGGGAAGTCAGAAATTTTCTTATTTTTATTTTTCCTCTGACTTTCAACCAAGATGTTTCCGAAGAGCACCGGCTAATGTTTTTACTGACACTGATTCACGACGAATTCACAACAACTTTCCGCTTTCGTTCCTTTTCTTCCTGTATACTAAAATGATTATATAACATGACACCGGGAACTAGTATACAGACACCAACAAAAACAAAACCAGTCGTTTCCGTTATTTTCGGACCCCAGTAGAATCGATCCTTCTCGACATCAAATTTAAACAGTGTCCAAAAGAGGGCAACTAGTGGAGATATAACAGCCTGTACAACTGCAGAATAGACAGCTCCCTCAGCGTGTTGAATAAGTAGGAAGTTGAACAGGTTACCTGAAAAATACATTTAATAGTTCTAAGTTTTCGTAAAGACAACTTTATTGGACGGTTCACAATACATCATTTTAGTTAATGAGTAATACTTTTCGTAATAATTACTTCTGCCACTGTAAAATAAAGTTAATAAGCTAAATGTTCCTTATAATTTATAAGCTAAATGTACCTCATAAATAAAGTTTATAAACTAAAAGTATTTCTAAATCTTGAGGCAAGGGGTGTTAAAGGGCTGTTCAAAACACCCGGCACGTTTTTACTTCGGCTCTGTCCTTGTTTAGTGTTGGTTAGCCAGTAACGCGTGAACATTGTTATAGTATGTGTGGTGAGTTTTTGTTGTTATTGTTTCTTTTTATTGTTTGTTTGTTAGCTTGGTTTGTTATGGTCAGGGAAAATGTGTCTGTGTGTGTAAAGTAAAGTACAAGAAAGACCGATCCGGGATCATCGTTGTTTTTTATCTCCCATTAAAGGCTTATTGAACAGTTCATTAAACGTTTTCAAATGGTTCAAAACTAGTAATTCCGTAAGAGATCATAATTCCTACATACTTTCTACTACTTAGGTACAAATTATATAAGTTATTGTCTTAACCCATTTCCACCCAATCTTACTTTCTTAAGTCCCCCAATAATTATTTTTAGAAAACATGATGCAAGGAAAAGGAATGTTGCTTGTAGCATGTATTTTCTTCATTGTCCTTGTGTTTTCTACCCGTAGAGATAAAGTTGTTTTTCTCAAATCTCACATATTTGCAGTTTTTGTCCTATATTTATTTCCATTTTGACAAGTCTAATATTTTGTCGAATGGAAAATGGGTACTATCTTTCGTTGAAACAATATCCTTGCTGTGAAAAATGTATTTGCACTTCGAGGATCGAGCGCCTATAAATATAAACACTTACAATAGTTTTTCAATGACCACTCGATTTGTGCATCACACTTGTCCTTAACCCATTCCCACATGACAAAATTTTAGACTTGTCCCAATCGAAATGAGCTGCAGACAACCCTTCACAGTTTATGAAATTTTAGATTATTCAACTTTCTGGGTAGAAAATTTTTTCCAAATGATTTTCTTGGGAGCGTAAAAAAGCGTCAATGTGGGGGATGGGTTTGATAAGTTCTATCGCCTTGGGCAATTTCAAATAGATGACTGCCAAATGTTTGACCAAAATCTATATGCAAAAGTAAGGTGAATAAATCGAAGGTATATTAGACACAGATACACGATATTAGCCGAATAAGATCGAATGTATTTAGTTTGCTCTGATCTTAGTCTCTTAGCCCTCATTTCGAGGGTACAAATGATGTACTTAGTTCATAAGAAGCCCGACTCGTCTCCTTCTGGAAAAACTCGGAAAATACACTGAAGCAATATACCATTAGGCCTTCATAGATAGGGTTTTATCGAATTCTATCGATGAATCTTGGGAAAAGCGCTTCGGATGAACGGGGGGACAGATGGAGCCGAACCATTAATAATAATGCTCATCCTCCGGCGAGCACCAAACATGTAAAAAAAATTATCTTCGCCATTTAAATAACTTTAAAGACGATACTGAGCTATGCTTTTATTGTTATTTATTGTTATTATTTTATTTGTAACTCAAGAACAAAATTGAACAATATCGACATGATTATATTCTTACCAAGAGAATATCCAATGAAAAACAACCAGGCCTTTCCTATAAGACCATGACAAGACTCAGATGAACTAAACAAGCAAAACCATCCAGCGTGGAGTTTGTCGAAAAATTGGTGAGCAGAGTCGCACTGAAAAATAAAGATTCTGCAATGTAATTAAAAAGAGATAAAAAAAAAATCTTCAAAAAAAAAACATAATATCATGCTCCGTTATGCTCTTATATACTTTTGTAATACGAAATCAAACCCTCATGCGATAGATAGTTGTGTATTTAAAAACTAGTCTTAGAGTAGCTTGAGCCGCCGTCATAGCACAGTCGGTAGCGCACAAGACTCCCAATCTTCAGTCATGGGGTGTCATGGGTTCGTTCCCCGGCGATGGTGCATATTCTTTCAGACATTTGTCTCTCACCAATGGGTGGATAATCGTAAGCCTAAGTGGGATAGCAGCTGGAGGCTAGGAAAGGATGTAATGGTAGTACTGGTGTGAGAAATACCAGGAATCCATTGTTAGGAGCCCAGCCGCTGCGATATGACTGAAATACTGTTAAAAGTGGCGTTAAATCCCATTCAATCATTCAACTTAGAGTACCTTGAGCGTCTGTTTCCCTCCACCGGCCTTACTGTACTAAATGACCCATTCCCATACAATCCCTCTTTTTTACACCCTTTAACGCTAGTATATAGTAATTTCTTCATTATCCACAATGTTTTCTATCCAAAAGTACGAATAAAAAATCCATCATCTTGAAATATTCGTCTGCAGCTTTTTTTCAATTTGGTCCAGTCTAAAAATTGTGTGTGAAAGGGTTAACCAAATCTAAATGAATCCAGCTTTTTCATGACTCTCCAGGAAAAAGCAATATATATGTTTATTGTCGACAAAATATCCTACCCTAAAACACAACGTTTTTATGCCCGTCGTGTAAAGACGATGGGCATATAGTGTTACATCTGTCTATGTGTGCGAGAGAATATGCTTGTGTGTTAGTGTATGTGTCAGATTCTTCTCCGAAACATATCACGCGTTCAATAGGGATCATTCTCATAACTATGCAAGTATTCGTAGAAATTAGGGCCAAAATTGACACTAAGGCCATTTTTTTTCTCTTGATATTGGGTGAACCATACTACCATTTTAAACAAGTTTTAGAAAAAAATACCCAAATTGCGACCTGTAATATAACAATAAAACTTTCCAATTTTCGCTGCATGAAAAGCCACCTAGTCCAATATGGGGCGTTCCTCGTAGCCATACAAACAGTTACAGCAAGTTTGAGAAAGTTTGAAAAAAACTGCAACCTCTAGAGTGATCACATTTAATTGTTGACCGAGACTACAGAAGCCGATCAATGGAAGATTGCAAAAGATACAAAAAATACTTCAATTGTTAGTTTCGTCTATCAAAAACGAGCGTTCTGATAGGCCGAAAAACTTATTCATGTCTCCGTGAAAACAAATAAATATTCTCTTCATTTTAAAATGAATAAATAAAAGTATAACTACTATACACGTACCATCCCAAAGCCAGGTATAAAATCACACCAAAACACCAAATACATCGTCAGTAATTGGTAGACCTGTGTCCACGTCACGAAACTTAGAGAGTCGCCCTGAAATATTATAAATCATGCATGAATGCGGATCGCTGTTGTCAATAAAAATCGATCGTCCAATCAAAAAGTTAATTTAGACCGAAAGTGGGATGTTGAACTCCAACAATGACCGATATTTGAAATGTTTTCGTTGTTGTAGCGAAGTAAGCTTCATAGCTACAGATTATTCATTGGTCGCTAACTAACGATTTTTTGGTTTGTTTTATTTCTCCGGTCATATATTTTAAATAAATAATGACGCTTTATATCTGAGATAAGCTGTCTTGTCTGGTTGCAGTGGTCGTGGTTATCGATACGTCAATAAGGGACTATCGCTACAGTTTCACCGAAACATTCAGATTTTCGCTGTAACTTCTTAACCCTTTCCTGCTTTACTCAATTTTAGACCTGTCCAAACTCAAAGGGAGTATAGACGAAAAATTTAAAGTGGATTTAATTTGCAAAATTATCGCACAGTAGGGAAAATATTGTGGGAAAAAAGAAATTGCTTGTTACAAGCAATTTTTTTTTTCAACAATATTTTCTCAAGTATAAGATCACAGGGACTTAAAAACCAAAAATTGAACAGGAAAGAATAAATAGTAAGCTAATTATGTGCCCGACCAGAAATCTACTAAATAAAGGGAGAAAAGCATTGTGGGAAATGAAGAAATTGGTAGTTACACACCATTTCTTCATTTTCCACAATACTTTCTTAAGATGTTGTTGTTTTTGTTGTTGTTGTTGTTGTTGTTGTTGCTACGGGGCGTAAAAAGATACTGCGTAGTATACATTGCCCTTTAATGGTTAGCTTATATTTCAAGTTTTAAAGTTGTAAAAGCAGAGATATCATAAAATATCAAAGATTTGCAAAACAAAACAAAAACTTCACCACGTCAAGGCTATATCAGTTCCTCGAGATTTTTCTTGGAAAACAGCCTACTCGGAGGTAAAACGTCAGAAAACGATATATTGCTTGACGTAATATGTTAACCCCCTCTCACAATATTTTCAGCATTTTATTGTTTATTCCAACGACGTTTGAAAATGCGGGGTCATGTGTTTGGTTAACTATAATCAAAGGACTGAAAGTACTGAGAAGTTGGTATGCGCTGAAAGGGTCATATCTGTGGAATTCGGTTCAAATTCATTTATTACTTTCCGAGTAAGCCTCCCTCCTTTAAACTTAAACCAGCATTCCCATTCGTGTACATATGTGTGTGAATAACGCACAAAAACATAAATCCACATACAGAAATAGGAAAAACTATTATTGTCTTAACCCATTCCCAGACAGTGGCTCTTTTAAATGACCCTCATTATGAAAGCTTTGGAAAACATTGTAGGAAAATGAAGAAATTGCTTGTTACAAGCAATTTCTTCATTATCCACAATGTTTTCTTTCCAAAAGACCAGGATTTTAAAGATTTCATCAACTTACAATTGTCGTCTGCTACTTCTTTAAATTTGGACTGGTCTAAAATTTTATCGTGTTTGAATAGTTTATAAGCTCGTGTCACGCACAGCAAAATTAGAATTTTCAAGCATAACATTCTCCTTTTGATCAACTGTAATACGTGAACTCCTTTTAGAATCTTGTAAACAGAGAATAACAGCTTCTACAGTAAGAAATCAATCACCTCAATGATTATTTGACCCTCAACTCGGCCAATTCTGTAACGATCATACTAAACTCACGTAAATTTTCACTTCAAGTTTATGAGTATACGTAGAAATTTGCGGAAAAGCGCGAAAACTTGTTTCAGGGTGATCGATTTGGAATACCGGTTTAGACTTAGGAAAAAAGAATATCTAAAGCGTTGTGAGTAAAATTCAAAAGAAAAAAAGACGTTAACTTTATTGGAACGTTATTGTTTGCGCATGGTAGTTTTGCCCTTTTCCTAAAAATTCCTATAATATGATGAAGATAGTATCAAGTTATCTTCGGCGCCCTGTAGTCGCTTGATTTCCTTATTCGTTATTCGGCTTTAGAACCGTAAAAAAAATCTTAAGTAAACAGAACTAATCTGAAAGCTAGATGACACTTGTTAAAGTTTTGATGTATTATTGTTGATTTAAACTTGTAAATAACGACATAATAAAGCGTAATTATTAAGTAAATAAGTTGAAACCGGAAGTTGATATGTTTACGTTCTAATTTTCAAAATCTTCTACTTTCGTTTTGCATCTATTTGATTTTATTGAGTAAAAGCTGTAAATCCCACAATAATCGCGTTTGCTTGATGCCTACGATCCCCCTAAAACGCTCTAGAATGTTTTAAAGCACTAGGCGGCGTGATTATCGTAAAAATGCATGGCGACCTGAGCAATATTCGTAAACATTGCCTATCTATGGTTACATGACTACCATATGTCACTTGAGATCACGTGATTACCAAACACGAGACGGCGAATCACAAAAACGAATTACTTCGCTGATTATTACCTTATTTTTAAATAATTTAAAGCAAACTAAAGCATGTTCAGAAGTCTCTAAGCAAGTTTTTATATCACCCTTTACATATGTCATATTATTCTCTTCAACTAACTGATTGTCCGTTGCAAGTTGAGATGAGAAGTAACCCGAGGTGTATTCATATCTAAGAGATCACGTGATTTGTGTTATCAAGAAATCCGAAATGTAGTTGCCTTGTGTTCATTTTGCGGTTTTGTTAAATCTAAGTTGGAATTGCTCCGCATTCCAACTTAAAAACCAGAAGAAGTTCAGACTAGACCAGAAAAGGTATGAGCTAGCTTAAACTTTATCAGTGGTATATATGGTGCACTAAATGAGTCAAAAGTACACTTTAACCGATTACCACACAATCCCTCTTTTTTACGCACCTTGATGATAAAGCTTTGGAAATATTTGGAAAATATTGAGGAAAGTGAAGACATTGCTTATATGAAGCAATTTCTTCATTATCCACAATGTTTTCTATCCAAAAGAACGAAAAAAAATCAAATTCCTTCAACTTGAAATTCTCGTGTGCAGCTTCTTTTGATATGGACTAGTCTAAAATTCTGTTTTTGGGGGAACATGCACGCTAAAATGAATGGGTGTTCGCTTAAATAATACAGGTGCATTCACATTGTTTAGACTTGTTGCGCTCAAATACTGAGTTTACACGCATACAATGATCATGCTTTTTTTTTCGCTCATTAACGCGTGTACTTTCAAAATATGAGCATACACGCTTAAATTTAACGGCATAAGCTGTATCATTTACGCGTGTTTGCGTTTTTTCTGCTCACACGACTTCAAGCGAACGTTTGACCCAAACGGTACACCGTAGGTATAAGCACCCTGCTTGGTAGGATGGCACTTGCAATTTTAACGCATCCCTGAATTCGTACACTTATCTATCTCGTTCGAATTGGGGGAAAGGGTAACTTGATTTGCAACACGTAAGAACACAAATATTATCTGATTGATGATAAACTATATCGTTGTAGGATGACCCAAACCTCGTAACAACAGTTTAACTAATGTCAGTTAAATATTTCATAATCTAGGGAGTCCTGTGGAACTCAGTCGTTTAGGTAATAAACGTCAGAGAGCAGAGAAGAGTTACACCAATGTAATATAAGACGAAGTTAATTAGCTTTTAACCCACTCCCAAACGGCAAAATTTGAGCTTTTCTAAATTGAAAGAATATGCAGATGATAATTTCAAGTTGATGAAGTTTTAATAGTATTTTAATTTGGGTTATAACAAGCAATTTTTTCATTTTCTTGGGGGCGTCAGAATGAGTTTCTATGTGATGACGATTTTTATATATTTAAAACCAACTCACCTCTCCTTTCTTTAATTCCTTTTCACAAATTACGTTCATGATACCAGCGGGTAGAAACCCAACCGCAAAGCACAATGGCCACAAGATTCGAACTAAGGTTGAGTGGTTTATTTGGCTGGAACCACCGGACCCGCTACCTGGCAGCCCCCAGATCTGGGGCATCGCCGTAATAAATAGACCAACCATAACAGCCATGACACACAGCGATCTGGACACGCTTAAACCTAAAATAAAGATCAAAGCGTTTAAAGCACTGAAAGACAGGTTTATGGGTATGAAGACATTAGAAGGCTAATGAAAAACAATAGTTTCGCGACCAGTAATGAGATTCATTTCGGTTTGTTGCTATCTATATGGTTTCTTTTTTGAGTAAACGAGCAAATCAGTGATTGTATCGTGTCACGGTACCGCAGTGGGTAAAGTAGGTCCGAGAGACGTAGCCGTATCCGCGTGGGTCGGAATTATTTATAACTCCTCAAAAGGGATTGCGTTCTAAATTTTTCGTCTCCCCTTTCCAGATACTAACTATGCGTTGCTTATTTTTTCTATTGTGCGAATTCGTTTTATAATCATAAAAAGATTTAAAAAAGAAAATATACCTTTTCTCAGCCATAAGAGTCGACATAACACCGTATATGGTATGGTCATTGTCATCAGAATACCTTGTAGATAGGGTGGCGTTCTGTCAGGAGGACTGGCGTAGACAACCAAAATACCATTAAGGGTGGTCAAGGTCCCCATGATTAATAAAATCTTAAACGATGCCGCCGGTTTAAACGTTATACTACTGTCAAATGCTCTTTGTAAAATAAACGTCATAACAAAAAAGATAATCACAAACCATAACGCAGCTTGGGAGAGAAGCACGTACGCGTCTGATTTTATGTAGTCCATTGTGGCTGCGTACACCGGCAAACTGACGTTCGCCATGACGTTAAAGAAAACGTTCAAAAGAGCGTAAATAATGTTTAAAACCTGTTTTGAAAATATCGGTTTCTTATCACGTTTGAATTCGATTTCGACTTCTCGTTGATCATAATTTATGGCCGAATTTCCGGTATATCTGGAAATGGTGGTAGTAAATTCTTCATTTGGTTCCGGTGAGGCAGCGTCATGAAATCCATAACTTTTTACCGGATGTATCGTACCTCGAAGCAGTGCTTCCCGTTCCTCCCGTTCTCTCTCGTCATATATGGATCCGATGGAAGACATTTTCAGCAGAGGAGTTTTTCACTTATACTCGTATACCAAAGCTACTAGATCATTCTAACCAATAATCGCATTTAACGATAAACACATTTATCTTGAACAACTCGTTTAAAACTATGCCACATACAGCATTTAGATGCAAAATGAAAGATAATGATAAAAAAGACCTGGAGGTTTTGGATTTCGATGGTATGTAAAGTTATACAATAATTCAAGCTACAGAAAATTAAACAAAGATGTATCCATTTTCACAAAACTATTTTTAATAGTAGTTGAGATATGAAATTAAATATATTTATTCACAATTAGTGGCTGTGATTAGATCAAACCTCGTGAGAGTACGTAACGTATCTCTCGTGATATTTGATGGTCAAATGATAACCGGTTTATCTTTATAGAAACAAGGTGTGCTCTTCACGTCATGTGAAAGGTTTGTAGGAAGGGATCAAAGGTGTTTATCAAAGTTATGATACGATCTGATCTTTACTTCAAAAATCGAAGGATCGCCTTCGCATGCATGCAACTAGAGCCTGAGTCGCTCCACCGGCCTAAATTTACTGATCACCCAGATGATTTTCGTTTTCTTTACAACACAGAAGACACCTCGTTTGTTTATTTCAAGGGAGACAACTTTCTCTTGTCCAGCAAATATTCTCATTTAAACAGTATAAAAAACTTCCCTTGCATCACTATGTGATCTTTACCTGAAAATCGGCTAATTAAACCATGTAAAATTTCTTTTGAAAATCCGATAAAGGGTCACCAAAAGATAATTCCTGTGAGATCTGGTTAAAATTCAAACTCCTAATTCCCCTTAGATTTTCAAAATGTTCATTGTGAACCATAAATGGAATGTCGCCTCGCTCATGTAAGAAGCCGTGTTTTACCTGTTATAAAACCGATTGGAATTCTTTGACCGAAAAGGATTGTTTATATTCAATTTGGTTGAAATCCATTAACACGTTTCTTAGCCTCAGATTGTCAATGTTTTCAGTATACACCATATATGAAATAAAGCCCTGTCTATAAAGCCATGTTTTTCCTTTGATCCGAATATTTTGGGGAATCTCAAAAAGAGCCAACTGTGACATTTGTTGAGAGCCATCGAACGGAATCTAAGTAGCAAATTTTCGAAGTTAACATTATACACCTTTTATTGAATTTAACCCTGCCTATAAAGCCATGTTTTAATCCGATCTCAATGTTTTGAAGGAATCGCATAGAGTTACCCAAAGATCACAAATATGATAATTTTTTTTTTTTAATTTTTTAATCCATCGCTTTTTTTTTTTTTTTTCTTTTTTTTTTGAGAAGCAGATTTTCAAAGATTTCAGTATATACCGAAATTAGCAACGCTCATAAAAGCCATGATTATAATTTGATAATTTCTTAAAGAATCTGATTGAGGGCCATAGAAGGATTGTTCCTGTGAAATCTGGATGGTATCCATCAACCAGTTTCTGAGAAAAAGATTTTCAAAGTTTTTCTCCACACATGGAAATTGGTACCATCTATTTTTTTTTCAGATCTATAGTCTTTGAAGGAATCTGATAACCGGTAACGAAAGGATCCTTCATGTAATATTTGCAGTACACTCTGAGAAGATTTTTATAGTAAAGGTTTACGGATAGACGCCCCTACGTGCGCACGGACGACAGACACAAACCTATGATAAAAGCACACTGGTTTTCAGCCAGAGGGACTCAAAACGTAGTTCGTAATTAGATCTATCAAAGCACATTATAGTTATAAGCAAAAGGCAAGTTTATATTTTTCTAATTCGATTGATAAAATACCAATTTCGTTGTAATAAGACTGTCCATAAATAATAATAATGTGATTAAAAATACCACATAACTAACGCTTGTTCAGAGGAGATATCTCAAAAATATTAAAACCTGAAAGAAAGTTGACTCTTTAAATTTCGAAAATGGCCAAAATTAACTTGAAATAAAAATGTCAAACATCCAAGACTTTAAGGTACCTAGCAGGGACCAGTTTAGTGAATTTTGAAATTATACATAAAATATAAATTTACGATGTACAGAAATATTCTACTACCAAAGTAAAATGGAAAGTTTGAATGGTAAACATTTTTAGAAATTTGAAAAAGTCAATAAACGGATGTTCAAGGCCAAGTGGGTCTGAAGAAGATTTATTTTTTTCAAATTTAACTTTAATTTAAACATTACAACCAGAGATTTACAACGGAATCTTTTGGCTCTTCAGAGTTTTTTTAAAACTGATACATTGACCTTGGATTTATCACAGCAAACGTTTCGCATGACACTAGCACTCACCAAGTAGAACAACTATGACACTAGCACTCATCAAGAAGAATTTTTATATCCATCCACAAATATAGAAGTAATGCTCCGGACAAGGCAATTTTGTCGATTCACCTTCAGCTGTAACCTTGACCTTGGACGTATCACAACAAACGTTACGCATGACACTAACGTTCATCAAGGTATCACAACAAACGTTACGCATGACACTAACATTCATCAAGGAGTACAAATGTGCCAAGGGTTTTTTTTTCAAATCAATAAGTGTAGAAGTGTTGCTCCGGACAAGGTCAATTTTGCCGTTTGACCTTCAACCGTGACCTTGGAGGTATCACAACAAATTTTTGCATGACACGAGCACTCATTAAGAAGAACAACTGTGCCAAGTATATTTTCAAATCTATCCATAAGTGTAGAAGTTTCGCTCTGTACAAGGACAGTCTTGTTGTTTGATCTTCAACTGTGACCTGTGTTTAATTCTTAAAAGCAGCCGCCGTTGGTGGGAGGCTCCATCCCTCGGAACATCGGGGTAATGATTTTAGCAATTTTGAAAGAGGTCAATATATTCTCATGTTTCATGCAAAATACCAAGGCTCTTCTACTTCTGGGTCAGGAGAATATATTTATTTTAAACTCACTCTTGTTGCCATTTCAAAAAGAGTTTTCATCCGATTTCAATTCTTTTACATATTTTTAAAGGGTTCTTTAAGGAACAATTCTGCCAAAATTGGTTGGAATTGGCCAAGTTGTTTTGGAGGAGGTATCGTTTAAAAAAAACACCTCTTTGTTTCTGTATAGAACCCCCCCCCCCCGGACTCCGCCCCTAGAGGCTCGATGGTGATTGTTTCAATAATTTAATTTCAGTCTCGTCTATCAAAAACGGACGTTCTGATTAGTCGAAAAATCATTCATATCTCCATGAACAAAATTTTGAGCACGCAGCCATTTTGTATGCTTTCGCATAAAATAGTTCCAAGCAAAAAGTATCAAAATTTGTTAAGCTTTTTTTTTCGTTCGATGCTACAAGTTTATAACAAACGAAGAGAGAATTTATTTTAGGTTTCATGTAGGTATCACACTAATGTATGAATCCGCTTCGCGTATTAATACAGCGTGATTAGTTTTCTGATGTTTCATGAAAAAAATCTGGATCAGGAGAAGAGGATTTTTAAAGTTTTCTTTTTCTATAAATCACTTTTGTTGCCATTGCACCAAGAGATTTCATCCGATCTTAATTCCTTTAGCTAATTTCACAGGGGGGGGGGGCATCTAAGGAACATTTCTGCCACATTTTGTTGGAATTGGCCCAGTGGTTGGGGAAGAGATTTTTATTGAAATTGTTGACGGATAATTCACGTCGAACGGACGCTCGACTTTGATTTATCATAAAAGTCCACTTTGTGCTCAGGCGAGTAAAAAAAGCCTTTAGAAATATGGACATTTCAAGAGAACATAAATGACTAGAAATGTGTCATAGACACGGATTTTTCCGCATAATTGTTTTTAGAAACGTTTTTAAAAATGACCTCCGATTACTATTTTGATATTTGTAGTATCAAACACAACATTACGTACGATACTAGTACCCCTCAAGAGGAATAGCTGTGTCGAGTTATTCTATAGTCCAAAATATATGCTCTAAACATGCGCAAGAACAAACCCATCACTCACACATGGCTTTTAGAGAAAAGCGTTTACGGGTGGACGCATGAATACAAACGAACGAATACACACGCTTTCACGATGTCTATAGCCAAAGAAGGTTTTTTCTAAGATTTTACTCAGTAACAGAGGTTGTTTCTATTTACCTCAAGTCATCAAGTTTGAAACTTCTGGAAGACTTCATCAAAACAAGGATTCTGACCATCGGTCACTCTGAAACAAACTCTACGAGATTTTAAGCCCCATAGATAGCATCCGGAATTTTTACATGCCCTATGAGCATGTTTTTCCCCAATTTATTTATAGTTTATATGAAAGGATAGAACACTTTTATATCTATAATTTAATAGCCTTTATATTTTTTGTCTATTGAAAATATTATAGGAAGGGAGTTTCGTCAAGTATTCCCAGTCTAGTAGCAGCGATTATAAACATCAAAATCACCATTATTTTGAGCATCTAGAATATTAACAATGTTTTTGCTAAGATTTGATATAGTGACGTAATTTTTGACCCCAAGTAACCCAATTCTACACTAGTCCTAATTTTGTCAACACAACCAAATTACCAATTTTCAGTGTGTTTGAGCAAAAGCTATAGCCTCTAACGTGTTAACAAGATTTTCAAAGATTTGACCAAGTGTTCTAGTTTTTTATCCCGAAGTGACCCTATTTAAAACTTGTCCCAGATTTTATCACTAAGAAAAGTACGGATGGACGACGCACATCCAATTAAAGCTCTTCATGGGCTTGTCCTGTTCAAGTGAGCTAAAAGGTAGTTAAGTTTTTCTTTGAGACCTTGAAAGTTGAAACCTGAACTAGCCGACCGTTTCAAAATGTAAAATTAATGGAATATAAGATTTATTTTTTTCCGATACATTGATTGTTGGAATCCATTGAGGAATACATCTATTGAGAAGAAGAGAAGTTATTGCATGTCAAAGAGAAGTTATCGAGTGTCAAAGAATTTGAGGCAGTCATTTTGGCAACCATCTTTGTAATGAGCGATTGAAGGAAGTCATCCTTGTTGATACCTTTAGTCATCCTTGATATTGATTAAAGGTATCAACATACAACTACCAAACCACAAAAGTTTAGACAGGCCCAAATTCAAAGATGTTGTAGACGATTTTTAGTTTGTAGAATTTTTTAAAAAAAATCTTTGTCTTTTTGAGTAGAAACGTTTGAATAATACAGAAATTGCTTGTTACAAGCAATTTCTTCACTTTTATCACAGTTTTCTAAATGTTTGTTCATGAGTGGGTTTACGTGGAAATGGGTTAAGAAATCCTTCAGTTTGGGAAGAACACATACTAACAAGAGGACCATGATGGTCCTAAATCGCTCACCTGAGGAATCTGCAAATTATAGTACTTTTTTGTATAAAAAATACACAACTTGAGCAAAATAAATAAAACAAATATAAGATTTTGGGCTTTGTACAAAACAATCCAGTAATGCTCTAAAGTGAAAATGAATGCCTTTGGCTTCATAATTTAATCGATTACCAAACTATCCCAGAATTTGTCACCTTAAGGGAAAAAGGTTTAAAAAAACATTGTGAGAAAGCAAGCAATTTCTCCATTTCTATTTAAGAAGAATCCCTTCAATGCAATTTATGATATTTTCAATCCCAGGAGCAGAGACATTTTTATCCTAAGAGCATATTTTCCTGTCACATAGTACAATTTAGTCATGCTACATACCAAATATGAATGCCCTTCATCTATATTTCAGAAGGTGAAGACTTTTGAAGTTGCTCTAATTGGGTGTTTTCCAAAATTTGGGACCTCTGGGGCAGTGCCATGTTTTATCCCAGGGCTAAGATTTTAGCTAACATAGTAGAGAACCATCTGGTTAGGCTATAAATCAAATATGAATACCTTAGACTTTGTAGATTAGGAGGAGAAAACTGTTGAACATGGTCTAATTGAGCATTTTTACGAACTTTGGACACCCAGGGAAGGGGTGTTCTTTAACCTACAGGCATAATTTAATCAAAATTGATAAATAACAGCCAGGCTATGCTACACTCAAAATATAAATGCCCTACGTCTTAAAATGGAGAATTTTTTTCAACATACTCAAATATTGCGTTTTTCTAAATTTTTGGACCCCTAGTCAGGGCCGTTTTTGACCCTTGGATGAAAACTTTTTTGTGATGTAGTACAAAACCATCTAGTTTTGCTACATACCAAATATGAATATCCTAGACCTTACAGTTTAAGAGAAGCCTTTTGAAATTGCTCTTATTAAGAATTTTTCCAAACTTCGGACCTCAGGGGCGGGGCCATTTTTGACCCCAGAGATTAAATATTTAAAAACTTGATAGAGAACCATATGATTAAGCTCTTTACAAAATATAAAGGCCTTTGGCCTTGTAGTCTATGAAAAAAACAACATCAAAGATTTCCTAAAATTTCCAATTTTCAAATGCCGCGGAAACCAGAGTTTTTGACGGAATTAAATTCTTTTAACAACTTTTGAAGAGGTTCACCCAATGAACATCCCTGTAAAGTTTCAGCTTGATTGGCCAACTGGTTTAGGAAGAGAAGATTTTTAAAGATATTTAAAGAATTACTAAAGATTCCCATTTTCAAATGCCGCGGCAGCCAGAGTTTTTGACGAAATTAAATTCTTTTAACAACTTTTGAAGAGCTTCACCCAATGAACATCCCTGAAAAGTTCCAGCTTGATTGGCCAACTGGTTTAGGAGAAGAAGATTTTTAAAGATATTTAAAGAATTACTAAAGATTCCCTTTTTCATATGCCGCAACAACCAGAGTTTTTGACGGAATTAAATTCTTTTACAACTTTTGAAGAGCTTCACCTAATGAACATCCTTACAAAGTTTCAGCTTGATTGGCCAATTCGTTTAGGAGGAGAAGATTTTTAAAGATATTTAAAGAATTACTAAAGGTTCCCATTTTCAAATGCCGTGGCAACCAGAGTTTTTGATGAAATTAAATTCTTTTAACAACTTTTGAAGAACTTCACCCAAGGAACATCCCTGCAAAGTTTCAGCTTGATTGGCCTACTGGTTTAGGAGGAGAAGATTTTTAAAGAAATTGTGGACGGACGGACAGACGGACAGACGGACAGACGGACAGACGGACGGACGGATGACGGACAACGACCGATCACAATAGCTCACCTCGCACTTTGTGCTCAGGTGAGCTAAAAAGAAATCATTCTTTTCACTTTTTATTTTTACTTTCACAGGTTCAAAGAGCATTTAATTCGATATATATAATAGTTCATATTTAACATTTTGATAAAAATAAATGCAATATCTGACAACTTATATACAAGTTTTACAAACAGATTTCGGCAAACAAACAAAGCAAGAGGTTAATAGCACTGGCACATATCTGTGAGGGGTGATCCTACTTTGTAATAGGAGCATACCAACCCTATATTTTTGACAGTATTTGAGCCTATGCATGACATTTCCAACCATTTCGAATGTGCGTGACTCGCACATATTGAGCACCCTGGACAGCCATTCGGGCAATTAGAACATTCGCTGGTTATTCAAAGATGCTTTGGGTCAGAAACTATCTACAGAGCGCATAGTGAAGACTCTGATCAGACTGTGCAGATGCACAGGCTGATCGGAGTCTTTACTTGGCGCACATGTGCAATGGTTGGAAATGTCACGCATGCGCTCATTTAGTGTGTTATAGCAACAGGATAATGTGGGAAAATGATTTGATTATTGATAGTGTTTTTTCTCATACTTTTGTGAACAGATCTGAAAACTATACATATTCGGAAAAAAAATATTTTTTTTCTAAAAATGGGGAAAATATTTCAATCAATGGTTTAGGACAGAGAATTAAGTTCTGCACAATATTTATTTTCATGCTGCTTCGCCCCATAAAACATTTATTTAGTAAGATCTTACTTTCTTGGTAAAAAACATTGAGGAAAATGAAGGAATTGAAAACAAGAAATTCCTTTCATTTTCCACAATGTTTGCCCATATTTTTTTTTTAATTGAGGGGCATCAAAGAGTGTCATTGTGTGGGAATTGGTTAAACAATTATGAAATAATGGCAAGAAAAGCTAAAGCATAAATTTATCAATTTTGCTACAGCACATTGTTGAGTGTTATGATTTACTGATAACATGCACTGTTAACCTATTACGAGACAATCTGCAATTTCAAATGAGGAAAATAATATGGAAAAACATTGTAGGAAAAGGACATTTTGCTTGTAGTTTGAAAATTAGCTGTTTCTTCTATGTTTTTTATACCCTAATTTAGTACATCTTTTATCTAATTAACCCATTCCCACAAGGTGACGCTTTTTGAAGCCCTTCAAGAAAAACAACTGAGAAAACACTGTGTAAAATGAAGAAATTTCTTGTCAGCAGCAATTTCTTCATTTCACATGATGTTTTTTACTCAAAACATTGAAAATATCTAAATGTTAGGTGTGATTAGGTTTTTTTTGTTCATACCTCCATGAAAACAAAATATATTCTCTTCATCTCTTAAATGAATATAGTCATAAACTTACTTCAATTTTTTAATTGCCTTACATTTTGTCATCTGGTAACAGGTTAACAAAATACAAAAGGAGTATTAAAAAAGTCCACATTCTTTTCCATATAAACAAATAAAGTATTGCACATAAAATATAATTGATAAATCCTAATATTTAATGAAAAGACACCCAATCCTATAAAATACCGCTTTTTGACATACTCTAGAAAAAAATATCTGAAAAACATTGTAGGAAATGAAGAAATCTTTTGTAACATGAGCAATTTCTTCATTATCCACAATTCTTTCAATGCATAATGACAGACTTGAACATTTCATTAACTAAAAATTGTTGCCCGTTACTACTTTCTATTTGGACCAGTTTAAATATTTTGTCATCTGATATTTTGTCAAATATCTTTCCCTTTTAAAAGGCTTATTAAGTTACAAATTATTAACCAATTCCCACACAATCACGCTTTTTTACCAACCTAAGAAAATACCTTTAGAAAACATTGTGGACATTGAAGAAATTGCATTTATTTCAATAAAAACAATAACTTCTACCCTAAAAGGGAAATAATCTTAAAATTTTACAAACTTGAAATTATTGTCTGTATTTTTTTTTAATAAACTAGTCTCAAATCTTTTTGTGTGTTAAAGGGTTTTACAATTAGATTGATTGAATGGGGTTAAATGCCATTTTTGTTGTTTGTTTGTTTGAATGGGGTATTACGCCGCTTTCAACAATCTTTCAGTTATATCGCGGCGGCTGGAGCACCTAACAATGGAATCCTGGTATTTCTCACACGAGTACTACCATTACATCCTTTCCTAGCCTCTAGCTGCTATCCCAGATAGGTCTACGATAATCAACCAATTGGTGAAAGACAAATAGTCGGAAAGGATGAGTGCCGCCGTCAGGGATTGAAATGCTATTTTTAACAGTATTTCAGTCATATTGCGGCCGCTCGAGCACCTAACAATGGATTCCTGAAATTTCTCACACCAGTACTACCACTACATCCTTTCCTAGCCTCCAGCTGCTATCCTGCTTTACGATTATCAATCCATTGGTGAGAGACAGATGTCGGAAAGGATATGTGACACCGCCGGGAATCGAACTCATGACATCCCATGATTGAACATTAGAAGTCTGACGCACTTCTGACTGCACTATGACGGCGGACGTTTAACAATAAGAAGAAGAAGAAGAAATCATCTTGCTTCCCATAATAATGTCCATATAAATTGTACTATTCTGTCATCTAGTTTGTTGTCAGGAATTACTGACTTTTTACCTGTCTTTAATTTTGCAAGCCACAAATACTAATGAAGATAGCTTTGATTCTGGAAAACATTAACAAGTGGCACATGAATGCCCTAAATTGCTCACCTGAGTAAGGAACCATTACATTTCAGACTCAAGTTATAAACAATATAATTACATCAGCAGCACTTGTGATAATTCTTTTCTTTTTGTTTTTAAAGAAAAACTAAAATTACATTTTCATATTTGTGTAACCCATTACCACATGACAAAATTTTAGACTGGTTTAAATTCAAAGCAGTTGCAAACAAAAATTGCAAGTTAATTATTTCTATATAAATATTTGTTTTTGGGAGGGGGAGGGGTAGAAAACAATGTGGATAATGAAGTAATTGCTTGTAACAAGCAATCTTTTCATTTTCAACTTTTTTTCCTTAAGGTTTTTTTTTTCCTTTAGGGGCTTCAAAATGAGGAGTTGTGTGAGAATGGGTTAACAAGTGTAATCACTAGCTTTCAAATTACTGTCTAGATTTCTAGAACTAAACATTTTATTGCAATATATCAGTTATTCTAAAGTTTCATTAACAGTTACTAGAGTATTTTCACAAAGCAATCTAACAATAAAACAAGCACTTAACCAGCAATAAACAAAGCTGTGATTTGATAACAATTGCTCTCAACTACTGTACAGTTTAAATACAAATAGTCAATATTGACAAAACTTAACAGTAATTTTTACACAATAATTACTACATCAAAACATTGAAATTATAATTCATGAAGTTTTGTGAAAATGTGCAAGTTTGATTGTGGATACTCAGAGGAATTTCCCTAAACTAACCCATTACCACACAATCCTGCACTTTATGTAATGCAATGAAGGAATTTTTGGGGGTGGAAGACATTGTGTGGGAGAGTACAAATTACAAGTCACAATTTCTCTTTCGCACTCTATGTTTTATAACCCATTTATTTTTCAGGTTAAGCATAGTTTGAAAGGCTGTCTGCAATATCTTTAAATTTCAACCATTATGTGTATATTCAGATGTCATGGATTGTCTAGAATAGCGTTGGACAAGTGTTGTTTGAGTAAAATGAAAAAAATTATGAATGCAAGCAAATAGATCCATCTTAACCCTTGTCATGCTGAACCCAGAATATTATGGTTTTGGCAGGAGGTATAGACAAAGATCAGCCTGCACTTAAATGCAGTCAGATCTTAGTCTACACCTTCTGTCTGTCCATTTCAAACAAGAATGGTTTATGGTATTAATTTTCAAAAGAAGCATTGATGATCAAACAACATGTACTATCAGTGTTTTCAGTCCTTTGATTTCTATGTAATTCTGAAAAAAAATATACTCATCATGACAAGGGTTAATCATGTCACAAAACATGGATTTAGGGACCATTTTCTTCAGCAACTAATTTTGGCCATCCCTCAAGTGGTTGCTGAAATCAAGTTTTAGTGTAGTTAACCCTTTCCCACACAATGACGCTTTTAAAGGCCCCTAAGATAAAAAGCTTTGGAATACATTGTGGAAAATGAAGAAATTGCTTGATACAAGCAATTTCTTCATTATCCACAATGTTTACTACCCCAAAGGTAAAAAAAAATCCAAAATTGCATAAGCTTTTAATTGTCGTCTGCAACTCCTTTCAATTTCAACCAGCCTAAAATTTTGCCTTCCGGTAATGAATTAATCAATCCCTCTTAGTTAGATCTAACCATTTTTCAATCTGCCTATCATGGTAATTTGAACCAACAGCACGCACATTTTCACAAACATTCTGTACTAATGAGTAAATTATGTACATGACTAGATTAATCAACAGCTGCTCACAGTTTAACTTTAATATCAAGGAAACAGTACAAACTCTTGTACGTTATCATGTACTAAACTACAGTTGAGGGATCACCAATCCGTTCACTAAACTCCCACAGGAAGCTAGACTCGGCAAATTTATGGACAGTGACATGTAACAACTAGATGGTTGTCGCAGGACAACTGCTGTCAAGCCCACAAAGTTTGGACCATCAACTTGACCTTGACCATCAATTTTAGTGTTTGACCTTGATCTTTTGAACTTGAACTTGAAGCTATCCAAAAAATTCTTTCAAATGGAACATCTACTCATGATGGAGAATAATTGTGCCATGTTACTTTGACATCCATCCATAAATATAGGAGTAGTTGTCCAGAGAAATTCAGACGGACGGACTGTTGGACTAATGCATACCAACAATAATGCTGGCAAATGTCAGAGTCCAAACTTGACTTCCTGTCTAAATGAAAGATTTGATTGGTCTATCAATTTCTTGATAGGCAGATACACTCGCTCAATTCATTTAATCATGCACATGCTTAAGGTTTATAAAATGGAAAATTGGAATTAAAAAACAAAAAGTGCTTCATACCATGTGTTGTGAGCCTTTTACCAGTTAAGAGCCACTCACTGGATTCGATAAAGGCACTATGACTAAGGTAATGCTTATTGGTATTAAATGGATTACTGCAACCATTTATTTTTGACCCAATGCAAATCTGCTCCACCGAGTAGTAACCCATTTCTTGACCACATAGTCTTACACTGTTCCAAACAGAAATATTCTTCATGAGATAATTCTAATGAGTCCCTATTGACTTAAATCTTCACTCATAAATTATCAACTTGATTCAAGCTGTAGATACAAAGTTTTAAAATGACAATGACAATATACTATAAAGGCTTGGAAAAGAAAGGGTTTTTTTGTATTCTAACACATTTCTGTATCTTCTGCATCAACCAATTTCCAGACAGCAAAATCTCAGACAGGTTCTATTTCAAGAAGGATGCAGAAAACATAGAATGGTCCGTATAATTTCAACGTCTTTGTCTTAAAGGAAATGATTCCACAATATTTTTCTAAGCTCTTTTCATGAGAGTTGTAAAAAAGTTAAATAATGGGTATGATGGGATATTCATTGTTTATTTCATTTTCACCGAGCGTAGCATTTTTGAACTTTGACAATTTCATTATGATGTTTATCTATGATAAGCAATTCAAAGGTAATGGAATAGTACGTCATAGGGTTATGAAATGTTACGTCAATAGGTAATGAAAACCCTACGTCAAATGGGTATGAAATGCTACGTCAACAAAGAATTCCCAATATCTGGCAGTTTCAGATGCCCTGAAAAAATACAACCATGGAAATCTTTGTGGGCAAAGTAAAAATTGCTTCTAAGATGCAATTTCTCCTTTTTTAACAATGTTTTTCAATCCTATTTCAGTGCAATTTGTCTGCAGCTTCTGATAATTTGGACAAGTGTAAAACTTTGGTCAACTAGGAACAGGTCAAGCACTTTACTGAAGACATTATTCAATTTACATTCTACCATATGATTTAGATTGATTTACTGTATAAACAAGTAAACAGAATTTTAGTTCAACTGCCCTACAACCCAGATTTCTTAATCCTTGTAAGAATAATATCCTCTTTAGAATTGCATCAAAATCAAAGGGCTGGCAACACTGGGATGTCATTAAATAATATTTTTGAAAATTCATTCCATGAATAACTCGGACTTTAAATGACAAGCAGGCAGTGTGGACTATAGATCAGACTATACATATGTGCAGGCTGATCATTATTTTTAGCCTCCTACCAAAACAGAAATACTCCTGGATCAGCATGACAAGGCTTAATGCAACCCATCACCCAGAAAAGGATTTTCTGTGAAACAATACATTTGAAAAAGAGATTCAAACAATTAGAGGCCTATTCAATAAAGTAAAATGACAATAAACATATAGTAAAGTATGGCATTTAAAGATTCAGGAAATAGAGAGTATTCCTGTTTTGGCAGAAGGTAAAGACAAAGATCAGCTTGCACATACATGCAGTTTGATCTTTGTCAACAACACCCGTTTGTCAAATTTAAGCCAGAGTTGTTTATCAAATCAATTTAACCCATTCCCACGCAATGACGCTTTTAAGCGCCCCTTAATATGGAAGCTTGGAAAAACATTGTGGAAAATGAAGAAATTGCTTATGTACCCTAAAAGACAAAGATTTTGAAGGTTTCATTAACTTGAAATTTGTAGTCTGCAACTTCTTTGAATTTGGACTGGTCTAAATTTTTATCGTGTGGGAATGGGTTAAGAAAAAAAATATCGACTTACAATGATTTCAATGCATTCCTTAGAACCATCTTATTCAGAATAACAAAAGTAAAAAAAAAATAAAAAATGATAAAACCCTGTCTGACCTACATCAATAATTTCACATTTCCCAGACGGTCCTGTCTAGCATAAAAGGTCACATGAATCTTCAATGATGTTTTCTATAATCTCTTGAAAACAACTTTTAACCAATTTTCACACAATTTATTTTAATATGCTCCAGAATGGTTCTAGACAAACATCATCTGGAAAGGAAGAGAAATTGCTTGTCACAAGCAATATCTCATTTTCTTACAATGCTTTCTTTCTATGATACTTGTTTTTCAATATAAACAGTTTTAGAACGTCATCTGCTTCTAATCAATTTAGACCAAGGTATAATTCTGTTTTCTAGTAACGGGCAAACTTCACTTCAAGTAGTTTAAGTTTAAGTTCACACCAAACTACACTTGGGCCTCTGCACTCACATCAATCATAGACAGTTTTAAGTTACGAAGTTCTTTTGACGTAATATTTAGTCTTTCTATTAAGTCTTTGTTTTCTTTTTGACATACCTGCAACAAGAAAGAAAGCCTCAATTGAACATCAAAAATAAAATTCACTGATCATGTCTCTCAATTAAAGAATTAATCAACCCATTAAATCATTCAGTTAGATAAGAAGAGAACTTTGAACTTGGCCATTGGCCGATATTTATGTGAATTATTTTTGTTGGTTTGGCAACTAAAACATCGCAACTACAGCATATTCAAGCTGTAGTTACATTGTTTATGTAACCAACCAAACCATTTTACTTTTTTGTTGGTTTCACAAACTAAACATTGCAACTACAGCTTATTCAAGCTGTAGTTACATTGTTAAGGTCACCCACCAACCATTTTAGTTGTTTAATATCAAAGAGGAACTTTCTGTCTGAGCTTGGTTAGCATGGCCAGTAAGTAATCTGTCAATCAAACTGTTATGAAAGGGAATTAATTTTGGAAGAAAAGTATTTAAAGCAAATTATTTTAAGGCCAATGGTGTCAATATAATGATAACCCATTAAAATGACTTAATTAGTTCAAGGTCATAGCAAAGTAACACAAAGTCAGTTTTAGATTTGAGCCTCAAAAATCTTGTGATGAGCACCACAACCTGACCTAGGAAATTGTAACAATATCAAAATATGCTAACAAAATTATATCCTATTGTTCAATCAAAAGATTACTAGCTAAATCCACTGCAAAAGGAGATAACTACAAGCACTGAGCCGACAGGACAGTCTGTCTGAGATACCAATAACTTAAGTTTGTGATAAGAGACAATTCTCTGTTAAACACAAACAACAAAAAAGACACAGCTAAGACAAATTTGGCCAAATAAAATTAATACATACCACATATCAAAGCTCTTGACCTTATGGTTTGGGAGAAGCTTTCAAAGATGTCCTTTATTCCTTTGTAAAATCAGGAATGGCACAGAAAAGGGATAATTTTCAGAATACAGTAATTCTTTGAAGTATTTTGGTAGAAGGTCATTAAGCACTGATATAAACCAATTTTCAAGGCTCTAGACCTAATGGTTTGGGAAAGGAAGATTTTTATAAAAAATTCCTTCTTTATTCCTTTGTAAAATCTTGGACTGCACAGAAAAAGGCTAGTTTTCAGAATATGGTAATTCTTTGAAGTATTTTGGTAGAAGGTCAATAAACTTTGATACATACCCATATATCAAATCTCAGCACCTTAAGGGTTAGGAGGAGCAGAATTGTAAAGGTTTCCTTCTTTGTTCCTTTGTAAAATCAGGGATTGCACAGAAAAGGGCTAATTTTCAGAGTACCGTCATTCTTTGGAGAATTTTGGTAGAGGGTCATAAGGTGATGATACATATCAAATAATATCATCAAAGCTCTAGGCCTTAAAGTGTGGGAGGTGAAGATTTTCAAAGATTTCCTTTGTAAAATCAGGGATTGCACAGAAAAGGACTAATTTTCAGAGTACAGTAATTCTTTGAAGCATTTTGGAAGAGGGTCAATAGGTATTGATATGTACCAAATATCAAAGCTCTTGCCTTAATGGTATGGAAGAAGGGATTTTCATAGATTTCCTTTGTAAAATCAAAGATCGCACAGAAAAGGGCTATTTTTTAGAGTAAAGTAAATTTTTGGAGTATTTTGGCAGAGGCGTATAGTATATACCAAATATCAAAGCTCTAGTCCTTAAAAAACCCAAAACAAAAGTAAATCAATGGTGGGTGAGCAATATGTTCGGGATATCATCGGTGGGCAAGCAAAATGTTGTAACTACAGCTTTATTACGACATTCTGCTCGCCCACAAACGATATGATTCTGTAAATACGTTTTGCACAATTGAATCGATTTTTGTCATGCTGATGAAAATATTTCTGACCTGTATATAAAATTTCATAAACACCTCTGGCTTGTAAAGGACAAACAGACAGTGTAGACTGAGATCAGACTGCACTTTTGTGTGGGCTGATCTTTGTCCATACCTCCTGTTAGAACAGGAATATTTCAGGTTAAGCATGACATGGTTTATAAATTGTAGCTTTTACCAAGTAATTCTTCTATAAGTAAAGAAAAATCAACGAATAAATTTCTTACAGCATTCTGTCGTATCAAATCTGCTCTTTCCACTTTCAATTTCTGTACTTCAGCTCTTAGTTGTTCAGCCCTTCTCTTTAGAGAATCATTACCTAGCAAAACAGGTTATATTTCAATAAATTTAAAAATCAAATGGCTTTAACCAATTACCAGACTGCAAAATGTCTGACTGGCCTAGAACTGAAACATTTTTGGTCCTATAGGGAAGAAAACATTGTTGAAAATGAAGAAATTTCTTGTAATTAGCAATTTTTTCATGTTCCACAATGTTTTAAAAAGTTTTTTCTTCTGGGTATTAAACGCTGGATTTTGATGGAATGGATTAACTAACTCCAAATCAATCCCCCCATTTAATGCCCTTCAAGAAAAAAGGTTTGGAAAACATTTTGGAATATGAAGAAATAAGAAATTGCTTGAATAAAAGTAATTTCTTCATTATCCACAATATTTTCTATCCAAAAAGAAGAAATAAATAAAATAATATTCCATCAACTTGAAATTGTCCTCTGCAGTTTCTTTCAATTTGGAAAAATCTAAAATTTTATTGTGTGGGAATGGGTTAAACTCATGCATAATATCTTCATTCTAAAACCAGTTTTTTACAACATCGAATAAGATTTCTTTTTCTTCAAGAAAAATAACATCAATTTATATTTCTCTCTTTCTACCTTATTTGGTGTTTATTGTTGTATGCAACTTTTTTCAATTTGAACCACTCTTAGTTTTTGTCACCTAGTACATAGGAATCACTTCCTCTTTCTTGATACCCTGATTAAACCTACTCCTAAACAAAGATGCTTTTTGAAGCCCCTAAGGAAAACGGGCTTTAGAAAACTATGTGGAAAATGAAGAAATTGCTACAAGCAATTTCTTCCTTGTCCACAATGTTTTCTACCTAAAAAGACCAATACCTTTTAAATTCTACAAACTCAAAATTTTCGTCTGCAACTTCTTTAAAATTTGGACCTGTCCGAATTTTGCTTAGCATTGGTTACATTCATAAGCATAAACTTCCAGTTACCTGCAGACACAGTTTCATTATCACAGACACAGCCCGCATCCTCACTGAAGCTATTCGACAGGGAATTCTTGATATGAGTGTTAGGGGTTCCAGTAGAGGACATACTCTCCTGTAAATAAATCATCCATTTATACTAAGGTAACTTGATCTTGTTACAAAGTATGACTAAATTGTACACTAAGCAAGAGCTTTCATAGCAATGAAGCACCTCAAAATATTGCCCGTAATAATCCAGGTAAAAGGGGACATGTTTCTACAAAAAATGTACAGTATCTTTTCTAAAGATGATCCTACCACCGAAAGATAATTCTGAAATATTTTACATTGCCCCAGGGAGCAATATCATATGCAAATGGTCAGGTGACTAGTAACATTTTGCGAAAATTTTATTCAAGTTTGTCCATAAATGTTTATGGAGATATGTTAACAAGAAATGGACAGACAGACAGATGGAGAAGATGAAACCATTATATGTCCTTCTTTGGTGGCATATAAAAACTGAATTGAGATTTGAATATTCTTAATATCATCCATATGTTACACAACTAAACATTTAGCCCACTACCAGAAAACAAAATTTTAGACAGGTCCAAATTCAGACGACTTGCAGACGACAATTTAAACTTTATAAAGTTCTAGATATTTTCAACTTTCTGGATGGAAAACAATTTGTAAAAAAAAGGAATTACTTATCACAAGCAATTTCTTCATTTTACACAATGTTTCCTAACTGTTTTTCTTAAGGGGCGTGGAAAAGCGTCACTGTGTGGGAATGGGTTAATACATACCATTCCCATATCAGAGTCCTCTGGCTATTGTTTGCTGTTATTTGCTGTAATTTAGTCTTCCATTAAGTTAACCCTTTCCCGTTCAATCCCTAGTTTTCACATCCTTGTGTTTTTATACTTGAGAAAACATTGTGGAAAAAGACGAAATTGCTTCTAACAAGCAATTTCTGCTTTTCCCACAATATTTTCTACCCTACTGAATGGTTATTTTTCTTACAAAATCAACTTCATATCATCATCTGCAAGACCTTTGAAATTGGACTGATCTAAAATTTTGACATACATGAAAGGGTTTAAACAGGATTGAAAATATCTAACAAGAGGACCATGATGGTCCTAAATCGCTCACCTGAGGCATCTGCAAATTACAGTACTTTTTAGTATAAAATAGACACAACTTGAGCAAAATAAATAAAACAAATATAAGATTTTGGGCTTTGTACAAAACAATCCAGTAATACTTTACAATAAGAATGAATTCCTTTGGCTTTATAGTTTAATCCATTACCAAACTATCCAAGAATTTGTCACCCTCAGGGAAAATAGGTTTGAAAAAAATAACATAGTGAAAAGGGATAAACAAGTAATTTATCCATTTCTCTACCTGAAATTCTTTGTATTTAGACTTCAATCAAACTCTAATTACTGTCTGATACTTCAATAGGTGTAATATTAGCAACCTTGGTAGTGAACAATCTGGATGTACCATAAATAAAAATATGAATGCATTACTACTTATACATGAGAAGTGGAAGATATTTGGACACCCAGGGAAGGGGTGTTTATTAACCTACAGGCATAATTTAATCAAAACTGATAGATAACAGCCAGGCTATGCTACACTCAAAATATAAATGCCCTCCTCCTTAAAATGAAGGTTTTTTTAGCCTACTCAAATTTTGCGTTTTTCCCAATTTTGGACCCCTAGTGCAGGGCAGTTTTTGACCCAAGGAAGACAACTTTTTTTGATATAGTACAAAACCATCTAGTTATGCTACATACCAAATATGAATATCCTAGACCTTATAGTTAAAGAGGAGAAGTCTTTTGAAATTGCTCTAATTAAGCATTTTTCAAACTTCGGACCTCAGGGGTGGGGCCATTTTTGACCCCAGAGATTAAATATTTAAAAATTTGGTAGAGAACCATATGGTTAAGCTCTATATAAAATATAAATGCCTTTGGCCTTGTAGTCTGTGAAAAAAAAGTCAACAAAGATCTTCTAAAATTTCCCATTTTCATATGCCGTGGTTACAAGAGTTTTTCACGGAATGAAATTCTTTTAACAACTTTTGAAGAGCTTTATCCAAGGAACACTCCTGCAAAGTTTCAGCTTAATTGGCCTACTGGTTTAGGAGGAGAAGATTTTTAAAGATTTACTAAAGATTCCCATTTTCAAATGCCGCGGCAACCAGAGTTTTTGACAGAATTGAATTCTTTTAACAACTTTTGTAGAACTTCGCCCAAGGAACATCCCTGCAAGGTTCAGCTTGATTGGCCTACAGGTTTAGGAGGAGAAGATTTTAAAAGATTTACTAAAGATTCCCATTTTCAAATTCTGCGAGAACCAGAGTTTTTGACAGAATTAAATTCTTTTAACAACCTTAGTAGAATTTTACCCAAGGAACATCCCTGCAAAGTTTTAGCTTAATTGGCCTACTGGTTTAGGAGGAGAAGATTTTTAAAGATTTTTAAAAGTTTCCTTAAGATTCCCATTTTCAAATTCTGCGAGAACCAGAGTTTTTGACGGAATTAAATTCTTTTAACAACTTTTGTAGAACTTCACTCAAGGAATTTCCCTGCAAAGTTTCAGCTTGATTGGCCTACTGGTTTAGGAGGGGAAGATTTTTAAAGATTTCCTTAAGATTCCCATTTTCAAATGCCGCAGAAACCAGAGTTTTTGACAGAATTAAATTCTTTTAACAACTTTTGTAGAACTTCACCCAAGGAACATCCCTGCAAAGTTTCAGCTTGATTGACCTACTGGTCTAGGAGGAGAAGGTTTTGAAAGAAATTGTTGACGGATGGACGACGGACAACGACCGATCTCAATAGCTCACCTCGCACTTTGTGCTCAGGTGAGCTAAAAACCAAGCCAGAGTTCAATATACCAAGAATATATCTAGAACCAATTAAAACTTACCATTCCAGTATCAGAGTCCTCAGGACATTGGGTATTGTTATTGGGAGTGAAGTCCTCCATGGAGTTAAAACTGGATTCAGAGTTGGAAGGTGAAATTTGGGGGTGATGAAGTCTACAAAAATCCAAGTATGATGGATTAATCAAACATCATTTGACACACTTTATAATGACCTCATATAACATCTCCTCATTTGGTGCCATTTTGAGTAAAACAACTAAAATGCATTTAAAGCTTACAAGTATGAAAAGTAGTACAAGAAATCTAAAGTGGAAAAGTGAAAATAACACTTTAAAAAAAATGTATTTATAATATCTGTTTATAGGACATAATTTTCCAAGTCAATATCTTTAGAAATAACGGATATGTATCACAGAAATAAATGTTGCTTGACAAGGACAAACACATAGTTCTAAGGTACAAGGACTTTCACATTTAAATATCTCAATTAAAATGTCCATAGAAATCACAGCAAAAGACAGCCAATGAATTAAAAATCAGAACTAAAACTTATTTCAGGTTGGTTAATCAAGTTATGTTTTTTTAAAAGTTAATTGATAAAGCTCTTACATGTCACAAACTAAGCACAATTCATGCAGTTTGAAAATCGGTTAGTTTACGATTTAGTATTTAGCCTTTGTCTTACTTAAAGAACACAAAATTGTCTATGGTAACATGCAGATTGTGTATCACAAGCAATGGTTGGGTTACTTTTTTAGTACTCAGTTAAGCATTTACTCGAACTTCAAGCTTAAGTTTCACTGTTTATTGTAGGATTTGTGATATACATTACAATCAACCAAGACAAGGTTTCATTTTCATACACTTATCATAGAATCTAAGCTAACATATATCTTTAATTTCGAATCTAATTTTGAGTTACTACTCAATTGAGTACAAAATAAGTTTTTTTTATTTCTCGCCCAGTTTGTTGATATATCAATCATTAATTTCTTTTAATAATTAGTGGCTTCTTTGAGTTGGTCTTCAAGATCCAAAATGCTCATACTTGAACCTAGTATCATGATTTGTCTTTAACCTATTCCCACATGAACCCATGTTTTGACGCATTAAAGAAATATAGCCATGGAAAATATTGTGAGAAAAGAAGAAATTGCTTGTAACTAGCAATTTTTTTATTTAGTTTGGCCCTCATTTTTTCCATTTAAACCAGCTTTGTTTTGTCGTCTGCAACATCTTTAAAATTGGACCAGTCTAAGATTTTGTCTGATAATGATCCAAGTTTTACAGAAAGACAAGTTAGGCATTTACTGCCTTAAACCAGTCCATCTATAAATTATGCAATTACAATGTAGCAAAACTTAAGACTAGTCAAAATTTGTTTTCAGACAAACTGCTTTATTAGAGCTCAGCCGTTAGATTCAATTAACAGAGGTTGTAGACCTAAAATTAAAGTGTTTTCAATTTTTTGAAAAAAAGGTGACATATTGGGTTCAAACATTGTAACAAATGGGAAGTTGCTTGTAAAAAAAGATTTTCTAAGGACATTTTCTTTCATGAGTCAAAATGAAGAATTGTATGATAATGGGTTAATAAATCAGACCTTGATCAAACTTTGTATAAAACCCTGAACCTAAACTATTCCACATTACTATAAAACAAAGTCATACTGGACAGTCATGTTATTAGTAATTTACATGTGTATTATGTTTCAAAAAATCCTTTGCTTTAAGGGTAAAAAACATTCCTTGAAATGTAAAAGACCTTGTTTATTATACGTTTTCTCGCCCATGTTCTGTTTGGGCTCATGAAAAACTCTAGATATCTCCAAAATCGATGCTCTGCCTCACTATCTAGGATACAGCTGAAACAAACACTTTTAACCACATTAACCCATTTCCACTCAACAAAATTTTAGATCAGTCCAAACTGAAAGAAGTTGCACGCAACAGTTTTTAATTTATGAAATTTAAAAATATCTTTCTCCTAGTGGGATAGAAAACATTGTGAATATTAAAGAAATTGCTTGCAACAAGCAATTTCTTTATTTCCCACAATGCTTTCCAAGGCCTTTTTTCTTGATGGGCATCAAAAAGCGGGATTGTATGGGAATGGGTTTATGATTTTGACAACATAAGGGTGTGGAATGTTACCTTGAAAGGGATGAGGTACTGCTGGGGCTTGACTGGGGGCTAGCGGGGGCGCTACCACAACTTTTATACGAGGACTGGGTACTCTGACTGTCCAGTCTATACATTCTACAAAGGTAGAAAACCTATCATAGCCACTTCTTCCACAAATCAGGCTTACACAAGAAGACAATTAGAAAGGGATATTTTTTCTGTGCACAATTAAATAAACATAATTATGACAAAGTTTTTTACATAAATATATTCAATTTAGTAAAGGATTTTTTTTTTTATAATTCAACCGATCTATTGTATTTGACAGCAGTGACAGCAGTAGTATTTCTTTTTTTCGTGTTAACTCTTTCACATTTTCTGAAATTTTAGACCTGTTTTGCAGGCGAAAATTTAAAATGTATTCAAATTGAAAAATAACCATTTAGTAGAGTAGAAAAAGAAGAAATTCTTGTTACATTTTTTCTCGATTATATATCACAGGGACGTAAAAACTGGGGATTGAACAGGAAAGGGTTAAGATCTCTGCCAAAGAATCAGAAAATTATTTCCTGTCAGTCAAGGTTAAGATTTCTTGTTTTCTTACTGTTTTTCCATGCTAATAAATAACAAACAAGATCTGTTTGTGTTTGTTAAATATGAATGCACAACAGTAGCTTTCTGTAAAAATGACCTTGACATCTGACCTGAATGATTTACATCTATCGATACAGGGGCATAAGAATGCATCTCTCATTATACTTAAATAATAGGTTATATCAATAAAGCATCTAAAATCAGCTCAGGGTTATTCTAGAAGCTCAGGTTAACCCTTTCCTGGATAAACCCCAGATTTTATGTCACTGTGATTTTATACTTGAGTAAACATTGTGGAAAAAGGAGAAATTGCTTATAATAAGCAATTTCTCCTTTTCCCACTATGTTTTCTACCACATAGTATGGTTTTATATGGAATTGCATTCAATTTCATTTGTCGTCTGCATCCTCTTTCAATTTGGATCAATCTAAAATTTCAAAAACCAGGAAAAGGTTAAAGGAAACATGCCAACATGCATTTTTTAAATTCCTAAGATTCACACACATTGCATACCATACTTAGTTAATTTCTTAAATCTCTCATTCAGCTTTGATAAGCAAATGTACTGTAATTTATTTAACAATTTTTCATCGCATCAAAGTCAGGCGCTTGAGCACCTGTATTGCTCCACAGGCCTCATTGTTCCGATTTAGAAAATTGTGTTTTAAGGAATTCAATATAAACTGAATCATATTCATCATGTTTGGCAAATGTATCTCATCAATGAAATCTTTTAATATTTCAAACTTTTCATTATTTTACTAAAGTCAATTCATTTATTAAGTCAGATGATAAAGGTATTAACAATTTTTTTTAAAAGAATTCACTGAATACCATATATAGACATAGCCACGACCATAAACTCGATGTTTTCAACCAATTAAAATTAATTGATGGAATCTGAAGAAAGAGTCACCAGATCATTTCAGTGAAATTTGGTTGAAATCTGTGAACTGATTTCTGAGAAAAAGATTTTCAAAGCTTTCACCATATATGGAAAATAGCCAAACCCATTTAAACCATGCTTTTCATTGAATCAAAACTCTTTGAAGGCATCTGATAAAGGATAACCCATGGATCATTTCTGTGAAAATTGGTTGAATTCTGTTCAGTAATTCCTGAGAAGATTTTTAGAGAAATTGGTTGAATTCTTTTCAGTAATTCCTGAGAAGATTTTTAAAGTTAAAGTTTACAGACAAATGGACGGACTCACCCATGTACTTACCTATTATGGACACACTCATTACACCATGACAAAAGCCCGCTGGCTTTCAGCCAGTTTAGCTAAAAATTGACAATCAGATGTCAGTATCATGACAGTAAACATTTTTTCATATTTATACAATCCCTAACCTTATTTACATATCCCTGACCTCATTTACATATTACTAAGAATAAATTGAGAATTAATTTTGATACTGTTGTAAGTCTCTATAAATTGTATAGTCACTTAGAACAGTATAGCAATTAACCCTCAAAATGGCATGATTTTTCTAATCTTGAAAAATATGAGTCAAACTCTTGTATTGTAAACAAACAGGTGCTGAGTTTATACAGCAAGTGTCCTTCTTGTCAGACAATAACTGTTGATGAACTACCAATAATCAGTGTGCGCATTCTTTTTGAGTAAGAATAGAAATAATGAACTTGAAAAAAAAATCCATTTATTTGACATTTTGAGGAATGTTCTTCTACAATCTATAGCTAAAACTTAATGATAGACTCACCCTTTCTCTTTTAATTTTCTATCTAAACTGCTGGAATTGGTGAAATGAAGTCCTTTCTTTGGTGAAGAGGGGGACAACTGCAAACAATGACAAAATAATGTATACATCCATAGCTTCCCTTGTTTACTTTCGTTCTCACACATACTTTTTGATCTCTATGAAAAAAAGCTTTGAAAAACATTGTGATAATACAGAAATTGCTTGATTTATTATGTACTTGTATCTAGTATCAAAACAAGATGTGTTTTTGGTGAACTAATGCCTTGGTAACAGCAATTTCTTTCAGAAGTTAACCCATTCCTCATGGTCCCGCATTTTTATAACCCTCAAGAAATATGCTTCGGAAAACATTGTGGACATTGAAGAAATTGCTTGTAACAAGCAATTTCTTCAAAGTCCATGATGGTTTCTGCCCTAAAAGTCAAAGATTTCACCAACTTGAAACCTAAAGTATCTTTCAATTAAGTTTAAACTAAAATTTTGTTGCACAGTAATAGGTTTACCTTAATTGATGACCATGTCCTTGTCAAATGACCTTGACCTTGTTGTCAGTAGATACATATCATTGACAGATATCATCATGTCAAATATTAGCATTTCAACATGAAAATACCATGGAAAACCTTGGAATAGGTCTCAAATATTCATTGTCCTAATGGTTAAATTGATGAGAAGGAAATACTGTTAAGAAGAAAATGCAGGTTTCAAGTTTTTTCTTCATAAACGTTTTCTAAAATTTTATCGATTCATTTGGTTGCAGGCAAGTTAATTTCTATTCTAGACACATAGAAAATTATTCCCTAACGCTTTCCTTTACAAACCCAGGATTTTACGTTACGGTGTTTTGATACTTAAGAAAACATTGTGGAAAAAGAAGAAATTGTTTATAACAAGCAAATTCTCCTTTTCCAACATTATTTTCTACCAAAATGGATGGTTTCATTTGAAATGACATACATGTCGCCTCAATCTCTTTCAATTTGGACCAGTCTAAAATTTCAAGAAACAGGACAGGCTTAACATTTCCACCCCTATTATAGGATAATATTCAAGGTTATGTTTTTACAAGACAGGCAGAGGGACAATATGCATTAGATCTATTGATGTAGGGCATAATAAAGATATTTCAGTCTTTTATAATCGGACATCTCTTTCCTTTGCTTGACATTTTGTTCTTCGGATAAGTTCCCTGTACCTTTTCATTTTCTCCAACAGTAGTCAACTGGGAACCATTACTCTTCCTTCCTGACCCTGTAAGGGTTGTAGGATCTCCAGAGCTCCGATTTTTACCCCCAAATGTTTTACGGAATGAATCGATGAACCGTGGGCCCTCTTTCGGATTAGTCGAGACAGTTATACCAAACATTTCACAACTTTTTCTCTGCAGATCTTGATACAAGCAATCCAACAAAGCTGACCGGGTCCGATCCTGGAGAGGAAATGAAAACATCAGTATTTTGATATCTTGTATTCGGCATGTTGGTTAAAAAGAAAAAGATTCAATGTTTGAAAATGGAAAAAAATCTCTTAATACATATTTTTCTCTTTTCCCACAATGTTTTCTATATCTTATTTTTTTTTCATTGCATCAATTTGAGGAATTGTGTGAATGGGTTAAATGAAACTTGCAAATATTAGATTTATGCAGCAAAAAGATCTCTGTATTTGCAACTTCCTTTTACTAGCACAAAAATATTAACAAATTAATTGGTGAATGGGTTAATTTCCACACAGTCATGCTTGTATATGTTCTCAAAATAAAAGGTCTGGAAAAAATTGTTGAAAATGAAGTATTCACTTCTTACAAGCAATTCCTTCATTGTCCACTTCTTTCCTTCTTTCCACTAAAAACAAAGATCAAATAAATAAAAATTGTTGTCTGCAACTTCTTCCAATTTGAACCAGTCTAAATTTTGTTGTGTGACAATGGCTTAACAGGATTCTAGTAAGAATCAAGTGATTCAACCTTAGTTCTCACCTCTAATTTAGCAAATTGTTCTGCCTTGTAACATGCCAGTTCTGCATTGAGCAATTTGGCCAGGATAAACTCTCTAAATTCTGGTCCCTTAAAAGAAAAATAAACATTAAATGACCAGTTTTTGGCCATGTAAAAGGGTATGAGTTGTACCACTATTTATTTAACCCATTCTCACTCAGTGATGCTTTTAGATACCCCCAAGAAAAACAAGCTTTTGAAAACACTGTGGAAATTGAAGAAATTGCTTGTTACAAGCAATTTCTTCATTTTCCACTATGTTTTCTACCTAGAAAGTTGAAAAAATCCAAAATTCCATAAATTTTTAATTGTTATCTGCAACTTCTTTCAAATTGGGAGAGCCTAAAATTTAGCTGTCTGGTAATTGGTTAAGTATGACTCAACATATAAGTTATCCTATCTAGCTGCTATCTGTCTTATTTAAATATTTCATTAACAGATGAAAAAAATGGACTAGTCCAAATTGAAAGAAGTTGCAGATGACTTTTCAAAGAGTTTTAAAATTGGAGAAAAGTCCCAAATGAGGGTTAAAACATTAAGTAGAAACTTCTTGTGACAAGCAATTTCTACATTTCGTACAAAGTTTTTAATAATTTAGGGCATCAAATTGTGTTGTAATAGGTTAAATATTTATTTTTGAAATACTGATCTTAATTGAGCTTTTCTCTTTTTTTATCACTCTTTTTAAATACTTTTTTATAACATATTCCCACACAATAACACTTTTTGACAACCCTCAAGAAAAACAATGGAGAAAACCTTGCATAAAATGAAGAAATTGCTTGAACAATGCAATATTTTTCATGTTACACAATATTGTCTACCCAGAAAGTTGAATGAAATCTTAAATTTCATAAACTTTGAGTTGTCATCTAAGACTCCTTTCAATTTGGACTAGTCTAAAAAAAAATCTTTTTGGAATGGGTTAAGAAATATATTCATTGTCACTTTTAATTGATTGATTTATTGAATGGGGTTTAACGCCACTTTAACAGTATTTCAGTCATATCCTTGCGGCTGGAGCACCTAACAATGGACTCCTGGTATTTCTTCAAACAAGTACTACCAATACAATTTCTTTTCTAGCCTCCAGCTGCTATCCCACTTGGGTTTATGATTATCAACCCATTGGTGAGAGACAAATGTCGGAAAGGATATGTGCCGTCACCCGGGATCGAACCAATGTCATTCCATTATTAAAGATTAGGAGTCTGAAACGCTACCAACTGGGCTAGTCAAAAATAAGTTAAAAAGCTACAAACTCTAGATAGACAAGATTACCTTGTTAAATATACCATCTGGAGGCAGTGAAGGACCAAAGTATGGCACATCATCTCTGGCAGTTATACAAACCTGTAAAATACAGTCAATCTTTATCCAAGGGACCACCTCTTGTAAGCAACCACTTATATCAACCCAATGGCTGACTTTAGACTGTACCAAGTTGAAAGATATTGAAGGATGACAATTTGAAATTTGTTTAACCAATTACTAGACAACATGATTTTAGACTGTTGTAGACAACAATATTTAATTGACAAAATTTAAAGATATTTTGTCTTCTGAAGTAGAAAATATTATAGATAACAAAGAAATTGCTACTTAAAACATTTTTTTTCAATTTTTCCACATTGTCTGCCTAGCTTTTTTCTTGTGGATAGCAAAATGCATGATTGTTCGGGGTATGTTTTAACCCTTTCCTGTTTTATGGAATTTTAGACTGGTCCAATTTGAAATGGCAATGAAAAATGCATGCAATTTGAAATCTGACCATTCTATGTGGTAGAAAATATTGTGGGAAAAGGAGAAATTGCTTGTTACAAGCAATTTCTCCTTTTTCCACAATGTTTTCTCAAGTATAAAATCACAGTGACGTAAAATTCCGGGTTTGTCCAGGAAAGGGTTAAGCAACTCATATTTTCTTTGTGACAACTTTATGCTTGGTGTGAATATTATTTTCCTTTTCTGCATGTGTGATCAACTATCTGTAGAAAAGAGGGCAATTAGAGCTTGCAACTTGACAACACTAAAACCCTTATGCATACCATCAAGGTCTCCTTGATCAATTACCACATGACAAAATTTCAGACTGGCTAAATCCAAAGAAGTTGAAGCTTAATGAAATTTTAGATTTTTACAACTTTCTAGGTAAAAAAAATTGTGGAAAATAAAGAAAAATTCTTCATTTTCAACAATGTTTCCTAAAGCTTTTTGCTGATGGTGTCCAGGAATGGGTTATATAACAGGTCTTCCCTGAACAATATCATCATGCTTAGACATGACATGAATCATCCCTGAACAAAATCATCATTTTAGACATAACAGGAATCATTCCTGAACAAAATGAACATATTTAGATAGACAAATAGGTATGTGCATCAATCCTACAAATATTCATAGTAAAATATCTACATTCTACAGACAAAATTAGAACTTGAAAATTCTACTAGTCCACTCTTCTTGCACAGTTCCTTCCTAATCTTTGTCTATATAAACAGAACAAGTAGAATTTGAAAGATTTTGATACAGAAATTAATGTGAGACAATATGTAGAACGAGTAAAAATTTTATGAATTTAATTTCAAGCCCTTAAGATTGAACACACTGACATAAAAAAATCTGTATCTGTTAGTATTAACCCTTTCCTGGTTAATCCCTGGTTTTTACGTCCCTGTGATTTCATAATTGAGAAAATATTGTGAAAAAAGAAGAAATTGCTTGTAACAAGCAATTTCTTCTTTTTCCACAATATTTTCTTCCCTACTGAATGGTTATTTTTCAAACAAAATCAACTTTGAATTTTCGTCTGCAAAACCTTTGAATTTGGACGGGTTTAAATTTTTTAAAACAGGAAAGGGTTAAATATGGTTTCATATTATTAGTCTAAGATGACATCATTTTTATTCTTTAGATCATGTCATAATGTGAATAAATGTAATCAAATTAGGAAAGAAAAAAGAAAATACTTGTAGAAATACAGACTTTTTATTATTTTATGGAATTAATTAATTAAATATTTGTAGGTATGTAATACAAATGAAATACTAAGTTACATTCTGTCTTGTGAAATATCATTATTTTCCTACGCAGCTCAAAGCAAATACTAGATGTTTTATTGGTATTGTAACATAATAGATGTATTCCCTTTTATTTTCTTAGAGTTACCCACCTTATATTGAGTGTGATCTGTGTTTGGATTTATAGGTTGTACAACAATGTAAGCATGTAAGAAATGGGAGGCAATCATACTGGGGACAAATGGAGTGTTCTCCTCTTGAAAGACTATGGCAACAATATCATTCCCTATGTGGCGCTTTCTCTGTAACTGTAGATATAAACAATAGGTAAAAAGATGAATTCCAAACTTGGAAAACATAGGGTATAGTCCTCTTGAAAGACTATGGCAACAATATCATTCCTTATGTGGCGCTTTCTCTGTATAAAAAGAAACAATAGGTTAAAAAGATGAAATCTCACTTGGAAAACATAGGGTATTCTCCTCTAGAAAGACTATGGCAACAATATTATTTCCTATGTGGTGCTTTCTCTGTGACTATAAATAGAAACATTAGGTAAAAAGATGAAGATGATAATAGGTAAAAAGATGAAGATGAATTCCAACTTGGAAAACATAGGGTATTATCCTCTTGAAAGACTATAGCAGCAAGATTATTCCTATTGTGGCACTTCTCTGTAATTAAACATACAAACTAGAATTGCCATAAGAGGACTTATATCCATTTCCAATATTTTGTCAGTCAAATAGCACATTTGGCATTTAATCTATGTGACCCTAAAATAGTAGAGCACTTCATTGTATCATTGGTAACAAATGTATGAAGTTTCATGGTTGTAGACCAGAGTTAGAGCACATTGTAGTTGGGAGGAATAACAATGGGTAAAATATAAATTCAACTTGGAAAAGATAGGGTATTCTACTCTTGAAAGACTAGAGCAACAAATTACCAATTCCTCTGTAGTGCTTTCTCTTATCGATTTACCAAACAACAAAATTCAGACTAGACAAAATCGAAAGAAATTTCAGACAGCAATTTCAAGTTGATGAACTTTACTACAAATCTTTGTCTTTTTGTGAAGGATTATGAATAGATTGTTTGTAACAAGCAATTTCTTCATCTTCAGCAATGTTTTCCATTGAAATAAGAAATGTCTTCATTATTGACAATGTTTACAACCAATTTTTTTTCATTCCACTTGATTGATGTCTGCAATTTTTTTTAATTTGACCAGTCTAAAATATTGATTAAGTGTAACTCAACAAACTTCCTCAAGAAAGACAACTCTTACCTGCTGATGATCTCCTTCAGTGTATGGCAGTAATGTGGAAACATGGAACATTATCTCCCTTTCATGAAACTGTGTGTAGAGAGATTCTAGCCCTGTCTGACCATGCAATGTATCAAGTCCTCCCCGATACCCGTTAAAATCCTTCAACAATACCCTGTCACCTATACACTGTAAAAACTCCTCCATGGCATTACTGTGGAACACATTACCAAACAGGTCTTCTTCTTTAGTCTACAGATACAAAAATTCAATCAGTAATGATTTAATCCATTCCAATATAATACTGCTTTTTACACACACTCCCACCAAGTAAGAAAGCTTAGAAAACAAGAGCACCACATGCTGATGCAAATGCTTGGCTGCTCTAGTGCTTGATAGTCAGTAAAACTTCAATGTAAGCAAGAGGGCCATTGGCCCTGTTGGGCTCACCAAAGAAAAAGGCTCTTTTTACTTCAATGATCAAATTTAATGTTAAGGCTAGGATTATGTTACAGGTGGGCATAACCATATTTCATACAATTGATGGCTTTGCACCTGGGAATCCCAGTCAAAATTGTAGCAATGTTCATTTAGTCTCAGGACCATCTAAACATTTCTGCCATATTTGGTCCAAATTTGCCAAATGGTTTGGGAGGAGAAGTCGTTTTAAAATCCTTCTTGTTTCCATCTAGACTCCCCCTTTGGCCTTGGCCCCTTGGGACCTGACAGTAATGATATTAATAATTTTGGAAGAGGTCAATTTACTGATGTTTGATACAAATTATGCACTATGGCTTCTGTTTCAGGAGGAGAATATTAAAGATCTTTTTTAAAATTTCTCAAGATCTTTTTAAATTTTGTCACCATAGCAACCAGTTTTGGAGGAGATGTCAATTAGAAATTCTTCTTTGTTTCAATATACAACCCCCAGGGCCCACGTCCCTCGGGACCCGTGTTTCATGCAAAATGTCAAGGATCTAGGCCTACTGGGTCTGGAGAAAAAGATTATTTTTAAAAAAAAAAATCATTTCTGTTGCCACAGCAACAAGAGTTTAAAATGGCCACCAAAAGATATTTACACCAAATTTGGTTGAATTGGCCCAATGGCTTGGGAGGAGATGTATTTTAAAAAACCCTTCTTTGTTACTTTTAGCATACTTCCCTCCACCCCATCCCTGACGATCTGAGGAAAACATATAAGCTATTTCTCCTATTTCCACTATGTTTTCAGGTGTAAAATCACAGGGACCTAAAATCCCAGATTTGTTCAGGAAAGGGTTAATATTATCATTGAGGTGTTAAGAAACTTAATTTCAGCAATTCTTAGGTTGATTATGCTTTATTTGTTTTGTAAAAAATCTTTGTCTTTCTTGGAAGAAAACATTGTGGAAATGATGAAATTGCTTTTTGCAATGAACTTCTTTATTTCCCACAACTTTTTCCAATGATATTTTCTTGTGGGTTTTAAAAATAGGGTACTGTGTTAGAATGGGTGCAGAGTGATTGAGCATTTTTTGTTTTGCATAACATTTGAAAAGAATCCGATGTATTACTACAATGAGCTTTAACATGCTAAAGCACTTTAAAAAGAGATAAATCAAGAGAATCCTGCTTTGTAAACTTTCATATACAGCTGAGATTTTATACTAAGCTGATTTCAAAGAAGCATGTGTTCGATGGGGATTAAACTTCCCTATCTAGGTCAATTTCTACAAAAAAAATGCTTTTGTCAAAAGATTTAGATCCGATTTTATGAATAAAATTACATATTCTGTCTCTTCATCTAATGAATATTATTCTAAACATGATGATAATTGAAAATCTTTCTTGTCTTGAAAAAAGAGAAAAAGATGTAGAGGTCAAATCACATTGAAAATATTGTTACTTTAAAGTTCCCTCAATGAAAAACAAGAGCCGTCAGAGACAGATTACACTCTGTTAATATAGCCCTGTTGCAAAAAGTATAAAATAAACAGGGAAAACAGTTGTGATGGACTGACAGATGGGGCTATATACTTGCTGTGTTCCAGCCATGCAAAATTTTGATGTACAGCTTGAGTTGTGACCTTGACCTTGGAGCTATCTGGAATTTTGTCTCAAATGGTGCATCTACTTACAATAGAGAACTATTGTGAAAAGTTATTTCAAAATCAATCCACAATTATAAGAGCCATGCTCCAGACATGCTCAATTTTAATGTTTGACCTTAAGCTGTCACCTTGACCTTTGAGCTATCCAATTTTTATTCAAATTGAACATCTTTTCAAGACTGCGAACAATTGTGACAAGTTATATTGAAATCCATCTATAATAGAAGGAGCTATGCTCTGGACTTGCTTTATTCTAATGTTCCACCTTAAGCTGTGACTTTTACCTTAGAACTATGTGAACAATTTTTTCAAATGGCACATCTACTCAGGACAGACAACAATTGTTTAAAAATATTTCAAAATCCATCCATAATTGATGAATCTATCTTCTGTAAATGCTAAATTTTCACATTCAAGCTTTAGTTGTGACCTTGACCTTATCTAAAGATTTGTTTCAAATTACACATCTACTGATGATAAAGAACAATTGTGTAAAGTTATTTTGAATTCAATCCATAATTTTTGAAGCTATTCTCCTGAAATGGATATTTTCAACGTTTGACCTTGACCTGTACTCCTTGGAGCTATCCATTTTTTTCCAAATGGCACATCTACTGATGACTGAGAACAATTGTGCCAAGTAATTTTGAAATCCTTCTATGATTGAAGGAGCTTTCTGGATATGCTTAAATTTAACTTTCGAACTTTGGATGTGACCTTGAACTTGAAGCTATCTGAGGATTTGATTCAAACGGTACATCATCTTATGCTAGAGAATAATATGTAATATTATTTTGGAATCCATCAATAAATGAAGGAGGTATACTCTGGAAATGCTTTATTTCAATGTTTGACCTTGACCTCAGATTTATCGGATTTTTTTTCAAAATGGTACATCTTACATAAATTTTTACCTTTGACCTTGAACTATGTATTGACCTTGGAGCTATCTATTTTTTTTAAATGGTACATCTATTCATAATAGAGAACAATTGTGCAAAGTTATTTTGAAATCAATCCATAATTGAAGGAGCTATGCTGTAAACAATGTCAATTTGACCTTTGACCTTGAACTGTGACCTTGACCTTGGAACTATCAAAAAATGGGAAAAGTACCTAAATGCAATATCGTACGGAATTCACATGTGAAGTTTCATCCAATTTGGCCCATGGGTTGTGGAAATATTGGGATGGACGTACAGACGGACAACAGTGCGGCCACTTTATGCTCTCCCTTTTGTGGAGCATAATAAATTGATCCTACACTACTACAAGCAATTTCCTATCTTTACTCTTTCCTGTTATTGGAATTTTAGACTAGTCCAAATTGAAAGACAACAATGAAAACTGGATAAAATTTGAAATTAAACCAACCTATGTAGTAGAAATCATGGGAAAAGAAGAAATTGCTAGTTACAAGAAAGGGCATCAGCTACTACAGTGGCCTTTGTCAAGTTCTATCAAAGAATTTAAATCTTCAGTACTACAAATCAAACAATAGAAGCAACTTACCTGCCTAAATGTTTGGTAAATAATACCAAATTTAAAATTATTAGTTAGCCGATGCTCGTCATACTGCACGATCATTTCTGAACCCCGTGTGGTAAGAACTGGCTGGAAACGCTCTCCGGAATATTCTTTACACAACAGCTGGGAAAAAAGGCAATCAAAATGAATGGCAACGTAAAAGACATTTCTAACTTTTCAAACTATCTGCAAACAGAGTAAAGCAGCTGCTGTTCTAGATCTAAGCTTGTCACTTTTCAGTCTTTTGTATCAAGTAATTTCTTCATTTTCCTTGTCTCCAAAGCTTTGTCTTGGAGGCGTCAACTGATCAATTGCAGCTGTCAATCAAGGAATTTATTGACCAATCAAACTATTCATACAGCTGGGAATTGAGATTCTAAACTTCGACATTGGCTGCCATTTGTGTGACACATTTTTGTTATTTGGCAAGTTAAACGTTGCAACTACAGCTTATTCAAGTTGACTTACGACGTTTAGGTTGCCAACAAATGACTCTCCTTTTTGCAAAATAAAGCAGTTTAAAATCAAAGTGGAACTTCCTGTCGGAGTCAATGGGTGTGGCCAAATGAGTAAGTGGGTGGGGCCAGCGATTGGTCAACTGGAGTTATTGTGTGGGGAGGGGCAAGATTGTTGTCAAATTGGCTCAATCACTTGGTCAGGAAGAACCGCTTACAAATACTGTAAGTCAATGATGTTTGATAATTACTGAGAGAGGACAGATCAGACTTGTTTATAAGTCATTCAGTACCTTCTAGAAAATGACAGGAAGTTGTTATGTTATAAATAACCTCCCTCAAGAATATCATAACAACATAACAGACCAATTATCGTAAATCTTGTAACCATATACAGATCTCTTTTCTGTAAAATGTCAACCCAAGAGATCACGAAAAAGCAAATAATAACAAGTTCTTTAGGAAAAATAATGAGCCCCTAAAAAATGGTAGATTTTGTGGCAAATTATTTACAATTAACCCATTACCAAACCACAACACTTTAGACTGGTCAGAATTGAGAGAAGATGCAGACAATAATTTGAAGTTGGTTGAATTTAGAAAGTCTTTGTTTTTTAGGGTAGAAAACAATGTGGATAATGAAGAAATTGCTAGTTACAAGTTTTTTTCTTAAAAAGAACGTGATTGTGTTGGAATAGGTTAGATACTGGCAGTTCACAATGGAGAAGAGGTCTTAACTATATGATGACCACCCAGTTATTTAATGCAAATTTTACAAGAATTTATTTTAATGGACTGTTTTTAGAGAACTATTCTCAATGAAATCTTATATGTGAAAGCAAAATTAATTGATCAAGACAATTACACATCTCCAATAGGTGTACTTTTGTATTACTTTCTCTATCAATATTGAATCTGAAGCAAGTTCTGTCACCAAAATGCAATGGTAAGTAGTGTGCCAAAGCTGGTAAAATGAATTCAATGTTATGGTTGTACTGATGTGAGAAATGAAATACTGTTGAAATTGGTGATGAACACACTAATTACCTGCGCTAATTTCATGGGACTAGGAACATCACCGACCGAATTCAGTGAAAACACATTATGTTGGGTGTAAGTTCTACTCCTGAAATATACAAAATTCATTCAATTACAGATCTTGCTTAAGAACCACCTCTCTTTAGCTACAAAACATTTCACTCATTACCACACAACAATATCTAAGACTGGTCCTTATTGAAAGGAGTTATAGACGACACTTTAAAGTTTATGAAATTTCAATTTTTTCAACTGTATGCGTAGAAAATGTGTAAAATATAGAAATTGCTTGAAACAAGCAATTTCTTTGTTTAACACAATGTTTTCCCAATTGTTTTTCTTGAGGGGTGTGTTTGTGACATTGTGTTGGAATGGGTTAACTGTACAGCAAATTCATACTCCTGCTGCTTCTAATTCCATATTTTCATGAAAGAAATGCAAACTTTAACTAGAGCACTGCATGCAGATGCCAATGCCCAGCTGTTCAGGTGCTTGACAGTTGATAAACTTCTAAGTCAAACAAGAGGGCCATAGGCCCTAAAGCCCTCACCTGAGTCAATGACTATAGAAGTGAAATAGCACAAATGACCTTATCATAGCCCAAAAACTTTGCTGAGATATTATGGAAACAAAAATCTGACCTTGAGCCTAAAAAAAGGCCTCGAGTGCATACAAGACTATTTAAAGGATTTGACCTAGTCTTTGACCCCAAATAACCCAATATCGAACTTGGCTGAGATATTATATAGATAAAAATTCTGATAAAATATCAAGACATTTGATGTAAAAATGAGTCCTCTAGAGTGCACACAAGATTTTTCTAAGATTCCACCTTGTAACCTAGTTCTTGACCCCATGTGACCCAATATTGAATTTGTATGGGGTTTCATGGATACAAACATTATACCCATGTTTCAAGACATTTGAGCTAAAATTGAGGCCTCTAGAGTGCACAAAAGATTTTAACACATGCCGGACAAAGCTTGATCACGAAAGCTCACTCTAACCGCTTTACGGTAATTTCGGCAATGAAGACTTTCAAAGAAAAATTGTTTTAGGATGGATGTACTGATGGATGGAGCCAAGGATTGTACAACTGCCATTCCAATATATGAGAAAGCGCTTAGTAGCTCTTGGCAAGTAAGGCTCAAACTTGCTGTGTCTTCCAAGACAATTATTCCTTCATTTCAGTCTCAGAAATTAAGTGGCTGTGTCATTAAACTAGGGTAATTTTTAAGCAAGTTTCTTTGGTAACTAGTATGGTAATAGAAGTTTTCACCTGAGTATTACTCTAATCTGTGATTGGTCGTCTTCAACTTCTTCTTTGAATGATAAAACCATGGGCCCTACAGCTTCATCTAATGTATAACAGTTAAAATGTTCCTGAAATTGCAGAAAATATAAACATGTAACTTTCAACATTTAATTTTGCTTTCAAATACCCTTTTATCTGTTTGATAAAATACATTCACAGCAGGAGTGTGGAATTTCCATTCCTGACTTGTCAGACTTGGGCTTTTCTACTTGAGGACAAGTACATTTTTCAAGGTCACGTGTCCAGGGACAAGTAAATACAAGGGCAAATTATGAATTGGTACAAATTTGAAAATATTGCTGTGAATGAAGAAAATGGTGGATTCAAGAATTGTCTTTGTTAACAACAATGTTTCTCAAAATTCATCTATTCACTCTTTTTGTTTGTCAAGTAGATAATAATCTCTTACTTGTCCGATGACAAGTGTAGAAAATCTGTATTCCCACACCCCTTTTAACCTATTCCAACACACTAATGCCTTTTGACGCTCCCCAATTTGGAAAACATTGTGGAAATGAAGAAATCTGCCCCGAAAAACAATGATTTTAAAGATTTCGTCATTTTAAAATTGTCATCTGCAAATTTTTTGAATTTGGACAGGTCTATAATTCTATTGTATGAGAATGGGTTAAAGGGTTTTGAATACTTGGCAATGAACCTCTCCTGTTTTTTTGTCAACAAAAATTATCATCACAAACTAAACACTTGGGGTTATTCCTCAAATGAAATCAAAACTCATCACTTCCAAGGACACTTTAATCAAGCCAACCTGATTAGGTTTGAATTAACTTCATCAAATATTTCTGTAAATAATCAGATCTCGCAGTTCTTCCACCTTGACCCGTCAAACAAAAAGGCATGATCCTAAAATATGCAAAATGTATCCGTCTTGCCTGTATGCACAGGCCAACCAACATATTAACCCATCAACCCTCAATCCTACTTTTTTACAGCCATCAAGTCAAAACAGTGTTAAACAAGAGTGCCATGATCACAATATACGCCGCCACTTTGCTGCTGTTTCACGAAAATAATTGTTGACACTACTTATTTTGACAGAACCAAATTCAAAACATTTGCAGACTACCTTTTTGAATTGTCAAGTTCAAACTGTTTGAGACTAAGTGTCAAGGGGCATAACTCTTGCAAAAATCAATGAATCATGGTGATGACATTGATCAAGTTTCATTTAAACCAAGACAAAAGTTGCGTTCACAAGGCTGCAATTTTAATAAGCCCCAGATACTAAGTTTTAAGGGGGCATAAGTCAGGGAAAAATTAATGAACCATAAACTCCTTACTTCATGCTGAACTACCAATTTAGGTTATAACATCCACAAAGTTTCATTTAGATCCAGCCAGAAGCTTAGGAGGAGTTGCATTCACAAGGCTGCAATTTCAATAACACCCAGAGACTAAGTTTTAAGGGGGCATAACTGAGGCAAAAATCAATGAACCATAAAATCCTTGATCCATGCACATCTATTATTTAAGGTGATAACATCCACCAAGTTTCATTTAGATCCAGCCAGAAACTTAGGAGGAGTTGGGTTCAAAAGGCTGCAATTTCAATAAGCCCCAGAGACTAAGTTTTAAGGGGAAACAACTGAGGCAAAAATCAATGAACCATAAAATCCTTACTTCATGCACATCTACTAATTAAGGTGATTAAATTGACCAAGATTCAAAAAGATCCATCCAGAAACTTAGGAGGAGTTGCGCTCACCAGAAAAGTGGATGTTCTTACGGACGGACAGACAGATGGAGAAGATGACGCCAATATACGACCGCCTCTGGCAGCGTATAAAAATATTGTAGAAAAATATGAATAAATTAAAATTGTCTGCAACTTCTATCCATTTGGGAAAAAATTTCTTGTCTTGTAATGCCAGTTAAATGACAGCAGATTTTCACCCAGTTTAACTATATAAGTTCTACTTATCAAACTCTGTTCACTGGCAATGAAAATAATAATTACAGCTTGAACAAGTTGTGGCTACCAAACAGTGATATTTGTTCTGCCACATTCTTTATGGGTTCCTTTTTGCATGACAGGTCACGCATTTTTCAAGATTTCCATGAAAGGTCACGCATTTTCAAGATTTCCCAAGTTCTTCAAACTGTAGAAGACAATTTCTCAAAATTACATACCGTATTTATTCTAATAATCGCCCATATTCTAATAAACGCCCATCCCCTAAAATACTGCATAAAATGCGGCCTTTTTTCGCCGATTTTCAGTCACAATAGGTGATTCTAATAAACGCCCATCCCCATTCTACGATCGAAAATCAAGTGATGATTAATTGGCGTAATTCAATGATATATATAATATTTGATTTGAATCTATAAGGTAAGTAATTTATTCCTATAAAAACGTAAAGAGAACGTCGCCGCTACTCCATAATTATCCATTATTCAACTTGAAATGCCAAGACTTTACTTTTGATACGTCATTTAACTTAGTTGTTTCAACTTGCCATGGTCAGTTAAAGACTGACTGTGAACGGAAAGAAAAAATGGAGTTTGTCACTTGATCTAAAAAAAAACTAAAACAATATATTTCCGTATCATCTGGACATAGGAGTGATTTTAAACTTTGTTATGAGGCTCCCATTGTCTCGGTGTCTGCGGGCGTGAAATTCTTAGATGGACTGTTATTTTAAATTGAAATAAACATATCAATATTGAAAAAAATTTAATGTTTATTATCCAATATCAAATGGCTGAATCCAAAGAGTCTACGTTTTTAGGTATAAAAACTACCGAGAACTACCAATAACAATGAAATCATTTGCAAGCATTAACTTATTTCTAATCTTGACAATTCTCAAAAAATTACCTCAGTAATGAGCCAAGAAATCATTTACATTAAATCCGATCAGTTAGGATAAGGAGATACGGGTAAAAGAAAAAGACACGAAAGAGAAAGACCTTTACCGTGGACGTCCCTGTCTAGGGCCGTGGACAGGATGTATATCAAATTTTTCAACTCTTATACGTTTAAATATCCGGTTATATTCAGTGAAACGCTAGAAAATAAGTAAATGATTTAACTATCCATAACAAAACACTTATTATCGTAATTTTATTTAATTGAAATGAGATTGCTATTTTCAATAATGAAGGAAATGGAAAGAGTCGGGAAAGTTCCCGCGCGGCCATTAATCTCCTTGGTGACCGACGCGTCTCTACATTGTCGCGTTGAACACCTGGCACGATTACTCATGCGTTAAGATTATTACACGACCCTACTATAACTAATTCGTCGTAATGAACCCAGCCTTGATTTTTGTTTCCGTTATGATTAAATGCCTTAAACAAAACCGGCACTAAGACGACAGGGGTACAAGTCTTAGCTTTACGTCGAATTTTTTCAGGTCTTTCAAAAATGGATTATACTTTAAACAGGTAAATCTTTATTGTCCTACAAATACAGGAATAACGATGATACGCGATGTCAAGTTGCGAGGGTCAAATTATTATACATTTTAAAATTCATTGTGACTATGATGCAGTGTTGCGGGATTTCCCAACTTTTAGCTGATTAATTTCCGATCCAAATGCAGAACTACATATACCGTTGGCTTTTAAAAAGTCGTTAATACATCCTAAATAAAATGTCATTATGATTTTCGTACTATTTGTATTCACCGGTCATCTTTCATACCACACACCTCTCTAATCGCCTACCTCCGTACCAAATAAACTCTAATAATCGCCCACCCCCAACTTTGCCGATGGTCACTATTCTAATAATCGCCCGGGCGATTTTTCGAATAAATACAGTAATTTAACTGAAAAAACAACAACAACAAAACAATTAACAACAAAAATTTATCGATAGATGAGAATTTATGCATGGAATATCAAATTTTCAAGTTAAGTCATTTTGAGGTTTGGACAAAAGAAGTTTATAATGCTTAATTTATTCTCATGAAGGTAAACAAGATATGTATGTGAAACACCATGTCCCCGTAAAGCCCGGTAAGTAACTTTGACCTATGTTGGTGATCTTGACCTTAAAACCACTTGATGCAAGAAACATTAGTATCCCAAATCTGAGCCATTTATCTGCATCAGTGTTTGAATAAGAGGAAATGATTAAGTATCAAGTTTACAACATTTGTGACCTTGGTGACTTTGACATTGATAGATGACCTTGACCTTACAACCAACAGATACCCACCAATGCAATGAACCTGTATCCTTACCATGAGCCATGTGTTTGCAACAGTATTTGAATAAGAGCAAAATATTAAGCCTTTTCATTGAGTTACTTTCAGACAGAAAAAATCATTCAGTAAGTTAGAAAACATTGTTGAAAAAGAAGAAATTGCTTTTCACAAGCAATTTCTTCTTTTTCCACAATATTTTCTCAATTATAAAAATACAGGGCCGTAAAAACCAGAGTTTGAACAGGAAAGGATTAAAGAACATGCACTCAATCATACAAATGCTTGAGCATAAAAAATTTGTTGAACTTAGAGAGAGTTTCATTAAGTGATACATATATAACCAGGGTGTTTTTTCCAACATGAAAATTTAGGTTGCCTATGTTTAATGGGAAGCTACTTATTGCTTAGATTTAATATACCATGATTGTTTTGTTGCTCAGATGATATGTGGCATGATTGTTTTGTTGCTAAAATTATATGTGTTATGGTTGTTTTGTTGCTCAGATTATATGTTGCAATTGGTTGTTTTGTTGCTCAGGTTATAATCATGTTGCATTGTTGTTTTGTTGCTCAGATTATATGTGGCATGGTTGTTATGTAGCTCAGAATATATGTGGCACAGTTGTTTTGTTGCTCAGATTATATGTGGCATGGTTGTTCTAGTGTGATATATAACCATGATTATGTGCACCAGCAGTCATGATATCAATCAAGTGCTGTTAAAAAAAGATATTCATTCTAGCTTGAAATATCCTCCTCATGCATTAATACATTTTACCAAACAACAAATTTTTGATGAATTTTTTTGAAATACTTTGTTCTTTAGGATGGAAAATATTGTCAACATTGAAGAAATTGTTACAAGCTTTTTCTTCATTGTCCACAATATTTTTAAAAGATTTTTCATGGGGGTGTAAAATAGTGACATTGTTTGGAAATGAGTCAAAGTGAAATATGACTGGTTTCATAATATATCATGCGGCCTAAATTTCTCTGTAGTCTCAAAATTGCAAAAATATGTTTATGACAAAATCCATGCAAAATAGCTAAAACAACTGAATGAAATAAATCATTTAATAAATGACAGTTTAAAATATATAATGACATAAATTTCATTTCTGTTATTTATTACCGGCCTTAATTGCCTTTCCAGGAAAATACTTCAATAACTAGGAAAATAAATTACATTGAGATCCACCATTTTTGGACATTGCTGTATGTGGCTAATTTCCTTTGTTGTTGTTGATTTAAACTGGATTTGTCTTGCAAAGTAGTCAGAAATGAATAAATCTTGCTTGATAATTGGTTTGTATAAAAATAGACTAGAAAGCCTGTCATTTTCACCAACTCAAATATGTTGTACCTAATTGTACATATGAGCCTGTGTCAGGAAGATTGACTTAGAAATTTAACAGTGATATTTTGCAAAAGTTATGGCCAGTTATACGTTACAAAAAAAAATGGTTAGTTGGCATCCTAAACACAATAATTTGGTGACATCTTGAATAAGTCGCCAAACCAACATAATTACTTAAACAACATTGTCAGAGTTCAAAGTTCATTGCAGGTCTAAATGAACGATTTGATTGATTCTTTGAATCACAGTGCCAATCTGTCAATTGTATCTGCAAACTTGAGTCTGTTCATGTTAGTCTTCTTAATATGTATTTAACCCGATCCTTTTTATAACGATAAACAGGTACTATACGGTAAGAATTCTTCTCATGTTTAACTCCTAGTTTAAGACCAAAATGCATAAAGTGAATGCATGTATCATTTAAGTCCTAGTTTAAGACCAAAATGCACAAAGTGAATGCATGTTTATAGGTCCCCAGGGGAATGTTACAGTTGATTCCAAAAAAGGAAATGTTACCTCGGTGATAGAAATCATTTAGCCAGCACAATCAAATAACAGTTCCCGAGAGAACATTTTCATGTATTTTTGGTTTCTCATAGAAAATAATCTCATTGAACAAAATGTCATTATACCAATATTACTGAAATTTACCAAATGCACTTGAGCACCTGACTATCCCTCTACAGGTTTCATTTTAAAGATATGGATAGCAAGATTTTCAAAATTTGCACTATATACTATCTTTGGAAATTAGCCCTGCCCAAAACTGCAAGTTTTTCATCTCATTAATTATTCTCATGCTGAACCGGGAATATGCCTGTTTTGATAGGAGGTATAGACAAAGATCAGCCATATGTGCAGTTAAGCCATATGTATTTATAAGATAAATTTTCAAAAGAGTTATGAACCTGCATCAGTTGTATCCAGTACTGCCCATCCTTTGACTTTGATGCAATTCTGTTAAGGATTTTATTCAGCATGACAAGGGTTAAAATTTTAAAGATTCTATATCTGAGAGTAAGTCAATCAAGTGAAACTTGTTTGAAACCCAGCCAATAGATTCTGAGAATAGTACTATCAGTTTTAACTATGTGTCACAATTATATATTGAGATAGATGTTTTTCATTGGATCGGGATTTTTGAAGGTCTTTGGTATAGGGTCATGCAAGTATCATATCCACCCACTACTTTCTGAGAACAAATTTTCAGGGTTTTCACTAGACCTGATCAACACCAGATTAACACCCCCCCCATAAAGTCATGTTTATAATCTATTCAAAATTTCTTGGTAACACATAGAAGGATTGTTACCTTTAAAAGTATGTTTTCAGGGTCTTAATTATGGCATTACAATACCATTAATCCCCAGTTTTATACGCAAAAACATGCAACCAACGTTGATGTTTTATAACCAATGTTTTGTTGACTCTGCAAAGTTTCTTGCAATGTTAATATTTGTTCTCAAAATTGAATTATTGAAATCTGTCAAAAAGTAAAGCAATTGTGCAACATCAAAGTTTTTTTCAGCAAACATGAGGTAAAACAAGAGGGCCAGTGGCCCTGGCGATCACCCGAGATAATGCTCTTTTTTTTCTTCAAGGCCTAATACTAACTGGGTCAGGAGAAGACCTCCTTTTAAAATTTAACTAAAATCAACTATTTTCTGCCAAATTTGGTTTAAATTGGCCAAAGCGTTCTGAAAGGGTTGCCTTCATTATTTCTATTTAAGCCCAATCACCCTGTGGCTCTGAAATTTTATCAATTTGAAAGAGGTCAATGTACTGATGCTTCATGCAAAATTCAAGATTCTTCAACTTCTTGGTCAGGAGATAATTTTCTTTTTTTTTTCAATTTTATTCATGTTGTCATAGCAGCCAGAGATAAAATTCTTTGGTTGAAATTGTCCATGTGGATTGGGAGCAGATATCATTTTAAAAATCCTTCTTTATTTCTATACAAGCCCCTCTCCCCCGTGCTCCGCATCTGGGGCCAAGGTTGTACTGATGTTTCATGCAAAATATCTAGACTCTAGGCCCTCTGGGTTACGAGGAGATATTTTTTAAAGATCTTATTTAGATTTCAATTTTGTTACCATAGCAACCAGAGTTTTTAACAGATTTAAATTTTTTTTTGCAATTTTTAAAGGACACCACCCAAGGAACATTTCTGCCGAATTTGGTTGAAATCCGCCCAATGGTTTGGGAGGAGATGTCTTTAAAAAATCCTGCTTTATTTCTATATAAGCCCCATCCCTTTTGGGGCTCCGCCCCTAGGGACCCGAGGATGATGATTTTAGCAATTCTGAAAGAAACCAATTTACTGATGCTTCATGCCAACTATCAAGGCTCTACGCATTCTGGGTCAGGAGGAGATAACTTTTAAAGGTTTTATTAAAATTTCTGTTTTGGTACCATGGCAACCAGAGTTTTTAACAGATTAAGATTCTTTTAGCAAATTTTAAATTAAGGGCACCACCCAAGAAACATATCTGCAAAATTTGGTTGAAATCCGCCCAGCGGTTTGGGAGGAGATGTCGTTTTAAAATTGTTGACAATCAAAATACCTCACCATGAGCATTTTGTGCTAAGGTGAGCTAAAAAAGAAAGCAGCCAACCATCAATCATTAGATTTTGAATTCAGTTTATTGCAATAGACAATGATGGAAACGGTAATAAAATTTGTATGTTTTGTTCTGATTTTTCTTTAGGTTTCTAGAAAGTTCAGAAAGTTATGATTCATCATATAAAACACCCTACTTACTCTGCCTAGGAAATGTTCTCTGTAACAATGAGCGCTCTCGTCTTTCTCTATAATAGGAGGTACTCGTAACTCTGAGTTGTTGTGATGTCCTCCAGGGTCAGGACTCAGGTTGTGTATTGAGAACCCACACCCAGGTGGCAGGTGTACCATGGGATACGGTCCCTGTTTACTAAGCAGCTGTGGACAAGAAAAAGGAATTGGTGGAAAATTGTAGTACGTGTATATAATAAATATTACCATTTAATGCAATTTTGCACTCAGCCAGTTGATGAAAGTGTTGATCAGCAGGGTGTTTATATATCATTACAATTACATGTACCAGATGGCAAAATTTAAGACAGTTCCAAATTGAAAGTAGTTACAGACGACAATTTTGAGTATGACTTTTCAGTGGTTGATTTTAGTGTAAATCTAAACAAGATTTTACTCAGCATGACAAGGGTTAAAATTTTCATTCAGGATACACATTTGCATGATTCAGATGAAATCATACAGTATGTCTAAAGATATCAAAATGAATCAAGAGTTGCACAGAGTGGTACAAAATATGACAGGTTAGCTTGTAAGTAAAATATATATTTTTCAATTTTTTTGCTAAATTGGAATGTTGTAAATCTTTTATAAAGGTATAATAAAATATAGTCTGGCACAAAAGAAACACTATAACAATAAAATAATTTTTGTTTCATGCATGTTAACCCTTGACATGCTGAGCCCGGAATATTCCGGTTGTGGCAGGAGGTGTAGACTAAGATCAGACTGCACTTATGTGCAGGCTGATCTTAGTCAATAGCTCCTGCTTGTACTTTTCTTGTCAGGCTTGTTTCTGAAGTTGATTTCTAAAAACAATATTGTATTTTGAACATGTTCTATCAGTGCTTTCAATGCTTTGATTTTACTGCAATTAAGTAAGGTAATTAATACAGCATGACAAGTGTTAAATTTGACAGATAGATGACCCAGATCTTACAACCAACTGATGTCTGTCAATTCATGGAGTCAATAGACAGACAGACAGACAGACAGATAGTCACATCAGTTAAACAATATGCTACAATCATATTGATGTTTGGGGGCAGGATGGGGGTGGGGTTGGGGGAGATTAAAATTGCTTACAGACAGAAGGGGACAACTAAGAATTATAGATTATAATACCCTTCAGCAAAATAAAAATCATTGTACCAGGTTTCTTAGGCCGGGGTAATTTTTTCTTATAAAACTCTTACCCAAAATGACATAACATAACTATCTCAAGTTTCAACAACAGTCTGACATAAGCTTTAACTAAGTCATAAATCAATTATATGAAATATATAGAGGAGTTTATACTTCGACAAGAAATGTGTAGATTCCTCAGATCATAAAACATTCAATTTCATAGAAGATTATATCAAAAAATTTAAGCATTACATACTTACTTCTTTAACAGTATCTATAACTTTTTTACGAGGTAAAATATCTTCTGTATTCAGCTGAAATTTGAAAGAAAATAATCATGTCAAAAAAGATATTCTCTTCAAACTGCCTAGCAAAAATGACAATGATTTTAGTTAACCTGTTACAGTTACAGATGACAAAATTTTATTCTTCCTAACCAAATTGACAAAAGTTGCAGAAATCTAATCAAAGAGGGTGAAAACTGAAAAATAAGTACCATCTTAGAAAACACATCTTGGGTATATAAAAACACAATGCTAAAAAACTTAACCCTTTCTCGTACAATCCCTGATTTTTACGTCACTGTGATATTATTCTTGAGAAAACAATCGTGAACAAGGTGCCAAATTGTCACAAGATACGCCCGTCACACTGCTTAATATAAGCTGGGGGTTTGAATAGAACTGAGGTTATTTTGAATGAATATTTTTTGTCAAACAAAGTATGAAAAACAACAAAGGACAATAACTCAAAATATACGCTAGGTAGAGTTATGGTTCTTGTACACTGCACTCCCACTTGGTGAGCTCTATCCATCCATGAAATTTCATGATTCTAGCTATTACACTTTTAGAGATATACTCCGGACAAGATTCAAGTATGAAAAACAACAAAGGGCAGTAACTCAAAAAATAGGCCAGGTAGAGTTATGGTTCTTGTACACTGCACTCCCACTTGGTGAGCTCTATACACCCATGAAATTTCATGATTCTAGCTATTATACTTTTAGAGGTATACTCCAGACAAGATTCAAGTATGAAAAAAAAACAAAGGGCAATAACTCAAAAAATAGGCTAGATAGAGTTATGGTTCTTGTACACTGCACTCCCAGTTGGTGAGCTCTATCCATCCATGAAATTTCATGATTCTAACTATTATACTTTTTGAGATATACTCCGGACAAGATTCAAGTATGAAAAAGAACAAAAGACAATAACTCAAAAAATAGGGCAGGTAGAGTTATGGTTCTTGTGCATTGCACTCCACCTTGGCGAGATCTATACACCCATGAAGTTTCATGATCCTAGCTATTATACTTTTAGAGATATAATCTGGACAAGATTCAAGTATGAAAAACAACAAAGGGCAGTAACTCAAAAAATAGGCCAGGTAGAGTTATGGTTCTTGTGCACTGCACTCCCCCTTGGTGAGATCTATACACCCATGACATTTCATGATTCTAGCTATTATACTTTTTAGAGATATACTCCGGACAAGATTCAAGTATGAAAAACAACAAAGGGCAATAACTCAAAAAATAGGCCAGGTAGAGTTATGGTTCTTGTGCACTGCACTCCCCCTTGGTGAGATCTATACACCAATGAAGTTTCATGATCCTAGCTATAATACTTTTAGAGCTATACTCCGGACAAGATTCAAGTATGAAAAAGAACAAAGGGCAATAACTCAAAAAATAGGCCAGGTAGAGTTATGGTTCTTGTGCACTGCTCTCTGTATTGATAAGAAGAATATAACTGCCAAGTTTAAAGTCAATCGGACTTAGGATGACAGAGTTATGCTCCAGACAAAGAAGTGGACACCGCCCGGACGCCCAGACAACCGGAGGCCCGGACACCACGGGTGATCCCATAATACGTCCCGTATTCGACGGGCGTATAAAAAAGAAGAAAATGCTTGTAACAAGCAATTTCTTTTCTCGATCTATTTTCTACCATGTAGGATGGTTACTTTATGAATTGTACTCAATTTATAATGTACTCTGCTACGTTTTTCATTTTGGATAAGTACAAAATGTTTAAAATCTGTAAAGGGGTAACCAAAAGCCAAACAACTATAACAAGCAAGTTAGTTCTATTTTCACTTATTTTATAGCCTTTAGCATCTGCCTTAACCTATTTCCACCCCTGGGATCAAGCATTTTCTCCATTAACATTTTCTCAACATTATAAATTTTCTCCTTTGCAAACAAGTAAATTTTGTCTCAGGACAAGAAGAAAATAATCTGTATTTCCAGAGAGAAGTGGAGAAAAACTGTATTTTTGCAACTCTTTTCACAAATTCCAACACAATGACAACTTTTGATGCCCCTCAAGAAAAACAATTGGAAAACATTGTGTGAAAAATTGCTTATTTACGCAATGTTTTCTCTCCAGAAAGTTGAAAAAATCTAAAATTTCATAACCTTTAAACTGTTGTTTGCAAATGCTTTGTATTTAAACCAGTCTAAAATTATGTCTTCTGGTAAATGATGAAACCATTCACACATAATTTTGTTTGTTTATGCCCCTCCAGAATGAAGCTTTGTTAACATCAAGGAGGATGAAGAAACACTGCTTATTACAAGTAGTTTCTTCATCATCCTCATTTTTATCTACCAAAAAAAAGACAAAAATCTTTATAATTTCATTCACTAATATTGTCATCTGCAGCTGCTTTTAATTTGGACAAGTCTAAATTTATCTCATTTGGTAATGGGTATAACATGATAAGTAAAATATCATCCGTATTCTATTTCAATTTTGAACAGTTTACAATTCTATACTTTAGTATCATTTCGTCCAATGATTCATTCATAATTTTGCCATATAAATACTGCTAATTACATAGACAATAAAGCAGATGTTCAAATGCTATCATATTCATAAATCAATTGGTGAACAGTAGTTTAAAATATCTAATTATCACTTTATGCCCTTTTAACAAAATTATGAATTCACATTTTAATAAAATCTTTTTTCATCTGATTGTTTCTTCTGTAAAATTACTGCTTGTACAGCTAGTCTGCAGCGTATCATCAAATGGTATAGTCATTTAAAATATTACCACACAGTCCCCATTTTTAAGCACTAAAAATTAGAGTTATAAAAAACACCCTGAATAATGGAGAAAATATTTTTTACAAGCATTTTCTCTTTCCTCACAATGTTTCTAATCTATCTGGTACCTATTTTTTATAATTTAGAGTAGTCTAAAATATTATTGTCTCGAAATCGTCAAATCTCTACTTAAAAACTTTGTGTATCTGTAAAACAGAAAAAAATCATCCAATAACAGCAGATTTTCCAATGTCTGACCTTGATAGATGACCTTGACCTGCTTAACGATCTAGACAGCTAGACTAAGGGTAAAAATTCTAATTTCATTTCAAAAAACACCCAGATCTCTCTTAGGAAAATATCTTTTGGTCAGAAAGCAGCAAGTGAAATCACTGATATCATTTTACCCGGTAACTTCCCCAAACTGAATTTAACTGTAATTGTCAGGGGAAAAGGGACCTCACTAACAAGTGTGAAAAGTAAGTTTCCTCGAAGGCTAATCAGGGTAAAAATCTCTCTCTCTCTCTTCTCTCTCTCTCTCTCTCTCTCTCTGTAGGGAAAAAAATAGTGCGCCTAAGTTGGATGTGAAGCCGGTGGACAAAATCAAATGTTATGAATGTAATGGTGTGAAAAAAAGACAGAAAGCAATGGCTAGATGCATCAATGGCTGCAATAAAGATGAAGTGGTGTTAAACTTATTCATGGTTATTGACCTGCCCAAGCTCTGATCTCTTTTTCACGCATTTCATTTTTGCCACACAAAGCATATCATAGACTCACTCTCAGTTTCACTTATATATGTAAGATTTTTATTGGAAAGTTTATTTTCTCAAACTGTTATCTCTCTGTTTGCTTATCAGTTTGTGAGACATAAGGAAGGTAATTTCAAGGAAAACAATGTATTTGCATGAGTGATGTACCTTTGTTACTTTCAAACCCACACTTACTGACAGCCTTGGAGATGGGCAGGAGCTAGGTATAGCACTGATAAGCATATTGCAGTGCTATACCTAGCTCTAGCCTGTCATGAAGAACTATACTACAATAGTAACTCATAGAAATCTAATTGTTGAACTGAACATTTACAACATTTGAAAACAAACTATTGAAAATAAAATCTAAAAACAAAAATATAAGGTAGAAAGAAATCAAATCTGTCTACAACAATCAAAAGCAGTCTTTGCAAAATTTTGTGCATCAGCTTCTGATCTTACTTTACACAACTGATAGCTTTTAACCCATTATCAGACGACAAAATTTTAGACTGGTCCAAATAGAAAGGAGTTGCAGATAATTCAAAGTTTATGAAATTTAGGAATTTTCAACTTTTTCGGTAGAAAAAATTGTTTAAAATAAAGAAGTTGCTTGTTACAAGCAATTTCATCATTTTACACAATGTTTTCCAAATGTTTTTCTTGAGGTGCCTCCAAAAGCATCACTGTGTGGGAATGGCTTAAAGCAACTGCTTCAAGAGTCAAAAATAGAAAAGCAGTCTTCAGATGATTCTACCATGTTTCACCTAATAAACACTTCCTGCCTAAAAGTAGCACCCTCTGCCATATTTTCCACGATTTTACTCTAATTAAAGGATCATTTCCTTTATATGGTCTTAAAATTATGGCATGAAATTATTCAAGAAATTAATCCATTTCACAGAATTTCATCTTGAAAAATAAAGAGCTCTCAGTTCATATTTTACTTATTACTCTCAAAAAATGCATCTAAGAAGAAATACAGTCATCTTTGTTCTTCATACATTTCAAAACAATAAACTTAAATCCATTATTAGATAAAAGTTTAAGACTGGTCTGAGGTAACAGACGAAAATTTGAATTTTGTTTGAATAGACAATAGCCCCCTAATTAAAGAAATATTGTGAGTAAAACAGAAATTGCTTATGTCAAGAATTTTCTGCTTTTCTCACAATATTTTCCTAATTAAATCTAAATTCTTGTCTTTCACAAAAATATTTAGGAAGAGGTGGTAATTAGTAAAACTGGTCCAAACTGAAAGAGGCTAAAGGGAGCAATCAAAGTACCTTAAAACTTAGACAATAAGCACCACAAACATTCTGAGAAAAAGAAACCTATTTCCAACAGTATTTTCCTTTCAATGTGTCAACACTGGGAGCTGTGATTCTCTTCTGTGACTACAAAGCAGCCATTACCATCCGCTGCTGAATACTTTTGTTTTACAATCATATATTTCCTTAATTAAAGAAGCAGTATTTTCTATCATTGAAAATCAAGATGCACAAATTATTTGCTAGTTGTTAATACGATGTAAGTCAAAATACAACATCTAATATCTTTTATGGATATATAGCTAGCATGAAACTAAAAGATAACTTTCTACTGTAAAATTAACTCTATCAATTAGCAGAAAATTAAGTAAAGCAAACAAAACATGTTAAATGTTAGCAGCAGAAAAGCTTTCTCTCATTGAATTCCCCTCATAACTCAGGCAATCATTTCTTATTTCTTTTTCACAAAATAGCCCTCTATGATTATTATGTATGTACTAAATTAACCCTTGTCATGCTGAACCCTGAATTTTCCTGTTTTTGCAGGTGGTAATAGACAAAGATCAGCCTACACATATGTGCAGTCTAATCTTAGTCTACACCACCTGCTTGTCCCTGTTCAGCCACAGGTGTTTTTAAAATTAATTGTCAACAGAAATATTAGTTTCTATGTAAGAGCATCCAGTACTTACAGTCTTTTGATTTATTCTTTTTTATAAACAGATTTTACTCAGCATGACAAGGATTAATAAAAAGCTAAGTTGTGTACACACTTTTGAAAATCTAACTCATTACCAGACCACATTTTAGACTGGTCACAATTGAAAGGAGCTGCAGACGACAATTTTAAGTTTAAGAAATTTTAGATTTTTTCAACTTTCTTAATGGAAAACATGGTGTAAAATAAAGAAATTGCTTGTTGCAAGCAATTTCTTCCTTTTTCAACATGTTTTCCAATTTTTTTTTCTTGAGGGGCATTCAAAAGCATCATTGTCTAGTAATGGGTCAAAAACAAGTAAAAGAACAAGATATTCCAAATAAAACAAAGCTATTGTTATAACTATGGTCACTTTTGAATATGTTCAATTATCATCATTGTTTTTCCTCAAATAATGTTTACCTTAAAGAAGGAGGGAAAATCAAAGAGTTTGTATTTAAGATCTACAGAAATCCAGATTAACTACAACTCAGAAGGTGTAGATCAGACCTGTAAAGCAAGAGGAAGTGAACATCGCTGATCTTCGTAACGTCTGCTTTGGTACTTCAGTAAAGTTTCATAAAAATCGGGGCCCTAAATAAAAAGTCACATGCATATGATATACAGACCTACTGACAGTTTAAACTTAAAGGGAGAAAAATTGATTCTGAGATAGGGAATGACAACTACAATAGTGTACATGTTGGGATTTTTTCCCTTTGATTGCTATGCAAATATGACCTATCAAGGCAAACAAGACCATCTGGAAAACATGACCTTGTGTTGATATCTGCTGGATGTAGTTGCTTTTTACTAATATTTATTCATAGAGTAGCTGTTGCCATGAGGTCTATTTTCACTGAGTGTGTCACATGTATTAAATTTTAATGCTCTTTAGACAGCATGTAATAAATCTTTCATAATTCCTTATGCTCAAATGGTATTGGTAATTCTGCTTGCAAAACATTATTTCATTAATAAATATCCCTTTTCTATGATGATTAACCCATTCCCAAACAATGACGCTTTTGACACCCTTGAAAACATTGTGGAAAAAGAATAAATTGCTTGTTACAAGCAATTTCTTCATTATCCAATGTTTTCTACCAAAAAAGGAACTAAAATCCGAAATTTCATCAACTCAAATTTGTCTTCAGCAACATTTTATGAATTCGGACCAGTCTAAAGTTTTGTGGTGATGTAATGGGTTAATATGCCAATTATTTTCCAGTTGCATGTGAACCCATTCCCACACAGTGATGCTTTTAAACGCCTCTCTATATAAAAGTTTTGGAAGACATTGTGGAAAATGAAGAAATTGCTTGTCACAAGCAATTTCTTAATTTTCCACAATGTTTTCTACCAAAATAGACAAAGATTTCATCAACTTTAAACTGTTATCTGCAACTTCTTTAAATTTGGACTGGTCTAAAATTTTATTGTGTGGGAATGGGTTAATATTCCAGTTAAGTATAGCAAATATAGAATAATTCAGAAACTGGCATCTACCAGTATCTTTGTGTTTATTATTTTCTATATAATACCTAAGACTCTATAATTACAAGACAATTTGAAGCAAACAGAATTTTACATCAGAGCTCACATGTTTACAGAAATAAAATCCCTCATTTCTTCTTCAGATTATGGAACAAATCAGTTACATTAGCATTAAAGTCTCCTTTCTATGCAACTTAAATGCCACCTTAACCCATTACCAGATGACAAAATTTTAGACTCGTCAAAATTGAAAGGAGTTGCAGAAAACAATTTTGAGTTTATAAAATTTTCAATTTTTCATCTTTGTTGTAGAAAACATTGTGTAAAATGAAGAAATTGCTTGTTGCGAGTAATTTCTTCATTTTACATAATGCTTTCCCAATCGTTTTTCTTGAGGGGCTTCAAAAAGCATCATTGTGTGGGAATGGGTAAGTTGCTTCTCTTTTGTTAATCTAACCTATCCCTCTCTTTACCCTATACAATTTATGCCATCACTATCTTTAGGTATGCTTTCATTGTTTGCCCTAAAAACTTTACACAACTATCACATTGTTTTTATTTCAGCAAACTTTTAGTGTTTATCTAAAACTTGCATTTTAACTATGATCGTCTTCATACTTATTTCTTAAACAGGAATAAAGACTTACAGGGCCAAGTTGCCAATCCATCTACAGGATTCTAAAAAGCTTTTTTAAAGTTCTCAGAATATATTCCATATATGGAAATTAGAACCCAAACCAATTGAGTGATTGATTGAATGGGGTTTAACGCCGCTTTATACAGTATTTCAGTCTTATTGCGGCAGTTGGAGCACCTAACAATCGATTCCTGGTATTTCTCACACCAGTACTACTACATCCTATCCTAGCCTCCAGCTGCTATCCCACTTAGGTTTACGATTATCCATCCATTGGTGAGAGACAAATGTCGGAAAGAATATGTGCCACTGCCGGGGATCCAACCCACGACATCCCATGATTGAAGATTAGGAATCTGACGCGCTACAGACTGCACTATGACGGCGGCAGCACCCAAACAAAAAAGCCCTTTATCTTAACCAATCACTGAATATATCTGATCAAGGGTCTAAAAAGGATATTTCTTGCAAAATTTGGTTGAAATCAGTCTACTGGTTTCTGCAAAAAAATAGTTTTTAGTTTTCAATATATACCATATATGGAAATTAACCCCACCAATAAAAGCTATGTTTTTCATACGATCAAAATTCTTGGATAGAATCTGATAAAGGGTCACCCAAGGATCATTCCTGTAAAATTTGGTTGAAATCCATCCGCTGGTTTCTGAGAAGAGGATTTTTTAAACTTTTATCACATATAGATGTTAGCCCCGCCCATTAAAGCCCTGTGTTTCATTAGATCAAAATTCTTTGGAGGAATCTGATAGCTACCCCTGGATTATTTCTATTAGATTTGGTTAAAATCCGACAGCTGTTTTTGAGATGTACATTTTTTAAGCTTTCACCATGTATGAAAATAGTCCTGCCCATTAAAGGCATGTTTTACACCCGATCAAATTCTTTTATGGATTATTATAAAGATTCTACAAAGAATACTTTTTGTGAAATTTGGTGGAAATCAATCTGTTGGTTTCTGGACATACAATGGACACCACTCCGTGACAACGGCCCCATGGATTTCAGCCAGTGGAGCTGGCATAAGGAAATCATAATTGAACATGAAGAAACTGCTTGTGACATTTACCTCAATTTTTTCTATCCAAAAAGTTGGAAATCTAAAATTTCATAAACTTTCAATTGTTGTTGTCTACAACTTCTTTCAATTTGGACCAGTCTAAACTTTTGCCATCTGGCAATTGGTTAAAGAGTTAGTATACAAGAGGAAGGCATTGCAAGAAACCTATATGCACTAAATGCAAGAAAAAGTGATTTTGGAATCATGTGAAATACCTTGGCAAAATTGGAAATGTCACAACGTTGATCCTCAATTCGGTTGTCTTGGAGACGAATTATCATGTCAATAAAATCTGGCCCCTGGAAAAAGAGAGAAAATGGACAATGAAATTCCAAGCAATCAATGTGATGCAATATTGCTTCATAATAGTGATAATTTACAAGTCAAATTTATTTCGTTCATTTGTATGCATTATTTGATTGTAACATTAATTTCCCCATATGAACACATTCATACATTTTTTGATAGTTTATACAGAATAAATAAGAGCTGTCAGAGACGGATTAGGCTCTCAAATAAGTGTTTGTCACAAAAATTTTGATTTTAATTGAAGATTTAAATTAAAACTCAAGAAATAAGGATGAAATAAGGATGAATCAGATTATACTTCTTTTTGTCATAAAGTTATAGCTCTTTTATCCGGTAGTTCTCCTCACTGAGCTCTATTTACAGTCACGACCTCAGAGGGCTTAGAAGAAATCACTCCAAAAGGATGGACAGAATGATGAACAGAAAGACAAAGTGGCAACATTACACTAGCCCTTTGGGAAGCATAAAAAGAAGAGTTTGTGAAACACAAATGCCCCCACAACTGTATTTTTTTAAAAAGACCTTGTCCTTTGACCTTATGACACGACCTTGAATTTGGTTAAACTGAAAGACCTAGCCACAAGGAGTGTTCATGTCATATATGAAGGCACTATCTGTAACCATTCAAAAGTTATAACAAATGTTTGGATCCACAATTGACCTTGACAAAATGCTGGCCATAACTAATGGCAAGATAGTTGTAAAATCAAAGGCTTTGTGTCGATTAACACACATGGGAAATATAAAGGCTGTTTCCCTGACCTATCCAAAGTTAGGAGCCATAATGAAAGTTTTAAATTTGACCTGCATCAATGAATTTGACCTTTATTGATGACCTAGAAATAGACATCAAAAACTATATATACCCAATTTTAACTTTTGACATGCTGTAACAGGAAAATTTCAACTATATTGCAGGAGGTACAGATTAAGAATTGATTCAATCAACCACCTATTTGATTATTGGAGCAAGTGTTGTTTATGGTCATGGAGTGAAGACATATAAAATTTTATGGTCAAAGGTGCAAGTTTTAACTAAATATTAGTTAACAATTTTTTCACAATCTTTAGCCTATACCACAACAAAGTTCACGGGCTTTCTGGGTAATACTGGTACAGTGCCTGTTCTCTTAACCTTAATTTGTCATGCTGAATATAATCACGCTGAGAATTGCACTAAAATCAAAGCATCGAAATCTCCAGAGGCACTAGTTGCAGGTCAAAATATCTTTTGAAAACCGATGATATCAACAATTCTGGCTTGAAATGGGTAAAGTTGGTGTTGACAAAGTACAGACTGCTCATATGTGCAGGCTGATCTTTGTCTATTCCTTCCGCACAAACAGGAAATTCTGGGTTCAGCATAACAAGGGTTAATTGTCTTGCCCAAGGATGAAGTTTCCAGCAGCTTGCAATACTTTACTTCTCTTAGTCTGCTGCCTCATTCCTCCAGGCAAGTAGTATCCTGCCACAGAAATTCTTGTCACAAGAAAAAACATGTGGAATATGAAACTTCACTTACCATTCAAAAGTTAAACTTTTACTGACAAACAGGAAAAGTATATGCCCTTTATCTATTGATACAAGGCATAGCATAAAAAGCTAACATTCTGAGGGTGGTATGTCTTAACTCAAAGTACTGAAAGTACTGTAAGCTAGCAAATCATGCTGTTATTAACCCATTCCCACACAAGCCCTCCTTTTAACGCCCCTCAAGAAAAAAGCTTTAGAAAACATTGTGGAAAATGAAGAATTGCTTGTATCAAGCAATTTCTTCATTTTTCACGTTGTTTTCTATCCCAAAAGACAAAAAAGTTTAAAATTCCATCAACTTGAAATTGTCGTCTGCAGCTTCTTTCAATTTGGACCAGTCTAAAATTTTGCTGTGTTGAAATGGGTTAAGTAATATTCTTCGTCAAAGCTTGTTACAAGCAATTTCTTCATATTTCACAATGTTTTCTAAAAGCAACATTGAGTGGAATGGATTAAATAGCATTCTTTTGTATGCCTTGCTAGTTAAAGGTATTTACAGTTACCAGTACTTCTCACAGAAGCATAGATTGTGTTAATAGTCTATCAAATTCTTTGAGTTTAACCCATTCCCACACAACAAAATTTATGACTGGTCCAAATTGAAGCTGCAGACGACAATTTCAAGTTGATTGACTTTTAATTCTTTTGGTCTTTCTGGATAGAAAACATTGTGGAAAATGAAGAAATTGCTTGTGACAAGCCAGTTCTTCATTTTCCACAATTCTTTCTTAGGGTCATCTAAATTGAGTGGGAATGGGCTAGTAAAAGTGTTTTCAGTAATACAAAATGCACAGATGTCACAATTCATTGGAAGTTTTTGCACATACATCAAGAATGAGGATACATATGGTTAATAGTATGGCTTTACATATCATGAGCAATTGACAGATAACAATCAATCAAAAAATATATTGACTAATCGAATCAATCATTTAGACCAAAAGTGAACTTTTACCTCCAGCATTGATGTTATGCATTTTTGTTGGTTTAGCAGCTTAAATGTTGTAACTACAGTATATTTGCTTGGCCAGCGATCCCTGACATTTGATAACTCTTTGAGTGAAAGATAATTTTCAAGGTCTAGTAGATTTGAGGACTTATTGCAAAACACTCAAAACACTGATATTTCTGAAATTAGGTGGGTTGGGTCATAATCAATTGTGTCATGAATCGATTGGTGGACCATTATATTGTAAAATATATGGCTATGTGTACTTAAAACGAAAGGCAAATCAATTGTGGGTGACCCAATAGTCATAACTACAACTTAAATACTTTGAATGATGTCGTAGACAACTGTTACAATTGGTAGTGGAAGCTAGTGACCTAATTGATGGGCAATTGATACCACAAATCGGCAAATTTCAGTGCAATTGACTGATAACGTACCTACCCGATGAACTCCTATTCCAGTTGGGTTGTACTTCGCTGACTTATTTTGGGTATCGTAACGCAAACTAATTTTGCTTCTTATCTTTCTTTTTTTTAACCCATTCCCACACAATGACACTTTGACGCTCCTTGAGAAAAAGCAATCGGGAAAACAATGAGTAAAATGAAGGAAATGCTTGAAACAAGCAATTGCTTCATTTTCTGAGATGTTTTCTTCCCAGAAAGAGGAACAAATCCAAAATTTCATAAACTTTGAAATCTAAACTGCAACTCCTTTGAATTTGAACAGGTCTAAAATTTTGCAGTCTATTAATGGGTTAAGGTTATGAACATAATTTTCATTGTAAAATCAACAATCATCTTCTTACAATGTCTGAAAGCATTACCATAAGAAATTTGAAAATTGAGAGCCAATAACCTGTGCAAGATCCCCTATAAAGCACCTACGGACGAAAATGTTTGAAATTAATGTTGGATATTTGCATTTTACTTCCAGTCTAAACAAATGTTACTTCCAGTCTAAACAAATGTTACTCCAAGTCTAAACAAATGATTGGCTCAGTTAATTGATTGTTTGATTGACAGAGGGAACTCGCTAATTTGGTCAACACATCAGCAAGAAGGAAAAACAACAATTCTGAGAGAAAGTTAATCTTTGTTTTTGCCTGAATGAGGTAATTTTCCTGAATTCCCAATGAGAACAAATATATAAGCTCTACGGTCAAAATGGAAACAAAATTAGGCCACATTTTCTTCATCTTGAAATGGATTCAAAATGAGGTTATTCACCTTATTTTCTATGTACTATATCAGTCCAAAATAAATTTGGTTACAACAATTTAATGTTTATGAAAATTTAGATTTTTTCAACTTGTTGGTAGGAAATGTGGAAAATTATGAAATTGCTTTTCACAAGCAATTTCTTCATTTTCCATAATGTTTGCTCTATTGTCTTTCTTGAGGGGCATCAAAAAGCGTCATTGTGTTAATTCCCACACAATGACGCTTTTAAACACCCCTCAATATGAAAGCTTTGGAAAACACTGTGAAAAATGAAGAAATGTAACAATGTTTTCTACCCGAAAAGACAAAGACTTTAAGGATTTCACCTATTCATAATTGTCGTCTGCAACTTCTTTTAATTAGGACTGGTCTAAAACTTTATCGTGTAGGAATGGGCTAACCAAGCCAGACAAAAATGTTTTGAGATGCCTGTTTTCTTTAAGTCATATCTAGGATTAAGGCAGAAAGTATTCTTAGGTAGACAAGAGGGCCATCATGGCCCTAAATCACTAATCTGAGTACTCTGTTAAGACAAACATTCTGACCCGGTTTCAGATTGATTGTGCAGTAAAAAGGCCACTACATGTGTCCAGAAGGCTTTTTTTGTCTGTAGAATGCTCACAAGGCTTTTCTAAAATAAGACCAAGAAACCTATTTCTTATCCCAATATGTGTTAGAACTCGTGAGAGATTGCATCTGAGACAAATTTTCATACAAAATGAAGAAAAGAAATGTGGCCTTAAGTTTTAGAACCTGTAAAGGATTTTTATCAATGACCCAAGTTTTGTTCAATATTTAATCATAACTGACTGATTTTTTAATTTTTGGGTTCACAGAGAACTAAATTTGGGTTCTGATTAGGTCTAAAACCGAGCATCTGAACTAGTAACCTATTTTTTTACCCTCAAAGATCGGATTCTTTTTTAAGTCTTGGATTCTGACAAATTGTCTGTTTGATTGAGCAAAAGCTGAGGCTTAAACCCATTACCACAAAACATAGTTTTAGACGGGTCCAAACTGAAAGGAGTTGTAGAGGATATTTTGAAGTTTAAGAAATTTTAGATTTTTTCAACTTTCTGGGTAGAAAACATTGTGTAAAATGAAGCAATTTCTTCACTTTACAAAATTTTTTCCAAGGTTTCTTTCTTGAGGGGCATCCAAATGCACCATTGAGTGGGAATGGGTTAAGAGAGCTCAAACGTTTTTGTTTGTTTTTTTCTTAGATTTAACCGTGTATTTGACCCAGAGTATCACAATGTTACAATTTTCAAGACTTCATCAGAACATGATTTCTGACAGTTGTCAGTCTGATTGAGCATTCAATCTAAGACTGTGTCTATATATGTATAAGATCTGACATAGCTACTAAAGGTTTTTAGCTAAAGTGATCAAATAAAACTTTTTCACTATTTCATTAAGAGAACCCTTTTAACCATTTTTCAGGTCAATTTGGCTCAAAATGTGGCCTCTAGATAAACCTCAAAGTTTTGGAGGTTTTTTTAAAAATAAGAGCCAACAAAGTTCTCTAAGATTTGACCTATTCTATGAGGGCCTTCAAATAAATGTTATTCTTATAAGATATATGCTGACAACCAAAAAAGAGGACAGAGATAATAGCACCACTAAACTCTAAGTGCTCTGATGATGAACAATTCTATTTACCTTGATGTTCTTCTTTTCTAATCATGCAATGCAGTCACTTTACTTCATTGAGTCAACATGTGTCACTGTGTGGTAATGGGTTCAAACAAGTGCCCACACTACATGCCTATAAAGATGGGAACTTTAAGTTACTCACTGATTGCTTTCTGAATTTCTCCTCCATTTTTCCTTTCGGGGTTGTTGGATAATGTGACTCACAATATAGCTGCCCATCCATGTTCTGTTTCCTGAAAATAGAAAATGTGAAGGTTGTGAAGATTTGTGAAGATTTTTACTTGTCAGGCAATAATTGGGACAATCTAGAATTAAAGAAATCCAATGTATATAGGCTCACTTTGGGTCATTCATGTCAATAATTGAGTCAATCAAATCTAGCTAATTTAGACTGGGAGTGAACTTTGAACTCCGACATTGGTTTGGCTACTTAAATGTCATAACTACAGCTTATTCAATATTCCAACCAACCATTTTACTTTTTTGTTTTATATGTTACCATGGTCATAGATTTTGCATAATAATTCTGTTTAACCCATTACCAGACAGCAAAATTTTAGACTAGTCTAAATTGAAAGGAGTTGCAGACGGCAATTTAATGTCTATGAAATTTTACATGTTTTCAACTTTCTAAGCAAAATACATTGTGTAAAAAGAAGAAATTGCTTTTTACACTCAGTTTTCCCAACTGTTTTTTTAGAGGGGCATTTAAAGGCGTCATTTTGTGGGAATGAGTTAAAACTACTTCTAAAAACAATTCCTTTTTATCCCATAACGTTTTCTACCATTTGATGCTTCATCCAAATATTCCTTCTCAAACGATACTCCAACTCTACTTAGTTTTCTAAAGGAATTACATTTCATTGTCTGTTTACCCGCTTAATGGGGAATGGAGATAAATGGCGAAGGTTTTTTGTTGTAACAGCAGCAATATTTTCTTTCCAAACCTTTATACCTTAACGCTTGTCATGCTTTTCAATAAAGACTAATTAAGGACTGTGGGAAAAGTTGACAGAGTCAATACATCTTTTTAAAATGAAGTCTATAAAACAATTCTAGTTAAAAAAATCATATAGGTACTGTAAACAAAGATAAGACTGCAAATATGCAGCCTAGTGTTTATGCCTCCTACAAAAACAGGCATATTTCTGGTTCAGCAAAATATATTTTTAAGTATTATTTGTTGTAGATTTATTCCTCTTTCAGTTTTGACAAAAGTGTCTGCAATTATACAACTTAACCCTTGTCACACCATTTTTAACAGGAGGTATAGACTAAGATCAGACTGCACATAAGTGCAGTCTGATCTTAGTCTACACCTCCTGTCTATCCTTTTGAAACCAGAGTTGTTTATGAAATTAATTTTCAAAAGTATTGACAACTGAACAACAAGTGCTACCAGTACTTTCAGTCCTTTGATTTTTATTCAATTCTGAAAGGATTTATTCAGCATGACAAGGGTAAAGTAAAAAGTATTAACTGTGTATCTATATATGATAGTACAAGTAATAGAAATGTTAACGCGGTTTGTCAGCTACAAAGAGGAAAGATGTATGGGGTTGCCGCAGGTTGTGAAAAGCTGACCCATATTTAACACTAAAATGTCCACTAAAAATGATCAACTACCTCAAAAATTAATCATTTAATAAGGAAGTTGTAGTATTCTCATAAAATGGGATTCAATGATTTTTGTGTCTCTATGGTATATTACAATCAGTCTCGGCTTTAAAATTAAGTACAAAATTTGAATAAGCTTTAACCCATTCTCACACAGTGATGCTTTTGGGCGCCCTTCAAGGAAAACTAGACATTGTCGCAAAGCAGACTAATATCCCCCAACAGGGCTTGTCCATATACAAGTGCTATCTGCAAAAGGGCCATAACAAAAATTGGACTTTTTTAATTAAAGGGCTGTAAATGTGTCAAGAATCAATGGACCATAACCAAAATAGGATATGCACATGTCTGTAAGTCAGAGTGTTTCTGTAAAATTTGAATCAAATCCATCAAATGGTTCCTGAGAAATTGAGCGGACATGATTTTTTCACCAAAGGGCCATAACTACGTCAAATATCAATGGACTGTAACCAAAATAAAATATGCACATCTCTGCTTGATACTGATTATATCAGTGAAGTTTGAATCAAATCCGTCCAATGGTTGCCCAGAAATTGAGCGGACACAAAAAAGCTACAGACAGACGGATGGACCGGACAAGCTGACTCCTATATACCTCCCTAAAAAAGTAAAGATATTTCTTCATTTTAAACAATATTTTCTACCAAGAAAAATGAAAAAATCTAGAATTTCATAAACTTTAAATTGTCGTCTGCAACTCCTTTGAATTTGGACCAGTCTAAAACTTTGTCGTCTGGTAATGGGTTAACAGGACTTTGTTTAGACACCATATCAACACATACTGTAGAAGTTAATTCATAATTGGTTGAATTTCTTATAAAAACAATTAAGAGCACCACATATGGGTGCCAACACTCGGCAGTTCAAGTGTTTGATAGTGGGTAAATCTTCCAAGTTGAAAAAGGGACATAATTCATTAAAAAATGCTATCATTAGAGTTATCAACCTTGTTAGTAAAGATTGCTCTTTTGATTGTGAACATTATATCCTAAGTTTAAAGTGAATGTGTTGATTAGATATGAGAGATATTACAAAATGTCAAAGTTTTCAGTTGATGATGACGGAGATGCCAATGAGGACCTAGCTATGGCAATATCAATGGTTCAATGCAAAACAGTTGTGACTGCCTATATACATTTAGGCAGTTACAACTGTTTTCCCGCTGAAACATCAATATTATATTCTCCAAAACCAGCTTAGCTACAAATAATTTTTAGATATTTGGTACTTATTAGATAGATAAGTATATAGATAACAACAAAAGGACATCTGCCATTAAAAAAACTTCAAGAACTAGTTCATGAATAATTTAGAACTTCAGTTCTAGAATGTTAAAAAGTATTAAATGGCAGTTCATTTAGAACTCAATGTTCAACTATTCCTTAATTCCATGATCTTCTTCAAAACTGAGAGTCTTCAACTATACGATGTATCTGGATAAATGGCTTAAAGGGTTAGAAATTGCCCAAGAGGGACACAGAATAATGAATCCCCCACAATTCATTAATAGTAGTGAACTTTAATTAACCTGCACATCACGTAAACAACTAATAGACCAATAAATTAAAACTATGGTGTTTAATCTGAGGACACTATATCAAATCAAACAAATTGGGATTAATTAAATCCTTACTGATCTAGTTTACCAAGCTCTTTTTTCAAAAAAGCTTTTGAAGCTCATGTATCATCCTTGAATAGAGGCACTAGATGGGTCTGCATGGCTCAAACAGTCCACTTTTTCATGACTCTCAAGAGAAAACTAGTGCCTTTATCACTCCATAGGCCTGAATGTACTGAGTAAAAATATGTTGGTTTTTTTTCAGGAATTCAACAATCTTTGCCATATCTGGCAAATGAATCTGCTCACTGAAATCTTTAAAATAGTTCTAGAAGCATTTCAAACATTTCACTATTTAGCAACAGTCAAGTCAATTGATGTAAAATTGTTTTACTAAATCAGTTTGTTTGTTTGTTTGAATGGGGTTTTACACCGCTTTCAACAATCTTTCAGTTATATCGTGGCGGCTGGAGCACCTAACAATGGAATCCTGGTATTTCTCACACCAGCACTACCATTACATCCTTTCCTAGCCTCCAGCTGCTATCCCACATAGGTCTATGATTATCGACCCATTTACTAAATCAGATGAAAATTTTCACTATGCCTCATATAGACTTAAGTCATTACAATAAAAGCCCTTCTTTTCAACCAATCAAAATTATATGAAGGAATATGACAAAGAGTCATTATACTGAAGGCCATCGCTATGAAATTTGGATGAAATCCAGGATCTGTGAAGATTTTGAAAGTTTTCAGAATATATTCTATTTATGGAAATACCCCAAACCCCTCTCTCTCTCTCAAAGATCCAAGTTTTTCATCCAAACAAATTCATTTAAGAAATCTAATAAACAGTAAAGTTAAGAAATTTAATTGAAATCCATCCACCGGTTTCTAACAAAAAGAATTTAAAAGCATTCACCAAATATGGAAATTAATTAGCCCCTCCCATTAAAGCCATGTTTTTCATTTGATCAAAATTATGACAGAACCAACTGAAATGCAACCTAGTTACTCAATCTATCATTATTAATTGCCCTTTTAATATATATTACAAAATTAGGTCTATCAAGTCCATAAGAAATGGATTTATCAGAAACGAAAAGCAGTCCAAGATGCTAACACTCCACTGCTCAAGTACTTGATAGTGGATCAAAAAATGGGCATATTTGTTTAAACAAGAGGACCATGATGGTCCTAAATCGCTCACCTGAGGCATCTGCAAATTACAGTACTTTTTTGTATAAAAAAAGACACATCTTGAGCAAAATAAATAAAACAAATATAAGATTTTGGGCTTTGTATAAAACAATCCAGTAATGCTTTAAAATGAAAATGAATGCCTTTGGCTTCATAGTTTAATTGATTACCAAAATATCCCAGAATTTGTCACCCTAAGGGAAAAAGGTTTAAAAAAGCATTGTGAGAAAACAAGCAATTTCTCCATTTCTATTTAAGAAGAATCCTTTCAATGCGATTTATGCAATTTTCAATCCCAGGAGCAGAGAAATTTTTTATTCTAAGAGCATATTTTCCTGTAACATAGTACAAAATGATTTAGTCATGCTACATACCAAATATGAATGCCCTTCATCTTATATTTCAGAAGGAGAAGACTTTTGAAGTTGCTCTAATTGGGTGTTTTCCAAAATTTTGGACCTCTGGGGCAGTGCCATGTTTTATCCCAGGGCTAAGATTTTAGCTAACATAGAGAACCATCTGGTTATGCTATAAATCAAATATGAATGCCTTAGACTTTGTAGATTGGGAGGAGAAGACTGTTGAACATGGTCTAATTGAGCATTTTTAGGAACTTTAGACACCCATGGAAGGGGTGTTTTTAACCTACAGGCATAATTTAATCAAAATTGATAGATAACAGTCAGGATATGCTACACTCAAAATATAAATGCCCTCCGCCTTAAAATGAAGAATTTTTCAACATACTCAAATATTGCGTTTTTCCACATTTTTGGACCCCTAGTCAGGGCCGTTTTTGACCCTTGGATGAAAACTTTTTGTGATAAAGTACAAAACCATCTAGTTATGCTACATACCAAATATGAATATCCTAGACCTTATAGTTTAAGAAGAGAAGCCTTTTGAAATTGCTCTTATTAAGAATCTTTCCAAACTTCGGACCTCAGGGGCGGGGCCATTTTTGACCCCAGAGATTAAATATTAAAAAAATTGGTAGAGAACCATATGATTAAGCTCTTAACAAAATATAAAGGCCTTTGGCCTTGTAGTCTATGAAAAAAACAACATCAAAGATTTACTAAAATTTGCAATTTTCATATGCCGCGGTTACAAGAGTTTTTGACGGAATTAAATTCTTTTAACAACTTTTGAAGAGCTTCACCCAATGAACATCCCAGCAAAGTTTCAGTTTGATTGGCCTACTGGTTTAGGAGGAGAAGATTTTTAAAAGATATTTGAAGAATTACTTAAGATTCCCATTTTCAAATGCCGCGGCAACCTGAGTTTTTGACGGAATTAAATTCTTTTAACAACTTTTGAAGAGCTTCACCCAAAGAACATCCCTGCAAAGTTTCAGCTTGATAGGCCTACTGGTTTAGGAGAAGAAGATTTTTAAAGATATTTGAAGAATTACTTAAGATTCCCATTTTCATATGCCGCGGCAACCAGAGTTTTTGACGAAATTAAATTCTTTTAACAACTTTTGAAGAGCTTCACCCAATGAACATCCCTGCAAAGTTTCAGCTTGATTGGCCTTCTGGTTTAGGAGGAGAAGATTTTTAAAGATATTTAAAGAATTACTCAAGATTCCCATTTTCAAATGCCGCGGCAACCAGAGTTTTTGACGAAATTGAATTCTTTTAACAACTTTTGAAGAGCTTCACCCAAGGAACATCCCTGCAAAGTTTCAGCTTGATTGGCCTACTGGTTTAGGAGGAGAAGATTTTTAAAGAAATTGTGGACGGACGGACAGACGGACGGACGGACGACGGACAACGACCGATCACAATAGCTCACCTCGCACTTTGTGCTCAGGTGAGCTAAAAATGCATTTAGAATTATCCCCTTCTTGGTGTATATTGCTCTTTTGATGGTAAACTTCGGGTAAATGTATTCAGTGTTACCAGAGATAACACATAATGTCAGAAGCTGACAACAACCAGGCTATATCATATAGCAATACCTCGGATATTCTCCAAAGACAGCCGAGATAATATCAATCTTAAAACTTTAGCTTGCTTTAACCCATTACCACATGATCATGTATTTTCATGCCCTAAAGAATCAAGATTTTAGAAACCTTTGAAATGAGTTCTACAACTTCTTTTAATTTGCACCACTCTAAATTTTTGTAATCATGGAAAGGGCACACAAAGGAAATTTCTTATCCTAATAGAGCAATATATTCTTCAGTTCTAATGGACTAAAAATAAGAAGAAAAAAAACATTTTCATAATTATGTTACAAAGACCATAAAAGATATTTACATTTCCAAAGCTCTCAAATTACCTCAGACATATTATGGCTTCTGGAAATAGCAATTTGTGATCCCATAACAGTTTCAACAAGGAGATATATAATGTCCTATTTTCTTGGAAATTCTGGAAAAAAAACTGATCAAGCAGTACGTGTAATCGTAATGAATGTCTCAGCTATGAAAATTAACCTTTGTAAGATCTGTAAATAGTTTATTCATTTAACCCATATATTCCCACAAAATGATGCTATTTGACCCCTCCTCATGAATGAATATTAGGAAAGCATTATGTAAAATGAAGAAATTGCTTGAAACAAGCAATTTCTTCATTTTCACAATCTTTTCTTCTTAGAAAGTTGAAAATATCTAAAATTTCATAATCTTCGAATTGTCTTCTGCAACTTCTTTCAATTTGGACCTGTCTAAAATTTTGTCAATGGGTTAATGATGTGAAGGTGCAGACATGTAGAATGCTAATAAAAAGAAAAGATTGTTTAACCTATTCCCACACAACAAAATTTTAGACCAATCCAAATTAAAAGTAGTTGCAGACAACAATTTTAAGTTGATGGTAACAAGCAATTTCTTCATTCTCCACAATGTTTTCCAAAGCTTTGATATTGAGGGGCCTTTAAAAGCGTCATTGTGTGGGAATGGGTGAATGCTCTCTGGTAGATATTATTGAGAGTTCTCAGTAGAATAGACAGTTTTGGCCCTGCTTTTCCTTCATTGTGCACTATCAAAAGTCATCTGTGCAGGGCCAAAGACAATGGTGATGTCATCAGGTTGCCATGTAATTCACATATGAAATGAAAGCCTTTTAGAAATTTGCCAAAAGTGAAACATCCCATTTTGTCTATTTTTGCATTATAGCAAAAGAATAATTATTTGTTTTTTGTGCAAGATTGATTTATCTTTCGTTTTGTGAACAACTAAAGTATAGTTTCAATTTTGGCTCTGCCATTCATGAAAATATAGCTTTCATTGTTTACTCAATGAAAGATACATTGATCTTAGTCTAAAACAAACAATCATCCTTTATTTCTATCAAATTATGTTTTTTTGTTTGCTTTATTTCAAAAGCTTAGAGACTGGTGCATTTAATCATGCTATACATTCCACACAAAATCTAATCAGAACCCCCAATTTCATCCTCATTCCCCCAAAAGAATATTTAGAACTGATCTTTTTAACCCTTTCCTGGTTAATCCCTGGATTTTACATCCCTGGGTCTTTATACTTGAGAAAATATTATGGGAAAAGAAGAAATTGCTTGTAACAAGCAATTTCTTCTTTTCTCACAATATTTTCTACCCTGTAGGTTGGTTACTTTTCATAATTGCACTCACTTTGTTGTCTGCAACTTCTTTGAATTTGGAAAAGTCTAAAATTTTGAAAAACAGGAAAGGGTTAATAATGCAACAAAAGTTGGTGAAAATCTCATGGGCTATGTGCTTTCAGTAATGGAATAAACCCTTTACCAGACAATAAATTGGTTCAAATTCAAAGAAGTTGCACACGATAATCTTAACACTTGTCATGCTGAACCCGGAATATTTCTGTTTGGGCAGGAGCTATAGACAAAGATCAGCCTGCACATAAGTGCAGTCTGATCTTTAGTCTACACTTCCTGTTTGATTCCCATCACCAAGAGTTGTTTATAAAATTAATTTCTAAAATAAATTTTGACCCTTGTATTGCTTCTAGTGCTTTCAGGCCCTTGATTTTGATGCAAATTTCTAATACAAATTCTATTCAGCACAACAAGGGTTAAGTTTAATAATTCATTTTGGTCTTTTAGGGGACAAGCAAATTTCTTCATTTTTCCAAAATTTTTCTCAGTTTTTTTCTTAAGGAGTGTAAAACATGTGATTGTATGGGAATTGGTCTAAACTTGGAACCAAATGATAAACAGTCAACTATTTAATGATTTAATACCAACTTCATTACAAAAGGTAGTTCTTCAGTTCATGTGCAAGCTGATCTTTTCATATACCCCTGCCAAAGCAAGAATATATATGCTGGGTTCAGCATGACAAGAGTCAATTTCAATTTTGTGAAAATTCAGAAAAAAATTGTGGTCTGCAGGTAACAGGCCTATGAAAAGACCACAGGCTAAGGTAGTAATCAAATTGATATACTTGAATAGGATAATTGTAATCCCAGTGGGGGCACCAGCATACTTTGATTTATTAATCAGAGTTTCTTCCCACACAATTTTACTTACACTTATATACTTTTACAGGTTGGGCATTTAACTGGAAATAATTTAATTTTTCATTTCGTCTATCAAAAACGAGTGTTCTGATTGGTCAAAAAATATTGTTCATAACTCCATGAACAAAATTTTGATCACACAGTGATCTTGTATGCTTTCACACAAAATAGTCCCATACAAAAAAGGTATCAAAATTTGTAAAGCTTTTGTTTTCTTTGCTCGATGCTATTAAATTATAAGAAATGAAGAGAATATTTTTTTGTTTTCATGGAGGTATGAACAGAAAAACCTAATCACACAATGTATGAATCCGCTTCACGTATTCATACAGTGTGATTAGTTTTTTCTGTTCATACCTCCATGAAAACAAAAAAATATTCTCTTCATCTTATTAATGAACTTGACCCTTGTCATACTGAATTAAAATCCCATACAAATTGCTTTAAAATCAATGGACTTACAGCACAGGAAGGTCTTATTGACGTCAATATTCCTTTTGAAAATTGATTATTTTAACAACTCTGGATGAAAGGGGACGGGCAGGAGGTGTAGACCCTTTGATTTTAACCTTTGTCACACTGAACCCAGAATACTCCTGTTTGGGCAGGAGGTATAGACAAAGATCAGCATGCACATATCTGCAGTCTGATCTTAGACTACACCGTCTGCATATCCAGCTCAAACTTTGGAATTGTTGCATCACTTGTCACATGGGTATGTCCTCTAGCAAAGCATTTTGAGATCCACTTTAGTTCTGGGTTTGCCCAGCATGAATAGTCAAAAAGCAGACTTAACTCTTATCATGCTGAACCCTGAATTCAGGTTTAAGCAAGACGTATAGAAAAAGATCAGCCTGCACATATGTGCAGTCTGATCTTGGTCTACACCTCCTGCTTGTACTTTTCCTGCCACAGAAGTTATGAAATTGATTTTCAAAAGAAATATTGATTATTGAACAACAAATACTATCAGTGCTCTCAGCACTTTGATTTGAATACAATTCCATAAGGTATTTTATACAGTATAACAAGGGTTGATATCTCCAAGAGCATTTAGTCTCTCAAGTAATACAGTTGATTATTTACTTCTATCACCTCCTTAGGTCATGGAAAACTTATTAGTTTGAATTCATTTGAATGGGGTTTAACGTCACTTTTAACAGTATTTCAGTCATACTGCTAAGGTAAGAGTATCTATCCATGGCTTCCTGGCAGTACTAAATCCTTTTTGAGCCTCCAGTTGCTCATCCCACTTAGGTTTATGATGGCTGGAGCCACATGTCAAACAGGATATTTGCTGCAACCGGGATCGAATCCTGGACCTACTTCACTGAGAGTCTGACGCACTTCCAACTACGCTAGCTTATTAGATATTGCACAGAAACAGTTTTCAGTCAAAGTTCAATTATGACCTTGACCTTTGACCTACATGACCCAAAAACAAACAACAATGAAAAACAACACTTCATTGGCAACAATTACATAGTTTTATTGTTGTAAGTCATTTAGTTCTAAAGTTAGAGCACAGCAACAAAAAAGGACAAATGAACAGTTAGACAGACAGAAATAGAGAAACCAATGAAACCCCTCTACTTTGTAGGTGAGGAAGGGGTGTAATAATAATAAGTGATCTCTTAACCCATAACAACACATTAAAATTTTAGACTGGTCTAAATTGAAAGGAGTTTTATACAATTTTATAGTTTGTGAAATTTTAGATTTTTTCAATTTTCTGTGTAGAAAACAATGAGTAAAATGAAGAAATTGCTTGTTACAGGCAATTTCTTCATTTTCCACAATGTTTTCCCAATTGTTTTTCTTGAGGAGGGGTCAAAAGCATCACTGTGTGGGAATGGGTTAATTATGCAACTAACAAGCCAAATGGTTTTCACAGGTTTAGGTTCAAAAACAAACAATTTGCAATCCTATACCTAAAATCTGTCTGTGTCAACATCCATCTATCAACCTGTCAATGTTCAGTCTGTCTACTATAAATTGTTTTCAGATTTGTCATTGATCAGGCTACAGACTTACATGTTGATGAGCGCATGACGACCCTTTAAATCTTTATAGATGGCAAACGAGACAAAATCCAAATTAACCAATTACCAGAAGGCAAAATTTTAGACTGGTCTAAATTGAAAGGAGTTACAGACGACAATTTAAAGCTTGTGAAATTTGAGGGGTTTTTTCAACTTTCATGGGTAGAAAAAAATTGTGAAAAATGAAGGAAGTGCAATTTCTCCTTTTCTCACAATGGTTCAAACTTATTTTGACCTTATCACCCACTTTTAATACACTATGAAATGCTGTCTTTTGATATGCTTTCAATTACACGTATTAAATTTGGGCTAAATTATGTTGTCTTGAAATGGTTTAATGAATCTGTCATTATAGTCATAACCCATTCCCACAAAAGCCTGCCTTTTTACGCCCGTCAAGCAAAAATAAACCCATGGGAAAACAATAGGGAAAATGAAGAAATTGTTCATATAAAGCAATTTCTTCCTTCCACAGTGTTCTACCAAGTAAGAAAAAGATTTGTAAATTTGATCAGCTTGATGTTGTCATCTACAGGTTCTTTGAATTTAGACCATACTGTAAAAAGTGGCATTAGTCCTCATTTAATCAATCAATCAATCTAGTTTAGACCAATATAAAATGTTGTCGTCTGGTAACTGGTTAGGTAACAGAACACATATTAACCCATTACTACACAAATCCTCCTTTTATGCCCATCATGAAAAGCTTTGAAAAATATTATTGAAAATTAACAAATTGATTTCATCAAGCAATATTTTTTTTATCCGCAATGTTTTCTATAAAAAAAAACATACAAAAAAAAAAATAAAATTCCATCAACTTGAATAGTTGTCTGTAGCTTCTTTCCATTTGGATCCATTAAAAAATTTGCCGTTTGGTAATTGGTTAACCCATTCCCATTCAGTGACGCTTTTAGAGGCCCCCAAGAAAAAGGGCTTTGGAAAACATTGTGGAAAATGAAGAAATTGTTTGTCTTCAATTTCTTCACTTTCCACAATGTTTTCTTCCCAGAAAGTTGAAAAAATCCAAAATTTGATAAACTTTGAATTGTCGTCTGCAACTTCTTTCAATTTGGGCCACTCTAAAATTTTGTCGTCTGGTAATGGGTTAAAGACTCTAAACAGACTACAAAGATGTTGACTTCACTTCAAACACAAGTGACACTATGGAGAAGGTTGTAGGTTTATAGTGGAACATAATATTCTTTGTGCCATAATAAATATAATTCATAAATACTGGTCTTCTTTCCCATGCCTGAACCAAATAGCACAAGAGATTAGTATAGAATTTATATATATTTAGCACAGATTAACTTATCTTATACAATTAATCCAATTAAACTAATTGCTCTGAAATCTTAGGCAGTATTACTGCTGGTAATTCTCCATTTATCAGTATCAATTATTTCCCTTTCATCACTATCAGGAAATTAGGCCTGAATTATCCAATGCAAAATTTCTAAACCTACTAAAATTTCTGGGTGTAAAAAAATAGGATTGTGTGGTAATGGGTTAACCAATCATTAGAATGACAACAATGTTCGGTTGGTAAGTTTTCAAAAGTATTTATCATTTGGGTCAGAAAACAGTTTGGTAAATGAGGAAATTACATGCTAGCATAATTTCCTCTTTTTCATGTTTTCCAAAGCTTTTTTTTCCCCAGAGGGTCATGAAAAGACTGGATTGCATGCAGCATGGTAATGGGCTAAACAATAGAATAAAAAAGGATTGTTTCGTATATTAAAGTATTTAAGGTGTGAATAAGATTGCAATCATTCATAAATATAAGAAAATTTACTGTTAATAAGTCCTTGTAATCCCTTTGGAATGAAATATTTTGTTTATACTTAACATGATCACAAAATAAAGGCCATCTTGACCTTCGTATGTTGTTCACCCATTACCAGACGACGTGATTCTAGGCTTGTGCAGATTGAAAGAAGTTACCATTACATATTTAAGTGTGCTAAAATTAAGTGCCAATTAAGGTAAAAAAAAAACAAAACATTTTGAGAAAAGGAGAAATTGGTTTTTGAAAGCAATTTCTCCTTTTCTCACAGTTTCCCATGACTATATATTTTTTAAGGGGGTTCAAAAAGCAGTACTTTGTGGTAATGGGTTAGACCCAAACTAACAAAATCTTAAGAGTTCATGCATGACTTAGTACAACAACCGGTATATATGTAATTAGTCATGAGTATCATATTATGAATATTTTCATGAAATTCACACAAATGTTATTTCATGGTTGGATTTGGGATACTTCATTTTGTGGGAGTTTTCAATCAAGCATGTCAAAACAAAATTTAAATATACATATTAACCCAATCATACTCATTGGCAAAATTTGATTCGAAGTTAACAAAGATGTATTTATGAAACACTAAAGCATCAATGAAAACAGTTTTTCAGATAAATGATCTAGACTATGGTGTTAGCAGATGCATATCAATAACTGCTATATCCATGCCAAAAGTGAGCATGATCTTAACCCATTAAACACTCAAAGATTGTATCTGACAAGTTTTAGTTGATGAACTTAAAAAATTCTTTGTATATACTTTGTTACAAAACAGTTCCCATGTTTCCACAATGTTTTCCTCATGCTTTTTCTTGAGGCACGTAAAAAAAGGCAGGACCGTGTGCAAAAGGGTTAACCCATTACCAGACTGCAAAATTGTAGAATTGTCCAAATCAAAAGCTTTTTGAGGGGCGTATTTAACGGATGAAGTATGTGGAAATGTTTTAATGATAATTTCTGAGCTTAGAGCAAAACTTCCCCTGAAGTTGCTATATGTATGTAGGCACTTCAGGAAGCTTCTGCACAATTCACTCGTATTAAACCCAACCATTTTTACTAAAAAACCAAAGCCTCACAATAAATAGTGTATCACAAGCTGGAAGATTGACATTTTATTATCAATTAATATCATATATCAGACAGTTATAACCCACTTACTAGAATATCACACACCATTTTTATGGTCTATGCAATCGCTTATTGTGGTAGAATCAATTCTTCTAGAAATTAGATGAATTTTGTTAACCCTTGTCATGCTTTCTTCACAAAACTTTAATATTTTGTCAAGTTTAGATCTACTTAGTGGACAAATATTTGCTAAACACTATAAGGAACAGAAGATAAAGTAGACTAAGATCAGTCTACACATCTGTGCAGGCTGATCTTATTCTACATACCTGCCACAGCTTTTGTCAAAATAGGAATATTCCGGGATCAGTATAGCAAGGTTTAAGCTTTGCATACAAGATAATAGTCAAAGTGATGGTAATGTAAGTCTCTAGGGGAGGTTTAGATTAATTTAATCGGGTTTATACTTCTTATTTCCATTTGCAGCAGTCGGTGTACCTAACCATGGCTTTCTGTCCCACATTTGATGCAAGCCACTGGCTGTTCAATTCCCACTAAGTTGCATTTTACTTAAATTTTCCCATTGGTTAAGGACAAATGATGAATGTCACTTTGACTTTAGTCAAATGTCACGGAGAAGAAATTTAAACTCACAACCTTAGGTTATGCTAATGTGTACATTATCTAATATTTTGTTCTGATCAGTAGGACAGCAGCCTGAGCTGTCTATACTGTCTGACTATAGGGTCAAAACTTTTGGTACCATCCAGGGGGTACAAGCATTGGTCGATATTTATGTGAACATTTTTTGTTGGTTTGCAAACTATATATAATGTATCAACAGTAACTGCTGTAGTTTATGATGTTTAGGTTGCCAACAAGGAAATACATTGTAATATATGTTTTTATAAACTGTTTTGAACTAATTCCTCCAAATATAATAGATCCTTTGGTGTTGGTACTCATTAAAGTATCATAATCTCAAGATGATTCTTGACTGTATTTAAATCATCAAGTCGAGTTTTGATTTAAGTTTTGAATCTTAGCTTGCAGAAATAATCAACCTTGCTGTCTTGACTGTGTTGTTGTTATAAAAAAAACTTTTTAATTTCATAACATATGTGATATCAGTGAAACCATTAATTTCAAACTTGGAATATATCTACAGGTTACTGTGCAAGAACATTGTAAGTGTGTGCCTATACATTATAATGCTTTTGCACTTACCTGTCAATATCAAAAGAGCAAAATATACTATCATGGGAGGTATCCACATTCACACTTTTTGTATGAATTATGCCCCTTTTTCAGATTCTTTTTAACTGATTACCAAGCACCTATGGTAAGGCACCCATAGTTGCTCTTCCAATCTATATAGAATTGGTACACTTAACTATTTCTTCAAGTAAAGTCCCTATATGAATATGATACTTTATTTAACCTAACCCACATATTGTGTCCTAAATTAAAATTTGTTGTCCAGTAAGGATTGAAAATTTCTTTGTAAATGTCAGCTTGTCATATTCTACAAGATTAAAGAAGGAACAAAATAACTTAGATTTCATTTCATCTCTTTTGAGCACAAAAGGGACTCCTATAGAGATTATATTTCCTGGTAATTAATTCTTGCTCCTTTAGTCTAAAATTGAAAAAAATATATATAGAGATTGTCGTAATTGACAGATGGCAGCTCATACATTTAGACCAGAAGTGACCTTTGAACTCCAACATTGGTTGATGTTCATGAAGGATTTTTGTTGGTTTGCCAACTCAGACATTGTAACTGCAGCTGAATAAGCTGTAGTTACGACGTTAAGGTTACCAACCAACCATTCTATTTTATTGTTTAGATGTTACTGACAATGAATTTCGCAAATAAAACCATTTGATATCCAAGTTGAATTTCCTGTCTGAGCTCAGTGGGAGCGGCTAACAATATGTTAGTTGTATAAAGTTTGCATCATGTTAACTCTTTCCTGTATAATCACTGGTTTTTACGTCCATGTGATTTTATATGTAAGAAAATGTTGGGATAAGAGAAGAAATTGCTTGATTTCTTCTTTTATCACAATATTTTCTCCCCCATAGAATAGTTTTGCTTCAAATTGCACTCACTTTTCATTGTCGTCTGGCGTCTGCAACGTGTTTCAAATCGGGCCAGTCTAAAATTTCGAGAAACAGGAAAGGGTAAAGATGTTTTGTTTATATTGCACAGACTAACAAACAGATTCCTAAAAACAGACATACTGGCAGACAATGATGTTATACCAATACATATATAACAACAAGACATCTGTCAAAAGGGGGGATAGATTTATTGGAACAACTTCAACTCCATGTTGATTTAGAGTTTTTTAATAACTCTGAAAACCCAAGATTTTATGAGGGGCACCAAAGAGTTAAATTGAAGATCAGACCATAAACTTGCTGCATAATCAGTTCCAGATGCTGTCTGACCAATCTTGAATGCTCTACAACTCTAAGACAAAATTTCTCACCAAAAGGATACCTGATATCTTTTCTGAGCTCTCTATAAATAATTTCAGAATTGGTCAGGGGTTGGTTTGAAATACTTGGCTGAACAGAAATATAAACAAATTTCAAAATTATTTTACAGATGGCTTCTTAATTGTGAGTAAATATATCTTTCTAACCCTGTAAATTGCTCAGCCCGGAATATTCCTTTTTTTGGTAGAAGGTCTAGACAAAGATCAGACTGCCCATATGTGCAGCCCGATCTTTGTCTTTACCTTGAGTCACAACAGAAGGCTAACTCAAATTCAAAACTTCAGGGTGATATAATCATGTTCCAGGATATTGTTTGTGTGTCTTGTATGTCTTGCTATTAGGTATGAATGCGTGCAATGCCATTGGACATCTGCTTAAAATCTTTTGGTAATGTCATCTCAAAGCCATGTTAAGTCTGACCATTACATTCAATATACAGCTTTTCATTATTGTGATCACTTTTGTTTAATTAGCTCATTCCCACATAGACTCCCCTAGAAAAAAAATTTGGGGCAACATTCTGTGAAAAGGAAAGTGCTTGTAACAAGTGATTTCTTCATTTTACACAACGTTTTTAACTAGGAAGGTTGAAAAAGATACAAAAATTTTATAAACTTAAATTTTTCATCTGCAACTCAATTTGCACCAGTCTAAAAAAAAATTATCTGGTAACTGGTGAAGCAATGCAACCTGTCCGCCGCAATAATCACCACATTCAGCATCTCAGCATTTTGGCATTTCACATTTGGAAAACATATTGTGAGCAAACAAAAAATTTATTGTAATAAGCAATTTGTCTTTTTCTCACAATTATTTTTCAATGGAATTTAGGACCAATATTTACATTCAAACACACTGGATAAGCTGTCTGCAATTTTCTTTAATTTCGATGACTCGATAATGAAATTGCAGGTAAGGGTTGCAGGGATTTTAGTTTACTGTATTCCACTAATCGGTTAGTTTTCAGCAACCATTTAGCACCAGGTGGCAGTATAATTAGAATCCTGTTGTCAGTGAACTGGAATTATAACCCCACAAATTAACCCCATCTGATCCAATTATCTTTTCACACACTTTCTATCAAAACATCATTATCAGTCCAGATAAAGCCATTCGTAATGAGAAATAGTTAACTGTTTTTGTTTATTGCTTCAAAATTTTGATTTGTCTGTTGCTTGCATGATGTTTATGTGTATTTCCCTTTATTTATCATCACTACCGTAGCACATGCCCATATGAGTGACGCCCCCAGAAGATGGTTAGTTGTTACGAGGGATAGTGCAAGGATACAGGACAAAACTTAACTGCCAGCTCTGCCTGGTTCTTTAACGTGCTCGATGGATAGCATCGTCACACAGGGCCTCAGTTTAACGTCTCATCCGAAAGACAATTAGTTAGTTAGTTGATATGGTCATCCCAGGGCTCAAACCCGTGATCTTGAGGTTTGAAGTCAAGTGCTCTACCAACTGAGCTAACCGGGCTGACAGCATGATGTTTACAATGATATTGTATAATGACTAGGATTTATCACCTTCTTAACCCTTGTCATGCTGAACTGGGAATATTCCTGATTGTGCAGGTGGTATAGATCAAGGTCAGCCTGTGCAGTCTGATCTTTAAGTGTTCACCACCTGTTGGATTTTTTAGGCTACAAATATTTGTAAGATTGGTAACATAAGAAATATTGACTCAAAATCAAGGTCTTAAATTTCAGTGCTTTCATCACTTTGATTCTAAATACAAATTTTACAAAGATTTTACTCAGCATGAGAGGGGTTAAAATTCCCTCAACCTTATATCCCTACTTCTGTCCATTTGAAAAATATTGAAATTACTTTTAGCATTTTCCTCATTGTTTTCCTGAACTCTTGTAAAAAAGCAGAATTGTTTAGGAATTCAGTCTGGTCAAGCTGATGTCTTATTATAAACCCTTTCCCACTCAATGACACTTTTAGATGCCCCTAAGAACTAAAGCTTTGGAAAACATTGTGGAAAATGAAGAATTCATGATTGATCTTGACACGTGATCTCAACCTTTGTATCTGCAGCTGCACATTGATGAGATCTACCATCGTACTAATGAACATTGTATCTTGAAAAAGCTCACAGTAATTGTATATGTTAAGTACAGACAGACCAACAGAATGTACAATGGTGAAAAATTAATGCCTCTTGATCTGTTCATACACGGGCATAAAAGTGCTAGAGTATCTGGGTTCAAGTATGCAAGTATTGCTAAACTAAATTAGCCTGATCTGTTAAATTGAAAAAAAAAAAAAGTTTTAGAGAGGGATTGATCAAAGTTGTAAGACCTTGTTGTATCAATGTAAATAAACAGCTAGTTGAAATTTAAAAAAAGTTTTGATATAGCTAAGCCCCAAAACAAAATTACATCAGTTTCATTTAATTGACAAAGATCAACCGTCCTTTTAAGTTCTTAAATACAGGATATAAAGATGTCAAGACAAATCAAGTGCTGATAATCCCAGTCCAAAAGTCCTGTTACATGTAGAAGTCAGAGGTATACAAATACTCAATATATTATATAAATATTAAAAAACATCAAGAATACATCCAACAAAAAATTATTTGGCTAGGATGTGAGGCATAACTGCAATACTGTTGTAAAAGTATCAAGGATTTAAGACCCAAGTAAATAAATGATATATCGCCAAGCTGACCGATTCCCAACAGGAAGACTCATCAGGGAGAGATAACAAGCTTTCAATCCCCATGTGGGTCCTCATGCATACATTTTCAAATATATCTACTATAAATCTATAGTGTTATAGTTAAAGATCAATTTTGTCTATACAGGTATAGACAAAAATTGAACTTTGATCACTCACTAAAACTTGTGCATCTATACAGGACTGAAAAGAAAACAAACAAAATCATTTCAACGTAGTCATGCTCAATAAAGTACTTTTATGACTTTGTATATATTTCAATGGTGTGAACAAAAAGGACAAACATGTTGTGGTTTTATTCTTTTTGAAAAATTACTCATTCCCACTCAATGATGCTTTCAGACACCCCAAAGAAATAAAGTTTAAAAAACATTGTGGAAAATGAAGAAATTGCTTGTTTCAAGCAAATTTCTACATTTTCAACAATTTTTTCTACCCAGAAAATTGAACAAATTCAAAATTTCATAAATTTTTAATTGTTGTCTGCAACTTGTTTAAATTGTGGCCAGTCTAAAATTTTGTTGTCTGGTACTGAGTTAACTCTGGCACTTATGTGCAGAATGATTTTTGTCTATACCTCAAAGCAAGAGTTTCCTTTGTTCAGCATGACATTTAGGGTTGAAATAATGTGACACTCTGAAAAGCTGAGCAGCACAATTCTTTGAGTCAGTATGCCAGCCTTCACACTGTTATGTTTATATTCTTAACTTTTGTCATGCTGATTAAATATCGGTTTCAAAGACTGCTTTAAATCAAAGTAACGAAAGCACTGGAAGTCATTATGGCAGACTAGCATTTCTTTTCAAAATTAATTTCTCAAATAATTGCCATTTAAAAAATTACAAGCAGGTGGTGTAATCTGAGATCAGACTGCACTTATGTGCAGGCTGATCTTTGTTTATATCTCCTGCAAAAACAGGAATATATCAAAATCAGCATAACCAGGGTTAAATTCCAGCCATTTTCAACAGTAGATATATTTAAGTTTTATCATGGTACTAATTATGGCTTCCTGTCATTTTTCAGAACACTATAACCACAACATTCAGTCCAAGCCACCAGATGCTCATTCCAACATGTACATATTATATAATGCTTATTGGTGATATCAAGAGACAAATGAAGCAGGTCACATTGAGATTTTTCTCTGTAGTTTGAAAAAATGCTCATCAAGGGCTGAACTTACGACCCTAGGATTGAGAGAACAGGGGACTCTGCCAACCAGGGTCGATACTAATTATCATCTGTACATAAGAATTAATAAAATAATAACAAATACGTGATACCTCAATAAATAAGCGTGGAAATTATTCCTTGATTTAATTCCTTCCTCATCATGCAACTATGATTTGTACAAAACTAAAGTACCAGCAACTTGTACCACTTACACTTTAAAAGTACACAACTTGAACAAATGTATTTCTAGTAATCTAAGCCAGGAATACAGATACTATATACTCCTAATAACAGCTGAATTTTTCCAATTTTAGCCCTGTTGTTATGCAATATATCTTACTGAATCTAGTAACACAAAATTCTTCTCTTGTTATTCCGTTAATTTGTATGTCACCAACAGAAATTCCTAACCATGCTACCACAGGTTTCTCTCTCCACAAAAAATTATCCACTCTGTATGGTTTCATTCAGATGCAGAGGAGGCTGTCTATTTTATTCAGTAATGTGTAACCCTTTTTCCATGAGATAACCTTTCACTGGTGTTAAATGTTTTCTGTTTTGGTTGGGGTTGAACTTCATTTGCAACAGTACATTTAACCGTTGTCATGCTGAACCCATAATATTCATTTTGGCAGAGAACTAATATAAACCAAGATCAACCTCCACATAAGTGCAGTCTGATCTCAGTCTATACCTCCTGTTTGACTCCTTCAATCCAGAGTTGTTTATAGATTCAATTTCAAAATAATTTTTTACCCTTAACTAGTTTTTTACCCTTAACTAGTTTTTTACCCTTAACTAGTTTTTTACCCTTAACTTGTGCTTCCGGTGTTTCCAGGCCTTTGATTTTAATACAAATTCATAATATGATTATATTCAGCATGACAAAGATTAAGTAATATCACTGGATGGCTGGTGATGGGTCAATCATTTTTTTTAAGGTGTATATCCCCTAAAACAGAATTTCATTTCCATCTCTGGATTACACACAATGTTAATTTCATGCAATAAACAAAATACACAACATGAATATAGTGTATACCAGTTGCAAGGTAAACTCATTTTAGACCTCCGACAGTAAAATATATGTGACATAGAATTTGTGAGAACAGGTGTATTATAGCTTGTTTCAAATAACTTCTCCTTTTTCAACAATTTTCTCCATTACTATTTCTCTTCAGCAAATTAAATATTCCTATACATTGTTTTGATGACCTAAGGGCCTGATAACACCCTAGTGCTCATTAGAGTTTATGCCTAGGTTAAGATATTACATGCAAGCCCCCTAAACCTTTGTCATTCATTTCCAGTTTTAGCAGTAAGTATACAGTGTTACAAAGACCAGCCTGAGCATATTGAGGCTAGTCTTAGTTTAAACCTCCTGTTAGTTCCTTTCACACAAGACTTGATTACAAAAAAAAAAGAGAAGAAATATTGACTCATAACTTGTCTGTACTGCCAGTGCTTTCACCCCTTAATGTAATTCTGCCTCTACATTCTTACGGTAAATTAGTTTGCCTCAATAGTCAAGTGGTATAGGTGCTTGATAAATATGTGATCTGAAGGTAGTTGGTTTGTGTCCAACTGTCACCAGGGTGTGTTTATGAGCAAGATCGACACTAAATAGTCACCTGAGTTTACCCAGATTGGGTAGCAGTAAGTTTAACACATTGCCTCTCTTTGGGGCATGAAAGCATCTGGAGAGTTGATGAGTGACTCTGTAAGTTTAAAGCTTTTGTCACAATCAAACTAAAATAAAATAAATTTGTACCCTTAACCCATTCCAACTCAATCCCTCCTTTTTCTCCCCTCAATAAAACAGTTTTAGAAAGCATTGTGGAAAATGAAGAAATTGCTTATCACAAGCAATTTCTTCATTATCCTCAATGTTTTCTATCCCAAAAAGATGAAAAAAAAATAAAATTCCATCAACTTCAAATTGTCGTCTGCAGCTTCTTTCAGTTTGGACCAGTCTAAAATTTTGTCGTGTGGGAATGGGTTAACTAAATAATTCTTCAGCATGACAATTATTGTAATTATTGTGCTTACTGCTAGTACTGTTGAAGGTTCAGAAGCTCTGAAATGCCCTGCCATCTGACATAACCATATAACCAGCATTGCTTTGGGTTCATTTAACCTCAATCACCTCAAAAATCAACCCTTTCCTGTTCAATCCCTTCTTTTTACACCCCTTAATTAGTTCTTATATTTGAGAAAACATTGTGGATAACGAACAAGCAAATTCTTCTATTTCCACAATATTTTCCAATTTATTATAAATGATTATTTTCCAAATAAAATCAACTCTATATCATTGTCTGCAATCTTTGAATTTGGACAGGTCTATAATTTTGCAAAACAGGAAAGACTTAATAGACATACAGATTTGGTGAATAACAACATTACCACTTGGAAACTAACTAGGATTTCTTTAATTTAGAAATGTTCAAAGTTTAGCCTTCTATGAAAGGGAATGCAGTGAGGCATATTACATTCTCCGCAAGAACTGTGCTATGCAAATTGTTACAGAAATATAGTGCTAAAAAAATCTGCATTATAGAAATATAGTGCTAAAAAAATCTGCATTATATCTATTAAAGTGATAAAAAGCACTATCAGAGGGTTATAGCTCCTCTATGAAGAAAGCTTTTACAGAAACCCCTAATTCTGAGGTAGTTTATGTTATACAAATTGAAAAGGTAAAGTCAAAATATTTTATAGACCTGTCATCTACAGATATATACTTCCAGACAATTTCATCTAATATCAGGACAGCCTATAACTCACTCCTCTTTTTCAGTATTGATGTACGTGTTGGTGGCTTAGTGCAAAAACACCATATTAGGGTCTATACAAAGTATAGAAACTTATGATGTTTTTACACTAAGCTTATGATGTGTATGTATGAATGAATAAACCTAATTGTTGACAATTCTGGTTTGACTTGTGACACAGACCATGTATCCAAGTCTCCTTTCCTTCATGCAGAATCTAATTTGTGAAAAAGCAGTAATACTTTTGTTTTTGTTGCTGTTTCTTTTGCCTTTGGGTCAAGCTCAAAAATTATTGATCTAATTTCAAGTTCTTTTCACTATTATAAAGCAGTCATAAATATAAATGGCATATAGAATTATAATAAAGATTGCCCATCAAAATATTGTACTCAGGAGAAAACTAATCAGCTGTCATGTCATGAATGATGGTCCCAGACTATTTCATCTGGGTAAAATTTATATCTATAATGAAATATATTTGGCCCAACAATTGTCATTTTGAATCAAACATTGAATCAGAATCAAAAGACTTAAAGAACTAATGAAGGCCTGATTGTCAGCCATTGTATCTTTTACAAATTAAAATTATGAAAACTCTTGCTTAAATTAATAGGGACAAACAGGTGGTGTAGACTAACATCAAACTGCACTTATTTGTAAGCTGATCTTTGTTCATGCCTCTGGCAAAAACAGGAATATTCCTTGTCAAGCATGATAACTTTCTATGTTTTGTCCCAAAACTGCCTACAAGATAAATTCACCACAAAAATGCAGTATCTTGTAGGATGTACAGCTTGAATAATTGAAAAGTTGATTTATTTCCTGATATGTATGTAAATGGAAAATTTTGTCATTGGTTGAATTCATTCATTCAGTCAGTTTTTAACAGAACAAGATGAAGAAAAATTATCACAGCCATATCCATTTTGAGCTAATACAGATTCACTACTATGAGTTTCAGTCGTGGGCATGAACGCAAGAAATTGAAGTAACAGCAAGGTAGAAATAACACAATATTTTTATAAGGAAATATTTTTCATCATCCAGATAATTTCAAGGATACTCATATCATTTCAAATAGCTTGTGACAGAAATATTTAATAAAAGACAAAAAGCTTGTATTATCAAGCATCTTGCAACGCCAGATAATCATAAAGATTGTACCTTACCTAATTGTAAAAGCAAGGAAGTTTTCCCAGAAAATTGTCATCGTTTATTTCCATACCATAACAAATAACTTTCTCAAGGCAAAGTTTTCATCAATTTTTTTAAGTCATTGTATTTAGTCACAGAATAAAAACACTTGAGAGATAAAGTCAACTGTTCTTAACATGCAATTGCGTCATATATTTAGAAAAAGAGCTATTTGACCCAATTTATCTCAAGGCACGTAAAAATTCAGATGTAATTCTTGAATGCTGAGCAATGAGAGATGAATATTGTCCAGCATCATAACAGTTTAAAAAATAGAAGATAATAGGTTGTTTCAATGTCTTTCATTTTATGATTAACAAGATATATTTTCACAAGGGTTGGAGCCACAGACTATACAAAGATCAGACTGCAAATATGTGAAGGCTGATCTTTGTATAGTGATCTCCTCTCAAAAGAGGAATTTCAGGGTTCAACATTACAACAGTTAATATAATCAAAGTTGACAATTTTTATATAAAATTATTTATGATGAATTATTACCCCATATACACAATACTGAAATATTGGACAGTAATGTTACACAGTCATAACAAAGAAGTCTGTTTATTGGTTGCACTCATTGCATTTAAGATTATCAGTGCTTTCAGGACTTTGGTTTATTTTCTTCTTTGTAAGCTTGACACTGGAAGAGTATTTATCAAAGATGATTTGATCTAGAATGTCATTTCATGCAATTTTGCTGGAAAATTGCTCTCTGTAATGCTAGAATTCCAATTCACATCTAAAAAGTGGTTATACATCATGTTTAAGGAATGTCAGAGCAGTTTTGACAATATAACAAATGTATTATCTTCTGAATAATATCTTGTATTTTCAAGAGCAATGTGGTATGTGTTTTCCCTATTTCCATGGAAGTCACACTGAACCTAGAATATTCCTATTTTGGCAAAAAGGTATAGTCAAAGATGAGTTAGCACATAAGTAGTCTACTTCACCTGCTTGTACCTTTTAAGCAGCATTGGTTTGTGAAACTAATTTTCGAAAGAAATACAAGCCTGCTAGAATGACATTGAAGTTTGAATAACCATAAATATTTTAACATATATGATTTAACCCTTGTCATGTTGAACCCAGAATATCCCTTCGGCAGGAGGTGTAGGCAAAGATGCACCTGCAAGTCTAGACCGCCTGTTTGTTAATCTTTAATCAGAGTTGTTTATAAAATCTATTTTTGAGATAAATATTGACCTATAACTAGTGCTTTCAGCCCTTTGATTGTTATGTAATTTGAAAAAGGATTTTATTCATCATGCCAAGGGTAAATAGTAACCTTTTGGCTCTTAGGCTTCAACTTTACCGGAATATAAAAGACAATATGAGTATTATATTAAGCCAGATATGTGTTTTAAATTCTAGGTTCCTTCAACAAATATTTTACAACAAAACATCTTTTAATCCAAATGTAATTGATAGTTCATTCAATTAAATCTCCATTTCCTGATGGTTAAAATTACCAAAGAGACACAAATGTGGGAGAATGGGAAATAAAACATGTTATGATCATGTGCAGTCTTCTTTAGGCTATATAACTAATTCTTAATTATTAGGTTTTGAGGAAATATGTATGACCTTTTAAATTTCCATTTAATCCATTCCCACGCAATTACACATTTTAACCTTTGTCATGCTGAATAACATCTTTTTCAGAACTGCATTTAGATCAAAGGAATGAAAGCACTGGTAGTAGTTGTTGTTCAGTTGTCAATACTTCTTCTGAAAATTAATTTTCTAAACAACTTTGAGTTCAAAAGGACAGACAGGAGGTGTAGACCAAGATTAGACTGCACTTATGTGCAGTCTGATCTTTGTCTATATCTCCTGCTACAACCGGGCTCATCATGACAAGGGTTAACACGCAGGTGAAACATACTCAAGGAAAATATTGTGAGAAATGGAGAAATTGCTGGTAACAATGAATTCCTTCTTTTCTCAAAATGATCTCTCCCCTGGATGACAATAATTTTCAAAATTTAACATCCTAAAAATGTCACTTGTGCAACCACATTTAATTTGGACCAGTCTGAAGTTTTGCCATCTATATAAGTGGCTCTATGCAAATTTGCTATGGAAAATTCTATTTTTCCAACAGTTAGTAATGTCATTTTCATGATAAATATTCTTCCCGTTATAACTCTACTATCAAATACACAGTAAATCTAATTCAATGTGATTTTATCCCTATGCCTTACTTTGAAACATTTAAATTTCTCAGACAAGGTTGTTAAGCCTGTGGGTTATATCGAAAATGACTGAATTGCTAGCGGAAGCTAATGACCTAACTGATACGAGATTGGAAACCACAAACCACAAATAAAGCAATTAAATACAGGTTATAGATTTTTGTTTCATACTCCAATGAAAACAAAAGGTTGAGGGCATCATTTTGATGTAATTTTTCTACATTTAGTACTTATGTTCAGTCACTTAATACCAGGCCTAATTAGAAAGACCTTTGATTTCTGGTAAGTTCAAAATTCAAACTTAAAGATTACAATTCTGTATTAAAATTATGACTTAGATTGTAATTGTCCAATGATGCTTAGACTCGGGTCCTAATAAAAAGCGCAGACGAAAATTTGTTATTGGTGATATTTTAAAAATCCCTTTCTTTTGGGGTGAAAAAATTGTGGATAATGAAGAAATTGATTGAAACAAGCAATTTCTTTACTTCCACAATATTTTCAGAAGATTTTTTTCTTTGGGGCATCAAAAAGTAACATTGTGTGGGAATGGGTTTACTTTTATGTATTCACAATTTCACAGAGCATCATTACAAAAACCACATCAATGGTAAGGTCTGTATGATTGCAACTGAAAGACAAATATTTTGTTGTCTCAATGTAGAATAATGTTCTCAATGTCCCTCTTTATAACATGATCTGTCTGAAGGCTCCTTTCACTGACATAGATAGGTTTGAACTTGGTCTAATGAATCCTTTAATGCTTTCCAGTAAATTATCAAGATTTCTGAGTAGATTATCACTCAATATTTGCACCAAAAAGCAGTAAAATAATCAAAATGATAAACTCACTGTTTTGGTAGATTAAGCCCTACTTTTGTTGATTGCGCACCTTTTTTGTTCACTGAACATCATCTACGTGGGAGCAAAGGCACTGATGACATCAGCAGGTAATTCACATGTCAGCTGATGCACTTTTAGAAATTTAACCCCCAAAATGATCACATTTGTCTATTTTTGCGTTAAAGAAAAAGAATAATTGTTTGTTTTTCGGGCAAGATCGATTTATCTTTCAATGAGTGAACAACCAAAGCATAGCTTTCGTTGTTCACACAATGCGAGATAAATCGAGCTTACACTGAAAAACAAACAATCATCCTCTTTTAAGAATGCCACAAAAAACTTAAAATTATGCTTCTATCAGTTTCACTATCCCTAGTCTGACACAACATGCACTTGATTGACTGTACCTGTATTGGCAGGCAGAACAGACAAAGATCAGCCTGCACAAGTCATGATCACACTTTCTGATGCACCCGAGAAAAAGAACTTAGGAAAAAATTGTTGAAATTTTCCACAATGTTTTCTACCCCAAAAGGCAAAAAAAATATCAAATGTTATCAAATAAAAATTATCGTCTTCAATATTTTTGATTTTTGACCAGTCTAAAATTGTATCATCTGTTAAAGAGTTAATGTATATACTACACTAAGTTTATGACAAATGGGGCACTTAAATTCTCAAATCAATAAAACCGATCTATAGAAAGACAAAAAATTAAGCCTTGGTTGTGTTGCAAAAAACAAATTAAGCCGATACTGTACTATACAAAAACCTGTATAACAGCACTATGTAATTAAAAATAGATGTTTAAAATGAAACCAAGACATGCATAATTTAAATACATTTACCAATACATCTCAATTTTCTGTTGTCATTTGCCTTAACCCATTGCTAGAAAACAAAATTTTTGACTAGTCTAAATTCAAAGATGGTGCTATGACAATTTTTAACTGATAAAAATTTTTGTTGTGTCTTTTAAGACAGAAAAAAAAATGAGGATAAAAGAGAATTGCTTGTTGCAAGCAATATTTTGATTTTTCACAATGTTTTGCAATGCATTTTTCTTGGGGGCATCAAAAAGCATCACTGTGTGGAAATGGAATACAAAATAATTGATACCATTCAACAATCAATTAACATAAGAAATACGTTTTAGTAAATGGTTAAAATGTCAGTCAACAAAGATAAGAGGTAATTGCTGATCATCTCTACCCATAACAATTTAAGGCTGGTCCAAATCCAAAGAAGTTGCAGACAATAATTTTTATTTGATTCATTTTTAAATCTTCATCTATTTGGGTAGAAAACTATGTGGATAGTGAAGAAATTGCTTATTATAAGCAATTTCTTCATTTTCCACAATGTTTTCCAAAGTTTTTTTTCAACTGAGGGGCATTAAAAGGAGTCATTGTGTGGGAATGGGTAATATTAATGGTTGCAAATACAACACTAGCAGCATGTAAGTTGGCTAAGTATTATATCTACATTTTAATCATCAGGGTGTTGGTTCATTTCATTTCCTTTACAGCTAGATATAAAACTAATTTTGTACTCAGCTGAGAATTCACTCGAAATTCAGATGTGAATTAATTGATTTTCTCTATTTTAACTTTATATTAACAAGACACAAAATTTGGACTGTTCCAAATTGAAAAGAGTTGTGGATGACAATTTAAAGTTTATGAAATTTTAGGTTTTTTCAACTTTTTGAATAGACAACATTGTGTAAAATGAAGAAATTGTTTGTAGGAAGCAATTTCTTCATTTTACACAATGTTTTCCCAATTGTTTATGTTGAGGGGCATCTAAAAGCGTCACTGTGTGGGATTCGGTTAAGTGTAACAAGGACCAATTTACATATAAAATCTTGATTATTTCATGCATTTACCACAGTATTTACACAGAAACATATCTTTAATGTCAGCTCAAAATTTGAGTTAATTCTCAAATGAGTACATCTTTTAAATAATCTCAGACTAAGCGTGTAAAATATCAGGAATGACCAGAATAATTCTTGGTTGATTTGAAGATTCTAAAAGTCAAAATTAACATCTGTATAAAAATTCAAAATCAACCCTGCAAAGGTTTTGTTACAATATCAGGATATCAAATGATCCTATCTATTGTGAAGAGAAATATGGGCTGCATTTTAGACAGATCTGATCTTTATCAGAGAACATCTGGCTATACTTGTATCCACCCATCTCATATGCCGTGTAAGTTGATATTCGTAAAATATATACTAATAGTTTAAATCTGAATCTAAATATGCTAATGTTTATCTCTTTAATAAAGTACCAATAAAGACTTCAATATTTGAACTATGAATTAGGTTTTAGTAGCATGACCCTCTTTTCCTTTGATTTGGCCTTTATTTACACATTATGAGGCAAAAAGAATTGAGTGCTTCTTTCTTTGGTTATGAAGTTCTGTAGCTTACTTGGTTATCTAACAAAGTAAAGTTCCTGTGCTTCTTCAATTATCTGCCAAAATGCAGTCAGGTGCTCTCTAGGTACCTTCATGTGCAAATTTTTTGTTTATCTGGCACAGTAAAGTTGTGCTTCTCTAGATAACTGGCACAGTAAACTAGACGGAAATGTCTTCTTAACTATGTTCACAATGGAACAGTAAAGTTAATGTGCTTCTTTGGTTATCTGACATAGTAAACTTCATTGTACTGGCTTCTTTACTTATCTGCCAAAGTAAAGTTTGTATACTTTTTTGGTTAGCTGACACAGTAAAGATCTCGTGCTTAATCTAAACAATATAATCCTTAAGTAACTAATTGATTGATTGATTGGGGTTTAAGCCACATTTAACAGTATTTCAGTCATATCGCAGAGGCTGGAGCACCTAACAATGGATTCCTGGTATTTCTCACACCAGTACAACCACCACACCCTTTCCTAGTCTCCAACCACTTAGGTTCAAAATGATCCACCCATTGGTGAGAGACAAATGTCGGAAAGGATATGTGCCGCCATTGGGAAAAGAACCCATGACACACCATAATTGAAGATTGGGAGTCCAGCGTGCTTAGACTGACTGCACTATGACGGCAGCTATACAGAACAGTTAAATTTGGGTTATTCTCTCAATATCTGGAACAGTTAAGTTATGTTCTTCTTCATGTACAGTTAATGTGTGCACTCTTTGCAATCTGATGAAGTTTAGGTGCCACCTAAGCCATCAGATACAGTTTGGGTACTTCTTTGGCTGTCTTGTGTAGAAAAATGTATATCCTCCCTAAGCTTTGCAGCAAATTTCAAATCCTTTTTTACAATCTAGAGCAGCAAATTTCAAGTGTTTCTATATTATCTAGTGAACTAAAGTTCAGGAGTATTTTAAAATGGCTGTATGTATGGTGCAGCAAGTGGTTCTTGTACTTCAACAATAATTATATGATGAAGCAAAGTACTTGAGGATATCATGTGCATCAAATTGACTGTACTTCTTGTTCTTAATCCTTAAGCTATCTTATGCAATAAATTTCTTGTACTTCATATACAACATGACTAGTAAAATTCATGTGCTGCCTGGCTATCTGCTGTAGCAAAGTTTAGGTCCTTTAAAATCTTATGCAGAAAAGTTTTTGTGTTTCCTTTAAAATCTGGTGCAAGTTCACCCAGGTTCCCTAGAAAATGCATATAGCAAAATTTATATACTTTCATTATCTGGTAGAGCAAAAATCATGTTATACCTGGCTATATGGTGTGGCAAAATTTATGTTCTTTGGTACAGGAAAGTTCATGTGCTTCCTTGGATACCAATGGTAGCAAAGTTTTTGTGTTTCCTTTAAAAATTGGTGACGCAAAGTGGATCCCTTGCTATATGGTACTCCCTTGACTAGCAGGTATAGCAAAGTTCATGAGCTTCCTTGGCAACCTTTGCAGAAAAGTTTATGTATTCTTTTTACATCTTGTTTAGTTAAGTTCATGTGTCTCCTTTGTCTGTCTGGTTCAGTTGACCTTTTGGTTTAGGAAAGTTCATGAACCTCCTCAAATTCGTATCTTGTGTCTCAATTTTGACCTTTGTTACCAGACAAAATCATAGACTGGTTCAAAGTTTAAAGTTGATCTTTTTTTAAACGTATTCGTCTTTTGGAGTAAAAACATTGTTAAAAATGAAGAAATTGCTTGTTTCAAAATATAATTATCTTTGAAATTTACCTTTTCAATAACCCTGACTTATAAAAAGATAAAGCAGGAGGTGTACACTCAGATCATACATGTGCAGACTGATCTTTGTCTTTACCTCCAGTCAAAGCAGTCATACTCCTGGGTTCAGCATGAAAAGGGTTGAGAAAGGTCAACAAATTACAGAAACAATTAAAACCTCAACAACAATTAAGAAACATGTAAAACACTATGATTACTTATTCAGGACCCTATAATAATTATGTCAACAATGTATATTACACAAACGACAGCTGTTACATTTGTTTCTGATGACAAATGTCTTGTTTACATTCTAGAATATCACTTTCCGTCATAACAAAGTATTGCTGATCAATCTATTAAACATCAAATTCTCATAATTTAATACATAAAAGTTAAACTTTACATAGAAATGCAAAGCTTGTGAGTATATAAATGACCCCTGAATTCATTCTTTTCATGATCAAGTCTCAAATTTTTCATTTTATCCTCAAAATATAAAGTTGACCTTACTTATGAACAGAATCCATGAGGAGAGGTCAGTTCAATAAAACAGACACAAGTATTCTTACCCAATTTGTAGCCCTAGCTTCGAGTAAGACTGGTCCAAATTCAGTTAATAGGAATAGAAAATGTAGAAGATGACCGTGGCAATAATATAGTACGACTAAGGTTGTATAATTTACCCATTCCCATACAATGCCGTTTTTTATACCCCAACAGGAAAAAGGGCTTTGGAAACATTGTGAATAAGAAGAAATTACTTGTCACAAGTAAAGCCTGATTTTCAAAAATATTTTCTACCTAGAATTTTTTTTTAAAAAATTCATCAACTTGATATTGTCAACTGCATCTTATTTGAATTTGAACCAGTCTTAAAATTTATCATGAGGTAATTTGACCAATACTTCAGGAAAAAATCTTTCAAAATTCAAAAAGTTGCTAACAACCATTTCAAGCTAATAGCATTTCAAATTTGCCTATTTTTCTGGGCATAAAGAGAAAAATGTGTTTCTTCAGGAGTGTTCATCCATTCCCACACAATGGTACTTTATGACGCCCCTCAAGAACAAACAAAGTAAAAAGATTGTGGAAAATTAAGAAATTGCTTTCAACAAGAAATTTCTTCATTTTTCTCAATGTTTTCTACCCAGAGAATTGAAAAAAAAATTTAACATTTCATAAACTTTAAATTGCAACTTCTTTCAACTTGGACCAGTCTAAAATTTTGCGTTCTGGTAATGGCTTACAATGCTGGATTGTGTGATGATAACTTAAATGTTATGCTGTTTAAAAAATCAATCAAGAGCTTACTGATATTTGACCTTGTATAATATGTAGTAACTGTAACCATATAAGTGTTGTAAGTATTCCACAGGTATCTCATGAGTTTTAAAGGTAATCCTACCAGATTGTTCCAAAATCTATCAGTATTTATGTCAATTGTGTCTCTTTGACAATTACCTATAATCTTTCGAAGCAAAACAGCTGACAAAATTTTTCATCCCTGAAATAATTTCTAATGTAGTCACACACTTGCCAATGCTTAATTCCCGGACACAAAATGCTCAATAATAAATGTATAGAAATATACAAGCTACAATATATATGTTTTACAATAGATATTCTTTTATGTCCATAATGTTTAATAACAGCAGATGTTTCTATTACATCAGTACAAATGACTTTTGGTCTTAATCACTGTATGTGCATCACCTAAAAAGAATTTCTGTGCAAATCATTCAAAACCAGATATAGCATTTAACCATGTAACTCAAAGAAAGTAACATATCACATTTAGAAAGAACAAGAGCACCGCCCACACATGCCAACACTACGCTGCGGGTGCTGGATAATGCAAAAGTTCTAAGTCAAGAAAGGGGCATAACTCTTACAAAAATGCTTTTAGAGTTATCCCCCTTGATAGTCCAGATAGCTCTTTTGATGGTCAATAAACCTGACAAGTTTCATGAGGATATCTTCAATAACAACAGAAATATGACCAAGACTAAAGTTTGTCATGAAAGCCAATGCCAACGCACACCCAACACCAAGGTGATGACAATACCTCGGGTTTTCTCAGAAAAGAGCCAAGCTAATAACAAATGGATAAAGCCATCATCTCATACAAATTTCCTTTGTTATATAATTCAGTTGAATAATTGATTCATCTGCTTGATAGTAAAAAAAGGTTTCAATTTACTTAAGTGATGGTAATACCCTAATGGATATTTGAATAAGCACATGGATCATTAAGAGGCCTTACAAGAACATTGACATGGTATTTGACAATAGCATGTTCTTCAAAATACACATGTAAATTGATTGATCCCTTGGATATGCCCACTAACCACCCACAAGGTAAAGGTATCAAACAACACATAGACATCTTTTTAATATAATTTTCAACATAAATGTTTGGGGAAAACATCACACTTTCTGCATATACGAATGCTCAAATTTATTTTGGATTGACAGTGCTACCAATCAACCAATATGTTACTTGCAGGAGACACACACTGAAACCAAAATCTATATCAAACCTGAGGCTTAGTTATGGAGACATACATACTGACTTAACATGAAGCCAAATATGTGGCCTCAAAAGAGTACACAATATTTTTTTATTTACTTAATGACCTAGTTTTTGACCCAATATGACCAAATATCTACTTTGACCAAGATTTTATGGACACAAATATTCTCAACAAACATCAGGACAATAATGAGCAAAAATTATGGCACTCAATGTTCTTTCTAAGATTTGACGTAATGACCTAGTTTTTGACCCCATGTGACCAAATATCAAACTTGAGAGAGATTTTTCATATAAGATTTCACAAATTAAACTTCCTAACAAATTATCCAGACATTTGTCACAAAGAATTAGACCCAATTTAATTTATGAAAACAATAATTGACAAAATATCCAGACATTTGAGCCAAAAATGACCCTCTGTAGAGTTCACACAAGATTTCAACAGATGTTGCATCATTATGACACCAGAGACAGCTTATTAACAAAAACTCAACTTAAGCACATTGTGCTCAGATGAACTAAAATCTTACTAGGTAGCTTTAAAATACCTATCTATCTATTTATACTGCCTAACTCCCCTTTTGGGTATTAATGGCAGGTGATATACTCGCAATCTAGATGTTTTCACGTCCCTGAAAGAGAGGCAGTGGCTAAATCCTACTGCTACCCACTTTTACAGCTGGGTAGACTGGGGTTGGCTATTAAGTGTCTTGCCCATGAACACACCCCGGTGACGTTGGGGCTTGAACCCGTGACCTTCAGATCACGAGTCAAGCACCTATACCACTCGACCATCGAGGCAGTCACCTTCATACCTAATTTGCTTATTATCAAACAAGGCAAGGAATTTAAGTAGGTCTCTAGAATTGGAGAAAACAAATTAAGGAATGCTATTAAAGAAAAGCTTTACAATAACATTGCGTGACAAAATTAGAAATCAATGTTACAAACAGGGTTGACTGCCCTTAGGATTACATTGTCACACTTTTAATACCTGTGGATTGATCTAAATTACATGGTATAATAGTATACATCTTTTTTTTAAACAAGAGGGCCATTGGCCCTGAAGAACTCAACTAAGTCAATGGCAGTATTCAATCTAGAGGGGGCCATGGCTAAAATGGCCCTCTAAAATCCAAAATGACCCCCTTCAAAATGAAGACTGGGCCCAAAAGGCACACTTCAATCACACATTCAATAAGACTTCTCTGAATGAAGTCATGGAAATAATATCTTAACTTTTTCTAGTAGATTTAATTTGTTCAAAACAATATATTTATTATCAAATTGTTATGGTTTGTTACATTTAAAACCTTGTAATTCAATAGTTTGTCTACTTATTTGTAGCGCATTACCCCCTTGACCAAGAGCAATGGGCCCATTGGGCCCCCTATGATACAAAGCTAGATTGAACACTGCAATGGTAACAAATGAGTGACCTATTTCTCTTCAAGATGAGACCCTATCAAAATACTGCCTTGAATAATATCATGGAGAAATAACATTTAAACCAAGTTTTATTTTGGTAAAAAATGCAGCCTCTACACTGTATACAACATTGTTTAATAATGGTTTGACCTAGTTACCTAGTTGTTGACCCTGAATGACCCAAAATTAAACTCATCCTAAATATCAAAGAGAAAAACAATTTGATAACAACAAGGTATTTGAGCCTAAAATATAGCTTCTAGCTTACGTTAGGATCATTAATTTAAACATTGTAACCTACTTTTCCACTACAGGACCAAGACTTTTTGGCCAATATCAAGCTTCTAGAGCACAGATAAGATATTTCTTAACCCTTGTCATGCTATATAAACTACCTTACTGAATTGGTGTGAGATCAAAGGGCTTGAAGCACTGATAGAACTTGTTTTTTAAAATTCAATATTTCTTTTAGAAATCAATTTCATAAACAACTCTGACAGGAAAAGTACAAGCAGGAGGTGTAGACCAAGATCAGACTGCACTTATGTGCAGGCTGATCTTGGTCTACACCTTCTGCCAAAACCAGAATATTCCGGGTTCAGCATGACAAGGGTTAAATTTGACCTTATAACCTACTTATTGACCCCTATGTGACCCAATATCCAGCTTGATCCAGAGAGATGGTTCTCACAAATCATCAAGACAATTAAGACAATAATCTACTTTCAAGGGCAACAAAAGGTATTTGTAAGACCTTTTTTACCCCATGTGACCCAATATTAAACTAGTAAAATAACACAATTAAATTGAAGAGAAACATTTTTTATCAAATATTCAGGAACTTGAAGCAAAACTGTTCCCTCTAGAGTACACACAAGGTATTTCTAAGACTCTATTAAATGACCTAGTTTTTTAACACGTATATGCAACCAAATATGGAAATTGAATGGGATTTTATGAAGACAAATTAACATTCTTACAAAATATCAAGACATAAAAGTCCCTCCATAATGCACACAAGATATTATTCAGATTTGACCTAATTACCTACTTTTTAACCTAACACGATTCAATATCGAACTTATATGAGATATTCCGAGGACTAACATTCGGACAAAGTTGGTGACTTACATTCTGACCAAGTTTCAAGACATTTGAATAAAATCGTAGACTCAACTGCACAAACAAGATGTTGATACACAACCGATGCTGGACATAACTAAATCACATTTTAAAGCTTACCTCAGGTGAGCTTTACAAAACATGTTATATGTCAAAATTCAAATTGCAATGTGCAGCATTTGTTTAAGACATTCATGATATTTTAAGTAATGGTTTCACCGGGTTACTGTAAAAAGCTTTCAAGTTAATTCTAGGCCTATACTGTTCTATACAAGTATATTTTTTTCTATTTTGCATGCACATAGTTCTATATTTTAACTCAACTGGTATTGGGTTAAATTGATAATGAGTTTTTAATTTTAAACAAGGGAAGCACCTAAATCATGTAAAAATTCTGTGGTGAATAGAAGTTACAAGGGAAGCAAATGATATGCAACAATGTTACTAAATCCTGCAATATTAATTACCTCCCTGTAATAGTGCTAACAAAATGAGGAACATTTTCATCTGAGTAAGGCTGTTCCAAGGAATACGATTAAAGCCATATCTCCCCCCAAAACACACTATAGAATTAATAACAAAACCATACCCCAGGCTCAAATGATGATTGAAATTATAAGATCAACATAATTCTACACAGTAAGCCTACAATTCACTGTATTTAAAATTGTGACCCACCACAATATATGGTTTGTTTACATAAAACTATGACATCAGTGATGATGTACTAATTTTCCCTAGTCATTCAAACAAACAGCTAGGTCACGAAGATTAACGAAATCATCCGTAAAGTTTAGTCATCAGCACCTGGGCATATAAAAGTCAATGCCGAAGATTAGCGAAGATTTTCGGTGAAGAATCAGGTGAATTTGTCTTCATTTCAAAATGTAAACAAACACACATTGAAATCGACAAGAAAAACACAAATTACTCTTTCTAGAGAACATTGCTCAAACCCTGCTTTTGCATATCAAAATTATGAAGGCCCTTGCTTACTATAGTGACCAAACAAGCAATAGATTATTTCAACTATTTTTCCTTCCTTGGAGGGCAGATATGGTTTTAAAGGTATCTGAAGGAACTTTCTGTAAAATTTGGTTGAAGTCAGCTTGATACTTTCTGAGGGATTTTTTTCACCAAACTTTTTTCACTATGTACCAGATCGTTAGCTTGGTGTAAAAACATCATAAGTGTCTATACTTTTTATAGACACTTATGATGTATTTGCAATAAGCAACTGATATGTGAAATAAGGTGGGTTTTTTTAATCCAATTAAAAATTCCTTTGCCGCTTTACCACCTACTTGTCCCTTTTAAATCAGGGTTGTTTATGAAATTTAATCTTATAATAAATACAAACCTACAGATAGTGATTTCAGTCCTTTCAACACTTTGATTTTCATGTTGTTTTTGAAAAGGATTTTATTCAGCATGACAAGGGTTAAAAAGAGTCTTAGAGTTCTGAGTTCTAAAAAGAAAGAAGTAATAGAAGCCTTTCTAATGTTCTAATAAATGTCAAGACTAATTTGAAGCCAACACATAACAGTGATGACATTACATTGATACCATCCTCAGTATAGAATTGACATTCTTAAAACAAAGACAACCGGTATTGAGTCTTCGAAAGCATGAAAATTTAGAGATTTTGCATCATAATAACATCTTTTTATAAAACATTTACCATTGTCATGCTGAAACCAGTATATTACACTTTTGGCAGCTGAGAGGAGACAGCAGACAACAAAGTTCATACTGTGCAGTCTGGCTGGAGTCTTCAACCCCTGATGTCCTATTTGAGCCAAAATTGTTCAAATTAATTCTTACATCAAATATTGACCCTGACATTACCAACCTTGGCTCTAAGTATTGATTTTTATTCTATTTCAAAAAGAATTGCATTCAGCATGACATGGCTTATTTGTGGCAGCAAAAATTTTTGTTTAAAATTAATGCACAATAAGTTGACAATCAATTTTCATAAATGAATAATTTGCAGTTGACCTTGATTAATGACCTTGAACTTCAAGTTTTCTTGCAAAAAAGAATGCAAAGATATTGAGGGTTTGGTGCAAAACTGTAGAAAGTGCACATCTTAGCAGACATGTAACAAAATACGTTGGATTCGCTGAGAAATGACTAAGCCTTCAAAGCAGCTAGTTATTTTGCATATTTCATTACTGTTCAATTTACAACTTGTAATTTATGTCCTGTTACTGAACCATAAACTGGTCAAGATTGTGTCCTGATAACCATTACATAGTGATAATTTTAGGGACTGATTGTTTCGGTAAACATGAGAAATTTACACTGAATCACTTCCCATACTAATGTTTAGAAATCTCTATTTGTATTTCAGACAGAGACCATACAACCACTTTTGGCAATGGACTATTAACCCTTGTCAGGCTGTTTAAATTACCTTACAGAATTGGTGTAAAATCAAAGGTCTGAAAGCACTGATAAAACTTGTTGTTCAAAAATCAACATTTCTTTTCGAAATCAATTTCATAAATAACTCTGACAGGAAAAGTACAAGCAGAAGGTGTAGACCAAGATCAGACTGCACTTATGTCAAGCTAATCTTGGTCTACACCTCCTCCCAAAACCAGGTTATTTCGGGTTCAGTATGACAAGGGTTAAGATATTGAGAGACATGCAGGACTGTACAGTACAATAATAATGTGTCATTTTGTGTGAATGGGTTAAAAATCTTCGACTTTATCATTCTCCATTTGTCTGTCTGTCTGTTTAAAACAAAATAGGGCTTAATGCAAGTAAGATCCTGTTAGTTATCTTTTGCATCACTAAATACCATTTTCAACTACTAACTTCCTTAAAGGAATGTAAAGCTTTAAGGCTGAGCCAACCTTACAGGTAATTACAGCCTGTGAAGAAATAATGAAGAACAATAATTACAGTCAGTACTTTACTGATAAGCATTATCTTGGCCACTTATCTGCAATCAACTGGGGAGGTCATACTTAGTTAACCTTATGACCTTACACTAGATTGAAAACTGATAATTAGCTCTCACTCTTCTGCTTTAGATGATGGTAAATGATAAAGACTTGCTAATTGGTTGCAAAACTTTGAAATTGGTAAAATATAAATATATATTTACAGCTAAATTGCTATGATAATGCTTTCTCATACTTAAAGATTGCCTGACTGATTATCTTTAATTTAACCTAGGCTGTCATGCTGAACCTAGAATATACCTGTTTTGGCAGGAGTTTTAGACAAAGATCACCCTGCACATAATTGCAGTCTGATCTTGGTCTACAACTGCTGTTTGCCCCCTTTAGGCCAGAGTTGTTAAATTATCAAATTACAAAAGAAATATTACCTCCCATTAAGACTTTTCAGTGCTGTTAGTCCTTTGATTTTAAAGCGATTCTCTATAGGATCTTAATTCAGCATGACAAGGGTTTACTCAAATCTCTAACAAGTATGTTTTGATTGATTTATTAAATGGGGTGTTATGCCACTTTTAACCCTTGTCGTGCTGAACCCGGAATATTCCGGTTTGGGCAGGAGATGTAGACTAAGATCAGCCTGCACATAAGTGCAGTCTGATCTTGGTCTACACCTCCTGCTTGTTTTTGGGTGCCAGAGTTGTTTATGAAATTGTTTTCTAAAAGAAATATTGATTTTTGAACAACAAGTTCTATCAGTGATTGCAGCCCTTTGATTTGACAGCATTTCAGTAAGGTAATTTAAACAGCATGATAAGGGTTAACAGTATTTTAGTCTAATCACGGTGGCTGGAGCACCTTACAATAGATTCCCGTTATTTCTAACACCAGTACTACCACTACATCCATTTCTAGCCTCCAGCTTCTATCCTACTTAGGTTTATGATTATCAACCCATTGGTGAGAAACAAATGTCGGAAAGAATATGTGCCGCCGCGAGGGAAATATGCGAGACAGCAAGCGAGTGTGTACACTCCATATGGAGTATATCTGCCAGAGGGTTAAGTAATTCAAGCAACAGCTTCTGCATAAAAACTCAATGATGTGGAAAAAAGTATTGCTCAGAAATATCTTGCTGTGACATAAATTTGTCAGGGTGTTTTAACCAACTGATTGATTGATGAACTTTTTTGATTGTCCAATTGTAAATAATGAAACACATTTCCAGAATGCAACATCAAATTATGTGCAAACTGAATACACTGCAAATGACTGTTTTATTCTTAATTCCTGTTTTTTTGTTGTTTATTTCTTTTCTTTTCAGGGTAAATAATCTGTCTATTACCTGTTTTTTTCATTTGGTCAAAACATTAATGCTTTCAAAAATTCATATTATTACTCCCTTTTCAATGTTACTACTGTTTTCTAAATTAAGATGATATCAATACAAATGATGTTTACTCAAAGTATATTAACAGTGGGCGACAAAAATATCCTAAATACAGTTTGCATAAAGCTCTATTTAGGATATTTTGGTGACCCACTGACAACGTATAGATACTCAGTATAATGAGCAAAGTGAAATATATCAAACAAGAATGTTAATGAAATCATTACTTACAGTGGTATTTTGTCATACTCGCTCACATTAAGCCTTAAGCATATTGCTGTAATGTACTGAAATACTAACTAGGACACTCGTTAATTAAGTACGACAACTATAGATAAAACCTCAAGAAAAATGTTCTGGCAGGAAAGAAGTCCTTGAGCATCACTGACCATTACAATAAAATGCTGTATCACAGCATAGCTCTAGATAAAAGGGAGTCAAAACAATGTCTATTTTCTCTTTTCTCATCCCAATTGTCTAAGCTGTAGGTACTCATTGATATTGTATTAAGACAACTCTATTCATCAGTTCCTACAACTGAAGTATGAAACTACAGAAAATTTAAATAAAAAAAATCCTCAATCTGAAGCTGTATCACAGATCTCATTAAATTCCCATCACCCTGGTTCCGTTACAAACAACCACTTCTTCAGTCCAACTTCATTTAGACCATCCCAGTGATCTTAATCAGATAGGAGCTTCTTGAAAAACTTCTGAGAGACACTGAGGACATTTATCAGTCCAGAGCTCAGGATAACTTGATCTTTATCAAAATATTCCCAGTTGTATTTTGATACATCAAAAACGCCTTTTGGAAATGATAGAAAACAAATGGTTTAGAACACATAAACTATTGTCCTTTGCTTGAATAAAGCTGCAGTAACGAGGTTTTGGTGGCCTTTTGATATTAAACTGTGTTTTAAAAACCATGAGGTTAATGTTGCATATGAAGTACCAGCCACAACTGGTCGACTCATTACCACCAAATCCCCCATTTTTTGACAAGAAATACACAAAGAAATAATTGTAAGGAAAACGGTTAGGAAAACGAGAAATTTTGTACTCCGCTACAATTATTCAAACATAGACAGAATCAATTCAGATTGAAACACAATTAACTGGACAACGATTTGTTGCAAAGAAAAGTGATCTGGGGTATAATGCATTGGTAGGACCCTACTAGCAATGAAAAGGGTTCAGAAAACTGAGTGCCAACTTGATTCTTGTCATGCTGAACCCTAACTATTCCTCTTTTGACAGGAGATATAGACAAAGATCAGCCTGCACACATGTGCAGTCTGATCTTAGTCTACATCTCTTGCTTGTCACTTTTCAACTAGAGATGCTTACAAGATAATTTTTTTAAGAATTATTCACCAATAATAATATCAGCCATTTGATCTTAACCCTTGTCATGCTGACTTAAAATCCTTTACAGAAATGCACTGAAATCAAAGGACTGAGAGCTCTGGAAGGTCTAATTAAAGCTCAATATTTCTTCTGGAAAATTAATTGTTTAAACAACACTGGCTTAAAAGGGACAACAAAAAGGCATCAAAAAGCGTCATAATGTGTGGGAATGGGTTAATGCAATTCTGAAGAGGTTATTTTTCAGCATGATGATGGTTAAAATCCCCTTCAGCTCTAATTGCTCTTAGGGAGCTAATAAAAACTGTAAGTCAGGGTTTCTCATAGCTCTGGACAGGGCCAAATGTGTTTATTAGGAAAAAACGGTATTCAAAGTTGTGGCTCTTGCAATATCTGAAGCATTCCATGTTTCATCACACAGCAATCTAGCCTTCAAAAGTATTATTACTCCCTCAGTCTACAGAGATAAATCTTTGGATCAGCAGGGATAAAAGTAATAAGAAATGATTGGCACCCTGATCTCTTCCTGCTGGCTGAAGATTAGCAACTGAGAAGAAAACCCTTTTCCTTCGGCAAGATAGTGATCAAACTTTGTGATGTTGCTTGACTAACCAAGAACCCAAATATTTGGTATTAAGAAAAAAGGCAATGCCCAGTGTTTTAAGTTCTATATAAACTGCTGAGAATTTAAATCAGTTGAAAGAAATGGCATATTAACCCATTACCAGACAGCAAAATTTTGGAGCTGCAGACAACAATTAAAAATTTATGAAATTTCAGATATTTTCAACTTTCTATATAGAAAACATTATGCGAAATGAAGAAATTGCTTGTTGCAAACAATTTTTTATTTCACATGATGTTTCCCCAAATGCTTTCCTTGAAGGGCATTAAAAGCGTCATTTGCAGTAAATGGATACGATGGAGAGCAAGATTAATCAGTCATATTGGACCCCATGTGGGTGTATAAGATAAAGATTGGCCTCCACATATGACTGTGTAGTCTGATCTTTAAAGTCTTCAACACCCGTTTGTCTCCTTCAAGCCAGAGTTGTATATGAAATCAATTTCCAAAAGAAAAATTGTACAAAGAGCAAGTGCTTCAAGTGCTTTCAGCCCTTTCAATACAATTCTGATTAGCATAATAATAAAGGTATATATGCTACAGTTTAACCGATTAGCACACAATCCCTCCATTTTACGCCCCTTAACCCATTCCCACTCAGTGACGCTTTTAAACGCCCTCAAGTTAAATAGCTTTGGACAACATTGTGGAAAATGAAGAAATTACTTGTTACAAGCAATTTCTTCATTTTCCACAATGTTTTCTACCAAGAAAATTAAACAAATCCAAAGTTTCATAAAATTTAATTTGTCGTCTGCAACTCCTTTCAATTTGGACCAGTCTAAAATTCTGCCGTCTGGTAATGGGTTCAGAAAAAAAGTTTGGAAAGCATTGTGGACATAGCAGAGATTGCTTGTTTCAAGCAATTTCTTCAATGTCAACAATGCTTTCTAAGCCTACAGGCAAATAATTTTAGAATTTCATCAACCTAAAATTGTTGTCTGCATCTTCTTTTAATTTGAAAAAGTCTTAAATTTAGTCACAAGTGGGAATGGGTTTAGCCATTACCAGATGAGACAATTTTCGACCAAGACTGAAATTCATCATACAGTAAAAATTACAGTAACATATGAGTCTTGTCAAAACTTAGTTATAAGCTTTCAAACAAGGGTAATAAAATCTTGAAAACCAACTGTTCCTCCCAGCTGTTTCCACATAAAACAAGGCTGTTTTAGAATGAATTTTATGGGCTTTTAATTTCCAGTTTCTGAACTTGGCTATGAAGCTGTTTGAAACAATTGAGAACACCAAAAGTATTTATGCTACCCTTTCCATTGGCATAAATTGAGCAAAACTCAGGTAAAAAGTTTTTGGAGAGCAAATAGCTCTCCTATATTACTTGTGAATCCATAGGCAACTTGTATGGGTGTGGAATTCTGATTTGTTCAAAAATGGGCTTTTCTACTTGCAGACAAGTACATTTTTCAAAGTCACTTATTTAGGGCTAAGTAAACACCAAGGCACATCTTGGAATGGTACAAAATAGATCAATAAACCATTTTTTTTTTTTACAAGTTTATGTGAAGAATATTTTTTAAGTATTTATAATTTACTATAATATAGGAATTAGCACTGCCGATAAAAGCTATGTTTCTTACTTGATCAAATTTTTGAAAGGAATCGGATTGAGGGCCATCCAAAGATTATTAATTCCTTTTTCATTTTGTTGAAATCCATCAACTTGTTTCTGACAAGATTTTCAAATGCAGCCAGAGGATCGAGCTAATAAATATTTCAGGCTCAGCTAAAAACTGTGAGAATATGATTGAAAATTTAGCACAAGCAAGATGAATGAAACCTTATACAGCATTTGTCTAAAGATACCCTCAGTGAGGGTTGACATTTCTTTGCAGACAAGATTACACATATTAGTGCAGTATGATCTTAGTCTATACAACATGTTTGTCATTTTCAAACAAAAGTTATGTTTGAAATAAATTTTCAAAAGATTTTTTTTTATCCTGAACTTGTGCTTTCAGTCCTTTCATTTTAATTCAACTAGGAAAACTTGGTTATAAGGATTAAATAATGACAAAAGAATTAGTACACTGAACATAGAGATGGATGGAAAGCTATAAAAAGGTTACCTCTGACGTCCATAAGGCATCAGTAATTTAATAATCATACTTTAAGACTTAACCCTAATCATGCTGTTTACTGATTTCAAAATAAAAGGGCTGAAAGCACAGACATCACTTATTGTGGGTTAATATTTACTTTGAAAATTCATTCTATAAACAACTCTGGCTTTAAAAGGTAAAGCAGGAGGTATAGACTAAGGTCAGACTGATCATATATGCTGACTGAACCTTGTCTATTATAGGTGAAACAGGACCATTCCAGCTTCAGTATGACAGGGGTTACAATATGACTGAAAGTTGGGTCACAGGTGTCAAGAGAGATTTATGAAACCTTACACTATAGGTATGTGACTAAAGGTGCTCTCAGTATGATCTAAGGAAAACAGTTGACACCTAATAGCTAAGGCTACTTTTCATCTTTCTCAAATTTCAACCAACTTGCCCTTTCAATCATCATTCTTGCCAAAAAATAAATATTCTGCAGTTCCTTGTTACATCAAGAGTAGTTCTTTCCTATTATGATGATATGTAATTGTTGCAAATAGTCTATTGATAAACAAATTGACAGATTATGACCATCTGTCAAAGAATCAATTGACGAATCAAATCATTCATCTAGATGTGAAGTAAACTGCGAACTTTGACAAAAGCTAACAGTTATGTGAAACATGTTTCTTGGTTTGGCGACTTAAACATCATAACTAAAGCTTATTCAAACTGTAGATCTTTAAATTGCCAACCAACATTAGTTTTAGCTACACGAAACTGGCCATGAATTTTGCAGAATAACCTTGTTTAACCTTGTTTAATATCAAAGTGGAACTTTCTACCAGAGTCAGTTGGCACAGCGGGCCCAGCCTTCCGACAATTGAATTCAAAATCTTGTATTATTTAATTGCTATACCTGAATAAATAGCTCAAACATCATTTGAAGATGGTAACAAAGTGCCTTAACCCTTGTCATGCTGTATAATACCTTACTGAACTGCTGTCAAATCAAAGGGCTGAAAGCACTGATAGAACTTGTTGTTCAAAAATCAATATTCCTTTAAGAAATCAACTTCATAAACAACTCTGATAGGAAAAGTACAAGCAGGAGGTGTAGACTAAGATCAGCCTGCACATAAGTGCAGTCTGATCTTAGTCTTCACCTCCTGCCCAAACCGGAATATTGAAAGTTTGTGAAATTTTAATTTTTTAAATTTTTTTTGGTAGGAAACATTTTGAATAATGAAGAAATTGCATTCTGCAAGCAATTTCTTCATTTTACAGAACATTTTCCAAATTCTTTTTCTTGAGGGGCGTTGAAAGCATTAGGGTATTGGAATGGGTTGAAATGTACCTAGTTGGGAACAAGATGTGTTTGTGAAACACTATGCCCCCGAAACGGGAATTCTTTAGAAACGGGTAAAGAGTTGAAAATTTGACCTTGACCTTGATAAAATGACCTTCCCCAGTTGCACCTTGTTGAGACCTATCTACATACCAAATATTAGCATTGTAAGTTAATCAGGGTTGAAGTTATAGGAAAATGTTTAGTTGGCAGGTTAAGTTTTGCAGACAGACAGACAGACGGACAGACAGACAGATGGACAGACGGACACCGGTAAAACAATATCATATCGATGCGGGGGCCTAAAAATTCTTGATAACAATTCGTAACAAAACTTTCCCATCCCATGAAAGCTACTCATATTACTTGTTTGGGTTTTGTTTTTTACAAAAACTACTCCTAACATATTAAAATCCACAGCACAATTTTTTAGCTGCAAGTGCTAGTTTATGACGTGAGATAACCAGTGCTAGATTATGATGTGAGTTAACCTCTTACAAAATATTATGGCAATTTAATTATCTGGTGATAATTTCATGAAAAACATTGCGTGAAAAGATGATAATGACATGAGTTGCTTACAAGTTAGTTCATGAGCCTATTGTCTGCATTAACCACAAAATCAGTGACTAACGCATTCCCAAACAATCCCTCTTTTTTATGCCCCTCTAGAAAAAACTGAAGAAAGCATTGCTCAGAATTTCATTAAAATCGAAGGACTGAAGGCACTGAACAAGAGCTGGTCCCAGTCATGTGACAAATGCCCCCAAAGGACAGGGTCAAGCATGTGGCACTTTGATTTGTTTTGTAAACACAACCACATGCATTTGTGATCTCTACATCTGGGTTTTTAATAAATGAAATTTTAATACATATAAAAAATGTTTATAAATACAGAATGAAATTGAGATATGCATTATGGACGGATTTTTCTGAGGTCAAAAGTAGGTCAAAGTCAAGAACACTGGGTCAAGATCAAGGTCATGTAAAGTGGTCCACCCAATTAAGCATCTGTCCAAATATGGAAGCAATCCATTGTAGAATAAGAGAGTAAATACAATTTAACCATTCCAGACGCAATTTAACCATTCTGGAAGCCCCTTTGACCCCAGATTGTGACCTTGACCTTTCAGATAGGAACCTGGGTCTTTTTCACGACACGTCGTCTGAAGGTGGTGAACATTTCCATGAAAGAAATCTGTACCTGCAATCATGATTATAGAAGTTACAGAGCGGACATGGCAAAAGGTCCCCATTTTTTATTTGTGACCCCAGATCTTGACCTTTGAGATAGGAACCTAGGTCTTTTATGCGACACATTGTCTGAAGTCCATGAACATTTGTATGACAGAAATTGTACCTGCGTGCATGATTATAGAAGTTACAGAGAGAGGACACGGCAAAAGGTAACCATTTTTTACCTTTGACCCCAGATTTTGACCTTGACCTTTGAGTTAGGAACCTGGGTCTTTTTCACAACACGCCATCTGAAGGTGGTGACATTTATATGAAAGAAATTTGTTCCTGCGTGCGTGATTATAGAAGTTATAGAGAGGACGCTGCAAAAAATGCCAATTTTTGACCTTTGACCCTAGATTGTGACCTTGACCTTTGAGATAAGAACCTGGGTCTTTTTGCGACACATCGTCTGAAGGTGGTGAACATTTGTATGACAGAAATTGTACCTGCGTGCATGATTATAGAAGTTACAGAGAGGACACGGCAAAAGGTCCCCATTTTTTACCTTTGACCCTAGATTGTGACCTTGACCTTTGAGATAGGAACCTAGATCTTTTTTGCAACACAACGTCTGAAGGTGGTGAACATTTATATGAAAGATATTTGTACCTGCGTGCTTGATTATAGAAGTTACAGAGCAGACCAGCAAAAAGTGCCGATTTTTAGCGGTTTTTTAAGGAAAAACCGGTATTTCATATCGATCAACCGGAAACAAGTTCTCACACATTTCTGCTCATTTCCACGCATGCTCATAAACGTGAAGTGAAAATCTATGTGATCGCCTCCATCTTGTTTCATCGCTGATGAAGAAAATAACTTACTTGCTGAATGCCAACAGCCCCCCTTTAATCATGAATATCTAGGAAAATGGTTTAAAACTTAATATATCTTTGGTAAATTGTCTCATGAATTGTTAAAATGAGAGAAATAATTTCCTCGCGTTTCAAGATAGAATCTAGGTCAGTGGTTAGTGGATGTAAACTGTCTGTTAGTGTTTTGACCTGGCAGGGCGGGGCAAAATTACACCCCGTATACACAGTATATGTAACACGTTACGACCCTGTTAAAGTCGCGATTCAAGCGCCTATTTAAACACCTTTTACCTCGATTTCGACCATATCTTTGAAACGGGCATGTAGTACTTCAATTGTGATAATAATATGCTAAACGAAAAAAGAGTTGTATGTTAGCTTTGATTTCTTTACCTTTTATCATTTAACCTTTTACAACACAACCACAAATTTTCACGCACTTAAGAAGAAAACGTTGCGATTAATTCAAAATAGCGATTTCGGTAAACAGTAATAGGTCATGATTGATTGAATAGGGTTTAACGCAACTTTTAATAGTATTTCAATTATATCGTGGCGGGTGGAGCTCCTAACCATGGATTCCTGGTAGTTCACACACCAATACTACCACTACATCCTGATCGAGCCTCCAGCTGCTCCTCCTACTTAGGTGTACGATTTACTCACTCATATTGATGAAAAATGCTCGCATTATTGAGCGCGGTTACTGATAAACCAGCAAAACCGCTCTCAGGACTTTCAGTCCTTTGATTTACCTTTGACCCCAGATTGTGACCTTGATCTTTGAGATAGGAACCTGGGTCTTTTTGCGCAACACGTTGTCTAATAGTGGTTAACATTTGTGCAAAATTATATTGATATCCACTATTGCATGTAGAAGTTACAGAGTGGTCACGAAAGTGAGACGGACGGACAACTGACGGACTGACTGACGGACAGACAGTTTGATTGGTTTAAACCTATTTATTTTACATCGATTGGGAAACAAGTTCTTCCAACTTAGATTAATCCCTCTCGATTCTGCTTCCTGGAAAATGCACCAGTACTCGCGCCGAAAGTGTGGGCCAATGACAGAACCAAGATCGATAGCCGCTCACGGGAATCGAACTAAGGACCTCTTGATCGGGAAGCCGACGCTCTACCTCTCGACCACGGACACCACAGTTTGATTACTATATACCTCCCTTTGGAGGCATAAAAACACTAATTGAGGGTCAGCATTTCCTTTGCTTATTAATTTCATACACAACTCGGAATTAACCCATTACCAGACGGAAATTTTCTAGACTGGTTCAAGTTGAAAGAAGTTGCAGACAACAACTTAGAGTTTATGAAATTTTAGATTTTTTCCATTTTCTGGGTAGAAAACATTGTGGAAAATGAAAAAATTGCTTGATTTTCTAGAATGCTTACCAAAGCTTTTTATCTGCGGGTGTCTGAAAGCTTCACTTAGTGGGAATGGCTTAAAATGGCCAACAGGGGGTGTAGACGAGTATCAGATTGCACAAAAAAATTTTTTTAATGTGCAGGCTAATCTTAGTCCCTACTTCTTGCCCAAGCAAAAATATTCCTGGACCAGCCTTACAACTTGTAAATAAGAAAGAATGTATGAACAGTTGAACCATCTTAATTGTACTCCTGATAATAGCAATTCATAGCTTCATTTCAATTGCTATATGCATTACAAATTGTTCCTTTTAATTGCAACTTCTGGTTATTTTAATTCAACTAAACTGTCAACAAATACGTGGTGCAATTAACAGGGTTCTTAATTAAAAAAAAATCCCAAAGGACTCCTTGGATCCCTATTTTAGCGTTTTTTTAGGAAAAAAACGGTATCTAAAATCGATCAACCGAAAACAAGTTATCTCGCATTTTCGCTCATTTCCACGCATGCTCATAAACTTGAAGTGAAAATCTATGTGATCGCCTCCATCTTGTTTCATCACTGATGAAGAAAATAACTTACTTGCTGAATGCCAACAGCCTCCTTTTAGTCATGAATATCCAAGAAAATGGTTCAAAACTTTGACTTTATATATCCATAGTAAATTGTCTAATGAATTGTCAAAATGAGAGAAATAATTTCCTTGTGTTTCAAGATGGAATTTAGGTCAGTGGTTAGTGGAGTTAGCGAATACATGTAAACTGTCTGTTAGTGATTTGACCTGGCAGGGCCGAGCAAATTTACACCTCGTACACACAGTATATGTAACCTAAGGTACAACCCTGTTATAATCTCGATTCAAGCGCCTTTTTAACCCAATCGAATAAAACACCTTTTATCTTAAATTCGACTAAATCTTTGAAATGGATATATAGTGCTTCAATTGTAAGAATAATATGCTCCACGAAAAAATAATTGAATATTAGCTTTGATTTCTTAACCTTCTATCATTTTACCTTTTGCCACACAACCAAAAAATTTTCACGCACTGATGAAATAATATTAAGGAAAAGTTATTAAATCAAAATAGCAATTTCGGTAAACAGTAAGGGGCCATGATTGATTGAATAGGGCTTAACGCAACTTTTAATAGTATTCCAGTTATATCAGTGCGGCTGGATCTCCTAACCATGGATTCCTGTATTTCATACACCAGTACTACCACTACATCCTTATCAAGCCTCGATCTGCTCCTACTACTTAGGTGTATGATTTACTCACTCATATTGATGATAAATGCTGGATTTCTTGAGCGCGGTTATTGATAAGCCAACAAAACCGCTCTCAGGACTTTCAGTCCTTTGATTTGAATCTATTAACAGGAGAGACAATAAAGTTCATGTCTGCATAATTACAATACAGTGACATGACAATAATTAATCATGAAAAGGGAAGACACAAAAAATACTTAAAATGACAATAAAAGACATTTGTTTTAGTGTCAATGCTATAATTAGTAACAACACACATGAATAGGATATGTCACCTTACATCATGAAAGAAACTCCATAATAGTCAGTTTATTTGAAAAATCAAAGTACTGAAGGTCCTGCATTGCAGATGAAACTTAAAGAATGCTTTCATTTTTTCTCAAGTTGTAACTAACTATATAAATACAACAAATCCGTCATTTTCTTAATCTTATCAAGGCAAGGGAGTTTAAGTATACGAGATTCTATTTACTTGTACACCCATTGATGAAAGAATAACTTCTAGTAATTTCAAGCCCAAATACAAAACTATGCTAAAGAGGGGTTTGCCAAGCTATATGGTCAATTCTTGAGTCAAACTTCTTTTGAGAAAGACAGCCAATAAGAAATTTTCAAAATGATGGCCAGGATGAAAGATTAAAATGATCACTTACCCAGTTTTTCCCATGGTTTTCAATGCTGATACAAAATTCTTCAAGTGAACTTTGGGTGAAGCAATAGATAAATCCATTTTGGCATCTTTGTTAACAATGTCCATACTGTAACTGTGCTAAATGTCCTTCTTGTAATACTTAACATAAGGTTGTTTAAGTATCAACTCTTGCACACAATCTATAACTTAAATTTAGCATATCAATTGTCTGTCCAATTCTACAATGTTGCACCAACCAAAAATGCCAAAACTATCATTCTATTAAATGTCCTTGTAGTAACATCATTTTCACCTGCTGAAGCATGAATTTTACATTAATCTAGCTGTAACAAAATTAATTTCCGTTTGGTTTTTTTTTGCACTTTCACTATAAAAATGTACTTCTACTGCTCTTGTAACCTTCTACATGCAAGATTGCATTACTGTGTCAAGTTATTCAAGATCTACTTTTCAACATTCATTAATTGTCACTGCTTTTGTCAAATGTCCTCACTTAGTTACCTCATTATATTCTATAGTACAACATGCATGTAAGTTTTTAGTTTCAGTATTGTTCACATAAACGATACAACACATGTAATCTTGTCTCTATCCTTTGCAAATGATCTAGGTGAAAATTAAAGAGAATTTATTTCCTTAATCGACATTAACATAATTTGCACTCACTGAATATAGACCATGACATTTTATCATTTCCTGCATTTGACATTATATAGGAATTATAGCATTAGCCTTAGACTGCTGATCAAATAACATGATAAGTATATCTTTGCTTAATTTGTCATAGAAAAAAGATTTCTGGAAACACAACAATTCAAATACTAGTTTGCATGGAATTTAACCCATTCCCATACTGTGACGCTTTTGGACGCTCCTCATAATTAAAAACGACTGGAAAATTATTGTGTAAAATGAAGAAATGGCTTGTAACTAGCATTTTCTTCATTATACACGATGTTTTCTATCCAGAATGTTGAAAAAATCTAAAGTGTCATTAACTTTAAATTGTTGTCTGTAACTTCTTTCAATTTGGACAAGTCTGCAATTTTGATATCTGGTAACACCTCTTTAAATTTATATTGTAGCTAAGTTCACCTATTCATGTGCATCCCTCTGTATTAAAAGACATGGCTAATGAACAAGATCCCTGATATATCTTGATAAAGGATTATCCACATCAGGCTTTAGTCAGGCACTGTAAGGATTTACTTTTTCTTTATATCCCTCACAACAAAAAGCCTTTGAAAACATTGTATTCACAATGTTTTCTTATTCAAAAGACAAAGATTTTCATAATTTCATCGATCTAAATTGTTTCTGCAAATTCTGTCAATTTGGATCAGTCTAAAAATTGTCTAGTAATCGGTTGAAACCTGTAACCCCAGTACTTCTCAGTTAGTGACAAATAGTACACTAATTCATTACATTGGAATCCTCTTAATCACAACCCTGATAATAGCAATTCACTGCTTCATTGCAACTCACATTTTGCACAAACATTAGATTTATTGATCAAATTAACCCTTGTCATGCTGAATCCTGAATATTCCGGTTTTGGCAGGAGTTTTAGACCAAGATCAGCCTGCACATAAGTGCAGTCTGATCTTGGTCTACACCTCCTGCTTGTACTTTTATTGCCAAAGTTGTTTATGAAATTGATTTCTAAAAGAAATATTGAGTTTTGAACAACAAGTTTATCAGTGCTTTCAGCACTTTGAATTTACAGCAATTCAGTAAAGTAATTTATACAGCAAGGGTTAGTATCAACTTCTGGTTAATTGCAACAAAAGCTTTGACATTTCTGTGGTACAACTAACAGGATTCCACTGTATCACATTGGTGAGGAATTTTTGGGGTTTAGTTGCTGTTGTATTTATAAGATCCTCTGTTTTAGTTTTACTTATGCTCCACTATAAAAACCTTTAAATATAATTTAACATGTTCTTATCAGAAACCAGTAAACAGTAGCATTAAAATTCAGAGGCATGTTACATTTCACTATGTACGACCATAAATTTGCATACTATTTGAATTTCAACTAATGTTTAATAACTTTGGTGTATGAGTTTTAACAGCTTATATCATTTACCCTTCTCCTTATGTGCCTGACATTTATTCAATTTTTTGTCATTTTATGGACTTAAACCATAGTAAAAAAAAAACATGGTGAAATTTAAAATCCCCACCAAATACTTTTCATCCATAGGAATTGCTTTAGGATCAAGGGAAGATTTTTTTCAAAAGGAAGTTTATTAAAAGAAATTATATATCTTGCACATTCACTAATATAATGTATACACAGTTTAGAAGGAATTTAAGTTTAGTTAAAGAGAACTTTATTGTGATACAAAAATTACTAAGGTTACTGTTTTTATTGTACAAAGATGAACAGCCCGACAGCTAATAATAGCAACTTTTTAAAGAAAACAAATTCATAAATATTCCTGCACTATAGGGCGAAAAGACCCTGAAAAATAAGGTTAAAAAGCACTTGTCATAGTTATTTGGCTTCCTATATCCTTATTTAGATATCATTAACTTATAAGATCACTCTTGGATTCTTAAGTTTATACAGATAACATTTATTCCCAAATATTAATGATAATAGTAATGATAGTCATCATAATTTGTTACAATCACAAGATGTGTATTGATAATGTTATACCGCCTTTCATTTCCACTATTAACCCTTTCCCGTTTTTGGAAATTTTAGACCAGTCCAAATTCAAAGAGGTTGCAGACGACAATGAAAACTTGATGCCATTTGAAATGAAACCATCCTATGTGGTAGAAAATATTGTGGAAAAGGGAGAAATTGCTTGTTACAAGCAATTTCTTCTTTTTCCACAATGTTTTCTTGAGTAAAAATTCACAGGAACGTAAAGTCCCGTATTTGAATGGGAAAGGGTTAATTTGCCTTTCATTTCCGTCTAATTCTGTTTGCCAGATTAAAACACCATTTATTATCATCACAGGTAGTACCACGAACACATTAACCTATTCCCAAATGAAATCAAATGAAGTCCAGGCGACTATTTAAAATTGATGAATTTTTCAAAACTTTTGTCTCTTCAGATGGAAAACATAATTGCTTGTATCAAGCAATTTCTACATTTTCTGCAATGTTTTCATACATTTTATATTGAGGGGGCGTTAAAAAGCGTCACTGTGTAATAAATGGGATAAATATACTGACACGCCTTTGTTTGTTTCTATCTATATATTTAAACTTTTATTCCACAACTAAATCCTTGTCATCCTGATTATCCCGTCCAGAATTACACTAAAATCAATGGCCTGATATCATTGCAAGTACTAGTTGCAGGTCAAAATTTCAATTGAAAACAGATTTATATGATAAACATTAATGGCTTTAAATAGACAACCAGGTGGTGAAGACTAAGATCAGACTGCACATAATATTATGTGCAGTCTGATCTTTGGTTATACCTCCTTCTATAAAGGAATATTCCAGGGCAAGGGTTAAAGATTTTCATCAATAAGTTTTCTATATAAATTGAAATATTGAAAAAGGCATATATTAATTACTCCAAAATTAGCCATTAAACTTTTAAGACAATATCTGTATCTTTTTATAAACCACTTTATTGGATTAATATTAATCTCAAGATTATCTTTATACCATCTTAATAGTTGCATTTAACCCCTTCAATGGGTTCGACAGCTTATAAATATTGAACAATGCCATAAACTTGTCATCTTAAAGACCTCAAGTAGGGCTTTACAATAAAACCATTACTTCACAACAAGATTATAACTGGTCTAAATTCAAAGATGTTGCAAACAGAAATTTTTAATTGGTGACAGTCTATTTTGTTTGGGGGTTTATTATAAGTCTGTCACTTTTTTTTCTTCTTTTTTTTTTTAAGGAGGGGGGCGTAAAATAGCACAAATGTGTAGGAATGGGTTAATCCAGTTTGCCTAACATAATTTTTCATGGATAATGGCATGATCGAGTAAGCCATTAACTGAAGCTTCAAATTTAACCCATTCCCATACAATCTCACTTTTTATGCCCCTAATGAAAAGATTAAAGGAAAACAAGGTTGACAATGAAGAAATTACTTCTTACCCAGAGACATAGATTATTCAAAATTCTTGAAACTTGAAATTAAATTGCCATCTGCCACTTTTTTTTTAAATTTTAGCTGTGTGGTAATGGTTTAATCAATGTTCAATTTCAGAAGGTATTCTAGCCTATGAAATTGTAATTATTCTTCCAAAGCTAAATTAGAAATAACAGAATGTAAGCGTTCAATTTATTAGGACAGTCTAGGATAACAAAAAAGGTTTTAAGTTTAATATGTCGTGTTAAAAAAAAGTAACAATTACATAAATTACTCAAATTATAATACCTTTAAAAAGCCTGAACAAAAGCCCATTTTCATAGTCAGTGACCAGAAAGCTTTGTCGGCCTTTAATCAGATGAAAATTATTGTCTGTTTAATGGTTCACCTCATAACAAAATGTTACTTTTATAGCATTCTTAACCTTAAGAATATACTTTTCAAGGGATAGAACCCATTCCCTGAGAATCATACAGGACAGCAAAACATGTTTCAGCACCACAATACTTTCTTAACCCTTTCCTGGTTAATCCCTGGATTTTACATCCCTGAGTATTTATACTTGAGAAAATATTGTGGGAAAAGAAGAAATTGCTTGTAACAAGCAATTTCTTCTTATCCCACAATATTTCTACCTTGTAGGATGGTTACTTTTCAAATTGCACTCACTTTTAATTGTCATCTGCAACTACTGTGAAATTGGACCAGTTTAAAATTTTAAAAAACAGGAAAGGGTTAAATTGATAAGAGTGCAGCTGTCAATCAAAATACTGATTGGCCAATCAAGTCATTCAATTAGACAAGAAGTGTTCATATTGACCTCTGTTATTTATGTCAAGCATTTCAGTTGGCTTAGCAGTCTATATATTGTAACTTACAGCTTACTCTAGCAGTAGTTATGACATCTAGGTTGTGTACAAAGTTTTGCTTTTTGATTACAAGTTCCTGATCTAAAGGCGTTGTAACAAGCAATTTCTTCCCTTTTCACAATGTTTTCTAAAGCCTTTTATCTTAAAGGGCCTCATAAAGTATCATTGTGTGAGAATTGATTGAATAAATGGGGTTTAAAGGCATTTTAACAGGTAAATCACATTTTTCAGTAATATCACAGCAGCTGGAGCACCTACTCATGGATTCATGGTATTTCTCACACCAGTACTACCTTTACATCCTTTCCGAGCCTCCAGCTCCTCATCCCTTTTAGGTTTACAATTATCAACCCATTAGTGGGAGACAAATATCAAAAAGGATTTTTGCCGCAACCAAAGATCAAACCCTGGACCTCATTATTGATAGGCCGACTTGCTGACACTGTGCAATGGCCCCAGCCCTCATTGTTTTGGAAATGGGTTAAGTATAAATAGGACTAGTTATATATAGTCTGAAAATTTGGAATTTTTTTTTTTCAATGGAGTTAAATGCCAGTTTTAACAGCATTTCAGCCATAATTGCAGTGGCTGGAGCTAACCATTGAATTCTGGTATTTTTCTTGTGGGTACTACCACTGTATGCTTTCTAAGCCTCCTGAGTTGCTTGTACCACTTCGGTTAACAATTATCCACCAGTTAGTAGGAGACAAATGTTGGAAATGATATTCCCAAACTCAGAACTGAACCTTGGACCTTGTGACTGAGAATCCGATGCGCTACCAATATATAAGGAATTTTGAAAAGTCTAGAATTTTGTTGTTTGGTACTAGGTTCACCAATTTCAACAAAGTGATGCTTTTTTACGCCCCTCAAGAAAAGCAATTGGAAAAAACATTGTGTGAAATGAAGAAATTGCTTATATCAAACAATTTCTTTATTTACCATAATGTTTTGCATACAGAAAGTTGGAAAAAAAAAAAATCATGTCATCTTGTTTCAATTTGGACCTGTCTAAAAATTTGCCAACTGGTAAAGGATTTAAAATTAGAGTTTGGTTGAGTTCAAAAAATGAAATTTTATGCCATGTACCCTGTATGTTTGTGTGTGTTGGGGAGGGGTCCATGATATTAAAAAGAAATATAAAAAAACATGATAAATCAAAAATGCAAATGTAAAATTATAAGCAATTATCAAATACTAACACACAATACGAATTTTCCAAGTTCAAATACAATTTATGGAATTATTCTACAAACACAATAATTTTTATTTATCCAAAACTTGAAGTCACAATCAATTTATCTGCTATCTAAACACTTTAACACTGAATTGCTGATAAAACATTATGACACCAATATCCCACAAAGTTTTATTTAATCCAGGTCTTTAGTTTGTAAGTCAAACTTCTTGACCCTTACCTTACTGTAACCACAATATAAGTACTCTTACAGACAGTGTAGATAAAGATCAGTCTGCACAATTATGTAGTTTGATCTGTGAGTACACTACCTACTTGTCATTTTTTTGATTGTATAATTGGTTTGTGTAACAATTGCTGAAAGATTAAGCTTTCTGAAAAAGAAAACTCCTGTAAATTTTAAACTTTGGAATAAGGGTTACAGCATGTGACAATTCATGTGTGGTTACCTTTAATAGGTGAAAAACTCACCTATGGGCGGGGCTTAATTGACCCTTTTCATGTCCATATTTAAAGTATATTGGGTTTCAGTAAAAATTCCCAGGATGTACACTTTACTATTGTGGAAAATGAAGAACTTGCTTGTTGCAAGCAATTTCTTCATATAACACAAAGTTTTCACAATCATTTTCTTGAGGGGCGTCCAAAAGTGACATTGTATAGTGATGGGTGAACTGAGTTATTGAAGCATGAATGTCAAAAGCAACAACATGAAATTGGGATCTAAGAGTTTGCATCATTACAGGTTCCTTGCTACAATCAGAACATTGGGGATTATGTTGTTGTAACAATTAGCGACTATCGGTCATTTTATAAAGTATATGCAAGTGAATATAATCTACGGCATACATAGTGTATAAAATCTATAAAACTAAAACATAAACTGCATCATGTGAGCATACAGACACATGTAGGCCATTGTAAATGTGACACATTATCTCCATTTTATTGCAGGCCTAATTCAGTTTTTTATTCAGTTTTATCAATCTTGCTAATTCCATGCATTTTTGGAAAGTGTCACCAACCACAACACAGAAATGTCTGGCATACTACATAACTTTTGACCTTTTTGAATAACTTTTACCCTACAAAGAATTGATGCATATCAATAGAAGGAACCTATATCCCAAATATGAGCCATGTAGCTGTAATCACCAGGAGTTGGATTCAAGCAAAATGTCAAGTTTTTCTGTTAAGATTACAAAATTCATGACCTTGATAAGTGACCTTGATGGATGACCCTGATCTTATGCATATTAATGTAAGGTACCTGTATCCCAAATATATGGTGTTTGAATATAACCAAAATGTTTACAACTCGGAGATAGTGCACTAGTGCAGTGGTAGCGCCTAGGACTCAAAGTCAAGGCGTCCTTGGTTCAATCCCCTGCTGCAGCAAATATCGTTTCCGAAATTTGTCTCCCACAAATGGGCAGATAATCATAAACCTATGTGTGATCTGATGTGAGCATCTGATGGCTCCAGAAGGATGTAATGTGAGTACTAGCTTGAAAAAAAAACAGTAATCCATAGTTAGGTGCTTCAGCGATATTGTAAAGTACAGCTCAAAAAGAAACCAACCTATGTGACAGAAAAATTGTAGAAAAGGAAGAAATTGCCTATTACAAACAATTTCTACTTTTTCACAATGTTTTCTCAAGTGTAATATCGCAAGGACGTAAAAATAAGGGATTTTTCAGGTAAGGGTTAATGAGTGTCAAACATATAGATCTCTCAATAATGATCAAGTCAGAGAACTTTTTCACTTGACTCATTCAAATTATATCAAAGTATCCAAAGTCTGGGATTGTATCCCGTGGAAACATTTACCCTTGTATATCAAAATGACCAAAATCTGAATCATACATAAGTTCTCATTTTGATAAGTGAGTGCAAGACTGTGCTAAAATGCCCTTTGTTAATGATCATTGGCAAATCAAGTTACCTGAAGGAAATTTCAAGACACTCATCCTTGATATAGTCATGAAATGGCCATGATAATATTTCAACTTTCTTGGTCAAACCATGTGGTAAAAACCTTATATCAAGAATGGTTAAACCAAGATTTGACCATGGTCAAGGAAATAGTATCATTACCAAGTTAAAAGTTGTTACAAGCATATCCCTAGCAAGGTTTAACCAGGAATTGCCAATGGAACATGACCAGTTCAAGATCAAACTTGGTCAAGATATATCCTGAAATGATCTGGTTATTGAATGTCAAATTTCATACTGTGAATCAAGTCACTTTTTGTGGTTAAAATCTGTGTGATACTTTCTGAGGAGTAGATTTTTTTGATAAGAATTTACACACTGACTCACATACCCTAGCACAGACAGATGCATGAAGGACACAATGCCATGACAAGAGCCTGCAGGATTTCAGCCAGTGCAGCTGAAATGCCCCACATATATATCTTAATTAGTCCATTCTAAATGGATGATTTGAATGGTCAAAGAATGTTTTGATTAAGAGCATTAATCCAGTAGCCTAAAGTGAACCAAAATGCTAGTATTTTTTATGATAGGAAAGTGACTCATCTAGTACATACTCTTAGTTTAAAAATTCAGGACTTCTTTGCATGAGTAAGCATTCATAACTAACATTATGAGAGTGCTCTATTTAAAAGACTTAAAAATAACAGGAAATGTGAATGGGGGATTAGTCTAATATTTAACTGGTCTTTCCTTTCTTTGCATTTTTTTTTCAATGAAATTTTCTGTGCCAATTACTTCTGTCACATCTGTTACGAATATTAGACAAAAAGGGTACAATACCCTTTTAACTTAGGCCGCTATAACCATATGGTTGCCAGTTATCAGGTTCAGCATATAACTGCAACAGTATTCCATATAAGCAACTATATAACACTCTCAGCCGTTTTTTTTTTATTTTTAGTCACAGATCAATGAATTATTGGGGACTTGAAATTTTCCATCCTCAAATTTTCTCCCCTTAACTGATTACCAGACGGCAAAGTTTAATACTGGTCCAAATTGAAATGAGTTATAGATGATTATTTAAATCAATTTTTTCCATCTTTCTGGTAGCAATTTCCACAGTTGTTTTCCAAAGCATTTTGTCTTCGGTGGTTCCAACAAGCATCAGCGAGTGGGAATGGGTTAATCAATTACAAAACATTCCTATTGTACGATTTCAAGAGAAAACAATAATTAGTGAGGAAAATATCCTTGTAAAAGCAAGTACTTCTTTGCTCACAATTATGACATGATGATCAAAAATCATATCAGACCCTAAAAACAATAACTGAGTCTTTTTGAACAAGTAATTTTAGGCAGGAAAAGGAGAAGGTTGAAATTGCATTGTAAAATTGTTTTTTACTTATCAGTAAACTTATGACTATTTTCAGAGTAATTATGATTAAGTAAATTATGCAAGTATGTTAATTACCATAAGATAATTACACTTTCAAAAATACTACTATAATGAAAATAACAATTAGAATAATTAAAGCAAGTTTTATGGGTTGGGAATACAACAAAAGTAAGTATGACTTTGCAACAAGAAAAAGAAAGGGAGGATAAAATAGTAAATTACCTTCGATCATACAAAGTACTTGAAATGAACTCCATGGGCAACAACAGTAATCAACCCTTGTCATGGTGAGCCTGGAATATTCCTGTTTTGGCAGGAGGTATAGACTAAGATCAGCCTGCACATAGATGCATGCTGATCTTAGTCTACACCACCTGGTTTGTCACTGTCAATCCAGAGTTGTTTATAGGATCATCGTTTGGATAGAAATATTGACCGATATCCAGTACTTCCAGTGCTTTCATTCCTTTGATTAACCCATTCCCACACAGAGTGATTTTAGACCTGTCCAATTTGAAAGAAGTTGCAGACGACAATTTCAAGTTGATGGAATTTTAAATTGTTTTGTCTTTTTGGAAAGAAAACATTCTTCTTCATTTTCCACAATGTTTTACAAAGCTTTTTTCTTGGGGGGCGTAAAAAGGAGGGATTGTGTGGGAATGGGTTAATGCAAATCTGAACAAGGATTGAATTCAGCATGACAAGGGTTAACATCACAATTTTTTGTCCCCAAAATCATTGTATTAAAGAAAACATTGTGAAACAAGAGTGCCCTAACCAACAATATATGCCACTTTTATGCAAAAGACCCCTTTTATCTGTGACACAGCCTGAAATTGGCAAAATCCTGACAATTATGTACAAGGTCAGGTGATTTGAGCTGCTAGAAAAAAAGGAGAAATTGTGTGCTTCAATTGTTTTCTACTCAAGGTACTTACCGGTATGTTCCAATTCAAACTAATTTTAACTGTTGTTAGCAACTTCTTAGAATTTGGATCATCTGGTAATGGTTTGATCATTATCAGAAATGGTATTAGCTGTTCTTGAGACCACCAACAATACTAATTGTACTCATGCACCTAAAATTAGATCAGTCTATCCAAAGGCTGAATAAAGGCTTTCAACTTAACCCAATACTACAAAGTCCCTCTTTTTACGCCCTTCAAGAAAAAGCTTTGGAAAACATTGCGAAAAATGAAGGCACTGCTTGTTACAAGTAATTTCATCAATATTCAAAATGTTTTCAATTGCAAAATACATAGATTTTTGAAATTTCCTTTAATGGGACAAAAATACTTGATTGTTTACATTTTACTACAAGAAAGCAGAATATATATTCATCCATCAAAATTTCATGAAGCAGGATTTATTTCGTGTACATCAAGATGAGACAAAAATTAAGACTGGTTCAGCTTGAGGTTACATTTGACAATTCTTAGATGCTAGACTTTTCAGTGGTGTTGAAATATGGATTTTTGTCTCCTGTCCCAAGCACACCAAGAAAGCTTGCCCAAAATTGGAACTAGAATAATGTCACAAAGCAGAGGATATCCCTACCAGAATTTTGTCACTCAAGAAGCAGAGTTGATCTTTGAGCTTCATTACTCCCAAATAATAGGGTACCTCCTTGGATCATGGATAACATAATTATAAAGTTTCCAAGTCAAAGGTCAAACGAACTGGTTTAAATTGTGACATTGACCTAAATGGCCTTAACCCATTCCCACATAACTAAATTTTAGACTGGTCCAAATTGAAAGGAGTGGAAGACGATAATTTAATGTTTATGGAATGTTAGAATTTTTCAACTTTCTTGGTAAAAAAACATTGTGTAAAATGAAGAAATTGCTTTTCACAAGCAATTTCTTCATTTTACACAATAATTTCCCAATTATTTTTCTTAGGGGGCATCAAAAGGCGTCACTGTGTGGGAATGGGTTAAGACAATAGGCCACTTCTTCAGATCATTTGCAGAAATTGTATGAAGTTTTAAGGTTTTAGGTCAATTGGTTCTAGAGTTAAAGCATGGATTTGAAAAAGTTACAGACAGACATAAGCCTGGACACGTGGATGCACAGACAGATTGATAGACAGACAGATATGGTGAAACCAGTCCTTCCCCTCTACTTCATAAGTGGGGGAAATGGTGAACTTGTCCACAAAAAAGTAAAGAGACAAATGTTGACAAAATTTTAATGTGATAATGAAGAAATTACTAGAACCAAGCATTTTCTTCATTAACCTCAATATTATTAATCCTTCAATATAAATATATATAACTTTTCAATACATAATAAGTTATCTTTGAGATCTACTTTGTACCATTCCAACCTGTAGTTATGACATATAGTTCTCCAAACTAACTAAAATGCTTCACTGAACTATCAGCCAATGCTGTAGTACAAAGTTCACTTCCAGTCTTTATGAATGGTTTGATTGGCCTTTTTTTCTTCTTATCATTGACAGCCGAAATTGGTCAAAAGCACGCATACCTTAGAAAATTTGTGAGTTTTAGTAAAAAGATGTATTTGTATATTTCATCATACATCAGCAAATCATATGAATTGGTGTTTATAATGTTGCATGCAATAGATCTATAGATATCAACGTGAGCTTCCTGTACATGACAGGTTAGACACTCAATAATGGACATCTGATTATATATGGGAATATCTGTACTAAAAAAATCACCTTTAATACTGTCAGAAATGGTATGACTAGATTTGAATGTCACCTATTTAAATAGCAAATAACATGTAACTGCTTGATCTATTAACCCGTTCCCACACAGTGATGCTTTTAGACGCTCCTCAAGAAAAAAAAATCGGAAAAACATTGTTTAGAATGAAGAAATTGCTTGTCACAAGCAATTTCTTCATTTTGAACAATGTTTTCTACACAGAAAGATGAAAAAATCTAAAATTTGATAAACTTTAAATTGTCGTCTGCAACTCCTTTCGATTTGGACCAGTCTAAAATTTTGCCGTCTGGTAATGGGTTAAGCAATTACCACAGGACAAAATTTTAGATCGGTAAAAATTCAAAGAAGTTGTAGACAACAACTTTAAGTCGATGACATCTTTAAAATCTTTGTCTTATTGGGTAGGAAACATTGTGGATAAAGAAGAAATTGCTTGTAACAAGCAATTTCTTCATTTTCCACAATGTTTTCCAAAGTTCTTTTTAGGGGCGTTTAAAACCGTCATTGTGTGGGTATGGGTTAAACAATACCTACTCAATTCTGCTGAGAAAAAAGCTTTGGAAAAGATTGTGGATGAAGATATTCCTTGATAAATGCAAATTTTTCATGATCCACAATATTTTCTACCCTTAAAAATGAAATGAAAAAAAAAATTGTCTGCCATGCCTTTGGGATAACTGTACCACTCTTAAATTTTGTTCTTAACCCTTTACTGTTTTCTAAAATTTTAGACCTGGCAAATTTCAAAAGTTTTGTGGACAAAAATTTAAAGTGGATTTAATTTGAAAAATAACCATACAGAAGGGAAGAAAAATATTGTGGCAAAAGAAGAAATTGCTTGTAACAAGCAATTTCTTCTTTTTCTACAATTTTTTCTAAGTTATAAAATCACAGGTACGTAAAAACCAGGGATTGATCAGGAAAGGGTTAATAATACCACATATCCACATGTCCTATTCAAGACACTCAATAGTGGACTTGTGTTAATCCCATTCCCACACAATATCGCTTTTTTGAACCCCCTCTATAAAAAAGCTTTCTTTATTATCCACAATGTTTTCTACCTGAAAAAGACAAAGATTTTCAAATTTTATCAACATTAAATTATCATCAGCAACTTCTTTCAGTTGTACCATTCTAAAATTTGTCATCTAGTACACCATTTGGTGCCAGTCAACGGTTTTGATGGAATTATTCGAATTGGCCATGGTCAATTTCTCAAATAGAAGGAAAATGTCATTTTTGACTGCTGATTTATAGGTAATAGTGGAAACTGTCGTTCTAAAAGATTCTAAAACATGAAAAAGAGACCGTTTGCAAATGTGAAACTAAAGGTTCATGACTTTTCGAAAGTGCACCTGTTTTTGGCTGAACCAAAAGTGCAAGGTGGTAGTTTTGCGGCTTTTGGCTGTCAGTGCAGGCATTTTTGAATGGTAGGAATAGGCACTGAGATAGTGAAAAAAGTAGCTGGAATCATGGTATTTTTGACTGCATTGGCCAGCTTTACATTGTTTTAACTGTCCAGAGAGCAAGTAGTTAGCGGGCCATCATTTCCAATTTGGCCTGTGCGGCAACTTGCGTCAGGCCAAAATTGCGGGTTTACGCTCGGTTTTGTTGACCAGCCCGGATGTGAAATAGCCTTGCGTTTGTCCCTTTTATAGGGTATCTGTATGATTTGTTGTAGTTTTTTCCTAGTATTATATCCTATTCTGACAAAGAACATGTTTGTTCTATTGCAGATTGTTGTTTGATAGAATAGTTTAGTGCAACATTCGAATATCAGGGTTGACGACAAGGAAAGAGACGTAAAACCGTAGACTAAGACCTTTGTCTGAAGTTATTAAGAATGATTTGTCGTTGTGACTTCCATGACTTCTAATGGAGAGTGAAGTAAAGGGGAACAATTCAATTACTTTAATCAAGGGTCCTTAAATAAAAATTTATGATGGTCATGAGAAAATATGTTACCAATATATATGTTCATGGGTTTTTGCAAAAATACTGTAAGAGCATAAAGATGGTATTTATACTTAAAATAGGTTTGTAAGAATCCGTGAGCAGAAAAAAACAGGAAATACCATCAGTTGTTTTATTGATAATGGTGGTTGTCATTACTTTTTATGACCCTCATTATATTATTTTGATGTGTTCCAGTTTTTGTCTGTTTTTAGATCTGTCAGTCAATCTTATCATGGTTTTCATATCATGAGGTAGAATATCAGCTTTGTCATCAAGAGGTCTCGAGTTTGAATTCAGAGAGCCACTATTGATCTTAATAGTCTTACATTTGCCAATACATTAGGCAATATTTTTCATTTTCGATGTTTTCCACCTAGAAAGTTAAAAAATCTAAAATTTCATACACTTTAAATTGTCATCTGCAACTCTTTTCAATTTGGAACAGTCTACAATTAGTCATTTGGGAATGGGTTAACCATTTGATGCTTAGTTTAACTTATTTTAACATACTGACCCCTTTTGATGCCCCAAGAAAAAAACTTTGGAAAGCAATGTTGAAAATGAAAAAAAAATGATTACTGAATATACCCCAGCATGCAATACCATAACTACAAGAGGACCATGATGGTCCTAGATCGCTCACCTGAACTGTGACTTCTATATTGTAAACAAAGAAATTGTCATCATGGCCCCTTTTCCTGTGTTATCCTATAGAACCTTCCAATAATCTATAAGGTTCATCTTTATGACCTAACAATTATTCTGACCAAGTGACATGATGATTGAGCCAAAATAATGACCTTTAGAGCGTATATAAAGAAAATGTCATTAAGACCCCTTTTCCTGTGTTTTCAAAAAGTACCTTCCTATAATCAATAGGGTTCATCCTTGTGACTAAACAATTATTCTGGCCAATTTTCATGAAAATTGAGCTAAAATTGTGGTCTCTCTAAGAGTGTAAACGAAGAAATTGTCATAAAGGCCCCTTTTCCAGTGTTTTCCAAAAGAACCTTTCCATAATCGATAGGGTTCATCCTAATGCCCTATTTATTATTCTGGCCTAGTTTCATGAAGATGAGCCTAAATTGTGCCCTCTAGACTGTAAACAAAGAAATTGTCATTAAGGCCCCTTTTCTATGTTTTCTGATAGAACCTTTCCATAATCAATAGGGTTCATCCTTATGATCTAACAATTATTCTGACCAAGTTTCATGAAGATTGAGCCAAAATTGTGGCCTCTAGAGTGTAAACAAAGAAATTGTCATTAAGGCCCCTTTTCTGTTTTCCAATAGAATCCTCCAATAAAAGATAGGGTTTATCCTAATGATCAAACAATTAAACTGACCAAGTTTCATGGAGATTAAGCCAAAATTGTGGCCTCTAGAGTGTAATCAAAGAAATTGTCATTAAGGCCCCTTTTCTGTGTTTTCGGAAAGATCCTTCTAATAATCAATAGGGTTCATCTTTATGACCTATTAATTATTCTGGCACAGTTTCAAGAAGATAGAGCCTTATTTGTGGCCTCTAGAATGTAAACAGAAATTGTCATTAAGGCCCCTTTTCCTGTGTTTTCAAATAGAACCCTCCCATAATCAATAGGGTTCATCCTCATGACCTAACAATTATTCTGACCAAGTTTCATGAAGATTTGGTCAAAACTGTGGCCTCTAGAGTGTAAACACTTCAATTGTTGATGCCGCAAGACGCACGATGGAAGACAGACATTCAATGATCACAAAAGCTCACCATGGGCACTTTGTGCTCAGGCAAGCTAAAAATGAAATTCTCCCTAAATGGAATATATTTGGTTAGGAAGCACCATGTAGGATAACTAGCTGCATCTCCACATCAAGCATTGAAAAGATACCACTATACCAGGCAATGTCCAAAAATAAACTATTGGTTGAAAGTCAAAACACCTAAGAAGTATAGATAACATGCAGATCTAAATTTGGTAAGTACCATGGACACCTTGTTGAGCATTCATATAAAGTTCAAAATCAATACTTTAAATAGTTGCTGAGAAAAATATGATGAGAATATATGACTATACCAAGCAATATCTGAGAATAAACTAAGTCTTAGAATAGGAAGTAATCTAGTTGACCTAAATATGGTAATTGGCATGTAGGACCCCTACATGAACCTACATACCAAGTTTCAAATCATTACTTCAAATAGTTGCTGAGAAAAGTGCGACAAAAATAGACCACTGTACTAGGCAATGTCTGAAAATAATTTAAGTCCTAAAACAGGAAATGGATAAGTCATGGACCTTAATTTTGTACGCCAAATGAAGGGCCCTTAAATGAACCTCCATATACCATCAATGACTGGATACAAACAAAGATGTAAAACCAGAATTTGTAAACTTGTTGACCTAAATTCAGTAAACACATGTAGGACCCCTAGATGAACCTCCACAAGAAAATTCAAGTCAATAATATAGTTGCTGTGAAAAATGCGACGAAAATAACCACTTTAAAATCCCTGTCCAAATATAAACAAAGTCGTGACACAGAGAGTAGTTAAAATGCAGATCTAAATTTGGTAAGGGCCATTACAGGACCCTTAGATGAACCTCCACCTCAAGTTTAAAGTCAATGCTATGAATAGTTTCTGAGAAAAGTGCTACGAAAATATACTACTATGTCAAGCAATATTGGAGAATAAACTAAGTAGTAAAACAGGAAGTAGATAAGTTAAAGACCAAAATTCAATAAGTGCTATGTAGGATCCCTAGATGAACATCCACACAAAATTTCAAGTACATTCTTTAAATAGTTGCTGAGAAAAATGCGACAAAAATATTGGTTACGGACAGCAGGAGTTACTGACGGAAGGATGGACAAGAGTAAACCATTATACCCCATCTTTTTTGAAGTGAGGGTATAAATATACCATTAATATACCAGGCTAATAATGTCCAAAAACTACAAGCTAGGAAACTGGAAGTAGATAGGTGGCAGATCTAAATTTGGTAAGAGCAATGTTAAAATTGCTTGTGGAACCTTCAAACCAAGGTTCAAGCCAATGCTATGAAAAGTTGCTGAGAAAAATTTGACCATTAAAATTGGTTACAAATAGATGGCCTTACAAGTGGACAGACAAAGGTAAAGCATACTTCCTTCTTCTAAGCAAGATTGTAATCAGTGGTACATTCATCTAAATGTCTGCAGGTCAAACAACAAAATCTGTCTTATTTTTTACAAATCGAGACATGTATTTTATTGTTCCTATGGTTTTATGGTCACTGAAAGAAAATTCCAAGAAAATTCCATTCCGAGTTCTGTTGGGGTAAAAGATGGAAGAAAAGACTAGTAAAATTCATATCATCAAGATTTCACACTCTATCCAAATCTGCACATATTCTCCTAAGATTTGAAAACTGCTGACAATCAGAAGGTAATGCTTGGCTATTTTCCTCCTATTACCCTATAACCCATTACCAGACAACATGGTCCAAATTGATCATTTTAAATTGATGAAATTTTAGAAATATTTCCCTTTCAAAGAAGAAAACATAATGGGAAATGATGACATTCCTTGTAACAAGCAATTTCTTCATTTTCCACAATGTTTTCCAGAACTTTTATCTAAAAAGGCAAAGAAATGTGGATTGTTCTTGAATGGGTCAATGCGTTAAAATTAAACAGTTTCATTCATATGATAAATATCTGAGTAATCTGTTGTACTCAAAAAGATTATGGTTCAAGGTCTTATAGTATGTAATTTTACGTACATTTTTTATCTGATTATCAGGAACCCTCCTTAACCGATATGTCTTTTAGATAACCTTATTAGTTTCCTCCTGTATCATAATACCTCTGTACTCATATACTTTTAACTATCGCTATCATTGTGCCAATTATGAGTACTATGTTTTTATCTTAACCCTTGTCATGCTGAATAAAATCCTTTTTTCTGAATAAAATTAAAATCAAAGGGCTGAAAGTATTGGAATCACTACTTGTGGTTCAATATTTCTTTTGAAAATGATTGTATAAATAAATCCAACTTGAATAGGGCAAACAGTTAGTGTAGACTAAGATCAGACTGCACGTATGTCTATACCTCCTGCCACAACAGGAATATTCTGGGTTCAGCATGACAAGGGTTAAATAGGCTAAGTGTAATAAAAAGTGTTAAGTTAGTTTTTTGTCTAAGCTTTACCCCTGTCATGCTGATCCTGGAATTTTCCTATTTGAGCAGGAGGTATAGACAAAGATCAGCCTGCACAATTATTGTCTGATCTTAGTCTACACCACTTGCTTGTCCCTTTCAAATTAGAATTGTGCATGGAATCAGTTTTCAAAAGAAATATTGACCTGAAACTGCCCTTTCCTCTACAATCCCTGGTTTTTACATCCCTGGGATTTTATACTTGAGAAAACATTGTAGAAAGAAGAAATTGCTTGTAGCAAGCAATTTCTCCTTTTTCCACAATGTTTTCTACCATACCAAATGGTTATTTTTCAAATTAGATATTGTGCCACTAGTTAAGGGTTGAATTTTTATTAATTACCAAATATGTATTTCATTTCTTGAGAAGCAGAATTAATCTGTATAAAGAAAAGTGTTAAAACCTTCTTTTGTGTTTTGTGCATATTAGGTGTTTGACAGGCAAGCCAACGGATTATAGCAATCAGCTGTGGTAACACACATACGTAGCATGTGTTATAATCCTGATGGTTTAGTAGTCAAATAATCTATATTTCCTATAATATGTTTTTATTAAGGCTTAGTCATTTGGACTCATTTCCTTGCAAGAACATATAAATAGGCGCACAGGAACATGAGAGGATACTTAGAATGACTTTGTGTTAGATAACGTAAACAACTAAATCTAGAACTGTATAACTCTTGTGTTTTAAATGAAACAAGAATCTTCTTGGTGAACATTTGGACTTTGTGTTTCTAAAATTATTCAAATCTGTCTTTGTGAATCGTTGAACGTTTTATGTTATTCTGTGTGAATCTATATCATATGTTTAATTAAATATCAATAAATTGACATCTTTTCCTTTGACATTCATCCTTCCGATTTAAGCCTTCTACCTAAGAAAACAGCATCATGAATTTCAACAACAACTACCGAAATCCCTGTGTTACGGACAGACGAAACCCACTTCGTAATATTAGATCTACTTTGAATTTTTGTCTGCAAAACCTTTGAATCAGACAGGTCTAAAATTATGCAAAACAGGAAGGGGTAAATGATGCATGTTGGTATGACTTTTGTCTTTCATTTGAAAGACTATGCAAGCAAAGCCATGCAAAATCTTATGATGAAAGGGGGCGGGGTTGTTAAATAAAAGTAAAAGGGGGTGTCAACCAGATTTTAAGCTAGAATTACAAAATTTTGGTAGCCCATGAAAAATATAAAGGGTACATTCTATTAATCCAATCCAACACAATGATGCCTTTTGTCGCCCCTAAAGAAAAACAATTTGGAAAACTTTGTGCAAAATGAAGTGCTTGTAACAAGCAAATTCTTCATTTTCCACAAAGTTTTCTACCCAGATTATTTGAAACAAGAGGACCATGATGGTCCTAGATTGCTCATCTGATGTAAAAAAAAATGCAACTAGAGACAAATAACAATAATCAGTTTCATGAAGATTGGGGCGAAACTGTGACTTCTACATTGTAAACAAAGAAACTGTCATTATGGCCCCTTTTCCTATGTTATTCTATAGAACCTTCCCATAATCTATAGGGTTCATCTTTATGACCTCACAAGTATCCTGACCAAGTTACATGACAACTGAGCCAAAATGATGACCTCTAGAGCATTAACAAAGAAATTGTCATTAAGGCCCCTTTTCCTGTGTTTTCCAAAAATACCTTCCTATAATCAATAGGGGTCATCCTTGTGATTTAACAATTATTCTGGCCAATTTTCATGAAAATTGAGCCAAAATTGTGGTCTCTAAAGTGTAAATGAAGAAATTGTCATTAAGGCCCCTTTTCCTGTGTTTTCCAAAAGAACCTTCCCATAATCAATAGGCTTCATCCTCATTAGCTAATGATTATTCAGGCCTAGTTTCATGAAGATTGAGCCTAAATTGTAGCCTCTAGACTGTAAATAAAGAAATTGTCATTAAGGCCCCTTTTCCTTTGTTTTCCAATGGAACCTTTCCATAATCAATAGGGTTCATCCTTATGATCTAACAATTATTCTGACCAAGTTTCATGAAGATTGAGCCAAAATTGTGGCCTCTAGAGTGTAAACAAAGAAATTTGCCCCTTTTCCTGTGTTTTCCAATAGAATCCTCCAATAATCGTTAGGGTTCATCCTCATGATCAAACAATTATTCTGACCAAGTTTCATGCAGATTAAGCCAAATTGTGGCCTCTAGAGTGTAAATAAAGAAAATGTCATCATGGCCCCTTTTACTGTGGTTTCAGAAAGATCCTTCTAATTATCACTAGGGTTCATCTCTATGATCTAATAATTATTCTGGCAAAGTTTCATGAAGATGGAGCCTTATTTGTGGCCTCTAGAGTGTAAACAAAGAAATTGTCATTAAGGCCCATTTTCCTGTGTTTTCAAATAGAACCCTCCCCTAATCAATAGGGTTCATCCTCATGACCTAACAATTATTCTGACCAAGTTTCATGAAGATAGGGTCAAAACTGTGGCCTCTAGAGTGTAAACACTTCAATTGTTGACGACGCAAGACGCATGACGGACGACAGACATTCAACGATCACAAAAGCTCACCATGAGCACTTTGTGCTCAGGTGAGCAAAATCTAATTTTCATAAACTAAAATTGTTGTCTGCAACTCCTTTCAATTTGGACAAGTCTAAATTTGGTCATCAGGTAATGGGTTAATAAGAGGTATGACTAAACCATAAACTACAAGGGTTATTACATGCCAGGTTAAATGCATGATGAATTTATTATCATTCATAATAATGAACCACTCCAATAAGAGTAGTCATCATTAACCCAATCCCACACAATTGCTCCTTTGTATCACCCTCAAGAAAAAAAAGGTTTAAAAACATTGCGGACAATGAAGAAATTGCTTGTAACAAGTAATTTCTTCAATGTCCACAATGTTTTCTAGCCTAGAAGACAGATTTTTTTAATTTCATCGACTTAAAATTGTCATCTGCAACATATTTCAATTTGGACACGTCTAAAATTTTGTTGTGTGGTTATGAGTTAAGATAATTCAAAAGATTACACCAGAAATTCTGGATTAAGTGATTAAAATCATGGTTTAAATTATCTGAAGTTCCTAAGTTTTCTAGAGCTTGCTATGTTCTTAAACCTTGAACCAAGTTCTAGAACTTTGTAGGCTTTTGAACCAAAGTTCAGGAACTGCAAAGTTTCAGACCTTAAGTTCTTGAACCCATGACAAGTTCTAGAATTCAAGTTCTAGAATTTCAACAAAAGTTCTTGAACTTCAAAAATATGAAGTTCATAAAATTCTAGGGGGACGGGGTGAGTGGCGCCAAAAGGCGTCATTGTATGGAATTGGGTTAAGTTCAAAATGTTAGTAGCCCCACAGTGGTTTACTATAAGGGCTGCAGTCCAGGTTGAAGTTTTCGGAACAACAACAACATAGTACTTGTGCTATATAGGAAGTTCATGAACAAGTGATCTTTACTGAAATACAAGATTGTTCATAGAGGCAAATTGTATCCCCTCAAAAAATCAAAATTCAAAACAAAATGAAAATAAGTACAATTACTTACAGAAAATTGATATAACCTGAGTTGTTGTTTATGAATAGCATACAACATAAGTATGTACTAATAGCTAATGTTTATCACATAATTTTATATCACCTCATTTTGTTATATATTTACAATGATCTAGCTATTATGTCTAGCGAGCTAGATAAAACTCATAAAGTATATAAACCAAAGCACTGAGTGTACAGATGGTACACATCCCTGTTGGCATAGTAGAGTGATGCCAAATTTGATCAACGTCCACCAACAAGAGCGTGGCCAGTTCTTTTCTTTTTTCCTTCAATTTTTTTTCCTTTTATAGGATGGTACTCCTCTTTTGCTTTGCTATTAAGAGCCTTAATTGACAGCCCCGGCTGTCAGTCAAATAATTGATAGACCAATCATATCACACATTAAGACTTTTGAACTCCTGCATTTTCCGACATTAGCTTTTACGTGAAGCTTTTTTGTCAGTTTGGCGACTTAGAGATCATAAGCTGTTTTCAAGACATATAGGTAGCCAATTGGCTTGGCTACCTATATGTCTTAACAACAGCTTATGAAAAGCTTCACATAAAACATAATGTCAATCATTTTAATTTTTTGTCAGAATATCTAAGTGAAACTTCCTGTCAGAGCTCATTGGACAAGGTCAGCGGTTCATTAACTGTCATTGCATACAATGGAAACTTTTTACGTTTGTACAGTTCAGCCTCTAACTTTTTAACTCAATTATGAATTTGTATGATTTTTAACTTGCATAACTATTCCTCTCTTGATGGGTGTCACAGCATGCAAGGGTACGAGGTCCATGTGTGTGCTGCACTAGGTATTTTTTACGCAAGGATTCATATCTAATAGCAAAATATAGAGTTCGATATTGATGAAAATATCTCTGAACAGAGGTTATATTTTAACCCTAGTCATGCTGAATAAAATTCTTTTAAGAATTGTATAGAAATCAAAGGGCTGAAAGCACTGGTAGTATTTGTTCAGTTGTCAATACTTCATTTTAAAATCAATTTCATAAACAGCCCTGGTTTTAAAAAGACAGACAGGAGGTGTAGACTAAGATCAGACTGCTTTTGTATGCAGTCTGATCTTTGTCTATACCTCCTGCTAAAACCAGAATATTCCCGGTTCAGCATGGCAAGGGTTAAGAATCGAGCACAATCTAGGTTTTTGCCAAAAGAAATCCATGATGATTTGCAAATCATAGGAATGGTGCTTAAAAATATGTTTCAGTTTTCATGCAGGTGGGTATGTAGTTTTAATGATGATCGGGAGCAGGGCTCCGGAAATTTGGAAATTAAAATCGGTCCGGGACAATGCCCCCCCCCCCCCCCCCGCCGGCAAAAACGAATACCCCCCTGCAAAAAGGAATGCCCCCCCCCCCGACACACAAAAACGAATACCCCGCCTTTTTTCAGCTTTCCCATATGTAAAAGGGTTCATCATTCATACGGTAGTTGCATTCTTTTTTAAATCTTCCGAAGATGATTATAATCTTCAACGAGTGGAAGATAGATGAAAACAACTGACAGATTCAACTTTCATTTTGTTTTTGAAAATTCGGCTGTATATAAATTGCAATTCCGGCAAATGTACGGCAGTCCACGAAATTCCAATAAATTGTAAAATTAGATAGACAAATAAATTACATTATCAAAATTTATTTCCGTGACGTACGCACCCCCCCCCTCCGATTAAATTATAGTAATGATGTACTTTTTCATAAGCTAGTTATCCAAAGTTCTGTAAATTTAACACAGGCATAGCGATGTTCTCTCAACACGAGCCTCTGATGATGGAAAACCACAGCTGACGTCACAAAAATGTCAGGTCAGTCCATTCTACACCATGGGATCGCAGAGTCGTGACGTACATCAAAAAGACCGACGAGACAAATTCGAGTGGGTCGCCCACGTGTTGCACTATTTTCTCAGAGTAGAATTTGTGCACAAATCTCGGTCATTTATTTATTGTAGATAATATGCGATTTATAATTAGGATGTCTTCCACCCCTGAACTTCAGGCTGAAGTAAGATTTCATGATTCGTTATTTCTTTTATTTTATTGAGTGAACTAGCGATATTATTTAGCGACGTTTTTGTTTATATTCAAATTATCGGCATTTTGCGGGTACCACCTATTGTTTGAATTCTAAAGGCTACGTTTCGTACCGTGAATGAAAATTAATAAAACATAACAAATATTAACGACATGACTTTTGTATACAAACTTCCGACCCGGTCTCACGTGCTTACTTGTGATGAATTAAATTCAAAAAAGCGTTGTGCTGAACTTTTCCAAATTCATACGAACAGCAACGGAAGCCTATTCATGTCTCGATTTATATAAGCCTCCCGTATTGAAGTAAAAGAAATTTGTTTCATCAGTAATTGCAATTTAAATTGACGAAGTTTTAGATGAGCATTTTGATAAGACCACGAACGTGTGAAATTTCAAATCGATTTTCTATTGCAAATACTCGATACCCAAAGTTCGGTCAAGCGCGAAACTGGCTAACTGCTAATTAGGTCCACGTGCGGATAGGCACTTGACTGGCCGGCGGGTAAACTAATTATCGATTTTTGGCACTTTTGTTAATCCCTTAATCTGCAGATAAGGTGTGAAACCCTTGAATTATTTCGGTTTTAAAGTTGATTTTGATAGATAATGAGCGAGTTTACCAATATTTCAATGAAAATTTCGGACCGATTTTGGTGTTATTTTTTGGGATTCCAATCGGTCTGGCAATTCAAAATTCGGTCCAGACTGGCAATTTATCGGTTTTCCGGAGCCCTGATCGGGAGTCAATCGATCAATAGCTGGCTCCTCCCACTTACTCCTTTGTCCACGCCTATTGACTCTGACAGGAAGTCCAGCTTCGAATTTAAACAGAGTTATTTTGCTTATTTATGGCCAGTTGTAATTGTTACAAATAAGTAGTATGGTTGGTTGGCGACCTAAACATTGTAACTACAGCTTGAATAAGCAGTAGTTATGATGTTTAAGTCACCTAACAAACAAAACTATCTCACACAAATGGCGGCCAATCTTGAAGTTCAAATCTAAATTCCGAGCTGAATGAATTATTTGATTGGTTGGTATATTCCTTGATTGACAGCCACAATTGGTCAACAGACAATGACCCTTGAGAGATAGTTGTATGTGATATTCAAGTACCAATAGGTAGTTCTGTCACTGTCGTAGATAAAGAGTTGTTACTCAACTTGTTGATTACAGACCACACTCCAGTGTCCGCAGCATCAAATTACTCCATGCAAGCACAAGGGCAATGCTCAAAGTGAGCTTTTGCAGTTGTGAGATGTCCATCTTGCACCATCCTATATCCATCCTGTATCATGTGTTGTTTTGAATAAACAGGGTTTTACCTAACTCTAGGGCCTAATTACCCTAGAAGCATGTGACACCAAATTTTTCATGTCAAATTGTAACACAAGTGGTGACCATTCTTATGCAAATCGATTTCCATGTTATCCATATCCTTTTCTTTTCTTTTCTGTACAAATCTCCCTATATTTTAACAAATATAAATAATTTCAAGGTCTTTGCACAATACCATCAATCATATATGAATAACCCTAGGAGAAGGTGACATCAAAACAATCTTAAAGAATCTGGTCTCAATGCCTGAGATCATCCCTCATACAGCCCTGACCTGTCCCCATGACTTTGGTTGTTCCCAAGACTAAATGAAATGCTGGCAGGTTTTGAATGCCATTTTGGTATAAGCAGTGCTGTCTACTAGTGTATACTAGGTCTTGGATAAATATAAATGATATTTCAAGTGATTTTAACCCAGAGGACAACATTTTTGACTAAAAGATTATGAAATGTTAATTTTTTCAACTTTCTTGGTAGAAAACATTAGGGTAAAATGAGGAAATATTTTGTTTCTTACAAGTAATTTCTTCATTTTACACATTGTTTCCTAATTGGTTTCCCTGAGGGGCATTCAAAGGCACCATTGTGGTTAAAAAGCAGTGCTCTTTGTTTTAAACCTTCCTGTTTTTTTTTTTTTTTTTTAGACTGATCCAAATTGAAAGAGGTTGCAGATGACAATGCAATGTGAAATGAAACCACCCGAAGTGAATAAAAATTTCTTTTTCCACAATATTTTCTCAATTTCACTTTCTCTTTCCACAATAACTTTAATGAACTCTAAATATTTTCAGACAATTTTTAGCCTTGATCAAGTTAAACATCTAAATTACATACTACATGGAAACAAACCAAAATCAAGTCATAAAAAGCTCACATATTATTACAGAAATAAACTTACATTGATCTAGACTTTGAAAAAGCTATATTCCTATCACCAGCTGGTACAAAGTTAAACATTTTACCCATTATTTCGATTGATTAACTATATAGCTTGAATTGTGAAAGAGCACAAATTTCCAGAGTAAGAAAGCCACATAAATAAGCTGACTAAGAGAACAAGGAGTGAGCTGCAATTTCCATTTACAATCACAAAAAGTAGTATTTTCTGTGGGAGTAAGACATAAGAATTATGATAGTGATAAATCCATGTCCCTAGGTGCTTAAAGGTTGGAAAACCTTAAATAATCGCAACACTTACACCTTTTTAGCACTCAGGGAAAACAAAATCTGCATACAATATTACCACCTCCAATAGCATTTCTACCCCAGTAAAAAACAATATTTTTAAAAATTTCATTAGCCTTAAATTGTTGTCTGCAACTTCTTTGAATTCAGGATTTTCTGAAATCTTGTCTTCTGATAATGGGTTAAACTTAATAATAACAAGAGAATTGGAGGGTAAAAGTGGCCAAAATGGAATAAAATGGTCAGTGATATTGCTAATCAACTAGGAAACTCATAAAGTGAGCTTTTTTATTACATAATGGAAGATCTTTTCCAAAGAGTCATTGAAATCCAAAACAAGAGAGCTAATCCAGCTCTGAAGAGCGCTCGTCTGTGCATGTGGCAACAAATGGGGAAAAAAAGTACAAATGACAAATTTTTCATCCAAGGTGGGACTATATCAAAGTTCTGTCTTGCACATATTAGGAGAAATACTTAAGCCATAAATTTAGCCTCTACGCTGTATACAAAGTTTTTCAAAGGTTTGACCTAGTGACCTACTTTTTGATCTTATCATAAATATCAAAGAGACAAACATTTTAAGTATTCTAGGTATTCCTGCCCAAAAAAGCTTTTCTAAAATGCATACAATTCAAAGTATTCTGAGATTATAACTAGTGACCCAACTTTTTTACCCCATGTGACCCAATTTAGAACTTAGACGAGATATCACGAAGAAAGTCATTCTGACCAATATCATGACATTTGGATAAGAAAATAAGCCTTCTAGAATGCACACAAGATTTTTCTAAGATTTGACCTGCAGATCCACTGTTTGTTCCCACATGACCAGATTTCAATCTTGATGGAAATCATTTAGAAGACATTTCATTCTGACCAAATATCAAGGCATTTGAGACAAACATTCTGGCTTAGTTTCAAGACATCTGCACTTAAATTGTGGCCTCAAGAGTGCACACACAATGTTGACACACAACAGACGACTGTTGCTTGACAGTTGAAGCGCTGAAGAAACAATAAGCCCTTGAGGACTTGAGATCCTCAACTTACTCTCTAAAAACATAGGTATCCCCTTACAGCTGCTTGTCCAAAGAAAGTGTTTGAACAATTATCAAAGGTTAACAACCGTTTTTTCTGAGAATGATCTCATTATATATGAACATTTAGTGACCAGTTACAAACATGTGAACAAAAAACAATCACCCTCTTCTTTTGCCTGTTCGGCGGATTTCAACAAAACTATAGCCGTTTATCTTTTACTCTGTGGCGACATCCATCCATGCCCAGGTCCTGATATATCAACCGCTGATGAAACTATCTACACTTACTCTACTAGATGTTTTGATAAAAAGGGTCTCCACTTTCTTCATTTGAATGTTAGAAGTATTCTTCCAAAAATTGATGATGTCCGACTGCTCGCCAGAGACTCTAACGCCGCTTGTTTTTGTATCACTGAAACCTGGCTTGATAGCAATGTTTTTGATTCTGAGATTGCTATTGATAACTACAATTTAGTGAGAAAAGACAGAAATAGACATGGTGGCGGAGTGATGATCTATATTCGTAATGATATTACTTTTAATCTTATTGAAAATTTTCAGTCAAATGAACTTGAATCTGTGTGGATAGAATTGTTACTCCGTAAAACTAAACCTATAATTTGTGGTTGCTTGTATAGACCTCCTAAACAATCGAACTTTTATGATTTGCTAGAGAATGTATGCCTGTCTAATTCATGCTTTAGTGAAAAAGAATGCATTATTCTAGGTGATTTTAACACTGATGTCTCCAAAGTTAGCAACAATACTCTTTTTAAGTCCTTAAAATCATTTTTAAGCATTTTTAACTTCAAACAACTAATTGCTGATTTTACTAGAGTCTGCAACTTATCGTCCACGATTATCGACCTCATTATTGTCTCTGATGACGATAAAATATCTCAGAGTGGAGTTTTACCTGTTGGCTTTAGTGATCACTCTGCGGTATTTTGTACCAGAAAAATTACAAAGGATGTTTTCCATAAACATAAAAATGTCAAAGTTCGTTCACTCAAAAATTACTCGAAGGAAGATTTCTTAGCAACCTTACTAGACACTGACTGGTCCTCTGTTTATATGAGTGATGATACTAATGGAGCATGGCTAAATTTCAAATCTTTGTTTTTAGGCGTTATTGATAATATTGCACCGTTAAAAGAAATTCGAATTAAACAAAGAACTGCACCATGGGTTACAAATGAAGTTCTAAACAGTATTCAAAGTAGGGATAAGGCATTTAAAATTTTTCTTAAAGACAAAAGTGACGAAAATTATAATTATTTTAAATCCCTAAAGAACGCTACACAGAGTCTTATCAATACGACCAAAAAAGAATATTACAAAAATATAATCAATGAAAACAAAAAGGACTCAAGGTCATTATGGAAAGCTCTAAGAGAACTTGGCATGCCGTCAAAGAAAAATAAGAAGTCTATGACTAACATTGGTTTAAGAATTGACGACAATATAATTTTTGACAACGCCGAAGTTGCAAATCATTTTAACAACTTCTTTACCACTGTTGCTTCGGTTCTTGTTACTAAATTACCTAACGCTTTAGGTAATTATGGAAAAGATTTTGTTGCCAGATTTTACCGTAACCAAGGTGTTAGTCTCAATAATTGTCCCTTTTACTTGATAAGCGACTTCAACGTTTTCAAGCATTTGAACAACTTAAGTGGCAGCAAAGCCACTGGGTTGGATAACATTCCCTGTCGTTTTGTAAAGGATGGTGCTCCCGTCATTGCTAGTCTCCTAACTCACATTTTCAATTTGTCTTTGATACAGGGTATTGTTCCAGAAGACCTAAAAGCAGCACGTGTAGTTCCTATCTATAAGAAGAATGATAAAACCGATGTTTCAAATTACAGACCTGTTTCTATTTTAAGTATTATTTCAAAAATTCTAGAAAGAATTGTTTATGACCAAATAGAAAGGTATTTATCTGAGAAAAACCTGTTATACCAATTTCAATCTGGATTCAGGAAGTCTTTTTCTACTGATACTTGTTTATTGCACTTGACAGACTATATCAGGTTCAATCTAGATAAAGGTATGTATGTTGGGATGGCGTTGCTGGACTTGCAGAAAGCGTTCGACACTGTTGATCATTCTATTCTCTTATCTAAATTAGAGCTCTTGGGTTTTAGTTCTGATATTCTTAACTGGTTTAAATCTTATTTAACAGGTCGTGTTCAGTATACTGATATAAATCACGTTTTTTCATTATCATCAATTGTCACCTGTGGTGTACCCCAAGGATCTATCCTAGGACCACTTTTATTTTTAATCTACATCAACGATATGGCAGGAACAGTAAAAAGCAAACTTCTGCTGTATGCAGACGATTCTGCCATTTTAGTCGCTAGTAAATCCAAATCTGAAATTGAATCTCTTTTAACCCAAGACCTACAGATCGTAAGTAATTGGTTAGTAGATAACAAGCTTTCATTACACTTGGGGAAAACAGAAACCATATTGTTTGGCTCAAAACCGAGACTAAAGAAATGCTCACATCTTGATATTATTTGTAATGGTGTAAAAATTAAATCAGTTGAGTCAGTAAAATATCTTGGTGTCTTGCTGGACCAGGCCTTAGATTTTGAATGTATGGTTTCTTCTATTATAGGTAAAATCAACGCAAGGCTTAAATTCTTATATAGGAAAAATAAATTCTTGTCATTCCATTCAAAAAAGCTTCTTGTAATGTCGCTTTTACAATGCCACTTTGATTATGCCTGTTCAGTCTGGTATTTTAGTATTTCGAAGAAACTAAAACAAAGACTTCAAATAACCCAAAATAAAATGATTAGATCAATTTAGATTGTCGGCAGCATATATCCATGGATCATTTTGTTCAACTTAATTGGTTACCTTTTGAGAAGAGAGTTAATCAAATAGTTTTATGTCATGTTTATAAAATTTTCAATAATTCGTCTCCTTCTTATCTACAAGAACATTTTACCCCTGCAGACTCCTTCCATGATCATTACACTAGATTTAGCTCTGAATCTTGCTTCAGAATTCCCAGGGTCAAAGGGTTTGGTAAGAAATGATGTTCACTATGGAATCAGTTACCAGGCAATATTAAATCCGCTACTAACTTGGTTATGTTTAAAGACTTGGTCAAAAATCATTACTTCAGCTAATTATTTTTTCTACCTTTTATTTGTTACTCTTAATTGTCTCTGTGATATTGTTAATAACCTGTGATAAATGTCTGATATCAAATTGTCTCATATATATGGAAGTAAACTTATTGTGTGCCCTGCTAGGACATGTCTTCGTTTATCTTAGGACCACAATGGAAACAAGGAAATTCCAATTTCCTTTTTTGTGTTATCCTTGATAGATGAAAGCATGCCCTAGTACAAGATAAACAATTAATACGTTTCAAATCAAATACAAAAGTGCCAAATTTTTATGTCATTGTTTTTAAACGCATTCTTAATATGAACTGTATCATTTGATGTTTTACTATCAATTCTTGTACTATGCATATGTTTTCATTTGTTGAATAAATAAATCAAAAAAAAAAAAAAAAAGGTCACCTAGCAAAAGCATGAAGTTTGTACAAGACATAACCATGAAAAAATGTAAGGTATTTAGAAATTAAGGCAATTTCTTTTAAGTAGTTCAAATATCAAGGGAAAGGAAAGTTAAGTCCATGGCCTGTGTAAGTTTTGTGTGAACTGTGGATTATGATAATAATGCATAATTATTAGATATAACAAGACGACTATTGGTCCTAAAGCACCTTTGGCCCGATGACTTGATGAAGTTGTTTTTTCTCTTTTGAAATTATAAAGTATGAACCAAGAGGGCATTGACCCAGACCCAGAAGCACCTTCAGCCAGTGGAGCAAAAAGTAGCTCTTGAAAACATTGTGAGGAAAAGAGAAATTGTTTGTACTAAGCTATTAAATTCCTCTTTTTTAACACTCTCTATACTGTATGATACTATTCACTTTAAATATGACCAGTCTTAAAATCTTGTTGGGTAACGGATTAACCAATATCTAGTTTAGGTCCATGTGCATACCACTGCATGTGAATGAGACTTCATTACATGACAAAAATTACTGGCATTCAAATAACAAGTGGGATTGACAGGAGCAAGTTTCTGTTAATTGCATCTCCAGATGTGTAAGAGTACCTTCCCATTTTAATGATCTCATCAGATGGCTTTTGTCTGATTAAACCCTTTTATATGTCAGACAAATCAGGAAAGTACATAAGGACAAGTTTGAATTACAAGAGGACAATAGCCACCGTCATAGTGCAGTCAGTAGCATGTCAGACTCCTAATCTTCAATCATGGGATGGCATGGGTTCCATCCCTCAGCGGTGGCACCTATCCTTTCCGACATTTGTCTTTTACCAATGGGTGGATAATCGTAAACCTGAGTGGGATAGCAGCTGGAGACTAGGAAAGGATGTAGTGGTAGTACTGGTGTGAGAAATACCTGGAATATATTGTTACGTGCTCCAGCTGCCGCAATATGACTAAAATACTTCAAAAGTGGCAATAAACCCCATTCAATCAAAACAAGAGGACAATTACTTCCCAAAATATTCAACTTAGTTCCAGTCCTCTACAAGTGATCTGGTTTTTGAAAAGATGTGACCTTATATGAAATATGTGCAAGATATGGATCTATTCAATATTCATATTATTATTGCAAAACATTTGAACATAATAAGTTTTTCTAGGATTTGAACTAATGACCAGTTTTTTATCGTAAGAGACCTAATACCAACCTTTTCCAAAGTATCTTGGCTACAAGCATTGGACTAAGTTTCAAGACTTGAATCAAAGACAAACTTGCTTCTGTAGTGGAGACAAGGTTTTTCTAAGACCCTACCGCATGTATTTGAAAAATATTGCCAAAAAAAGACGAGATGATGTTCTAACAATTTGAGGTAAAAAAAATACCTGGTCTTATTTAACCCATTCCCACACAGTGATGCCTATGGACACCCCTCAAAATAAGCAATTGGGATAACAATTTTATCATTTTACAAAATGTTTTCTTCCTAGAAAGTTGAAAAAAGTCTAAAATTTCATAAACTTGAAATTGTTGTCTGCAACTCCTTTTAACTTGGAACAGTCTAAAATTTTGTCATCTGGAAATGGTTTAAGAGCCAATCAAAGTTTCAAAGAATTCAAAGAGAAAAACATCCTTTACCAATAATGCCGCTCCCATATTTAAGGCGTAATTAAAATTATATGAACAATTTTTGAGAACTGTCACCCAAGGAACTTTCCTGTCATTTAAAGAAATGGAAGTGTAAACTTAAACACCTATCATGCCTATATCAACCCTTTCCTGTACAAACCTGGAATTTTATATCACTGCGATTATATACTTGAGAAATCATTGTGGAAAAAGAAGAAATTGCTTGTAACAATCAATTTCTCCTTTTCCCACAATATCTTCTACCACATAGGATGGTTACTTTTCAAATCGCATCTAATTTATTTTAGTTTGATTGCGACGAAAGCCTTTAGCTTATAGAGTCGCTCTCAAAACACTAACAACCAAGATGATTTCACTTCCCTGAAAGAGAGGCAGTGATTTAAACCCACTGCTACCCAATTCTACAGCTGGGTAGACTGGGGCTGGCTATTAAGTGTCTTGCCCATGAACACACCTTGGTGACGGTGGGGCTGAAACACAATGACCTTTAGATCAGAGTCAAGCACCTATACCACTCGACCATCAAGGCCATCATTGTCACTTTTGTTCATAAACCTCTTTCAATATGAACAAGTCTAAAATTTCAAATAATAGGAAAGGGTTAATGGACAAATCAAAATAATTTCCAAAGGTAAAATTCCTGTAGAGGTAAAATTAGCTGATGAGTCTCATCTCAGTTGATGCTTGAAACAAGAGCTGTCAGAGGACAGCAACGCTCAACTATTCTGAGTGCTCAATAGTTACAGCAATTCAATGTCAGCATAAGGAATAACATCTAAGTGGTAATAGAAATAAAAAATCTTTAAATTAAAATTTTAAGTCAAACAAGAATATTTAACTCCGAAAAGGGCTAAAACTCCCCTAAAACAAGAGCCGTCAGAGGTGTATCATGCTCCCCGAATAAGGCTTTTGTCACAAAACTGTATGCTTTTATTGGACAAAAAAACTTCTTTTTGAAAGCAACTATAGTTTGAGAGTTCAGTTCACAAGAATTTTGGAAGTTTGACAAACATTGAAGGAATCTGTTTGGCTTCACATGCCTGATTCTAGTAAAATTCAATATCATTATATGGTAAAGGGTTAAATATTTTCCCAATGAAAATGTCTACATACAAAAAATGAAGACTCTCAACTTGAAAAGTCTTACAGAAACAATAGACTGATTTATTTTAGAGTAGGAAAAGGCTACATGGCATTAAGCCCCTTTTTAGCATGGTAAGGTTCATTGGGTCAAAAATTGAAATAAACATTACCTAGGGAACTTAATAAACAACATTAATGTAAAGTAAAAAGAAATTTTGGCAATTTGCAAAGGGGATATGTTTGAAAAATTAATGACCTTGGCAATTTGACCTTGACCAATTACCTTGAACTTAGTACCAACAGAAAGGTCATGTCATAAGCAATGCAAATGTAAAATATGAAGGCTATATCACTTACAATTGTATACTTATGGGCGATGTTAAAGTTAAAATTTTCGAAATTTTGACCTTGAGAAATGACCTTGGCCTTCACAGATGACCTTGAACTTAATACCAACAGAAAGTTCCTGTCATAAGCAATGCACATGTGAAATATGAAGGCTATATCACTTACCATTGTAAACTTATAGAAAATGTTAGTTAAGATGTTCAAAAATTTTACCTTGAGAAATGACCTTGACTTTGACAGATGACCTTGAACTTGGTGGCAACAAAAAGATCTTTTCACAAACAATAAACATGTGAAAAATGAGGATTAAAACTCATTCCAATAAAAAGTTATGGCCAATTTAGAGTTTTAATGATGGAAATTATTGACCTTGACAATTTGACCTTGACCTTGACCAAAAACCTTAGATATCTACTGAAAGATCTTGTCACAAGTGATAAACATTTGAAATATTATGGCTATATCACTTACCATAGCAAAATTATGGCCAATTTTTTCATAATTTTGCCCTTGAGAAATTACCTTGACCTTGACTGATGAACTTGGTACCAACAGAAAGGTCTTACCAGAAGCAAAGCACATATGAAATATGAAGACCCTATCTCATTCCAATTAAAAGGTATGGCCAACTTTGAGTTCTTATGATGGAAATTATTGACCTTGACAATTTGACGTTGACGTTTGGCGAGATCCTTGCCTTAGTTTTCTAATATAAGGTCTTTTCACAAGTAATACACATTTGTCATATGTAGGCTATATCGCTTACCATTGCAAAGATATGGCCAATTTTAAAGTTATAATTTTCTAAATTCTGACCATGACACATGACGTTGACCTTGACTGATGACCTTGAACTTACTACCAACAAAAGGGTTTGTCAGAAGCAATTCACATGTGAAATATTAAGACTATATTTTTTAACCAAACAAAACTTATGGCCAATATAAGTTTTTGCAGGACAAAAAGAGAGCTTACGTAACAGTAAGGCCCCTTTTCCCTACGACACATTTTTTTAGATGTAAATTTTGCGTAAGTTTAAGGTAAAGAGGATCTGATTTGCTACTCAAATATGAAATCTCATAAAATTCTGATTATTAGACTAGGAGAAATTGGCAAAAAACTAATTTTTATATTAAGACCCCTTTTTTGCATGACACAGCCTTGAATTGAGAAAATTCAAAAAAGTTGTCTTGGAAATTTCCTAGGAAGATTATATATGAAGTTTCATCTAATTAGGTCCAGGGGTTCCTGAGATATGATGTTGGACGGATGGACGGAGGGAAGGACAGAAGCGCACAAGCAAGCAACTATATGCTCCCTCTAAAATTTTTCGGGGAGTATAAAAAAAGGTAATTGTAATGAATATTTGCCTAGAAGATGATATGATGATTACAAAAGCATGTGCAAAGTTTCCTCAAATAGTTGAGCTAAAGATTCAAAGTTTAAAGCTGTCCTGTCTTCAGCATCAATTGGCCAATCAACATTTCATTAATTTCTTAATAAAAAGGATAACCAAAGGAATTTTCCAAACAAAGTTTTTCCATACATTCCTGCTTTTTTCGCCCCTCACTTGAAAAACATTGTAGATAATGAAAAAAATTGCTTGTTAAAATTGTTATCCACAATGGTTTCTAACCCCAAAATACTAAGATTTTTTAAGTTCCATTAACTTAAAATTGTTCTTTGAATTTGGACCAGCCTAAAATTTTGCTATGTTGGAAAGGGTTGAATATAGAGATTATCATTACACGTTAGCTGCCACATCTACCGTTTGCTAATAATGTTCTCACGATATCAATGATTAATGCTCATTTAGTATGAGTGATTTACCTATTCTGCATAATGAAACATGTATCAAAAGTGCTTTTGTTTGAGTCTGGAAACTGTCAGAAAACAAAGAACTGATAAGCAATAGACAGATGATTTCTATTGTTCAGTTACCTGTATTACCAACATTCAACATTGTCTTCTACATTTTCTCTTACTGATTTTTTTTTTTACTTAAATGAAGAAACTATATTGATAGATGATCAACAATTTAACCCATTCCAACTCAAGTCCTCCTTTTTACGCCCCACAAGAAAAAAGCTTTGGAAAACATTGTGGACAATGAAGAAATTGCTTGATACAAGCAATTTCTTCATTATCCACAATGTTTTCTATCCCAAAAGAAGAAAAAAATTAAAATTACATCAACTTGAAATTGTCGTCTGCAGCATCTTTCAATTTGGACTAGTCTAAAATTTTCTTGTGTTGGAATGGGTTAATTGAGCTCTTTGGTCTTTTTCATATCCATTTCTTTAAACCTTTCCTTTTTTTCAGAATTTTAATATCAGACTCCCTGTCATCTTATGATTCCAGAGTTTTAAGTCCTTTTATTTTATCCAATGACAGGAATACAATAAAATCTTAACACTTTCCAAATCAAAGAAGTTGTAGAATCTGATGACGATTATAAGTTGATGGAATTTTTTAGAAAAAATCAGCTTTAAGGGTAGAAAACATTGTGAATAATGGTGGACTTGTTTGTGACAAGCAATTCTTTATTACCCACAATGCATTTCTAGGCTTTTAAAAAAAGCATTGATCGTTTGGGGATGGGTTAGTTCAATTCTGAAAAGGATCTTTATAATTAACCTTTATCATGCTGAAGCCCCAATATTCTGGTTTTGGTAGGAGGTATAGGCATATATATGCAGTCTGATCTTAGTCTTCAACATCTGTTTATCACATTTAAGCCAAAGTCTAATTTTCACAAGCAATCTTGACTCCAAAACAAATAATCAGGTGCTTACTGTCCTGAAATCCATACAGTTTGAAGACATACAGTAGAGTATTCTACAAACAGACTGACAGACATAAAGACAGACAGCTAGAGTAATAAAACCTAAAGAAAAATATACACCTGATCATAACAAAGAGGTCCAGTATGAAAAATCATTCAAAGGTTGGTTGGTTGTTTGAATTTCAAGACAAATATGAACCCATCCTTCGGATTGCTGGTGGAAAAGAATATGTTATGATTCAAAGTGCACCTACTCATCACTTCCTCTAGAACACTATCACAAGACATCTGAAATCAAGTTTGCTAACAAAATTAACAATATATGCCAACCTTAGGCATTGAATCCACTTTTTTTTATGATGTGGCCTAAGATGGCAAAACCGTGACAATTTGCCAAGGTAACTAAGACCATTCTGTGAAAATTTCCTTCAAATTAGTCCATGTAGGAGAAGGTGTGGACCTCCAGGATGGATGTACGGATGGACAGTAAGGGAGATGATATTAATGTACGTCCATCTTTAGCAGTGTAAAAATTTCTTTTTTTTTCCACAATGTTTTCCAAAGTTTAACCCTTGTCATGCTGAACCCAGAATATTCCTGTTTTGGCAGGAGGTGTAGACTAAGATCAGACTGCACTTATGTGCAGGCTGATCTTAGTCTATACCTCCTGCCTGTACTTTTCCTGCCAGAGTTGCTTATGAAGTTGATTTCTAAAAAAATATTGAACTTTGAACAACAAGTTCTACCAGTGCTTTCAGCCCTTTGATTTGACAGCAATTGAGTAAGGTTATTTATACAGCATGACAAGGGTTAATATTGAGGGAGTGTTTAAAAGCTTCATTGTGTGGGAATGGATTAAAGTAAGTAACAGTGCTATTTCTTGCACAATATTCTATTTCCAAACACTGATTTTAGACAAGGTATAATGTTACCCTATCACTATTACACCATCAACAGACGGTTATTGATTTTGTGGTTGCCGAGACAACAGTTTGACGAGAGAAAAAAAGAATTCCTGCGGCATTTTGTCTCCAAATTTCTCTCGATTTGTGAGACATGGTGTGGGAAGAAAGATATCAAGATCTTGTCAAATTGCAAGTGATTATGGAAAGGTAACTCATATGAGATTGTGACAAATAGCTGGGAATAGTTATCTCCCTTTAAACCAAGACTGAAGTTGCAGATAATTCTAAGTTTCAATTTTTTTAAACTTTGGTTTTGGGGTAGAAACATTGGGGATAATGAAGAAATTGCTTGTTACATAGCCCATTTTTTTAAAATTTTAGAGCATATTTTAGGTCCAAATACAAAGAGGTTGCATACGAAAATGAAAATTGGATGTAATATGAAATGAAACCATACTATGAGGCAGAAAATATTGTTGGAAAAGGAACTGTTTGTTACAATGCTTACTCAAGTATTAACCCTTGTCAGGCTGAAATCGGAATATTCCTGTTTTGGCAGTAGGTAAAGACAAGAACAGCCTGCACATTAGAGAATTCTGATCTTAGTCTCCACCTGTCTGTCTCCTTCAACCCAGAGTTGTCTATAATAGTAATTTTCAAAACAAATATTGACCCTTAGCTAATGCTCCCAGTATTTTAAGGCCTTTCATTTTAATGCAAATTCAGATAAGGATTTTATTCAGCATGTTAACCCATTTCCAAACGCCAAAATTTTAGACTGGCCCAAATTGAAAGAAGTTGCAGACGACAATATGAAGTTTATGAAATTCAATTTTTTTCAACTTTTTAGGTAGTAAAAAGTGTGGAAAATGAAGAAATTGCTTGCAACAAGCAATTTCTTCATTTTCCACAATGTTTTTCAAAGCTTTTTTCATTGGGACATTTAAAAGCGTCACTGAGTGGGAATGGGTTAAGGGTTAATCACAGGGACATAAAATCACAGGTTTTTACAGGAAAAGGATAGCAGAGAGCAGAATTGAGTACTCAAAATCTATAGTAAGGCCTATCAGTGTTTAAAGTCCATTGGTCTTAACCCTTGTCATGCTGAATAAAAGCCCTTTCCAAAATTGAATAAAAATCAAAAGGCTGATCAAAAGCACTGCAGATTTGGTTTCCAGTGTCAATATTTAGTTTGAGAATTGATCTTATGAAAATTCTGGCTTAGAAAGGACAAACAGTGCCATGGTGCATATGCACAGGCTGATCTTTGTCTATACCTCCTGCTGAAGCAGGAATATTCTGGGGACAGCATGAAAGGGGTTAAAGGCATTCAAAAAAAAAAAAAAAAAAAGAAAAGAAAAGAATTTGATTCAGCATGGCAGAGGTTAAATGAAGTAATGAACTCATTTTAATGGATTTAACCCATTCCCAAACAACAAACTTTTAGACTGGTCCAAATTCAAAGAAGTAGCACACAGCATTTCAATTTGTGCTGATATTGGAAAATATTGGGTTTTCTCAACTTTCTAGGTAGAAAACATTGTGGAAAATGAGAAAATTTCTTGTTACAATCAATTTCTTCATTTTCCATGTTTTCCCAATTATTTTTCTTGAGGGATGTACAAAAGTGTTATTATTTTGGAATAAGTTAATGGAAGTCTACTCTCTATTTCACTGATCTCTGATTTTCTAAAAAACTGTAGAAGACATCAATAATTTGTATGTACCTAATGACAGAATAACAAAAAGAAATCCTTCATAAGAAAAAATGCATTAAGTATTATCTCTCTTGGTAGTTTAGCTCTTTAATTGGGAATATATATTCCAAGTATCAAAGATTGCCTTCAGTTACAAAAGATAATTTCAGAATGTCAAAGGTTCTGGTGAGATATACAATAGGCTGTGGTCGGTATTAAATGGTCTACATTTTCAAAGGGGTGTAATTGTCATAGCTACAAGGTTATAATAGACATTGTCCTTACATTCAAAAAACATTTCATCTAATCTGTGATTACTTCAGTACTTTTTTTAGGTGAGCAATCCTATGTTTCCTTAATTAACCTTTTTGAAAAGAGAAATAAAACTGATATGAAATTATGCTTGCCATCTTAGAACATACTAATTGCTTCCCTTAACCTATTTTCATACTTTTTATACCCTCAATATTCAATAAATACTTAGAAAACATTGTGGAGAATGAAAAAATTTGCTTGAAACAATCTGCTTTATCATTATCAACAATAACTCCTACCCTCAAAAGATTGAGAGTTTTAAAGTTTTGTCAACAAAGAATTGTCATCTAAAATTCTTTGAACCTTGACAAGCCAAAAATTTTGTTTTCTAGTAACGGGTTAAGAAAGAACTGTTGTATTTTAATGGGAAGTCACTCTGTGAATGTTTTCCCAATAGGTAAAATTTATCAGCAATAAATTTTGTTGGTTTATTTAATGGCTTCTAGATAAACATCTAGGAATTTTCCTCTAGATTTTTCTGGTAGGTCTGGAATTTTACTAACAAGAGTGGACTAATATATGACACTTTCAACGACAACACAAACATTTGAAAAGAATTTAAACTAGAATAAATCTTAACTTTTGTCATGCTGAACCCAGGATATTTCTGATTTGGCAGGTGGTATAGACAAAGATCAGCCTGCACTTAGGTAGACAACAAGAATGCTAAAAACCATAAATGTCTGGGGTCAGCATTCATTTCTAATTAAATTTTTTGATCAATTGACCAATTGCTGGCTCGGCCTACTTACTCCGTTTGCCCAATCCATTGAAGCCGAGAGGAAGTTCAGCTTCTATTTTTAACAGCTTTATTTTGCCAAATATATAGCAAGTAACATGAAACAAAAAGTAAAATGGTTGGTTGGCGACCTAAATGTTCTAACTGCAGTTTGAATAACCGATAGTAACAACATGTAAGTCACCATACCTGTGAAATACAAATACTTTGTGGAAATTGCAGCCTCAGCCAGAGTTCAAATCTAACTCTATGTCTAAATGCATGATTTGATAGGTTGACTGTTTCTTTGATCGACAGCTGTAATTTGTCAATTCTCGGTTGATAGATTTGATTTGTTAGCCCATTCCCACACGAGAAAATTTTAGACTGATCCAAACTGAAAGGAGTTGCAGACGACAATTAAAGTTTATGAAATTCAATTTTTTTTCAGCTGTCTGGGTAGAAAACATTGTGTCAAATGAAGAAATTGCTTGTCACAAGCAATTTCTTCATTTTCCACAATTTTTTTCAAAGCATTCTTTCTTGAGGGGTGTCTAAAAGCATCATTGAGTGGGAATGGGTTAAATAGCAAGGAATACCTACTGGGTACTTGTACCCTGTCAAAGCTCATGTTAGATAATTTAGGTAATTAGGCAGCACGGCATTCAAGAGAGTGTCGAACTACGTTCACTTTTTTAGCAGGCACTACCTTATTAACCCTTGTCGTGCTGAACCCGGAATATTCCGGTTTTGGCAGGAGGTGTAGACCAAGATCAGCCTGCACATAAGAGCAGTCTGATCTTGGTCTACACCTACTGCTTGTACTGTTTCTGTCAGAGTTGTTTATGAAATTGATTTCTTAAAGAAATATTGACTTTTGAACAACAAGTTCTATCAGTGATTTCAGCCCATTGATCTTACGGCAATTCAGTAGGGTAATTTATACAGCATGACAAGGGTTAAATAATATGTTATACCGTCTGAATATACTAAATAGATACCATTAAGTACTCATCATAATTCAAACTTATTATATTTCTTATGTAACAAATGATCCTTTTTTAACCCTTTCCTGTTTTTTTTTTTTTTTTAACTTTTAGACTGTTCATAGTTGAAAGAGGTTGCACACCACAATGAAAATTGGATGTAATTTTAAATGAAACCATCCTATGTGGTACAGAATATTGTTGGACTAGGAGAAATTGCTTGTTACAAGCAATTTCTCCCTTTTAAACAATGTTTTCTCAAGTATAAAATCTAGGGCACATAGGGAAACCCAGGTAAACAGGGGTTTCTGAGTGACACCCTTACTCCTAAATTTATACTGATACTATATGCCGATACACTCACACAATTTCTGTAACATGGTATAATACAAGCACACACTCTCATGGTAGAATGGAAATGATTGTACCCTAATTCTTGGAAAATGATTAAGTAACATAACTCCTGCATGTTGTTGTCCTGATGTAAAAATCATGCAAAATCCTATTTTTCTGACCTAAAAATAAAACTTTTTCCCTGGTATATCTCTTGATTTATGAGATAAAATGCAAGTTTAAAATGCAGTTTTTTTTTTTCTTTTCTCAAGTTTTGATACCAATCTTTGTGATGATATATACCTAGGCTGCATGTAAACTCTCACATTTTTTCATGTACCAGTAAAACTAAGTTCATAACAATCTCGCTACTTTAACAAAATCCTGCTTTTTTACAGCCCACAATTAAATTCTCCACGAAACATTGTGGAAAAATGAGCAATTTGCTTGTCACAGCAATTTTTTCATTTCCCACTATGTTTTCTACCCAGAAAGACAAATTTATTCAACATTTCATCAACTTAAAATTGCTGTCTGCAACCCCTTTCAATTTGGTTTGTTTGTTTGTTTGAATGGGGTTTAATGCCGCTTTCAACAATCTTTCAGTTATATCGCGGCGGCTTGCGCACCTAACAATGAATTTCTGGTACATATATTTCTGGCACCAGTACCGCCATTACATCCTTTCCTAGCCTCCAGCTGCTATCCCACATAGGTCTACGATTATCAACCTATTGGTGGGAGACAAATAGTCGGAAAGGATGAGTGCTGCCGTCGGGAATCGAACCCAGGACTTCTAGATTGACAGTACACATGCTACCAACTGCGCTATGACGGCGGCTCTCTTTCAATTTGAACCTTAATACTGGTGATGCCCAGGAAGCATGTGAATAAGGCGTGATATTACCTGAAGATTTTTTAAACTGTTGTTAAACTCAATTCAAACAAAACAAAAACCAGCTAGAAGCAGCCTTTACTAAGATTTATCCTAGTGGCCTACTTTTAGACCTTGCCTAACAAATTTTCTTGACCTAGATATAATTAAAATGAAATCTCTAGAGACTTTCATAAAGGTTTTAGCAATAATCAATTGAGTGGTTTAGGAGAATTGGTGGACAAGAAGAAGCTACAGACTCATCAACCAAATGACAAACTGACACTTATGTACCTCCAAAAACCTACCAAATGAGAAGCTGGCACCTATATACCTCCAAAACCAACAGAAAAACTGACTCTTATATACCTCCCAAACCAACAGACAAACTGCCTCCTACATACCTCCCAAACCAACAGACAAACTAACTCCTATATACACCTCAAAAACCAACAGACAAACTGACTTCTATATACCTCCCAAACCAACAGACAAACTGACTCCTACATACCTCACAAACCAACAGACAAACTAACTCCTATATACCTCAAAAACCAACAGACAAACTAACTCCTATATACATCCCAAAACAACAGACAAACTGACTGCTGTATACCTCTGAAACTAACCAACACCTATATACCTCTGAAACTAACTAACAGACAAACTGACACCTATATACATCCCAAACCAACATACAACTGACTCCTATATACATCCCAAACCAGCAGACAAACTGACACCTATATACCTCCAAAACCATCAGACAAACTGACACCTATATACCTCCCAAATCAACAGACAAACTGACTCCTGTAATTTTCCAATATGGTTAGTTAGCCTAAACACACTATAAAGCTGTATTTTAAGATCTTTTTATACAGAATTGTAATTAGGCTCCAAGCCCATTCCCACTCAGTGATGCTTTTAAACGCCTCCATGGAAAAAAGCTTTGGAAAATATTGTGTAAAATGAAGAAATTACTTGTGACAAGCAATTTCTTTATTATCTACAATATTTTCTACCCAGAAAGTTGAACAAATCCAAATTTTCATAAACGTGAATTGTTTCTGCAACTTATTTCAATTTGGGCCAGTCTCAAATTTAGCCATCTGGTAATGGGTTAATTTTTTACCTCAATGAAATAGTATACATTCAGATCCTCAAATTCTAAGGCATGTTCTAAAAGATATGTCAAATAGGCAACCATCATACAAGTTTTAGTCACTTTTTAACATGCTCCTAAACAATAATGCTTTTTGATGCCCTGAAAAAATATATATACAATCAAAACTTTGTGGGAAAGGAGAAACTGCTTGTGACAAGCAATTTCTACCTTTCTCATTTCTCACATTGCTTTCTGCCTTATTTAGAGCTTATTTCCCAAATATATAGCAATTTAAAATGTCTTTATAGAACTTCTTTCAATTTAGTACCAGTCTAAAACTATCTGTCTGGTAATGGGTCACCTGATTTGTGCAAACAAATACCAAAATTTCGCATTTTTTTCATGGTGATACAAGACAATTTTTTAAGACAACAGAATTCACCATTCTTGATAGAAACTAAGATTATATCATTGTTAAACATTTTAAAAAGAACTTACTTAGATTTGGCACTACCTTTTCTGGTAAAACTTCGTTTAAAAGATCTCTTGAATTGGTTTATCATCTTTCCAACTTTTTTATCTCAGTTATTCCAACAATCAAAATCTTAAACACAACTACCACCATGGCATACACATATCTCTAGAAATTCATGCTGTTTTTTTCTTTCATTTCTGTGAAATTTCTGTGAAATATACATTCCACCATACATGTTGCCTACACATGTTCATGGTAAATTATGACCAATCAAGTGACCGGTAAAATATGACCAATCAAGTGACCAATTTCATTCTATTGAGATTTTGATTGCTTTCTGTTAGTCACATAAAAAATCTAATTTGCAATAGTTATCAAATCATATTGTACATCTGCTGTTCATTTACAACATGTTAACAATTTTGAATGCTGTAATAATCAAGTTCTCTCTTTTGACCGCAGGTTGAGCAGGTCACTTTAAAGTTGAGACAAGAAACGTGTCACAGACAAAAATCCCCCCTGCTTGTCATATGTCACCTTCAGTTGTGACCTTGAACTTGGGAGTATCCAACAGAATTATCCATAATTCCATATCACTAGCACTCTTCAAGGGAAACAACTGTGCCCAGATATTTTGAAATCAATCATTTATTGTAGAAGATATTGAGGATTAATTGCAATACTGATCTATGTATCTATACATTGTAAAGACACTAAGGACAGTATTGTAATAAACCTTTTAACCCTTGTCATGCTGAACCCGGAATATTCCGGTTTAGGCAGGAGGTGTAGACTAAGATCAGACTGCACTTATGTGCAGGCTATTCTTAGTCTTTACCTCCTGCTTGTACTCTTCCTGCCATAGTTGCTTATGAAGTTGATTTCTAAGAAAAATATTGATTTTTGAACAAGTTCTATCTGTGCATTCAGTCCTTTGATTTGACAGCAATTCAGTGAGGTAATTTATACAGCATGACAAGGGTTAATATATCCCACAAGAATCGGACACACAAAACACTAATACACAATAATGTACATACACACAAGTAACCATGTTTCAAGAAAATATCTTTACTAGTAAAAGAGATATATCACATATAATGTTAAAGTTTTTTCCCAACAACAATGGCACTGGAGCTTTATCAACACCTCAATTTTTGCAATAATAACTGATCTAAAAAAGAATGTCCACTCATATGAATGAAAACACTGCAAGTAAAGCAGAAAATGGCTTTTACCTGCATTTTCTCCTTTACAGCAATCTTTTATCTATTTTTTATGGTATATTGAAAGCTGAATTATGATGAAACTGGTTGAACAAATTACCAGATGACACAAAAGCTGCATTGTGTGAGAAAGAGTTAACACACTTTAAAAAAACTTTGAAACAATTTTCTCTTTGTTCATTTAAATAATCATTTTCTTTTAATTCCAGTTAATTCCAGTTCAAGTTAATTTTTCTCTCAACCCTTTCCCATTTTTTTCTTAAGTTTAGACTGGTCCAAAATCAAAGAGGTTGCAGACAATAATGAAAATTGGATACAATTCTAAATAAAAACCATCCTATGTGTTAGAAAATATTGTGGGAAAAGAAGAAATTGCTTGTTACAATCCTGGATGTGTACAGGAAAGAGTTAAATTCTTTTTTTTATTTTTCAAATTCAGACATTCATTCATGTTAATGTAAATCCACATAACAATGACAAACTAACAAGTGAAATAAAATGATTCCATCAGTAGGCGAGAGGCATGTTTTTTCACAGGCATCTGACTCAATTTTCAGGTAAGCTCAAATTTACCCACCCCTTACCTAGCTTTACAATTTATACTCATGAAACTTCTACAGTCAAATATGACCTCTTTTAACCCATTCCATACAACAAAATTTTTAGACTGGTCCAAATTGAAAAGAGTTCCAGATGACAATTTAAGATTTTAGATTTTTTAACTTTCTGGGTAGAAGATTGTGAAAAAAGAAGAAATTGCTTGCTACAATCAATTTCTTCATTTTACACAATGTTTTTTACACAATTATTTTCCTCAAGGAGCTTCAAAAGTGTCATCGTGTGTGTTCTTTCAAACAAACAAAAAAAAATATGAAGATGTTCTACTTAGTTATCAACCCTTGCTGAATAAAATCTCTTTGAGAACAATTTGGGCTTTAAGGTCGTACTAGAACTAACTTTTGAACATGGGTCATCACTTTTTTTAGACAAATAGCTTATACAAGCTACTCTGGTCTGAACTGGACAAACAGGTGGTTTAACCCTTTCCTGGTCAAACCAGGGTTTTTACATCACTGTAATTTCATAATTGAGAAAACATGGTAGAAAAAGAAGAAATTGCTTGTAACAAGCATTTTCTTCTTTTTCTACAATATTTTCTACCCTACTGAATGATTATTTTCAAAATTAAATCCACTTTAAATTTTCGTCTGCAAAATCTTTGAATTTGGACAAGTCTAAAATTTTGGAAAACAGGACTGGGATAAACTTAAGATATGACTGCAGATATTTGTCTATACATGTCAATTGGTTCAAGAGTTAGAACACAGAAATGAAAAGTCTGTAGAAAGATTGATGGACAGATGGACAAATAGATAGGCATTCATTGTGAGACCAATATACACCCCTCTAGTTTCAAGGTTTGTGTGTGTAAGGGAGGGGGGGGGGGGTAAATAAGTGACAAAACTGAGATACATATAGAACATAGTAAAAAGAAAAATTTTCTGATGACTGTTTTATTCTTAGGAAGGAATTGCATCTTGTCTCCTGTATTTCAACATGAACTTGGATCATCTAGTTCTTTCAAAATACAATGTTCTAATGGTTCTTTTTCTAATGACTTTTCATATTGATTCATTTTTGCCTTATTGTTTTCAATATGGAGCTTTGAGAAGTCGTAATTAAATATTTATCCTAAAGGCCGACAGTAAGCCTACGCACACTGAGAACTCATGTTACAATTTTTCCTGGAATTTCTCAAACAAAAGGGTCATTATGGAGGTGGGTGAGAGAGAGAGAGAAAAAAGACTTATCACTCCCTCACATAAGCACGTTTGATAAAATTTCTCACTCCTGGAGTTCAAAAAAGTATCAACAGGTGAACGCTTCTGATTTAACTATTTTCTGATGATGACATCATACATTTAGTAAAACTTCAGAAAAAGAGAAATAAAACTAGAATTGTGGCAAAGCAGACTCATACCCCCAACCAGCGCTTTGTCACTCAAGTAGCACTGTTGGCCTTAGCCCATGACCAAAACAAAAATAGGACACCTCCATGGGTCATTATAGATAACATGTGTATAGAGTTTCTAGCTCCTAGGTCAAATGGCCTATGAGTAAGGGCACAGGCATGTTTTTGTCAATCAAAGTTCTACTATGACCTTGCCATTTGACCTACATGATAGAACAATTCCTTGGATCAGTAGAAACAATTCTATGAAGTTTCGAGTTTGTAGGTCAATTGGTTCTTGAGTTAGAACAGGGAAATGAAAAAGTATAAGGATTGCCGGACCAATGGATAGACAGACAGGATGAAACCATTATGCACCCATGTGAGGGGTATAATAAAACAATCAAGTTTACTCTTGTATACCAATGCTTTCTGTCCAATTGGATGCCTTAGTGTGTTCTAAAATCACTCATTAGCAAATATTCTATTCAAGTTTCTATCATTATTTAGACAAATTAAGACTAAACTTTTGTAATTTGTTGCTAAAGCAGCAAATACCATGAATGTTTAATCACTTTGGTAAAGACAATGATTAGATCAGCAGTGTGAACCTGCTAACCGATCATTGTCTCTGAGTAGGATGTTCACTTACCATGTTATGATCATGTCCTTTATAGACCGAGACTAACAAGAAATATGTGAGTCAAAACTCACTGAGTATACCCCTAAATGTACTACCATAACTACAGGGATAATGAAATTCTCTCTCAATGGAATATATTTGGTAAGCACCATGTAGGACAACTAGCTGCATCATTGAAAAGATACCACTAAACCAGGCAATGTCCGAAAATAAACTATTGGCCAAAAATAAACTACGTCAGAACATGTGAAGAAGATAACATACAGATTTAAATTTGGTCAGCACCATGGACACCCCTAGTTGAGCATTCATATAAATTTTAGTAAATACTTTAGTTGCTGAGAAAAGTATGATGAAAATATACCTCTATACCAGGCAATGTCCAAGAACAAACTAGGTCTAGAACAGGGTGTAGTTATGTTGCTGACCTAAATTTGGTTTACCCCCAAGCTAAACCTCCAAACCAAATTTCAAGTCAATGTTAAAAATAGATGCTGAGAAAAATGCAACTAAAATAGAACATTATACTAGGCAATGTCTGAAAATTATTAAGTCCTAAAACAGGAAGTGGATAAATTATGAAGAACCTCCACACCAAGTTTCAAGTCAGTGCTATGAATAGTTGCCGAGAGAATTGTGCCAAAATATTGGTTTAAGAGGGATGGATGGACTGATAGATGGAAGGAAGGACAAGGGTAGAGTAGTATTGCACACTATTTGCAAGTAAAAAAAAAGGGGCTTAGTTCTGATATAAAATGCATCCCCTTTGTTGGTATAGATTGCTCTTTTGACAGTAACATATATTCCAAGTTTCAATTGAATGTGTTCAGTAAATACCAGAGGTATTACAAAATGTCTATTCTTCTAAGATGGAAAAGGGCCATAATTCATTAAACAAGAGGGACATTGACCCTAGTGCTCACCTGAGATAAGACTCTTTTTTATCTTCAAGGCCTAATACTAACTGGATCGGAAGAAGACCTCCTTTAAAATCTAACTAAAATTAACTTATGTTGCTATGCCAACCAATGCTCTCAACAGATTTCAAATCTTTTAGTAATTATCAAAAGGTTGCAAACTAAAGTAAATTCATGCCAAATTTGGTTTAAATTCGCTAAATAGTTTTAAAAGGGTTGCATTCTTTATTTCTTTTTAAGCTCAATAGCCCTGTCGCTCTGAAATTTTATCAATTTTGAAAGAGGTCAATCTACTGATGCTTCACGAAAAATACAAGATTCTTCGACTTCTGGGTCAGTCTTAGAGATGTTTTTTTCAATTTTACTCTTGTTGTCAGAACAACCAGTTTTCAACTAATTTAAATTCTTTGGTTGAAATCGTGCCTACTTCTTTTTAAGCTCAATAGCCCTGTCGCTCTGAAATTTTATCAATTTTGAAAGAGGTCAATCTACTGATGCTTCACGAAAAATACAAGATTCTTCGACTTCTGGGTCAGTCTTAGAGATGTTTTTTTCAATTTTACTCTTGTTGTCAGAACAACCAGTTTTCAACTAATTTAAATTCTTTGGTTGAAATCGTGCCTACTGAGTGGTTTTGGAGAAGGTGTTGTTTTAAAATCCTTCTTTATTTCTATATAAGCCCCAGCCCCCCTGGGGCTCCACCCCTGGTAGCCTGAGAGTGGTGATTTTACAAATTCTGAAAGAGGTCAATGTACTAATGCTTCATGCAAAATATCAAGACTCTAGGCCATCTGGGTAAGAAGGAGATAATTTTTAAGGATTTTATCTAAATTTCAATTTTGTTACCATGGCAACCAGAGCTTTTTACAGACTTAAATTCTTTTAGCAATATTCAAAGAGCACCTCCCTTGGAAAATTTCTGCCAAATTTGATTGGAATCATCAAATGGTAAGGGAGGAGATGTCATTTCAAAAATCGTTCTTTATTTCCGTATAAGCCCCAACCCCTAAGGCTCTGCCCCTGGGGACCCGAGGGTGATGATTTTAGCAATTCTGAAAGAGGTCAATGTATTGATGCTTCCTGCAAAATATCAAGGCTCTTTGCCTTCTGGGTCAGTAGGAGATAGTTTTTAAAGATTTTATTAAAATTTCAGTTTTGTTACCATGGAAACCAGAGATTTTAATGTATTTCAATTCTTTTAGCAATTTATAAAGGGCACCACCCAAGGAACATTTCTGCCAAAATTGGTTGAATCCACTAAATGGTTTGGGAGGAGATGTCATTTTAAAAATCCTTTTTTACATATATATATTAATCCCACCACCCTGTGGCTCTGCCTTTAGGACCTAAGGATGATGATTTTAGCAAGTCTGGAAGAGGTCAATGAAAAATTCAGTTTTATTACCATGGCAACCAGAGTTTTTAACTGATTTCAATTCTTTAGCTATTTTTAAAGGGCACTACCCACGGAACATTTCTGCCAAATTTAGTTGAAAACTACCCAGTGGTTTGGGAGATGTTTTTTAAAAATCCTTCTTTATCTAAATGAACACCCCCCTCCTCCTGGTGACTTTGCCCCTAAGGACCCGAGGGTGATGATTTTAGTAATTCTGGATGCTTCATGTCAAATACCAAGGCTCTAGGCCTTTTTGGTCAGGAGGAGATAGATTTTAAAGATTTTATGGAAATTTCAGTTTTGTTGCCATGGCAACCAGGTTTTTGAACAGATTTCAATTCTTTTAGCAATTATAAAGGGCAACACCCAAGGAAGATCCTGCCTAATTTGGTTGAAATCTGCCCAGTGGTTTTGGAGGAGATGTTGTTTTAAAATTGTTGGCACATGATGGACCACACACAAAGCACACCTGACATGACGCACAATCAAAATACCTCACCATGAGCACTTGGTGCTCAGTTGAGCTAAAAAATGCATTAAGATTTATCCCCCTAATTATGTAAAAACTTTTTGAGATACTTAACCTATATTCTGAATTGTAACAGAATGGGTTCAATAATATGAGAGATATTACAAAGACGGCGACAATGTAGACAACTGCCAGGCCATAGCAATACCTCAGCTTTTCTCCAAAAATAACCGAGCTATTAACAACTAATTTTGTAAGTTAAGGAACTAGTTAAAGAATGTTAAATGACTGACCTGGAACTAAAGTTCTAGAATGATTATTAACCAGTTCTTGAATTTTTGCTAGGGTTCTTGAACACAGTTCTTGAACAGTCATTGAATGGTCTTGAACATTCAAGAACTGATTCAATAATTAGTTCTTGAACAAGTTTTTGAACATTGATTTTTGAACTACCATTTCACGAATGTTCTTGAAGTGAATTTCTAGAACATTCAAATTCTAGTTCTTGGATTTTTTGACAGGTGATATAAAAGGAAATTTAAATATGCCTGTATTTAATTTGATAAGTTTTTTTTTTCATATTCCACAGGAAAGCATATGGTTGTCAATTAAAAAGGTTTCAGATAGAAGAAATGGAGCTTATTTCTTCTGCAAGATATTTATTTCTTCACATGGGGTTTTGAAATAAAGGGAGGTTATACATGCAAATTGATAACCTGCTGACAGATTGATCAAGATAATACTTGCATGTAACTGTTTCATGTTGATCTGCTAGATTCCACATTAAAATACTGACTCCATACTGAGGGATTGAAGCTTTTTACATGCAGCCAACAGAACTTTTTTCTTTCTTCATTTTTCATCTAAAACCCTTAGGTTATAGGAAAGAACATTAGATTTTGAATATAAGCTTTTCATTAGGAATTATAGGCAAGGCTCTGTTAACCCATGTCATGCTGTATAAAATCCATTGGGGAATTGCATCAAAATCAAAGGACTGAAGCACTTGTAGTACTTGTTGTTCCATAATCAAAATCTCTTTTGAAAAGTAATTTCATTAACAACTCTGGCAGGAAAGTTTAAAGAGGAAGTGTAGACTAAGATTAGACTGCACTTATGTGCAGGCTAATCTTTGTCTACACCTCCTGCCAAGACAAGAATATTCTGAGTTTAGCATGACAAGGGTTAATACCTTATCTAGTACAGACTCAGTCAAGCCTTTATTGTTTTTTCACAATTTTGGACTTGTCCAGATTCAAAGAAGGACCAGATGGCATAAAGTAAGTACCACAATTTTGGACTTGTCCAGATTCAAAGAAGGACCAGATGACATTATATATAAAGTAAGTACAACTCAAAAAGTAGTTGGTAGAAGCAATTTCTCCTTTTTTTTAAACGATATTTTCTAAAGTGTAATACATGTATCACAGGGGCGTAAAAATCAGGGATTGCATGGGAAAGGATTAAGCTCAGCTTCTCTTAACCCTTTCCCATTTTTGAAATTCTAGACTGATCCAAATCGAAAGAGGTTGTAGACAACAATTAAACTTGGGTGCATTTTGAAGTGAAACCAGTCTATGTGGTAGAAAATATTGTGGGAAAAGAAGAAATTGCTTGTTACAAGCAATTTCTCCTTATTCCACAATGTTTTCTCAAGTATAAAATCCCAGCATCGTAAAATCGAAAGTTGAGTTACAATTAGATCTTAATTAGGTGATTGATGATTGATTAAGCAATGTTTACAAAACATGTCTTGGATATGAGTTAAGGGAGGGTTCCAAATTTTAAAGTTAAGAACCTATGACCTTATATCTGGTGCCCGTTTAGCATTAACCCATTCCCACACAATAATGCTTTTTGACACCCTGAAGAAAAACAACTGGAAAAACATTGTGGAAAATGAAGAAATTGCTTGCAACAAGCAATTTCTTCATTCTACACAATGTTTTCTACCAATACTGTTGAAAAAATCTAAATTTTCATTAACTGGCTGGCTGTAACTCCTTTCAAATTAGAACAATCTAAAATTCTGTTGTATGGGGCATGTATTAATTCATAAATCAAGTCTGCAGTTGTATTTTGCATTGACCTCTGATAATATATTAGTAACAATTAAGGTTTGTTATGGCAGGCTGACCTTAGGATACAATTTAGTAAGCTCTTTCTTGTTGTCTTTGAAATACTGGAGTCTCCGACTCACTGAAAATTGAGGCGGTCTAATAGACCCCTTGTAAGAAATTTCTGAGGGTCAATTTAAACAGCATATGTTCAGGTATTTGAGTGTCAAAAATGCTGATTTTCAACCCAAACACAAGCCTTTTTCCTCTCTTTTAATTTCTTTCAACATTTTATATGGTATTAGAAATATTCCTATGGGCACAATTGTTATATAGTCTTGTGCTTTAAAATTTTACATGGATAACTTAATTAATTTACAATAATTACAGTCTAATGGTGTTCAAAGCCATGAAATTCATACTATAAGTACATGTACTGGTCTAGAGGACGCATTTTCTGAGGGGAGTCTTATTTAAAAAAAAAATGAATTTTTTGTGACTATATTTCAGCGCAAAAAATTTTTGGTTTGAGGATTGTGCTCAAAGTTTTTATACAATTTATGCTGATGATTTCAAAATGAGAACATTTACTTTGAAAAATAGTGCATAAATGAACTAACTATTTGTTTATCTCAACTCTTTATATCCCTAGATTTTACATCCCTGTGATTTTGTAATTGAGAAAACATTTTAGAAAAAGAAAAAAATGCTTGTGACAAGCAATTTCTTCTTTTTCCTCAGTTATTCTCTTAACCCTTTCCTGGTTGAAACCGAGATTTTACAACCGAGTGATTTTTTTACTTGAGAAAATATTGTGGAAAAAGAAGAAATTGCTTTTAACAAGCAATTTCTTCTTATTCCACAATATTTTCTACCACATAGGATGGTTTCATTTCAAATGGCATCCAGTTTCATTGTCATCTGCAAACTCTTTCAAATTGGACTAGTCTAAAATTCCAAAAACGGGAAAGGGTTAACTTACCAAATGGTTATTTTTTCAATTTCAATCCACTCTGCAAAACCTTTGACTTTAGGCAGATCTAAATTGTTGCAAAACAGACAAAATACCAAGTGTGTAACTCAATCCTCTGTTTGAATGTGAGGGCCAATTCAAGGATCACTGGTCACTCAAGCAAATGACCTCCGACAGGATGTTATATATTCAGATATTAACCTTCGTCATGCTGAACCCAGAATATTCCGGTTTAGACAGGAGGTGTAGATCAAGATTAGCCTGCACTTACGTGCAGTCTGATCTTGGTCTACACCTTCTGCTTGTACTTTTCCTGTCAGAGTTGTTTATGAAATTTATTTTTAAAAGATATATTGATTTTTGAACAACAAGTTCTATCAGTGCTTTCAGCCCTTTGATTTTACAGCATTCAGTAAGGTAATTTATTCAGCATGACAAGGGTTTAACTGTATTCCTTTTACAAAATTCATAGTTTTTGTTACATGTAACAAAACAGTACATGGTCGGTTGGAAACCTAAACATCATAACAGCAGCTTGAATAAGCTGTACTTATAATGTTGGTGGCTAGTCTTTAGTCAGGATGACTCAGAAAGTATGTACAATATGTAATTGGAATTATTGCATTTTGCTTATTGCTAATTTTGAAGTATTTCCATATGATATATTGTATTTCAAAACAGATTTATCGTTAATATAGAAATAGATGAACATGAAAGCAGGGTATGTTTAAAGTTAACCTATCACACTCAGACCTGCTTTTTTTCTAACCTGAAAGGGAAAAAAAAGCTTTATCATTCAGTTCCTGAAAAAAAATTTAGGAAAAACTTATTATCCAAATTTTTCTACAGCAATTTTGCCAACTTAAAATTTTCATCTGTGACTTCTTTGAATTTGGACTAGACTAAAGTTACCATCTGCTTATGGATTAAAAACAACATTAACTGAAAAGTCAAAAAGTCTGGGTTTTACCTTGATCTATGTCTTGACCCAGGGAGCCCGATGCATGATTTTGCTCGACGATAGTCCCATGTACCTGGTGCAAGCAAGCCATCTGCCGACCGACAAGGACGTCTCTCACTAAGATTATGTCTCCTTAAATTATTTGAGCCAGGCATAATTTCAATAAATTCCTTCAGCAATTGAATTACCACTTATTGTCTTGAAGAACACTTTACAGTCACATAGAATTAAACATAAAAATCCATCAAGAAATATAGACTATTTTAGAGTATGCTGAGTTACACAAGAATCTATTAGTATTTGAAATCTTTAAAAAGGTAATATATAATATTAACCCATTCTGACACTACCCCCATTAAGAAAAAATTAGCTATGGATAACATTGTAGCAAGTAATTTCTTTGATATCCACGATTTTTTATACCTTAAAGACAAAGATTTTTTTAATTTCACCAACATTAAATTGTTGTCTGAAACATCTTTAAATTCGGACTAGACTGAAATTGTCGTGCCATAATTGCTTAACTGTAAAAGCTAACAGGTTAGTTTGAAAAAACTCATTGACCTTTTTTAAGGACAAAAAGAAATACATGACTCCAATATTATATGGTCCATTATAATGGCTACCGCTTTCTAACAAGTTTGTACTTGCTATAAAACTATCACTGTCGATACACTATAGATCAAATGTGGATGGCCTTTAAGAAAATGACAACACAAATTACTGTTATTACAATATCCTTCTAATTTATAAGAAAGCACAGGCTAAAACATAAAAGGACGGCCTCTCTGAGCCCAATAGATAATGTATTACATCTTATTTCAAGGAAAAAGAATCTTTAATATTACTACTAGTTGTAAGGTATATTCAAAGCTATCAATAAAAACTCTGCCTTAATTTTGCAGACCTATCATAAAAGAATGCTTGTATAGATTTTTTTTAAATAATCACTTAAAATATCCCAACATCCTTTTCTATTCTATAACTTCAAATTCTTTGGCCAACAACCTATCTTTACTTATTTTTTTGCTAACTGTTTGTATCATCAAATTTCACATTTATTACGTGACGTCCTAAAGGTTTGATCACTTGTTTTAAGTGAATTATTTCCTGAATATGTGGCACAACTACACGCAAATCAAGTCAAATTCGTTGGAAGTTAAAGTACATAAGTCAAGGATATAACAACAAAAATGTCAAGTAGTACTGGAAGCACTTACACCAATAGCTAACTCTCAGTTACAATGAACTTTTTCCTGTCTTCTCTTCTTCTTTTTCCCCTTACCCCTGAGAATTGTCATTTCAAGGATTATTTAATGGGAAATAGCAGCACTTTAAACAATGTTTCAGTCATACAGTGCTCTCAATAAGGACTATTTCAGGAATTGCAAAAATTTCAAGTTTCAATTTCATCAAGTTCTCACAAAATCAAGGATTTCTTTTTCCTGACCCGCAACCATACCACACCCTAAGAATAGATGAAATGAAAACAGATAAAGCCTACAGTACTTTCTTTTCTTTTCTTTGATAAGAGTCCCTCAATTTCATGTCCCTTTGAGTGGAATAATAGAAAACATTGTAGTAAGAGAAGAGATTGTTTCTTGCATTAGTTCCTCCTTTTCCCACAATGGTCCTCTCCTTAAGCAATTTCATTTTTTAACTTTGGGTGGAAACATTTTGCAATCACAAATCTCTCAGGACTTTGACAAATTTTCTAATTTGCAGAATGTAGAAAAATGATTAATTTCAACTGACTCTGGTAAAAGCATAAGGGGTACCACGAATTATTGGATTATTCTATAACCTTCTCTGGCCACATCATAGAGTACCTATGTCTTGAGAATAACTTACGTGAATTAAAGAAACAGTACAGAAAGTAATGAAACTTCTAGCATAGCTGTATCTTGTAAGAAATTCATTGTGTCATTTCTACTAGTAGATGTTTAAAGATAGCACATGTTACGTCAATGAGAAGGGAGAGAACTCTCTAGCAAGATCAATTGGGCAACTTTGATGTTTCTACGAACAGGTGCACATTTTGACACTCTGTTCTGTAACCACCATGAAGCCCGACTTGACATTTCGAGCGAATGAAAACTGGTTCAAATGTAAGTTATATTTATTCAACCCAACAGCAATATATTTGTTGAAGTCTAGTCCAATCATGTCCACAGGCCTACTTGATTTTGGCTCTGCATTTTATCAGTCAAGTGATATCCAAAGAAATCAGCTAAGATTCATTGATGGCTCAGTTAGCTAACCAGCTTTAATTGCGTAAGCCCTCATCCACATTGGTTGTCATGGAGATATTTCGATAAATTGCTTGAGTATCAAAATTTACCTTAGGGTATTTTATTGACTTTTGGCAAGTATATTTGTCAAACCCCCAAAAAACGTCCAGGTGATTAATTCAGGACATTTTTCTATAATCTTGGATGTTAACTTACATCCAGGTCTGATTTTCCGGTCTTTTTTGCCAATTTACTGGATGTTATATAATAATCCTGTTGAAGTCCGCTTATTTAGAGCAACTGTCATAAAAATAAAGCAACAAACGTTATAATCCTCTACACTTTATACTGGTTTTATAGTCCAGCATTATTTACCTGAGACTGAAAGTTAGTTTTCATCGAACATATCAGTCAGTTAAATGTTTTCTGAAAAGATCTTCAAAGTAGTGTCATTGATATATCTTGAGGTATTTTCTGATCTTTTTATACAAATTGATTAATCATAGCCAAACCATAAAAATGTCCTGGTCACAAAATGTAATAAGGCATAAATCAAAAGAGGTTCGGTTGATTAGAGTTAAGGAGTTAACCGATAAACAGACAACAAAGTTGTAGACTGGTCCAAATTGAAAAATATTGCAGATAACAATTTTTTGTTGTTGAAATTTCAAAAATCTGTCTGTTGGGGTGGAAAACATTGTGAATAATGAAGATATTGCTTGTAGCAAGCACATTTCTTTATTTTCCACAGGGTTTTCCAAAATCTAATTCTTTGCAGCTTCAAAAAGCGTCATGATATATGGGAATGGGTTTACCCATTCCCACTTGGTGATGCTTTTAGACCCTCCCAAGTAAAAAGTCTTTTGAAAAAATTGTGGAAAATGTGATACAAAATTGACTAGTCTTAAAATTTTATTATCTAGAAATGGGCTAATTGAAGATACACAATTTACAGAGGATTCTGTAAACACATTAAAAATCAGTGTTAGATTGGTTCATTACATGTAATTTTCAGATAAAACCTAATTAGGAATTGATTTCTAATGGTGTCTCTTTTCCTATTTTAAATGAAATTGAGAGAAAAATTTAAGTAAGTCAGTGAAAAGAAAGCACTTTATCATACGGTTTTGTACTGTTTGCAATAAAAGTTAAAATGAATCCGAGTATTATTTTATGGTGGTTTGTCAAAAAAAGTCGTATAAGGTAATAATCCTTTCCAATGGTAGATAATTTTCATACAAACAGGAAATCAGCCAATATGACCCCCAAGAAAATCCCTAGGATTTTTTCAACATTGATAGAAATGAAGAAATTTCTGTTTGAAAACAATTTACTTCTTTTCAATGATATATTCTTATCTTAAATACAATTTTTTGTTAAAAAAAAAGGTCATGAACTTATAATTAATAATCATATTGCAACTTCTTTCAATTAGGACCAGTCTGAAATTTGTCCTCTTGTAATGGATTAAATTTCATAAATGAAGTCTCAGTTTTTTTATGCAAAGCAGTTTATATTCAAACATTTCAGTCTCTTTAAATACCCCAAAGACCAAAATTTTTAAAACTTTAATCAACTAAAAATGTTGTCTGCAACTTCTTTCAATGGATCAGTCTTATTCACGTGATCAAAAATGAGCATAAAGATGAACTTAATGATAACAATTAGTCTGTAAGTAAAACCAACTGAGTAAACCTCAATTGCTCACACTAACATGGAAACTTCATTTAAAATGGAATACTCTGTAAGAACTGTATAAATTTGGTAAGTGCAATGTAGGACCCCTAGATTAACCCATTACCAGATGGCAAAGTTTTAGACTGGTCTGAATTGAAAGCTTGATTGATTAAATGGGGTTTAACGCCATTTTTAACAGTATTTCAGTCATATCACAGTGGCTGGAGCACCTATCAATGGATTCTGGTATTTCTCACACCAGTACTACCACTACATCCTTTCCTAGCCTCTAGCTGCTATCCCACTTAGGTTTACAATTATCCACCCATTGGTGAGAGAAAAATGTTGGAAAGAATATGTGACGCTGTGAGGATCAAACCCATGACATCCCATGATCTGAATTGGAAAGAATTACAGACGAAAAATTAAGGTTTATGAAATTTTAGATTTTTTCAACTTTTTTGGTAGAAAACATTGTGTAAAATGAAGAAATTGCTTGTTATAAGCAATTTCTTCATTTTACACAAAGATTTCTCAACTGTTTTTCATGAGGGGCATCAAAAAGTGTCACTGTGTGGGAATGGGTTAACCACCTCACCAAATTTCATGTTCAAGCTATCAATAGCTGCTGAAAAAAATGCAATAAAAATATACCACTATACCTGGCAATGTATGAAAATAAACTTAATCATAAAACAGGAATCAGGTAACATGTGGACCTAAATTTGGTAAGCACCATGTAAGACACCTACATGAGCCTCTACACCAAGTTTTAACCCATTCCATCACAAGAAAATTTTAGACTGGTCCAAATTGAAAGAAGCTGCAGACGACAATTTCAGGTTGATTGTATTTTAATTTTTTTCGTCTTTTGGGATAGGAAACATTGTGGATAATGAAGAAATTGCTTGTTACAAGCAATTTCTTCATTGTCCACAATGTTTTCTAAGCCTTTTTCTTGTGGGGCGTAAAAAGGAGGGCTTGAGTTGCTGACAAAAATGCAACCAAAAATAATTGTTGCAGACGGACAGACTGATGGACTGACAGAAGTAAACCATTATACTCCCCTCCAATATAAAGTTAACAGTTGTAATATCTATAAACTATACTAAACACTTTTTTGAAGGATTTGAACTATTGTAAATTACAATCCAAACTTTCAATCTTTAATCCATTACAACTCAAGAAAATTTTAGACTATTCCAAATTGAAAGACATTGCAGACGATATTTTCAAGATGATGAAATTTCAAAAATCACTGCCTTTTGGGAGTAAAAAACACAGTGGATAATGAAGAAATTGCTTGTTAAAAGCAATGCCTTCATTTTTCACAATTTTTTCCAAAGCTTTTTTTCTTTGGGGCGTCATAAAGCGTAATTGTGTGGGAATGGTTTAACAAAAATCACAATTTCTCAGGAAACATTCAACACCAACATAAGGAACTAAATGAGGTCGATTTATAACACTGTAATTCCAAGTAAAAATCTAATTAGAAATTGATTTTTTAATGGCATCAGGTTTTTATCTGAGAGGAAATGAAAGAGAAAATTATCTTCATAATTAATTGGCAGGATCCAAAAGCCTCCAACCTAAGATGAAAAATTGTCACCTTTCATGTAACTTAAAACATTTATGGCGCATTCTGATTTTGTCTACAGTAAAACCCCTCCTTACGACCACCCCGGAAATACGGGCACCCCTCTATTACGACCGAATTTTTACAGAACGGAATTTTTCATTCTTTATTTCAATGGTCGCGAACCCCTCTAAAACGGGCACCCCGCTATTCCGAATTACGACCACTAAATTCAGTACCAACCATAGCTGATACACTATTTTGAACCCCACTAAAACGACCAGTTTTCACACATTGATACCGATCACCCGAATTTCACACTTGATAAGAGCGACACTAATTGAGTACGAATACATTGTAAATACATTATCGAATTTTTGATTATGTGATATCGAACCCTTATTATAATAGGTGTTATGATTAAAATGGCCGATCACTTTTACAAATTATAGTTTGTATTATTTCTAATTGTTATTTGAATGTTTCACAGGTTTTGACTCGAGAAATAAATTCGAAAGTGAAAACGCATCCGAGAAGTTACGATTAGTTTGTTTACGGCGTTCCGAACAATTAATTAGCAATTAAATTTTGATTTCAACGTAATTGATGCTTGGTATTCGCATTACAGAAGATTTGATATCGACAGTTTGTCACTTTGAACCTGTACTTACGAATAAATAATCTAAGGTCGGAGGTTCTTAATCAGATCCAAATGGAGAATAGGGAAAGTAGAACTTGCCGAAGATCGTAAATTTGAAAATGACATTAGATTCCGCTGTAATACATGTTCTTATAGTTTCATTTTTGTATGTAAAGTATTAATACATTCAAATAACGAAAATAAAACAAACATGCATTACTTGACAACAAACGACCAAACCTCAGTAATACGACCACCCCTCTATTGCGACCACTTTCTGAAAGTACCGCAAGTGGTCGTATTAGAGGGGTTTTACTGTACTTTCATATGACTTATATATTTATGGCACATTCTGATTTTGTTACCTTTTATTTTACTTAAAAATTTTTATGGCAAAATCTTTTCATCACTTTTTATGTCACTTTATATGTAACTTAAAATTTCAAGGTAAATTCTGATTTTGTCACCTTTTATGTAAACTTTTATGGCACATTCTGAATTAGTTACCTTATAAATATGCATCTTAAACTTTTATGGAAAATTCTGATTTTGTCACCTTTCATGTAACAAAATGTTTATGGCTCAATCTGATTTTTTCACCTTTCATGTAACTTAAAATGTTTATGTAACATTCTGGTTTTGTCACCTTTTATGTAACTTAAAATGTTTATGGCAAATTCTGGTTTTATCACCTTTTGTGTAACTTAAAACGATACTGGAACATACTTATTTCTTCACCTTTTATGTAACTTGAACCTTTAATGGCACATTCTGGTTTTGTCACCTTTATGAAACTTGAAACATTTATGGCACATTATGGTTTTGTCATCTTTCATGTAACTAAAAGCTTTTATGGCACATTCTGATTTTGTCATATTTCATTTCACTGCAAATTCAAATTCATAAAATAATGTATTACACCCAGGAGTGAATAACAATGTTTGAATGACATTTGTTCTTTCAAACAATGTGTTAAGAAAGTTTCCATAAGAAGCCTCAGAGGGTCAAGGTCATCACATTAATCTGCTTGGAATTGGTCAAGGAATTGTGCTAATAAATTTATTTATTTCAGGTTATATAGGATACATGTAAACTTTTAAAGTCGGGTTTTCATCAGAATAGTTTGGATATGACTTAATAACAAAGACAACTTGTTCGTTCAAATTCATGTTAGATTTTCATGTGAAGACTTTGAGGGCCTTTGTCCTGCCCATTTACACCATTACCACTTAATGAGACTTGAGTTTTATCACTAACTGAAGATGGACAATACTTCGGACTCATACATAGCTTGAAAAGAACACATTAACACTGGGAAAGCTGGTGAAACATGGTAAATACTGAAACAAGAAGGCTAGAATGGCCATAACATCACTAACCTGACTAATTTAAGATGACTGCCCCGCCCTGCCACGCCCCTATTTGGGCTTAAATTAAAATTACGCAAATAATGTTTGAGAAGGGTCACCCAATGAACATTCATGCCAAGTTTTGTTGAAATCTGCCCAGTGGTTACTGAGGAGAAGATGTTTAAAGAATTGTTGACGCCTTCCGACGCACATGATCACAAGAGCTCAACTCAAGCACGTTGTGCTTAGGTGAGCTAAAACAATAACTGAAGTAGGGGGGGAACCTTCTACCAGGAACAGTGTTTGGCAGGAAATCTGCATCAAATTTTGATGAACGAGCAGAGGGCAAAAATGGCACTAATGCATTATGTGACCATATCAACAAAATTGATGGCAAACCTGTCAATGCTGGTGTTCTGTCAAAATAATGTTTTTGAAAAGACATGATAATACCATCATGATAATTAAATAGTAAAGGATGTCTCATGATTGCTTCAAAAGAAATAATATTAAAATAAAATAAAAAAACGGGTAAACGTGTTAAGAAGAAAAATCTGTGGATCAGAATTTATCCTTTCAGTCACTGTTAAGACGAGACCTGTGGGTTTTGAGCATCTAAGCTCTTATCAAGATGTTGAAAAGAGTGAAGTATTTTGAGATTAAAGAAATACAAAGTTATCAAAATTTGACCTTTGACCATCTGCTCTGACCTTAACATTATGAGAAATAAGGGAAGTAATCTTTGGGAGTGAAATGTAAAGCATGAGTGATTTACCTTAGTTACTTTCAAATCGACGCTCACTGACAGCCCTGGAGACAGCTAGTCTAATCACTGCTGTTAACCTTAATATCATGCTGAATATAATCCTTATCAAAATGCACATTAAATCAAAGGCCTGAAAGCACTGGAAGTACTAGTTACGGCTCAAAAATTATTTTGAAAATTAAATTTATAAACATCTCTGTGTTGAAAGAGTCAAACAGGAGGTGTAGACTAAGATCAGACTGCACTTATGCGCAGGCTGATCTTTATCTAAACCCTCTGCAAAAGCAGGAATATTCCAGGTTCAGCATGACAAGGGTTAATTTCAAGAAACGATTTCAATTTTTTATGATTTCTCTATAAACCATGTAATAAAACGCCAGAGGAGCTAAAACGGCTCCACTTTATGTTTTCTTTGGATCATTTAGTCTCTGAAAACAGCTATACAATAACGAAGTTGTTAGCAAGAGATGTGCATGCTTGATTAGAAATAAGTAATCCATGTAAAACATGTCCATTTAGTTTATGGCAGGGCTAATTACTGGCTAATGCAGCCTTTTTCTCTCCAATAACTCAATGATCTTTGAACAAATAACTTTCCCCTACAAGAAAATTGGGGGCGGAATTGACTTCTGAAAGCTTTATCACCTCATTGTTTGTGTTTCATAAGACTGTAATACTAGAATGGATGTCCAAGGGCAAATTTGGCCTTGACCCATTACTAGATGGCAAAATTTTGGACTTGTCCAAACTGAAAGGAGTTGCAGACGATATTTTAAGTTAATGAAATGTTAGATCTTTTCAACTTTCTTGGTAGACAATGGGTTAAAGCATTTTGCCCTTGAATGATAACCTTGACGAGACATGATAAAATGTTCAGACAACAAAACTAAATTGAGATTTGTCCAAATTGACGATTTCAAGTTGATGATGTTTTGAAAGTCTCTTTATGGAAAATAAAAAAGTGTCTGTATAAGCAATTTCTTTTCTTTCTACAATGTTTTCCCAAGTTTGTTTCTTGATGGGGCGTAATAAAGTGGAATTGTGTGAGAATGGGTTAAATGAATATAGGAGATATAATATTGGCAAAAATTTGACCTGAATATTATGAACATATTTAAACAATAGTGCCATTTCTACTCTGATAGAGAATATGAGCACTAAATTGTTTCAAAATCATTTATTCCTTTACAAATGAAAACATTATGATCTAAAAAAAATCACCTCTAAGCTTATAAATGTAGGACAACTGGGTACAGTTGCTTTAAAATCCCTCTATAAGTGCTGTGGACAGATCCAACATGAGGGCCAAAATGGCCCTGAATCACTCAACCAATTTAATTTTTTTTCATTAATTCCCGCAGGCAGACAGGATTGTTGGGGACAATGTGCTAAACTTATGTTACCAGAGTTGAGTGAGTTAACACCCGTCCAGATCTGTCCAATTTGATGTTTCATGATTGTAGATCAAATACCGCTTAGAGCTAATTTTCAGGAAAAAAGTTCCTCAATCAACATTTGATAAGTGACTTTAAAACTTTTGGATTAATTCTTACTTTGGTTTGGGTCAACATTTGTGTAAGTCTGATGATGGCCTTCAAGCTTTACAAGGGTAACACACATCTTCGGATTGGATGCACAAATTTGCGGACATTCTAATAGCATTATGTCCTCCTTATACATTGTAGTAGGTAAAAACAGAGAAGTTATTAACCCATTACCAGACTGCAAAATCTAAGACTGGTCCAACTTGGTTGCAGACGACAATTCAAAGTTTATGAAATTTAAGATATTTTCATTTGTCTGGGTTTGAAACATTTTGAACAAGGTGCCAAACTGTCACAAGATACGCCCGTCACACTGTTTAATATTAACTGGGGATTTGAATAGAACAGGTTATTTTGAATAAATATTTTTTTGTCAAACAAAGTATGAAAAACAACAAAGGGCAATAACTCAAAAAATAGGCTAGGTAGAGTTAAGGTTCTTCACACTGCACTCCCACTTGGTGAGCTCTATCCATCCATGAAATTTCATGATTCTAGCTATTATACTTTTAGAGATATATTCCGGACAAGATTCAAGTATGAAAAACAACAAAGGGCAATAACTAAAAAATAGGCCAGGTAGAGTTATGGTTCTTGTGCCCTGCATTCCTACTTGGTGAGCTATATCCATCCATGATATTTCATGATTCTAGCTATTATACTTTTAGAGATATACTCTGGACAAGATTCAAGTCTGAAAAACAACAAATGGCAATAACTCAAAAAATAGGCCAGGTAGAGTTATGCTTCTTTTGCACTGCAACCCCCCTTGGTGAGATCTATAAACCCATGAAGTTTCATGATCCTAGCTATAATACTTTTAGAGATAAACTCCAGACAAGATTCAAGTATGAAAAACAACAAAGGGCAATAACTCAAAAAATAGGCCAGGTAGAGTTATGGTTTTTGTACACTGCACTTCCACATGGTGAGCCCTATCCATCCATAAAATTTCATGATTCTAGCTATTATACTTTAAGAGATATACTCCGGACAAGATTCAAGTATGAAAAACAACAAAGGACAATAACTCAAAAAATATGCTAGGTAGAGTTAAGGTTCTTCACACTGCACTCCCACTTGGTGAGCTCTATCCATCCATGAAATTTCATGATTCTAGCTATTATACTTTTAGAGATATACTCCGGACAAGATTCAAGTATGAAAAACAACAAAGGGCAATAACTAAAAAAATAGGCCAGGTAGAGTTATGGTTCTTGTACACTGCACTCCCACTTGGTTAGCTCTATCCATCCATGAAATTTCATGATTCTAGCTATTATACTTTTAGAGATATACTCCGGACAAGATTCAAGAATGAAAAACAACAAAGGGCAATAACTCAAAAAATAGGCCAGGTAGAGTTATGGTTCTTGTGCACTGCACTCCCCCTTGGTGAGATCTATAAACCCATGAAGTTTCATGATCCTAGCTATAATACTTTTAGAGATAAACTCCAGACAAGATTCAAGTATGAAAAACAACAAAGGGCAATAACTCAAAAAATATGCCAGGTAGAGTTGTGGTTCTTGTACACTGCACTCCCCCTTGGTGAGCTCTATCCATCCATGAAATTTCATGATTCTAGCTATTATACTTTTAGAGATATACTCCGGACAAGATTCAAGTATGAAAAACAACAAAGGGCAATAACTCAAAAAATAGACCAGGTAGAGTTATGGTTCTTGTGCACTGCACTCCCACTTGGTGAGATCTATACACCCATGAAGTTTCATGATCCTAGCTATAATACTTTCAGAGATATACTCCGGACAAGATTCAAGTATGAAAAACAACAAAGGGCAATAACTCAGAATAAGCCAGGTAGAGTTATGGTTATTGCACACTGCACTCCGTATTGATGAGAAGAATATAACTGCCAAGTTTAAAGTCAATCGGACTTACGGTGACAGAGTTATGTCCCGGACAAAGAAGTGGACACAGCCCGGACAACCGGACGCCCGGACGACCGGACGCCCGGACGACCGGACGACCGGACGCCCGGACACCACGGGTGATCCCATAATACGTCCCGTCCTCGACGGGCGTATAAAAATGAAGAAATTGCTTGGTTCAAGTAATTTCTTCACTTTTTGCAATGTTTTCCCAACTGTTTTTCTTGAGAAGCATAAAAAGATGACATTGTGTAGGAATGTGTTAAAGAGAAGATATCTTAAAAATCACACTGGTCATCTGATGACCTCAAATCAACATGCACCTGTCTTATATATGGCCAGTTGAATGTCTCCAAATTATTTTTACACTAAATTTGTCCTGTACTGTTTATGGTTCAGAAACAACATAGAAATGTATTTTCAAGATGAAAAGAATTTTCCAGCTCTAAAGTTTGCATTATACAGCCGATCTTAAAACCAGACAGTGCAAAGAAACCTAGGATAAAGTCCAAGTAAAACACTGATAGGGACCAATGTATTTCTGGAGAGTATTTAAGAGAGATAACCCAAGAATGTCCCTCATTCAAAGAGGTTGCAGATGCCACTTTTAGTTGATAGAATTGAGAATATAATACTGTTATATCTGTCATTCTTGTCACAAGCAATTTCTTTATTTCCCACATTATATAATCTTCATCAAAACCTCTTCTTATAAAAAAGGCGTTGTGTGGCAATAGGTTAATCAAGCTTTCAAACCTGTTCCAATTCAATCCTACTTTTTTATGATCATAAAAAAACCTTAATGCAATCCCTCACAATGGCGCATTTTGACGCCCTTCAAGAAAAACAATTGGGAAAACATTGCGTAATATGAAGAAATTTCTTCCTTTTCCACACAGTTTTCTTCCAAGAAAGTTGAAAAATCTATTATTTTGTTACCTTAGTATTGTAATCTGCAACTCCTTTCAGTTTAGACCAGTCAAAATTTATGTCATCTGGTAATGGGTTAAAACTATTGCAGAAATTGAAAAAGTTGCTATTGCTTTCTTCATTTCTAACAATGTTTTCTTCTCTGAAAGATTATATTCATTTCATCTGCAGCTTCTTTCAATTTTGACCAGTCTAAGAGTCTTCATTAGTCACAATGACTTAAGAAGCTTTTTCTCTTTAGGGGCTTTTAAAAATGGTGATTGTGTGGGGAACGGATTTCAGGTAAATGATAAAATTACTTACTTGTAACTCTTGAGTGTGAGGGAGGCATCACACCTGTAAAGAGACAAAGACATACCTAAAACAATTGATAATAAGTGACATTTTCTGATGAAGGTTGAGCTTAGAAGAAAATCACTAGATGTGTTTGTGAAAGACCATGACTTCATAACAGCCATTATTTGACATTGATAAGTAACCTTGACTAAAGCGGATGCATTGACCTTACAACCAACTGATGCCTATCAATCAATTGCAAATATGAGCAACTTTGTTTAAATAAGAGCAAAATGTTGTGGTTTAACCCTTTCCTGGTTAATCCCTGGATTTTACGTCCCTGGGTTTTTATACTTGAGAAAATATTGTGGGAAAAGAAGAAATTGCTTGTAACAAGCAATTTCTTCTTTTCTCACAATATTTTCTACCCTGTAGGTTGGTAACTTTTCAAATTGTACTCACTTTTAATTGTCGTCTGCAACTTCTTTGAATTTGGACAAGTCTAAAATTTTGAAAAACAGGAAGGGTTAAGTAAAGTTTTCAAAATTTGTGACCTTGATAAGTGACCTTGATGGATGACCCTGATCTTACAATCAACTGATGCCAATCAATGAAAGAAATCTATATCCCAAATATGAGCGTATGTACCTGCAACAGTGTTTGAGTAAGAGCAAAATGCTAACATTTTGCGTTACTTACGACTCACAGACAGATGGATAGACAGACACCAGTTAAACAAGCATACCCCCTGATCCTACAGGTGTTGGAGGCAGAAAAATATTTTGAATTCAATCTATACTCTGATTTTATTGTTCCTAATCTCAAAGAGTGGTTACCTAGATGGTTAATTCAGATTCTAACAAATACAGTTATCTCCCTTTCACAACAAATCTTGAGTGTGTGTATTTCAATTATTTAACAGACATGTTCTTGCATGAATCTGCTTATGGTTCAACACCTTAAAATCTTAGATTATTTTTTCAACATTCTGGATAGAAAGCCTTTTGTAAATTGAAGAAATTGCTCGGATATAATCCAAGGGATATGACATGAACAAACTTTGTAGAAGTTCCCTAGAAGATTCTAGAAACAAAATATTAATTTCTAAGCTTTCTGGTTCCAGATATTAAGATTTACCAAGACATACCTGCCAAGTTTCATCTAGAATTGCCTTAAAGTTTGAGAGGGATAGATGCTTTTTTACGTATCTCCAAGAAAGAGCTTTCAAAACAATGTGGAAAATGAGGAAATTGCTTATGAAAAACAATTTCTTTAATGTCCATGCTGTTTTCTACCCTACAAAACAAATACCGTATTTTCTAAAATCTGCCAACTTGAAATTGTTGGTTGCAACTTCTTTCAATTTGAACCAATCTAAGATTTTGTCATGTTACAATGGGTTAACCCATTCCCACACAGTGACGCCTTCAGACGCCCCTCAGGGAAAAAAACTTGGAAAACATTGTGTAAAATGAAGAAATTGCTTGTAGCAAGCAATTTCTTCATTTTACGCAATGTTTTCTACCCAAAAGTTGAAAAAAATCCAAATTTCATTATCTTTATATTGTCGTCTGCAACTCCTTTCAATTTGGACTGGTCTAAAATTCTGTCATGTGTGAATGGGTTAAAGAAAATGTCAACTGATGCACACCAGCTTTGATAAGTTGATTATCCTTTAACCCATTACCAGATGGCAAAATTTTACATAGGTCCAAATTGAAAGGAGTTGAAGACGACAATATAAAGTTAATGAAATTTTAAATATTTTCAACTTTCTGGGTAAAAAACATTGGTTAAAATGAAGAAATTGCTTGTATCAAGCAATTTCTTTATCTTTACACAATGTTTCCCAATTGTTTTTCTTGGGGGCGTCGAAAGGCTTCACTGTGTGGGAATGGGTTAATCAAGGTCATTGATTCACACCTATATGTTTTCTGTTATTTCCCACACCTGAGAACAATTACAGAGGTGGCCATCAATCAAAATAATGATAGACAAATCAAATTATTAATTTTGATCGTAGGTAAACTTTGAACTCCAACATTGGCCGACATTTATGTTAAGTATTTTTGTTGATTTGGTGACCTAAACATCGTAACTACAGCTTATCTACAATGTATAGGCCACTAACTAATCATTTTACTCTTTGTTACACAATACTGGCCATAAATGTTGCAAAACAACGCTGTTCAATATTTTAGAGAACTTTCGATTAACCAGTTGTGATCTGAGATACCATCAGCTTATCCAACTCTACTTATTATTTGCAACAGAGCAACAATATGGGCAGAAAATTAGACTGATTGATTGAATGGGGTTTAGCACCACTTTTAACAGTATTTCAATCATATTGCGGAGGCTGGAGCGCTTAACCATAGACATGTGTATTGCTCACACATGTACTACCACTACATCCTTTCCAAGTCTCCAGCTGCTCATCCCACAGAGGTTAACAATTATCAATACCCATTTGTGGGAGACAATTGTCAGAGAGGATATCGATATTCCCCACGACTAGGGATAGAACCATTGGGACCCCTTGACTGTCAGTCCTATTTGACCCATGAATAGTCATTGAAACATTAATTTTCATTAGCAGTTTGCAGGTATGTTTCATTTCCTTTAATAATAATTCAAGGGTTAATTTTGATACTTTTCTATGTGTCGATACTTTGAGCAATCTGGTGATTCACCATTGAATTGGTCTCTTAAAGGTCAAATTCAAAGAAATTTTTATATTGTCTTTTCATTCATTATTTTTCAAGTATATGGTGTTAATTTAACACACAAACAATATTTTCGCGATTGCAGACCGTGCACATGTACAAAAACCAATTCGAAATGTCAAGATTTAATACTGCCCCAAAACAGCGCATCGCTTACTTCCCCTGTACATTCCCCAAACTGCTTATCTCCCCTGCATTTGTGACGTCATAGTAGAAGCTATCTGTTTTACATGTCCAATGGTTGCTGTACTAAATACAGGCGATAATACGTAAAAAATCGATTTTAAAGGAGAATAATGACGATCTGTGCCGCTTACGGTTGTAATGTTGAATCGGGGACTCAGAGGATCAGCATTTTTACGTTTCCGATTGATTTTAAAAGAAAAAAGTTGTGAATTCATAGCGGACAGCAGTGACAAATTTTGAGCCACCGAGTCATGCAAAGCTTTGTGTGAGACACTTTAATTCCAAGTTTTTGATCAGCCCGAAACTAGCAAATGACGCTGTTTTTAAGAACTTTCGACTCCGATTGAAACCTGACGCCGTGCCAACAATCTTGATCTCGGAGAACCGACGGGAAGAAGAACCGACATGCAGAACATCAGCTAGGGCAATTTCGAGGAAGAAGCTGCAACAGCGGTTAGATCAATTTGGTGAACAAATTGATATCTCGGCCATGTGGGGGTTGGGATTATATAAAACAATGAAAAAATCACATTATGAACCGATTTTTCGTGAGACAGCAGAACTGAAAGGGTTCCCATTTTGTTCATCTCGGATATTGTCCTTCTAATATATTGACCAAACGAGACTTTAAATAGAGGAGTATACCGACCTATCAAATAATTCATTCAGCCCTGACCTGAGCTTATCAACTCCGACATTGGTTGCCATTTTTGTTTACCTTTATTTTTTATTATTTTTGATTTGGCGGCTTAAACATTGTAACTACAGCCTTTTCAAGCTGTAGTTACCACGTTTAGGTCATCAACCAACCATTTTACTTTTTTGTTACATGCTACTTGGCATAAATTTTGCAAAAGAACGCTGTTAAAAATCAAAGCGGAACTTCCTGTTGGAGTTCATGAGCGGAGACTATGAAGTAAAGGGCAGGCCAGCCTTTGGTCAATTTTGACATATTCACGAAAAATTTGTGGCAAAATGAGAAATTAATAATTATAAGTCATTTCCCCTTATTCTCACCATTTTCTCCTCTAGTCATACTCTCATTTTTCATTGATCCCATTCCAAAATGACACAATTTTAGACTAGTGCAAATTGAGAGGTGCTTTGAATTTAATTGCTGTTATCAACTACTTAGACCTGTGTTTATTATTGATATGAACATATTTCCCTCATAAACATACTGTTTATCTAGAATTCCAACAAATTTTCAAAATGTTCCTTTTACATGGTTGTTAGAAGGCATTTCCTTTTTTTTATTACCAAAAAATCCATTTAGACACATTAAGGGGTCGACACTAACAGTGTTCCAGGATCCCTTAAAATTGGAAGGCTATTCCAGGCTAGAGATTCCATTAGGATCCTTCAATATTTCTCCAGTACAATAGATCTTAAGGTATCAACTAATGCTCCTGATTTTTCGTTTGCTTGCCTTTGTAGAAAACATTGTGGATAATGAAGAAATTGCTTGTACCAAGCGATTTCTTCATTTCCCACAATCTTTTTTTGAATTGTTTTTTAAAGTTGGGCTTAGATGGACAGGATTGCGTATGAATGAGTTATTACTGGGCAAAAAATTTTAAGATCAAATTAAAGAAAAGTGGTTTTTTTTATTGAAAGAGGTTGCAGATGACAACTTAATTTGTGCCAAAATTGAATAATTATCGTAAATAGGCTTCAAAAATTTCAGAAAATTTGCTATTGCTAGTCACAAGCAATTTCTCCTTTTCCCCCAATATTTGTCACAACTTTCTCCTACTGTGAGTAAAAATAGAGGATTTAGTTGTAATGAGTTAAAAGGAGGTACAGATAATTGAACAGAAAATAGTGGCTATCATTAAGTTCAATTTTTTTCAAATATCATAATAGTCACTAGCGGAAAGACAAGCTACTGATTGCTTGGTAAAGGGTAAACTTAGGCCATGGTCATGTCTTAATTAGTGTTTTAAACAATACAGGAAATAATTACATAATATATGCATATCCCATCCTTTCATGTTAGACAAACTAGTGATGTATATGGCACCCTTGATTTTCACCCGTGATCTATGTTTATTCCAAGGACTGTATAACTCCTTGTTAAAGTCCTTATTATTCTATTGCAACTTACTATGACTTTGGAAATAAGCTAAGATGATACTGGAAAAGGTCATAATTTATGTCATGTATGAATTAATCTTAATTTTTTTATAACATAGCAGAAAACATTTCCTTGGCAGAAAACATTGTGGGAAATGAAGAAATTGGTTGCAACAAGAAACTTCCAAATTTTCAACAATTTTAATCAAAGCCATTTCTTGAGGTGTATCATAAAATGGTTTATAATGGATTTAAAGAATTGAATGGTTGACAACCAGAATTTCTTTCTTTCAATAGTCCACAGAGGGAATCATGTCTCTGATAGCAGTCACCACATATGAAGGAATCACTTTCCTCGCTCCTTTCGCAATCGTCTAGAGGCCATGTGTCTGTGTAGCCTAGAATAAAAAAATGTAAAGAGATCTTAGCTTTTAAACCAAAATTTTTTTGGTGATGTTTAACTTAATGATAGACAACAGAGTTGGGAATGGTCCAAATTCAAAAAGTAGCAGATGACAATATAAAGTTGATGATCTTTACAGGCTTTGTCTTACATACGACAGAATCAAGTAACAAGCATTTTCTTCTTTTTCTACAGTGTTTCCAAGATGGTTGGTTGGTGATCTAAATTGTAACTACAGACTGAATTAGCTGCAGTTACAATGTCAAGGTCCACAAACCAAGAAAAATGCCTAAAAGATGTCCAAAATTGCAGTCCAAAGTTCACTTTTGGTCTAAATGAATGAATTGATTGTAAAAAAAATCTTTGACAGCTGACAATTGGTAAATCACTGAATTTTAAGAGTTTAAGTGTTGAATGGGGTAGTAAACTTTGTATAAGGACAAATTGCATGTTACAAGCAATTACTCCTTTTCCCACTATTTTTTGCAAACTACATTGCTTCAGTATGTCAGAACATTGGATTGTGTGGTAATGGGGTAAGTTTCCTTGCCTTAACCCTTTTCTGTTCAATCCCTGATTTTACATCCCTGTAAATTTATGAATAAGAAACATTGTAGAAAAAGAAGAAATTGCTTATATAAAACAATTTCTTCTTTTTCCACAATATTTCAAATCCCACTGAATGCTTACTTTCAACTAGAATCCACTTTGAATTTTCGTCTGCAAGTCCTTTGAAATTGGACGGGTCTAAATTTTTAGAAAACAGGAAAGGGTTATTAACAATGTAGGTCATTTATGAAAAATAATTTAGCACTATAACAAAACAATATTTTACTTACTCATGAATTCTTTGGTTTTCCTCAAGTGGGCCTGTCTGTAGCGAATGGTCATAGTAGGTAACTCCCAATACATGAATGTTCAGACAATTCACCCGGAATGCAATGTGATCTGTTATGCGTGTCAATCCTGCTTCATCCTTCCCATCTATACTGTTTGTTGTCTTGCAGCACTTGGATTCTGTCACAGTTGGCATATTCACACAAATCTTGCACTGGCACCTGTGAAATTGAATTATTTATTATAATTTTCATATTTGAGAATGACTTACTGTCCATATTTACGGAGAGTAAACAAACGTTACTGTAACTTTTCTGATGGGGGCACAATTGTAAACCATATACCAAGAACTGTTTTCAAACATTGGACAATGTAGTACTGATTCAAGCAACCAAAACCATTTGAGCCAGTGTTAGACATTTGCATATAATCCTGTCCGATCAGACTTCACTTTGCACCTAGTAGATAGCTACAGACTGAAAGTTTCTTATGACAGCCAGATAATCATCTAATGCACTATTTGGACAATAAGACTGGGAATGTCATGCACATAATTTCTTATTCTCGTCTTAAATTTACAAACGAGATGTTTGATCGTAAATTTTTGGTAGAAGAAAATTCAGAGGAGTTTTTGTTACAGTGTTAATAGTCCAGGGATAATTCAAAAGGGGTCTCACTCGCAAACGTCACTTCATTGGGATCTTCATTTAAATTCGTTGTTCAAGTCAGATTCAAACGTTCAAAAAGGGAGTAAATTAAATTTGTTACGATTCTTATATTTATAAAGGGCAATATTCGCCGCAAATATTGATCACTCACCATGTTGACACCTCAGGAACATAATCGTCAAAATCGGGGAAAAAAGAAAGACGAAGAATATAATCATCACTATCCTCCGATTCCGTAGCAATTGCCCTTCAAACTGGTTCATACACATATGGCCTTAAAGTACCAGAAACATCCATTTCTTCTTCGGGAATATTGCTCAAATCGCTGTCATACTCTACGTCCATTTTTTAATAAACTTCTACTATGACGTCACAATTCAGGGGAGTTAAGCATATGTATCCAATAGGTAAGGGACATAAGCGATGCCGTAAAAATGAAAAGGTAAAAATAAAAACTCAAATAAAGTGTTTTTGAAACAATCTCAAGAAAAATCAATGAATATCAATGCACATGTTTATTAATGGAATTTTGAAAATTTGAATTATGTTACCCCTATGGATTTGCCCTTTAACCATTGTCATGCTGATCCTCGAAAATTCCTGATTTTGCAGTAGGTATAGTTAAAGATCAGTCTGCACATAAATGTAGTCTGATCTTAGTCTACACCTTCTGTCTGTCTCCTTTAACCCAGTTGTTTATAGCATTAATTCTAAAAATGATATTGACTCTTAACCAATTACCAGACGGCAAAATTTTAGATTGGTCCAAATGAAAAGGAGTTACAGACTACGATTTAAACTTTTTGAAATTTTAGATGATTTTCCTGGGTGGAAAACATTGTTGAAAATGAAGAAATTGCATGTTACAGGCAATTTCTTCATTTTCCACAATGTTTATTCCAATTGTTTTTCTTAAGGGGCGTCAATAAGCATCATTGTATTGGAATGGGTTAACTTAAATGCTCCAAGTGCTTCTGTTTTAATACAAATTTTGCTAAGGTTTTTATTCAGCATAACATAAGGATTAAGATTCAAAAAAGAGAAATAATTCTTGTGAAAAATGAGTATACAAACTTGATAGGTTTTTGCTGGTGCAACAGAATCTAACAGAAGCCAGTTTACCACAGAGCAATTTGTATGACATTTGACAGTAAAACAAAGCATTCCAGAACCCCGCCTTATCAGCAATTATCATTATTTCCCATTTCCTTGCTATTATCTTCAATTTATGACTGTCATCACAAAGTTAACCCATTACAAGATGGCAAAATTATAGACTGGCCCAAATAAAAGGAAGTTGCAGCTGACAGGTATCAAGTGACCTTGTGATCTTGTCACATGACCTTTACCTTAGTATCAATGAGATCCATCATCATGCCAAATAAGAGCATTTTATGTTGGAAAGATTTTAAGTAACTATAAATGTTATTCTTTTGTTAAATCAGACAAACAGTATACCACCAACTTTTAGGTGAGGGAGCATAACAAACAGAAGGGATTGATTGAATGCAGTTTAAAGCCACTTTTACAGTATTTCAGTCTATCGCGGAGGCTAGAGCACCTAAAACAGAAGGGAAGTGCCAAGTATAAATTTCAATTTGTGGTGTTGGCAAAGAATTTAATTTATTCATTTTTTATCATAAAGGGTGCATTATTCATATAACATGTAACATTTCCTACAAAAGCAACAAATAAATGAAATAGTAAACACTTTTTTTTTTTGCCAATTACCAAGAATTATCAAGATTTCAGACTGGTCCAAAAATCAAAGAGCCTGCAGCTGACAATTTCAAATATCACTGTCTCTCTGGGTATATAACAATGTGGAAAATCAATGTTGTTTCCTGAACCTTTTTCTTGAGGGGCATCAAAGAGCAGGATTATGTTGTAATGAGTTAATCAGTAATTTATTGGTTGGCGACTAAAATCTCATAACTACAGCTTATTGAAGGTATTTTTGGGCATTTTGGATTAATTCACTGACAAATTTATTGACTGTGTCAAACTGATCAACCAATTCCCTGGGTTTAAAATTTCGTCATATGGTAATGGGTTAATTCTATATTGATAGGTAAAGTAGTTGGCTATAATAATCCATTTTAGAAAGAAAATACCCCACACAGTTTTAAAAATTTGCAGCCAGAATTGACTGGCCTGCTTGACTCAGAGCTGTTCCCTGGATCTTCAAATATTGCAGAGCTGACAGAATATTATGATTTTCTGATTCAACCATTTTTTGCATAATCTGTGTTTCTATGTAATCACAGGATTTAATCATGAATGATTTATCATAGATTATAATCAACTCTTGTCATGTTGAATTGAATTCTTGTTCAGAATAGCATTTAAATCAAAGGGCTGAAAGCACTAAAAGCCCCTAATTGAAGGTCAATATTTCTTTTAAATTCGCTTTATAAATATTTCTAGCCTAAAAGGACAAACAGGTGGTGAAAGATTAACATCTAGGCCATGTAGAAATTTTCCTGGTTTGACACAATGCTGTTATGACAATTTGGAAAAGAAAAAGGTTGAATTATTTAATGAGTTATTTGATTTATTGAGCTAAACTTGGAGACACCTGGTGAAAACATGCATACTTTTAAATCTATCATTGGTTACGTCTTGATATTTCAATGGAAGTGCACACTGTTACTGCTTTTGCACATCAAATGCAAAATACAGAAATTTTATAATACAACGAAAAGGTATTAACATCTGAAATCCATTTAAAACAGAGGAGTTAGTTCTTACAAAAAGGCAATATCTGAACTAAGAAATCAACTTGATTATAAAATGAAATATCGTTTTTAAGACATATTGTTAGGAGCTACATAAATTTTGTTGGACTATAAACAACTTTTTATTTGTGGATTTACTGAATTTCAAAGTATTGGCAGTCCAGAAAGAACTCATACTCACTATCATCTATTTTACATTTTCAACCTTATTCCCAACATCAAATCACCTAAGTTCACCAAGATGTTCTAAAAAATTAAATATTTGAACAAAGATTAAAATTTGTGGGTCAAAGTTTCTTTTGAAAATTAACCTCATTAACAAGTCTTGTTTGGAAGAGACTCACAGGTGGTCGGTGCAATAAGATCAGACTGTACATATTCACAAGATGATCTTTGTCAATACCTCCTACAAAAACATAACTATTTCGGGTTCAGCACCAAATGGGTTAATGATTATTTACAAATAACCCAACAGATACTTTCTGATAGAAAAAGAATCAATCATCTGTGCACCAGATAGAATAGCAAGTGAACCATAAGAGATGCTCAAAGTAAGACTGTTTAATCAATCATTTCAAAGAAGATTTATATTTGTACTAATATTGAGAAAAGTGACCGTCTGCATATCTCATATTAAGTCTCCTTGCTCACCAACAAACTATTGAACTCACAGCTGTAAAAACCTATTCCCATATGATAAAATTTTAGACCAGTCAAAATTCAAAGAAAATATAAACTGCTGCAGACGATAATTTTAAGTTGATGAAATCCTTAAAATCTTTGTATTTTTGGTAAGAAATCATTGTGGATAATGAAGAAATTGCTTGTGACAAGCAATTTCTTCATTTTCCTGAATGTTTTCCGAATGTGGGATGTCAAAAGAGGGGCTTTTAAAATCGTTATTGTGTGGGCATTGGAAAACTATCATCTAGAAATTTAAAACCATTGTTGTTGGGTTTTTTTTAGGGTAAAACAAATAGTTGTGAATGAAGAAATTGTTTGTTACAAGCAATTTCTTCATTTTACACAATGTTTTCACTATTGTTTGTCTTGAGGGGCATCCAAAAGCCTCATAATTTGAGATAAAGGAAACATTGGGATACCAGAGTTTTTCTGTCAAGGCATTATAAATCAGCACAGTTGGGGGCATGTCATTATTAACTCTCATTCACAGAGTCCAGGGTTCAATCCCTGGTCCTTGCAAGTATCCTTCCCATCATCAGTCTCCAACAATGGGTTGATTATCGTAAACCTAAGTGGGATGAGCATCTAAGGCTGGGAAAGGATGTAATGGTATTACTGATGTGAGAAGTACCAGGAAATCCAAGGTTAAGTGCTCCAGCCACTGCAATATGACTGAGATACTGTTAAAATTGGCGTTAAACCCTATTCAATCAATGGATCAATTGACAGAAAATCATTACTTATAAACTTGTCATCTGCAACATCTTTGAGTTTAGATCAGACTAAAATTGTGTTGTCTGGTAATGTGTAAATTGACAAACCTCTTACTTACTCATCCATATTCATTTCCGCTGATCCAACCCCCAACGTCACAGATTTAGATTTTGAGATTATCATGTCCATTTTTATCCAAATTATATCGTCCAATTGACACAATTCTACCAAATTATTCCATTTCACATCATTTGGTATTTTCATAAAGCCTTTCACCTTTTCCCACGCAATGAGGATTTTGGATACCTCTCAAGAACAATTGGGAAAACATTGTGTAAAATGAAGAAATTGCTTGTACAAGCAATTTCTTCATTTTACACAATGTTTTTTACCTAGAAAGTCGAAAAATCAGAAATTTCATAGATTTTGAACTGTCGTCTGCAACTCATTTCGTTTTAGACAAGTCTTAAATTTTACTGTTTGGTAATGGGTTAAATTGAAAACAAGACTTCAAGATATATCCTTTGATTATGTAACAGTTACTCTCTAAAAAAGCATATATTCCAAGTTTCAAGTGAATGCCTCTAATAATACCAAAGGTATCGCAAATCAAAAACAATTTCAATGATGCAGACAACTATATACATAATTATTAAGATTTCAACCAAAATGGAGAAACAAGCATTTTTTTTCATTTATTTTCAATGTTAACCATGGCTGTTTTTCTTCAGCAAGTTAAAATGTGGTATTGAGTCCATGGTATTAGTTTAAAAGTGAACCACATATGAGCAAATGGTTATTCCAGTGCAGAAACAAATAAATGCCTAACAATCTGAAGCGCAACATATCTATTACCAAAACAATGCACTTTATATATAGCTTGTTAAAACCAATAAAGTTTCATTGCATGAAATTTCGGTTCCTGGTCAAGATGAGCTTGCAGCAGCTATGTAGGGAAGCGCTTAACGAATTTCCTCCAAGTGGCGCTTTTGAATACCCCTCTTGGAAAGCAATGTTTTCTACCCAGAAAATTGAAAATTTCATAACAATTATATTACTTTTTTAAGAAAGTCATTAAAAGCTCCTAAATGTCCACAATAATCAAATTACAATCAGCACAAATTGTAAGCTTAACCACTTCAAATGATCAGATACGTTTTAAAAATACTCCACATAAAACAAGTCACATCAAACTTAATGAAGATGAACTACTTGTTTTGCTTCCTCTGCGAAACATTTTGTACAGATTTATATATCGGCCTCAACTCTAAACTTGGTATACCATATTTCTCCTAATAAAAACTGCATGAGGCAACTGAAAACACAGATTAGAAGTTGTTTTGTATCTTGTTCTCATAGAATTGACGAATCACTAGCAGCACTTACTGGATTGAAGAAGCAGTAATTATCATGTCTAAGTCTTCAAACCAACACAGTTGGTTAATATAAATGTTGATCAATGTCTGAGTTCAAGGTTCACATTCAGTCCTAAAGTATGATTTGATTGGTCTCTCTATTTTTGATTGACAGCTGTAATTTGTCAATTATCTACTAAAGGATAATCTGTCTTTGTTATGTATGGTTCACAGGAGTGTTTATTAGGAGGAATGTACTATATTCAAGTTAGAGGGGTTTAACTCATTCCAACACAATGATTCTTTTAACCCTTTCCCGTTTTTGGAAATTTTAAACTAGTCCAAATTGAAAGAGTTTGCAGATGACAATGAAAACTTGATGCCATTTGAAATGAAACCATCCTATGTGGTAGAAAATATTGTCGAAAAAGGAGAAATTGCTTGTTACAAGCAATTTCTTCTTTTTCCACAATGTTTTCTCAAGTATAAAATCACAGGAACGTAAAATCCCGTATTTGAACAGGAAAGGGTTAAGAGCCCCTCAATATAAAAGATTTGGAAAACATTGTGGAAAATGAAGAAATTGCTTGTAAAGGTCACTCAATATAAAAGATTTGGAAAACATTGTGGAAAATGAAGAAATTGCTTGTAACAAGCAATTTCCTTCATTATCCACAATGTTTTCGACCCTAGAAGACAAAGATTTTGAAGATTTTATCAAACTGAAACTGTCGTCCCCAACTCTTTTGAATTTGGACTGGTCTTAAATCTCATTGTGTGGGAATAGGATAAATCCCTCTATACGCTTTACAGACGTTATAAAAATCAAGCATTTCCTCTCTTCACGATTCTAAGTTAATCCATTGCTATGGTTATATAATTCCATAATTTGTATCATCATCATCATTCAATGCCCTTTTTTTCCAACAGTAATCTCTAGAAACTTCACCAAAACACACAAATTTCCTAAATGTGCAAGATCCAAAATCCAATTAAATCAGTTGTGTATTACACAGACAGAATTATTACAGAAATTCATTTCCAACCATTCCATCAATATTTAGTCCTGAATCTGGATTTATGGATATTAGCTATTACTACACTATCTTCCTTTTGGAGGAATCTTATAGCAGAGGCAGCCCAGCTTTTTTTAACCTTTATCATGCCAAACCCATAATATTCCTGTTTGGACAGGAGGTAAAAGACAAAGATCAGCCTGCACATATGTGCAGTTGGATCTTAGTCTTTACCACCTGCTTGTCCCTTTCACACCAGTTGTTTTTAACTTAATTTTGAAAATAAATATTAACCAAGAATTTGCACCTTTCAGCCCTTTGATTCCAATTCAGAATGTTAATTTGATGTTTTAAATGCCAGTAGAAAATGTTAGAAAAGAAGAAAGTGCTGGTTGCAATGTTTTCCTAAGCTTCTTATTTTTGATGTGTGTAAAAAATGAGATTTTGTGGTAATGGTTAAATACGTGTATCCCTTGACCTTAAGGTCAAGGTCAACAATACTCCTCATCTCATCTATTGAAGAGCTAGTATACACAGAGAAGTTTTGATCTTGAACCTATTCAAAAATTATTTCAAATGGAGAACATTATTGTTCAGTTATATTTATCTATCTGTAAATCCTGATAGTGAAACAAAGAAATTTACCAAGTTTCATAAAGATTTAGCCAAAAGTGTGACCTATAGAGAATTAACAAAGAAATTGTTATCCAGCCTTCAGCCTTCAGATTTCAGCCTTATATTTATAAGACTTGACTTAGAGACCTGGTTTTTGACCCATTGATGCAATATTGAACTCAACTGAGATGACCAGCATTCTGACCAATATTAAGTCATTTTAAGGTAAAACATGGCCTCTAGAGTGCACAAAAGGTTTTTCTAAAATTTGACCTAGTGACATACTTTATGACCTTAGCTGACCAAATATTTAACTTGTATGAGGTTTCATGGAAAAACATTCTGAATAAATATTGAAGCATAAGAGACCTCTAGAGTGCACACACGTTTTTTTTTTTTTTTTTAAGATTTGACCTAGGGACCTAGTTTTTGGCCAAAAAATGAGCTTGACCGAGATATAAAGGAGACAAACATTCTGACCAAATAATGCAAGATATTTGAGGCAAAAATGTGATCTCTAGAGTTTGCAAAAGGTTTTTCTAAGATTTGACTTAGTGACCTAGTTTTTTACCCTAGATATATAATGAACTTGTCCAAAGTTTCATGGAGACAAATGTTACCTGATCAAATGCCAAGACATTTGATGCAAAAACAAATTGACCTAGGTTTTGACATTCTGACCAAGTTTAAAGACATTTGAGCCAAAAATGTGGCCTATTGTGCTTAAGTGAGCTAAAAAGGAATCATAGTAAGATAGTCCTAAAAACTTTAAAATCTTTGATATTAAAACTTTTCTTGCATCACCAACTTAATTTCTCTGCAAGTAACACTTACTTTATGGAAATGTCAAAATCGTTTGGCGCTTGCAGGACAGCAGATGAGATTTGTTTATAAGGTAAGTATCATTTTGTTTCTCATCAGAAACTAATGAAAATGCATTTTCATACAAAGAGTTGGATATAATCATGAAGACATTTGGTTGGAGAACCTCTTAAAATGAATAGGTACTGTTTGTCTGTAATGTTTGACTGAATATGGTGTTTTTGTGACATTGGAAATAGGTGTGATAGTTTTTGAAAATTCGACACTATTCAACTTATAACTGTTCTCACTTTCTTCAACAGAGAGACAAGGGATTAAGCAAGGTAGTGTTCAAAGTTTTCTGTATTTTCTAGAAGCTTTCTATAATGAAGCTTTTACTTTTGAAAAATATCATGGTCATGGAACTGATTATAGCACTAGTTCAGGAACTGGATCAAGAACTAGTTCTAAAACTGGTTCTAGAATTGGTTAACTTTCAAGAACTTTCAGCCACTGCTTAGAGCTCCAGATTGACACAATTTTATTGGAACCATTATCTAACTCATTCTCAGATTACAGCATTTTAGACTGGTACAATTTCAAACTAGAATTGTTGTAAAGGGGACGAAATCCCCAAAACTAAGGGCATTTCCAAATGGGTCATAGACAACATGTGCATAAAGTTTCATGGTCCTAGGTCAAATGGCTTATGATTTAGAGCAGTAAAAAAGTTTTCAATCAAATTTTGATTGTGACCTTGACCTTTGATCAACATTGGGAACTTCCTTGGGTCACTGGCAACATTTGTATGAAGTTTCAGGTAATAGGTTAATTAGTTCTCGAGTGAGAGCATAGAAATGGTTTTTAAAGTTCAATTATGACCTTGACCTTTGACCTATGTGACCAAAAATCAATAGGGCCATTGGCAACATTAATGAAGTTTCAAAGTTATAGGTCAATTTGTTCTTGAGTTAGAGCAGAGAAACTGTTTTCCCTCCAAGTACAATAGTGACCTTGACCTTTGACCTATGTGACCCAACAACAAAATGACACTTCCTTCAGTCATCAGCAAAAAAAGTATGACATTTCAAGGTTGTAAGTTAATTATTTCTTTGGTTAGAGTAAGTCTACAGACTGACAGACCATCAGAAAGACAGCCAGACATGGCAAACCAATATAACCCCCTGAATGTAGGTGGGGAACATAAGAATTCTTGCTTTTTACACACTAAAAATACAGCATAGGAAATCAAGGGGAGAAAAGGACAAATTGCTTAGTGTACTAGGAATTTTCTTTACTCATAACATTTTCAATTAGGTACTTTTTTTCCCATACTTTAAAATTTCATCTGCAGCCTCATTCAATTTGAAACAGTCAAAAATTCATAGAAGTAGGTTAATGTGTCTAAAGACGACGAAACTTGTGTAACATTCATTAATTTCATCATTGGGTAATCTCCTTATGCAAGAATGCCTTAATGGAGCAAATACATTGAGAAATACCACAAATTAGTAAATCTGTTTATGTGGTATGAATTCTGTCCTAAAAAGGCGACAATAATTAATAATGTCTGCAATAATGGTATTCAGTTATGACTGTTATTCCATTACAACACATTCCCTCATAGTTACATGCTTTAAAAAAGATACTTTTTAAAATGTTGTGTGAAAAGGAGAAATTGCTTGTAATGAGCAATTCCTCCTTTTCTCACAATGTTTTCTATCCCCTTACTGCTGTCAAAAGAGGTATTTCGTCAAAATGGGTGAATTCAAGTCTTAGATTTTGTAATCATTCAACAGTTGAAGCATGCTCAGAAAGCTATAGAGTCATCACAATGTTATGCATGTCTTATTAACCAGAACTCTATTGTAAACACAGCTTTCTGGAATCAAATATACAAATGAATCATATAATATTGTCTTTGGCAAACAAAAACCATGTAACTACCTCATTATTCAAAATGAAGTTAATATCTTTAATTGGCGACCAAAAGCTTTACTTAAATTTAGACAAATTTGTAATTATTCTTCCTTAACCCTTTCCCACATAATAATGCTTTTGGAAGCCCCTCAAGACAAACAATTGAGGAAACATTGTATAAAATGGAAGAAATTGCTTGTTAATGCTATTATCATAGAAAATGTTCTCCTTATAAACCATTAGGCCTAGAGCTTTGGTATTTGGTAGGTATTAATGCCTATTGACCCTCTACTTTAGTACTTTTTGAGAAGAAGATATTTTGAAGATTTTCTCCTTTAACCCATTCCAACACAGCAAAATTTTAGACTGGTCCAAATTGAAAGAAGCTGCAGACGACATTTTCAAGTTGATGGAATTTTGATTTTTTTCGTCTTTTATGATAGAAAACATTGTGGATAATGAAGAAATTGCTTGATACAAGCAATTTCTTCATTTTCCACAATGTTTTCCAAAGCTTTTTCTTGAGGGGCGTAAAAAGGAGGGATTGAGTTGGAATGGGTTAATCCTAGATAAAGTGAAAACCCAACCATGTTGAGCTATATTCAAGAGAACGGTAATTGTTTTAAGTACTAAAGTAGAGGGTCAATAGACATTAATTAGGCCTAATGGTTTAGGAGGAGAACATCTTCTATGATATCCTTCTTTATTCCTTTCTGGTATTACAGAGACAAGGCTTATTTTTAGAATACAGTAATTCTATGAAGTATTTTAGTACAGGGTCAATAGGTATTATTACACACCAAATATCAAAGCTCTTGACCTCATGGTTTGGGAGAAGAAGATTCTTAAAGATTTCCATCTGTAAGTCTATTTTAAATCAGGGATTGCACAGAAAAGGGCTAATTTTCAGAATATGGTAATTTTTTGAAGTATTTTGGTAGAGTGTCAAAATATGATGATGTATAACAAATATCAAAGCTCTACGGCCTTATGGTTAGTGAGAAAAAGATTTTTAAAGATTTCCTTCTGTAAGTCTATGTAAACTCATGGATCGCACAGAAAAGGGCTAATTTTTCAGAATACAGTAATTCTTTGAATTATTTTGGTAGAGGGTCCATAGATGATGATTTATACCAAATATCAAAGCTCTAGGCTTAATGGTTTGTGAGAAGAAGATTTTTAAAGATTTCCTTCTGTAAGTCTATGTAAACTCAGGGATTGCACAGAAAAGGGCTAATTTTTCAGAATACAGTAATTCTTTGAATTATTTTGGTAGAGGGTCAATAGATGAGGATTTATACTAAATATCAAAGCTCTAGGCCTTATGGTTTGTGAGAAGAAGATTTTTAAAGATTTATTTCTCTGTAAATCTATGTAAACTCAGGGATCACACAGAAAAGGGCTTATTTTTCAGAATACAGTAATTCTTTGAATTATTTTGGTAGAGGGTCCATAGATGATGATTTATACCAAATATCAAAGCTCTAGGCTTAATGGTTTGTGAGAAGAAGATTTTTAAAGATTTCCTTCTGTAAGTCTATGTAAACTCAGGGATAGCACAGAAAAGGGCTAATTTTTCAGGATACAGTAATTCTTTGAATTATTTTGGTAGAGTGTCAATAGATGATGATTTATACCAAACATCAAAGCTCTAGGCTTACGGCTTTGGAGGAGAAGATTTTTCAAGTTTTCCTTCTTTATTCCATGTAAACTCAGGGATTGCACAGAAAAGGGCTAATTTTTCAGAATACAGTAATTCTTTGAATAATTTTGGTAGAGGGTCAATAGATGATGATTTATACCAAATATCAAAGCTCTAGGCCTTATGGTTTGTGAGAAAAAGATTTTTAAATATTTCCTTCTGTAAGTCTATGTAAACTCAGGGATTGCACAGAAAAGGGCTAATTTTTCAGAATACAGTAATTCTTTGAATTATTTTGGTAGAGGGTCAATAGATGATGATTTATACCAAATATCAAAGCTCTAGGCCTTATGGTTTGTGAGAAGAAGATTTTTAAAGATTTCCTTCTGTAAGTCTATGTAAACTCAGGGCTCGCACAGAAAACGGCTAATTTTTCAGAAAACAGTAATTCTTTGAATTATTTTGGTAGAGGGTCAAAAGATGAGGATTTATACCAAATATCAAAGCTCTAGGCCTTATGGTTTGTGAGAAGAAGATTTTTAAAGATTTCCTTCTGTAAGTCTATGTAAACTCAGGGATAGCACAGAAAAGAGCTAATTTTTCAGAGTACAGTAATTCTATGAATTATTTTGGTAGAGGGTCAATAGATGATGATTTATACCAAATATCAAAGCTCTAGGCTTACGGCCTCGGAGGAGAAGATTTTTCAAGTTTTCCTTCTTTATTCCATGTAAACTCAGGGATTGCACAGAAAAGGGCTAGTTTTTTCAGAACACAGTAATTCTTTGAATTATTTTGGTAGAGGGTCAATAGATGATGATTTATACCAAATATCAAAGCTCTAGGCCTTATGATTTGTGAGAAGAAGATTTTTAAAGATTTCCTTCTGTAAGTCTATGTAAACTCAGGGAGCGCACAGAAAAGGGCTAATTTTTCAGAATACAGTAATTCTTTGAATTATTTTGGTAGAGGGTCAATAGATGATGATTTATACCAAATATCAAAGCTCTAGGCTTACGGCTTTGGAGGAGAAGATTTTTCAAGTTTTCCTTCTTTATTTCTATGTAAAATCAGGGATCACACAGAAAAGGCTTAATTTTCAGATTACGGTTATTCTTTTGAGATTTTTAAGTAGAGGGTTCATAGATGATGATTTATACCAAACATCAAAGCTCTAGGCTTACGGCTTTGGAGGAGAAGATTTTTCAAGTTTTCCTTCTTTATTCCATGTAAACTCAGGGATTGCACAGAAAAGGGCTAATTTTTCAGAATACAGTAATTCTTTGAATAATTTTGGTAGAGGGTCAATAGATGATGATTTATACCAAATATCAAAGCTCTAGGCCTTATGGTTTGTGAGAAAAAGATTTTTAAATATTTCCTTCTGTAAGTCTATGTAAACTCAGGGATCGCACAGAAAAGGGCTAATTTTTCAGAATACAGTAATTCTTTGAATTATTTTGGTAGAGGGTCAATAGATGATGATTTATACCAAATATCAAAGCTCTAGGCCTTATGGTTTGTGAGAAGAAGATTTTTAAAGATTTCCTTCTGTAAGTCTATGTAAACTCAGGGCTCGCACAGAAAACGGCTAATTTTTCAGAAAACAGTAATTCTTTGAATTATTTTGGTAGAGGGTCAAAAGATGAGGATTTATACCAAATATCAAAGCTCTAGGCCTTATGGTTTGTGAGAAGAAGATTTTTAAAGATTTCCTTCTGTAAGTCTATGTAAACTCAGGGATAGCACAGAAAAGAGCTAATTTTTCAGAGTACAGTAATTCTATGAATTATTTTGGTAGAGGGTCAATAGATGATGATTTATACCAAATATCAAAGCTCTAGGCTTACGGCCTCGGAGGAGAAGATTTTTCAAGTTTTCCTTCTTTATTCCATGTAAACTCAGGGATTGCACAGAAAAGGGCTAGTTTTTTCAGAACACAGTAATTCTTTGAATTATTTTGGTAGAGGGTCAATAGATGATGATTTATACCAAATATCAAAGCTCTAGGCCTTATGATTTGTGAGAAGAAGATTTTTAAAGATTTCCTTCTGTAAGTCTATGTAAACTCAGGGAGCGCACAGAAAAGGGCTAATTTTTCAGAATACAGTAATTCTTTGAATTATTTTGGTAGAGGGTCAATAGATGATGATTTATACCAAATATCAAAGCTCTAGGCTTACGGCTTTGGAGGAGAAGATTTTTCAAGTTTTCCTTCTTTATTTCTATGTAAAATCAGGGATCACACAGAAAAGGCTTAATTTTCAGATTACGGTTATTCTTTTGAGATTTTTAAGTAGAGGGTTCATAGATGATGATTTGTACCAAATATCAAAGCTCTAGGCCTTACAGCTTGAGAGGAGAAGATTTTTTTAAGTTTTTCACTCCGTTGCCATGGCAACCAGAGTTCTTCATGGATATCAATTCTTTGAAGTATTTTGAAAGAGCATGACCTAAGGATCATTTCTGTGAAGTGTTGTTGGAATTCGATGACTGATCACAATAGCTCACCCAGAGCACTTCATGCGTAGAAGATCTAAAGAGGTTCACCAAAAGAACATTCCTGCCTATTGAAGTCTAAACTGTCCTAACAATTTAGGAGAAGATTTTTAAAGGATTATTTTCTGATTTCTTCAAGTCTGATAAGCCTGGCCCTGCAATACCTACTTTTGTTTGTAAAATAAAATTTCAGGAACAAGTTTTGAAAATGATCACCCACAGGACATTCCTGCCAAGTTTGGTCCAAATTGGTCTAATGGTTTAGGAGAAGATCTTTAAAGATTTAATATTTCATGACTTCTCAAATTCTAGACGGTCTTCAATTCTGTAAAGATCAGTCCAAAACTGCCATAAGCTTTAAAGAATATAATCATTTAACATAGTTTTGTGCTAACCATTTGGTGTGACATGATTTCAAACGTTGGTTGATTCGCTTGTCAATTTGTTACCTTCCATTGACTTTGGGTCACATGCAAATGAAGTTATGCGCTGTTGACAATTGAATTCCCAGATATCTAAAATTAACCTGGAATTCTGATAAACCGTTCCTAAATAACCTAAAAAGAGCCACTTTGAGATTATCAGATTACACATCAGAACTCAAATTTAAGTATTAAGCTTCTGTTTTAGCCTAATTTTGAGCGTTTGGCAAATTTTTCATATCTAAATTTCAGATACATCAATACATAGATAATAACCTCCCTTTAAAGGGAGGTACAGGTGTTTCTTAAACCAAGATAAGAAAAATGTGCCAATTGCCAAAAAGTACGCTCAAACAAACATTTAATACTTAAACTTGAGTAAGGTGTTATCTTTGCGGTAATCTGATAGGCTTAAAGTGGCTTTTTGTGGCTATATAGGAAAGAATCAGTGGAAGTCCAGGTTATTTTTAGATATCACAGAATTCGGTTGTCGGTTGACCTCATTTGCATATGACCCAAAGTCAACTTATTAGATAACAAAATTGACCAGCAAAACAACAAAAGTTTTTTATGCCCCTCAAGAAATAAGTTTTGGAAAACATTGTGGGTATTCTTCAATACCCACAATGTTTTTTATTCCAAAAGGCAAACAATTTTGTTGATCTAAAAGTGTTGCCTGCATATTCTTTCAATTCCGACCAGTCTAAAATTTTGTCAAATGGGAATGGGTTATGTCTGATAAGCCCTACCTGCCATGCCCCTATTATTTCACTTATCAAAATTTCATGGACAAGTTTTGAAAAGGGTCACTAAAGGCACATTCTTAGCAAATTTAGCCCATATTGGCCCATGTTCTTATGAAGAGTAGATTTTTAAAGAAATATTTCATGATTTCTCCAAGTCTAGGTAGCATGGCACTACCACACCCCTATTTTTGGCGAATCACAATTTCACATACAAATTTTGAAAAAGGTCACCCAAGGAGCATAGTTGATGTTGGCCCAATGGTAACAGAGGAAAAAAAATTTAAAAAATTATTGACAACTTCCGACACACGATGGAAAATGTACTGCACTTAATGGATGATCACAAAAGCTCACCTTGAACATGTTAAGCTAAAAAAGACAAGTCCTCGTTGAAATCCATGTGTCAATGATGTTATAAGGATGCACAGAAAAATGAATCACTGCTAGTTTTAAAATCTTAATTCAACACCACTCTTTCTCTGGAGCTCTAATTTGATCTCGGGGAGGTATGAACCTTCTTAACCCAATACTAGATGGCAATATTTTAGACTGGTCCAAAATTGAAATGACGGACTAGCAGACAACAATTTCAATCTTAAGAAATTTTGGATCTTTTTCAACCATTCTGGAAGAAATATCTGTGGTAAATGAAGAAATTGCTTTTAACAATTTTTCCACAATGTTTTCCGAAACTTTTTTTAAGAGGCTTGCAAAGAAAAGATAAACAGTTCGGTTCATGTACTAATCTGTAATCATTAAGTTGTTACCAGATGACAACTTTCTGAGTAGAAAAAATTGTGTCAAATTAAGAAATTGCTTGTGAAAAGCAATTGCTTCATTTTCATACAGTGTTTTCCCAATTGTTTATTTTGAGCGGCATCCAAAAGCATCATTGTGTGGGAATGGGTTCTGAGAGGTGCTTTAATATTTACCCTATGACAACTATGTCATTACCACAGGGGGCTGGACAAGAAAAGATAAATTGATACTGTTCATGTACTAATCTATAATCATCAATTTTCCTGATAGATACCTGTAATGAAATATATGATGATGTCCTGTTGAAAAATAAATCCCTGAAAGATTTAACCCTTTGCTGTACCTGTATTTCATGTTGCTGTGAAATTATACTTAAAAAACTTGTAATAAGCAATTTCTCCTTATCCCACAATATCTTCTACCACATGGGATGGTTTCAATTCAAATTGCATCCAATTCGTATTGACATCAGCATTAGACCAGACTTAAATTAAACAAGAGCTTCGCAGAGCGGCCCATATACGCCCAAAGGAGCATGTTAGTGGAATATAATATTATACCATAAAATTTTTATGATAAAAATGACCTTGAAAACTGACCTTGACAGATAAGATTAAATTTTATATCAACAAATATGCAGTACCCCAAAGAATACAGTTGTGACTTATCTTACAGGAGGAAAATCTTGAAAGTGTAAAATGTTTCAACCTTTTGTGACCGTGAAAATTATGCATCCTGTTGGAAAATTTCACCTTTGGAATATATTTTGTATCTAGAATGATTATCCTACTTTACAGTATAACAATTTTTTTAATGAGAGTTGTGGTTGACCTATCCATTATTACGACACTCAGATTCAATCATTTTCAATCAACACTAGGCACAATTTATAACCATTTGAAAAGTTGCTTACACTAGAAATAATGCAAATTTTTCAATTCAAGAACTAGAGTTATCTTAATTCTAAAGGTTTAATGCACTTTTAGAGACTATGCAGATTCATTAAGCAAAGTTACTATTTCTTTTGATTGAAACTGAAGGAGGAGTTGGGCACACAATAGATATGGTGCTTTATTTTATGTAGGAGGAGTTGCACACACATGAAATATAGTGTTTTTTGTTGTTTTTTTTTTCTTCAATTCAAGGGCAGATGATTCAAGATAATTCTAGAACAACTTAAGTGATTTGAATTTCAAAGGTCTTAAGAAAAACTAGACATCATAGAGATACGTTTTAGCAAGTTTCAGTTTGTTTCTGTGTATACTGTAGGAGGAGTTGCACACACAAATATAGTGATTATTTTTCAATTCCAGGGCAGACAATTAAAGACTGAATGGAGTGATGCAAATGTAAAAGGTCTTATGGGCATCAAGACATCACAGAGATACATTGTTGCAAGTTTGAGTTCATTCCCATTGATACTGTAGGAGGAGTTTAGCAAATAAAAAAAGTGATTTTTTCCCAATTCAAGGGCAGATAATTCAAGATCATTCTAGAACAATTCAAAATTCAATGCTCTTATGCACAACTAGACATCAAAGAGACACATTATAGTTAGTTTCAGTTCGTTCCTATTGATGCTCTAGGAGGAGCCACACACAAAAATTGCTAATGGACAGACAGAGGGACAGACAGACAACCATGCAGGGCCATAACATAATACAACCCTTCGAGCATATAAAAAATTGGAAAGGGTTAACCTTTGTAAAGCAATGGTAAAGGCCTGGGCAATTGACCTTTGATTTAATACGACATATTTTTCCAATTTATGAACAATTTACAATCCGAGTCCCAGATAAGAGGGAGTAATAACAACATAAAATTTTTATTACTCAACAAAGCCCTATGTTTTTGAAATCTTCTTGATGAGACAACTTCTATGAGTAGCAACAAGATATAGTTTGATCAACTAGTATTGAAACATTTTTAACCCATCACCACACAAGAGAATTTTAGACAGATCCATATTCAAAGATATTGCAGACGACAAATTTTACTTGATGAAATTTTGGGATTTTTCCCCTTTTGGAGTACAAGACATTGTGGATGATGAATAAATTGCTTGTAACAAGCAATTTCTTTATTTTCCAGAATATTCTCCAAAGCATTTTGTCTTAGGGGTGTCAAAAAGCATCAATGAGTGGAAATAGGGTATTATAAAACCAAACAAAAGGACCATGATGGTCCTTCATCGCTTCCCTGAGTATGGTTACAGGCTCAAGGCTTTCTAATATAATATACAAAATATCAAAGCCCTACACCTAATCGTTTTGGAGAGGAAGATTTTTTAAAGAGTTTCTCCTTTAATCCTAGGTATAGTGAAGATCCAACCATATTGAGCTAATTTAAGATTATGGTAATTCTTTGAACTATCTTGGTAGAGGGTCAATAGGCATAAATACATACCAAATATCTAAGCTCTAGGCCTAATGGATAAGAAGGATTAGAAGGAGAACATCTTCTATGATATCCTTCTTTATTCCTTTCTGGGATTGCACAAAAAAGGGCTTATTTTCAGAATACAGTAACACTATCATTACACACCAAATATCAAAGCTCTAGGCCTTATGGTGTGGGAGAAGAAGATTTTTAAAGATTTCCTTCTTTAATTCTATGTAAAATCAGGGATCACACAGAAAAGGGCTAATTTTTTAGAATACAGTAATTCTTTGAAGTATTTTGGTAGAGGGTCTATAGATGATGATTTAAACAAAATATCAAAGCTTTAGGCCTAATGGTTTGGGAGAAGGTTTTTCAAGTTTTCTTTCTTTATTTCTATGTAAAATTAGGGATCACACAGAAAAGGTTTTTTTTTCAGATAACAGTGACTTTATGAAGTATTTTAGTACAGGGTCAATAGGTATTATTACACATCAAATATCAAAGCTCTAGGCCTTATGACCGTGAGGGAAAAGAAGATTTTCAAAGATTTCCTTCTTTAATTCTATGTAAAATCAGGTATCACAAAGAAAAAGGCTAATTTCTAGAATATGTTAATTCTTTAAAGTAGAGGTAGAGGGTCAATAGATGATGATTTATACAAAATATCAAAGGTGAAGGCCTTATGGTTTGGGAGAAGAAAACTTTTAAAAGAATTCCTTCTTTAATTCTATGTAAAATCAGAGATCGCACAGAAAAGGGCTAATTCTCAAGAAAAGGTAATTCTTTGAAGTATTTTTGCAGAGTGTCAATATATAATGAATTATACTATATATTAAAACTCTAGGCCATATGGTTTGGGAGAAGAAGCTTTTTAAAGTTTTCCTTCTTTATTTCAATGTAAAATCAGGTATTGTACAGAAAAGGGCTAATTTTTAGAATATGGTATTTCTCTGAAGTATATTAGGAGAGGGCCAATTGATGATGATTTTTACTAAATATCAAAGCTTTAGGTCCTACAGCTTGGGAGGAGAAGATTTTTTAAGTTTTTTCACTCTGTCGCCATGGCAACCACAGTTCTTCATGGATTTCAATTCTTTTAATTATTTTGAAAGAGCATGACCTAAGGATCATTTCTGTGAAGTTTGGTTGAAATTCCATGGCTAGTTTAGGAGGAGGAGATTTTTTTTTAATTGTGAATGGATGGACAGACAGATAGGCGGAAGGACGGATGGACTGACAGATGGATAGACAGGAGACAGACGCTGGGTGATGACTGGTCACAATAGCTCACCCAGAGCACTTTGTGCTCTGGTGAGCTTAAAACACTGTCTTCTTCTTTCTGGACTCTGTACTAAATTCAGATGGGAAGGGCTAAATCTGAGGTTGTGTGAACCTAATACCAATTATTAGCTTTTGCTTCATTTTTACTCCTGTCCAATATTTGTCTCCCAGCAATGGGTATGAGTAAACCTAAGTGGTATTAGTTGGAGGCTTTGAAAAGATTTTGTGGTGATACCTTTGTGAGAGAAAACCAAGGTTTGGTTAGGTAATCCATTCACTGTGATATGACTGAAATTTTGACCATCATTAAACTTAAGAAATCATACAATCATACTGGGTGTATTTTCCAGATACATTAATTCATTTCTGTGAAGTTAAAATTGAAATTCCATGGTTAGTTTAGGAGAAGATTAATTTATAATTGTGAACAGATGGACAGATAGGCAGATGGACAGACAGATGCCAGACGATGACTGATCACAATAGCTCACCTAGAGCACGTCATGCTCAGGTGAGCTGAAAATATTAGATAACATGAACAAACATTCTGACAAATTATGAGACTTGACACGATTACCTGCATGATGTTGAGCAGGTTACTGATAATGTAGAAATTATGAACAGGTTTCATGTCATGTAACCTTTTCCCAGATGCCATAATTCTAAACTAAGTCAAATTCAAAACAGCTTCAAAGGCAATTTTAATTTGATAGAGTTTTACAAGATCTTTGCTGTTTAGGTTAGAAAACATTTTGGATAATGAAGAAATTGCTTGTAACAAGCAATTTCTTTACTGTCCATAATATTTTCCAAAACTTATTTCTTTAGGAGCATAAATAAGCAGGAATGCGTAAGAATGGGTTAAGGTCAAAGTGTGGCCACTAATATGCCTTGGTAAAACAACCTGGGCACAGAGCAAACGCCCAGGGGTAGCTCTTATTTCTACCCATTTTCTTAAATCCTGCTAGTCTATAAATACACTATATGTACCTTCTAGTTTATTTACAAACCTAACTGATTTATTTCCCTTAATCAAAGTGACATAGTAAATTGTATACTTTTGTTTTTGTTTCATGAACTAGAGTGCCAGATTCCAGACGTGCCATCGGACCAAATTTACATTCAGGTAATTTAGCTTTTTAAACATAGGAGGCAACTCATTTCAGATAGAATTACTCCTTTTTCAATTCACTTTAGGGGAGGCAATTTTCTTTCTATGTGTATTCCAAGTCAAACAGTAACAGATATTTCCCTTGCATCACTGTACTTTCTACTTGAAATATTTGTCCAATCCTACAGAGGTATATTATCAAAACTATACTAATTATAAGGGAAAAAGTTTAGCAATTTTTTTCGACCTACATTATTTTTCAACATAAATGTATAAACCTTATAAAATCAGTCTCATTTGCAATTTTTAAAAGCTAACTAACTAATTATGCATTAAGAGCACGTTTTCCTCGCTTCTAAAGTCTGTCTGATGCAATTTTGCTGAAACACATTCTGCACGTGCTTCCATATGTACGTGAAGTCTATATCCACAATATCTATAGCAGTTCATTGGTTAGCATCAATAACAAGATAACTCATTAAAACATTTAAAAAATTCAAATGGGTCGTCGCCCAGGTCTTAACTTAGACCAACGGAACGTAGCCATCGGTATGCTGGCTGATGGTATGATGGTAAAAGAGGTGGCTCAACATTTTGGCATGAGCCAAAGTTCCATTTCAAGACTTAGAACAAAATATCGTCAATTAGGCACCGTCAAAGACAGGCCACATTCAGGCAGGCCACGTAAGACTATCCAACGTGAGGAAAATTACATCGTGACGTGTTCACAGCGTAATCGCTTCCTCAATAGCACTAGCCGGTTTGGTCCAAAATACAACGGGAACACAGGTCTGTGCTCGTACTGTAAGAAACAGACTTTGTTCGGCACATTTACGCCCACGTCGACCTTACGATGGCATTCCTTTGACACGTGCACACAGACATGCAAGATTGAATTGGACAAGGGTTCACCGTCAATGGCCAAGACGAATGTGGAATCAGGTCCTATTCACAGACAAATCCCGTTTTAATTTGACGTTTGCGGATGGCAGGGTATGTGTTTGGAGGCGTGATGGCGAAAGGACGGATCCCGCCAACGTCATTCAACATGACTGTTTTGGAGGTGGCAGCATCATGGTCTGGGGTGGTATATCATACCGTGGCAAGACTGACTTTGTAGCTATTCAGGAAAACTCAAATGCCGTTCGATACTGCACCGAAATTGTCCACCCAGTGGTATTGCCGTTCTTGTGCCGTTCTTGTGTTCAAGCAAGATAATGCCTGCCGCATGTCGCTCCGCACACATTGGACCTTTTATAGACTAATAATGTTAATGTGTCTCCGATAGAACACCTTTGGGACCTTCTGGGTAGGAGAGTAAGAGACAGGAATGACGTTAATAACATTAGAGACTTGGAACGTGTACTGCGTCAGGAATGGGGTCGTATCCCTATGGCCATTAATCGTAGGCTCATTTCCAGTATGAGAAGACGCTGTGATGCCGTTATTGGCGCAAACGGTGGACACAAGATATTAAATCATTGTGTTACTTTTACTTCCCTACCCCAAACATGTTGACGCTGTACAACAAACACGTATGACCTTGAAATCATCTGATTTTTTTAAATACTGTGGGTAACACATAAAAGATCGATGTGTGAAAATATGGTTTGAATCCAAAGCTAGACACCGGAGAAATTTGCTGTAACGTACGAAATTGCTAAACTTTTTTCCCTCAGTATATCAAAATTTCAAGAAATTTGACAAAGGGTATGGAAAAGATCACTCCTGTGAAATTTGGTTGAAATCTTAATTTCTCCAAGAAGATTTTCAATGCTTTCACTGTATACCATACATGGAAATCAGCTCCACCCATTAAAGACATTTTCTAAAGGGTCACAGAAAAATCATTCCTGTAAGTTTTCATTTAAATCCTTCTGCCCAATTCTAAGGCAAATATTCTTAAAGTTTTGAATATATGCCTTAAATGCCCCTTTTAAATCTGGTTTTTCTTATTGTTTTTTTGTTTTATTTTCTTTTTAAATTGGCCATTTTCAACAAAGGGCTATAACTCTAAAAATGGACTTTAACCAAAATATAACATGCCCATCTTTGGTTGATACTCAGTTCTTTGATGAAATATGAATCCATTAGTACATGTAGTTGAAAAGAAAATGAGCAAATAAGATTTTTTCTCAAAGGGTCATTACTCTGTAAAAAATGGATGGACAGTAACCAAAATTACCATTGGGGTGAAACTTTGCTTGAAACCAATTCTTATCTGTAACATTTGAATAAAATCCATGCTGTTGTTGCTGAGAAATTGAGCAGAAACTTGGGAAGAAACTTTAAATCAATAGAATGATTAATAAGCTGACTGCTATCAGTCTATTCAGTTGTGCAGTCTGATCTTAGTTTACACCACCTTGTTTAACGTTTAACCATTTCCCGTTCAAATACGTGATTTTACGTTCCTGTGATTTTAAACTCAAGAAAACATTGTGGAAAAAGAAGAAATTGCTTGTAACAAGCAATTTCTCCTTTTTCAACAATATTTTCTACCACATAGGATGGTTTCTTTTCAAATTGCATAAGTTTTCTTTAACGTCTGCAACCTCTTTCAATTTGGACTAATCTAAAATTTCCAAAAACGGGAAAGGGTTAAAGCCAGTTATTCATGGAATCAATTAACAAGAGAAATATTGACCCCAATTAAGGCCCTCCAGTGCTTTAAGTTCTTTGATTTTAATTCAAATCCAAACAAAGAGCTATTCAGCATGAGAAGAGACAACCCATTCCAAAAACAGTGACACTTTTTGACTCCTCCCAAGAAAAACAATTAAGAAAACATTGTGTAAAATGAAGAAATTGCTTGCAAAAAGCAATTTCTTCATTTTACACAATGTTTTCTACCAAGGAAGTTAATAAACTTTAATTTCATGAAATTATTTTACACAATGTTTTCTACCAAGGAAGTTAATAAACTTTAATTTCATGAAATTTACAATGTCCTCTGCAAATGAACTTTAAATTATGACCAGTCTAGAATTTTACGGTCTGGATTTCGGTTAACTCGTATCTGCTTTTACACTAGTTTTAATAAATTCATAATAAAGTATGGATGAAGCACACTCACATAACAAACCGCCTGATAGGCAAAAAATGACTTTGTTACAGCAGGGGTTTCCAAATTTGTAAAGCAGGGGCAATTATAGCTACTGAATCTCAGATGAGCTAAAAACATTTATTATTGTGTGTTACCAGGGTAGCATATGTCGAATTCAACCAATTTTCTGTGATATTTTATAGTAATAATTATCGTCATAGTATAGCTTTGAATAAAAAATATTCTGTTAAAAACAAGTTATCTTACCATAACCCATTACCATATTACAATTTTTAGACTGGTCCAATTTTAAAGAAGTAGACAAAAGATGACAATTTTAAGTTTATGTAATTCTAAAAATAGTTTACTTTCTTGGTAATAAACATTATAGGAAATGAGTTACAAGTCATTTTGTCATTTTCCACAATGTCTTCCCAAGACTTTTTTCATTAACCCTCTCCTGATTTGCAAAATTTTAGACCTGTCTAAATTCAAAGGATTTGCAGATCAAAATTGGATTTGGATTTGATTTCAAAAATAACCCTTCAGTAGGGAAGAAAATATTGTTGAAAAAGAAGAAATTGCTTGTTACAAGCAATTTCTTCTTTTCTACAATATTTTCTCAATTATAAATTCACAGGGATGTAAAAACCAGTGACTGGAAAAACAACTTTCAGAAAGCACAATATGTAAAGGGAAGCCACTCATAAGTATAGTTAACACCAAATACAAAAGAGTTACTTACCTTTCTTCATTTTCCTCAATTTCCTCCTCTACACACCAACAGCAGAAACATTGCCAGGATTTAGAGGAACCAGCTATCTCATATTTCTTGGCCATATCATAGACCGGTTCCCAAACTTAATCTACTTGGACCATACTACAGTCTAGTACTTATTTTTCCTGCACTTTTATCTTCTTTATCCAAATTCTAATTTTAATCCAAGCATGCTACATCATGGTCTGAAAATCAGACTTAATCCATCAATATGTCATCCTTTATTTTGCCTAGAAACTCATCCCTACTTAGTCTTGAATCACATAATAACTCTCAAATTTCATTAATCCTATCTCTTACTCATCATGTAGTTCTATGTTCCTGAATATTATCCAGCCACACTGCATACAATATAAGGATTAACCCATTACCACATGATTATATGTTTTGTCACATCAAAATAAGACAGCTACGTAAACAAGAGAACCGAATGTGGATGCCATTGATCAGCTGTCAAAGTGCTTGATAGTGGATAAAACATAAAAAAAGGGGGCTTAACCCTTTCCTGTACAAACACAGGATTTTACGTCACTGTAATTTAATACCTGAGAAAATGTTGTGGAAAAAGAAGAAATTGCTTTTAACAAGCATTTTCTTCTTTCACCACAAAATTTTCTACCCTACTGAATGGTTATTTTTCAAATTAAATTCACTTTAATTTTTTCTTTTGCAAAACCTTTTAATTTGGACAGGTCTAAAATTGTTCTAAAAATAGGAAAGGGCTTAATTCATTCAAAAATTCCCCTTGTTGGATTAGATTACTCTTGTGACAGTGAATTCCAAGTTTCAAGTGAATGTGCCAGGTAATTACTGAGATATTATAACATGTCAAAGTTTTCAGATGATGATAATGATGACGCAGTCGCCAAGAATGACCTGACCATAGCAATACCTCGATTTTCTACAAAAACAGCCGAGCTAAAAACTACGGAGAAAGATTCAAATTGCTGGAAACATTTCACTCAATTATTTCACTGTCATTGATTTGGCCTGTCATATCATATTTTATCTGCAACCAATTTAAGTCACAATTTAGAATTTTGTTGTCTGGCAATTGGTTTAACCATTCCAACTCAATCCCTCCTGTTTACCCCCCCTCAATAAAACGGCTTTAGAAAACTTTGTGGAAAATGAAGAAATTGCTTGTCACAAGCAATTTCTTCATTATTCACAATGTTTTCTATCCCAAAAGATGAAAACATTTAAAATTTCAACAACTTTAAATTGTCATCTGCAACTTCTTTCAATTTGGACCAGTCTAAAATTTGGTTGTCTGGCAATCGGTTAAGAACTAATTTCAGGTCACTTAAGCCCATTACCACACAACAATGATGCCCTGAATAAAAACAATCATGGAAAACTTTGTGAGAAAAGAGAAATTGCTTGAAACATTTCAAGCAATTTCCCTTTTTATCACAATGTTTTTTACCCTTCTTGGCACTTATTTTCCAATTTTAGCTCAACTTGAAGTGTTATTAAAAAATAACAAAGTTTTCAATAAAAGTCCATCCTAAATCCTCTAATTCTATTAGATTACATAAAAATTAAAACTTCCTTAATTTCAAAGTTTTAACCTTCCTTTAAGTTAAATAATGCATGTATAATACTTTTTCCCTATGACTACATTAAAATCTAGATTGATAGATTATTTCTAGGTTTAACCCATTACTAGATGGCAAAAATTTAGACCGGTCCAAATTGAAAGTAATTGCAGACGACAGTTTAAAGCTTATTAAATTTTTCAACCTTTGGGGTAGAAAACATTGAGGATATTGAAGAAATTTTAAAAAGCCAGGTCCTCATTTTCAATGTTTTCCGAAGCTTTGTTTTTAGGGGCATCTAAAGGCGTTATTGTTTGGAATTAGGTAGTATGTAAGTTGTAAGTTGCAGTGACTTGTGCTCCTTTCATAATGATAGGCCATTGTTTCTCAAACCACTCCACAACAGTCCACTTCTAATCATCATTTGTGCTTAGCCCTTAACTGTTTGTCAATTTTTTCATACTTGTCCTTATTCAAAGGGGGAGCAGATTATAAAGTACAATGCCAAAAGTAACTATGATAATTATGTATAATAGAAAATATTATGGTAAAAGAAAAAAATTCTTATTACAAGCAAATTCATCTTTTTCCACAATGTTTTATTCAAGAAAAATAGTACAAAATCAGGGATTGTTCTGAAATAACCTATTTACCCACTGGAGAGACAAGTTACGCCATAGCTTTTGATAAATATTAGAAAATAAGGATGGCAAAACATAATCAAAATCAGTATTTTTATCATTATAATTACTATTGCCTATTTCAAACCAACATCAGTTCTTGAAATGTTCATGAAATGTTGAAGTTCTTAAATATGACATATTCATGAAATATGTAGAGAAATGTCAGAGTTACCTCCAGCAGAATATTATTTACAATCCATCACACTTACTATCCAGAAAGGTATGTTGTCAGAAATTATCTAATCAACCAACTTACCTGTTAATTACAGGTATGTCATTCAGGTCAATAATTTGGGCTCATTTTTCATTCATGATTTATCATTTGTTTTCTCAACCATGTAATACTCTTCATATAACAAATTATCACTGATTATAGAAGAAGCTTGAATAAACTACATGTACCTTATACGCTGTATAGTCTCAATGTTTTGAAATCACACCTGAATAAAGTATATTATAGTCCTTATGTTTTGGAATCACACCAACAATGTTTGCCTTCTGAGAAAACATGTCTTTTTTTCTTTGATCATAACTTGACAGCCAAGCCTAAACAAAACTGTTGCAAAGCTACACCCTGACTTATAAGTTGTACAACCATCATATTATCAGATGTTGGCTTAACAGTACTAATTATCTGAAGATTAAATACTTGGGACAAACAATATGATGGCAATTTGTTCCCTGTTAGATGAGTTGAGGAACTGTTACAGTTCCATTAATAGTAACCCATTACCAGACAACAAAACTTTGGACCAAATTCAAAGTAGTTGCAGACAATAATTTTTAGATGATGACTTTTTCCCCCTAAAAGTAGAGAATATTGAGAATAATAAAGAAATTGCTTTTAACAAGCAATTTCTTTATTTGTCACAATGTTTTCTACAGCTTTTTTTCTTGGGAGCGTCAGAAAGCCTCACTAGGGGAACGGGTTACTCAATAAGAGCAGTATTGGTAGGAGCTATTCTGAACTTTTCTAGATATGCAAGAGTCACATCTAAAAGGGGCATTATTCCAGCAGAAATCAGAACAAAAACCTCATGACACAGGGGCAATGTCTGTGTAATGTCAATTAAGAGGCAATAACTCTGTCATTATTAGACTAACACTCATGTAAAACTTGAGTCTTTGAATTAGTAGCAAAAATTCTGTTATCATCAATGATAACCATTTTTTAAGAAAACTCAGGGGCAATAACTCATTAATTCTTGATAAAAGTTTCAAACTTTTGTTTGATTAAAAGCGAAATGTTTTTTTTTTTTTTCTTTTAAATGACCTTGATAAGTAGCCAAAACCTTGACTGATGACATTGACTTTTCAACTTATTGATACATATCATTGCAAAGAACATACATCCCAAATATGAGCAATGTACCTTGAACGGTGTTTGAATAACAGCAAAATGTTAGGTTTTTTAGTTTAGATGACCTTGATAAAATTGACCTGGAATCACCTATACCTTACAACTCACTGATGATTATAAAATAACAAAAATCCCGCATAAGAACCATGTATCTTGAACGGGTTTGAATAACAGCTAAATGTTAAGTTGAACTTGATATATGACCTTGACTTTACAACTAATTGATGCAAACCAATGCAAGGAACCTATATCCAAAATAAAAGCTGTGTATCTTGTCAAAATTGTTTGAATTACAGCAAAATTGTTGAGTTTAAAAATTTATAACCGGGACAAGTGATATTGACCATAATTGATGACCAAAATCTTACAACTAACTGGTGCCTATTAACCCATTTCCACATGATACAATTTTAGACCAGTCCAAATTCAAAGAAGCTGCAGACAAAAATTTTATGTTGATGAAATCCTTAAAATCTTTGTCTTTAGAGTAGAAAACATTGTGGAAAATGAAGAAATTGCTTGTAATTCTGAGGGGCTTTTAAAAGCGTTACTGTGTGGAAATGGGTTAATGCAATATAAGCTATCTTGAAAGGTGTTTGATTCAGCAGAATCTTAAGTTTTTGCTTTAACTTTACTGTTTGCAGACAGACTCATAAACAGACATGGGTAAAATAATATTCCACCTATTCTTATTGATGTGGGGACATAAATATTTGGCATCAAACTAGAGGCTTTTACCCTTGGCTCTGGGTAAATTGATTGATTGATTGAATGGGGTTTTATGCCAGTTCTTTTTTTTTTAAGTATTTTAACCCATTCCCAGATGGCAAAATATTAACCTGGTCCATATTGAAAGATGCTGCAGACCACAATTTAAAGTTAATGAAATTTTACATTTCATCAACTTTTTGGTTAGAAAACATTGTATAGAATGAAGAAATTGCTTGATACACAATGTTTTCCAAAGTGCTTTTCTTGATATGCGTCAAAAAGCAAATGTGGAAATGGGTTTTTCATATTTTGGAGGTTTGAGCACCTAACCATGTATTCCTAGTATTTCTCACACCAGCACTACATCATCTTTTCCTGGCTTCCAGCTGGTCATCCTATTTAAGTTTATGATAATCCAACAATTTGAGATAGACTGCAATGTCAGAAGGATATTTGCCCCAGCTGGGGATTGAACCCTGAGGACCTCAAGGTTTTGGTAAAACAATGTGTAGACCCAAGGTAATTTGCGTTGATGTAATTTTTGGGTTTGAAAAAGGTGTAAAAATATCAACAATCATATTGTCAGTTTAACAGGTAAATTTTGATGTGAAAATAGATATTAGACAAGTATCAATATCAGTGATCAAATAATTTCGTGAGAGCTTTATACTTCAAATCATATGTTCAATCACACACCAGCAAACATTAATCTGTCTGGACCACTCAATAATGAGAGTGTCTGGGACCTCAATAAGGGAGTGAAATGTATAGTATTTGACCACTTGATTAGTTTAACCCTTGTTATACTGAACCCGAATGATTCCTATTTAAGGCAGGAGATATAGACTAAGATCAATCAGCCTGCATGTATGTGCAGTCTGATCTTAAAGTCCACATAACTTATTATGTCTCTTGTAAGCAAGAGATGTTTGTAAAATTAATGTTCTAAAGAAACATTAACCCTTGTCATGCTGAACCTGGAATATCTGTTTTGGCATAGACAAAGATCAGCATAGACAAATATCAGGCTGCACATAAGTGCAGTCTGATCTTAGTCTATACCACCTGTTGATATATTCATTAAACATTGGGTTGTGTGTAAATAAGATTAATTTTCAAAAGAAATACTGTCCTATACATACAACCAGCCTTCCATTGCTTCAAGCCCCTATTGATTTAAATCAATTCTAGTTAAAAATATTTCATTCAGCATTCCCATTAACTATTTCCCACAAAGTCCCACTTTTTGATGATCCCTAAAGAAACAAGTGTTAGAAAATGTTAAATTAATACCTAAAGTAATTTCTTCATTAATCCAAAGTAGCTTCTACCCCAAGAAATTGAGACTTTCACTTTAATTTTCATCAACTGAAAAATGTCGTCTGTAACTTCTTTGAATTTAGACCAGTCTAGAAATGAATAAACCTACATTCAGCTCTTACAGCGCTTCCAACACTTTGATTTTAACCCATTCCCACAAAACAAAAGTTTAGACTGGTCCAAATTGAGAGGAGTTGCAGCAACAGTTTAAAGTTTATTAAATTTAAGACTTTTTCGAATTTCTGGGTAGAAAACATTGAGTAAAATGAAGAAATTGCATGTCACAAGCAATTCCTTCATTTTACACGATGATTTCAAAATTGCTTTTCTTGAGGGGTGTGAAAAGGCGTCACTGTGTAGGAAAGGGTTAATGCAATTCTGAAAGAAGCATCAAATCTTTGTGTTGCATAATCCATCTTTTTCGTACCAAAGCTTGCCCAAAATTTGCTTATTGGTTTTTTTTACATAAAATCACATTCAATGTATTTCACAATTTCTAATATCTCAAAATTCCTGTCACAAGCCCTAAACCCACACAAAAGGAAATTAAACAGCTGAGTCTGACAGAGAAAATCGTTACAATTCTTGTACTAATGCAACAGGTTTTTCTACCTTTTCTCCATATCTTTCATTGTAAAAGAAAACCAGGCTGTTTCAAAGTGGTTGGCTAAATAGCTGTATTCACAATACTTTTTGACTCAGTTTAGTACTTAAATAAGGTTAATTTGATAAATAAAATAGTTTGAAGAGAATCCAATGAAAACTGTCTATTCTAGAGTGTTAACGAAGATCTTTTAATTAAATTTAATAAGGCCCCTTTTCCCATGTTTCTTGATGGATGTAACCCAATTTAGAAATGAATGATCCTTATGATGTTGCAATCATTCTGTAAAAGTTTGAAGAAAATATGATGAAAACTGTGGACTCTAGAGTGTTAACGAGGATTTTTTAATTAAATTTTAATTAGGCCCCTTTTCCCGTGTTCCTTGACAGATCTGACCCAATTTTGAAAGGAAGAATCCTTATTATAGTACAATTATTCTGAGAAAGTTAGAAGAGAATCCAATAAAAACTCTGGACTCTAGAGTGTTAACAAGGATTTTTTAATTAAATTTTCATAAGTCCCGTTTTCCAATGTTTCTTGACAGATCATACCCTTTCTGAAAGGAACGATCCTTATGATGGTACAATCATTGTGTTAAAGTTTGAAGAGGATCCGATGAAAACTGTGGACTCTAGAGTGTTACTGAGGATTTTTTAATTAGATTTTAATCAGCCCCTTTTCCCATGTTTCTAAAGGAACGATCCCTATGTTGGTTCTGAGTTTGAAGGGAATCCAATGAAAACTGTTGACTCTAGAGTGTTAACAAGGAAAAGTCAACAGACGGACGCCGGACGGGCGCACTGATGCCGGACGGGAAAAAGCCATCGCAATAGCTGTAGTGGCCTCCGGCAAGTAGAGCTTAAAATCAAAACTTTCTTGTAAATTTGACAATTGTAAACAAGGCATTTTTTCTCTCCCATCATTTTCAACCCTTGTCATGCTGAACCCGGATTATTTCTGTCTTGACAGGAGGTATACACAAAGATAAATAAGTCTGTGCAGTCTGATCTTAGTCTTCACCACCTGTTTATCCAAATGAAGCCAAAAAAGTTTATAGAAATAAGTTTTCAAAAGAAATATTGGCCCAGAATCAAGTAATCCAGTGCTTTCAATCCTGTGATTTTCATGGAATTCTGGGAAAGATATTTAATTCAGAATGACAAGGGTTAATTTTTTGTCATCTAATATTGCTGTTTGACCAGTATCAAATGCTTGTGGCCGTTTCTAAATCATTTACATTAGTCAAATAATGCTAAATCTTAAAATTAAATCAAATATGAAAATATATTGCCAAGTCGGTGCCAAAAGCCTTTTCTTTTAATCCCAGTTTTAAAGTTCATTGGAAATGTCACCGTTTCACTTTTCTAATTTCAAAATTTTTCTTTTTCAGTTGATAGAGGTTCCCCTTCAACATTTTTTCTTCAAAATCCTGAGTATCATGTTAAAAACGGGAGATCTTTCAAGAATGTTTTTCTCTGAATCTTCACAGCCAATCTTTCCCATTTGTATGCATAGAGTTGCTAGGCTCTCTAATCAAACAGCCTGTCAGACATGTTTCTCTGACAGAATCTCTCACATAAATCATACTTATTTCTTACATTTCCTAGATATACATTGATTGAATACTTAACAGGGCTCTAAAGCAGATTTTTGGTTAAAGAATCTTATAAAGTTTTTCTAAGACATGACTATGTGACCTAGTTTTTTACCTGTATTAATCCAATTTTGAACTTGTCAAAGATTACATGAATACATACATTCTCACCAATTTTCAGGTGTTTCTAACAATGACCTTGTGACCTATGCTTTGACCCCAGGTGACAAGGAATGTGGTCTACCTCCATTTAGGCAGTCAAGAGTTTGTTGCGATTATTCACTGTTTTGATCATGTCATTGGTAAATCTAGACATTTGTATGCAAGACTTACAGAGCAATAATCAAGAAATATGGGATCGTAAATCACTTGTGATAGGTCAAATAATCTCAATCCCAAAGATAATACATTGTCCTATACAGCTGAATCATACATTCCTGTTTTTTCACTGAATACAGGCCTTTGTTCTCAAGTTGTATTATTTTAGAATAGTAATTTTTGTGATTTCAAATCAGTTTAAAAAAACAAGCAGACCATGATGGTCCTTAATGATAACCTGAGTTTCCTTGTGAATAAAAGCATATTTCCCCAAAACAGAGTACTCAAGCAAAGAATTTGTCTACAGAATTTTTTTGTTGTTGAAGATTTCAGCTTTGATTTCTCTATACAATGCAGCACCTTGGCAAAGCTAAATTGAAACAAGGAGGAATTATTTTTAACAACTTATGAAAAGAGTCATCAGGTGATGATGCAAAATATTCTATCTCTGGACCTCACAGTGGATCTTTTAAAAGATCCTCAGAGTTTTCTATATAAAAAAGGATGGGCATTGGGGCCCCATATGGACCTAAAGGACATTATTTTAACAAGAGATGAAGTTGCTACCAAACCTGGTTACCAATGGCTTCATCAAATGCAGGAGTAGTTGAGCACACAAAGTGCAAACAAGATATTTCTAAGCTTGACCTAGTGACCTGGTTTTTAAACCTCATGTGATCCAAATTCAAACTTCACAGAGAGACAATGGAGACAATCATTCTGACAAAGTTTGAAGACATTTGACCGAAAAGCAAGGCCTCTAGAGTACAGACAAGAATTTGTTGACACACGACGCATATTCTACAATGGACTACGAACACAACATGATCACAAAAGCTCACTTTGAGCATGTTGTGCTCAGGTAAGCTAAAAACACAACTGGCTTCTTTCTTTGAAATCAATCATCTAAATATATATGATTGCTTTGTAAAAGAAGATTTGGGCAAATTTTAGATTACATTTCAATATTTTTTCAACAGTTTTATTAGAAAGGATCCAAAAGAAGATCACCAAGTATATATGATAATATGTGTGGGCACATTGATCCCCCTTTTTTTCTACTTCAGGTGGTAATTTACAACAACAGCTTTGGGACATATATGCCCAAAGATGCTTGTCAGTGATGAAGTATCATTGTATCAAATTTCAATCATATTCAATCAACACTAAGTACAAGTTGTAACCATTTGAAAAGCTGCATACACTAGAAATCAGGCAATTTTTACAATTTAAGGGCGGATAATCGATGAAGAACTTGTGTAATCTTAATTTACCACTGGAGACTATGCAAATTAATTAACCCATTCAAACACAGTGGAATTTTAGACTGGTCCAAATTGAAAGGAGCTGCAGACGACAATTTAAAGTTGATAGAATTTTGAATTTTTTCGTCTTTTTGGGTAGAAAACATTGTGGATAATGAAGAAATTGCTTGATACAAGCAATTTCTTCATTTTCCACAATGTTTTCAAAAGCTTTTTTCTTGAGAGGCGTAAAAAGGAGGGAATGAGTTGTAATGGGTTAAACAGAATTACAATTTCTTTTTTCTGTAACTGCAGGAGGAGTTGGACACACATGAAATATAGATATTTTTTTCTATTAAAGGGCAGATAAAAATTCTAGAACAACTAGAGTGATTTGAATTTCAAAGGTCTTATGAACAGATATATTGTAGTAAGTTCAGTTTGTTCCAATTGATACTATGAGAAGTTGAGCACACATAAAAAATAGTGATTTTTTTTTCAATTCAAGAGCAGATAATTCAAGATAATTGTAGAGTGACTAGACATCATACTGATACATTGTAGTAAGTTTCAGTTTGTTCACATTGATACTATGAGGAGGAGTTGCGCACACATGAAATATAGAGATTTTTTTTCAATTCAAGGGCAGATAAAATTCTAGAATGACTAGAGTGATTTGAATTTGAAAGGTCTTACGCACAACTATACATCATAGAGATACATATCAGTAAGTTTCAGATTGTTCCAATTGATACTGTTATAAGGAGGAGTTGAGCACACATAAAATATAGTGGGTTTTTTTTCAATGCAAGGGCAAATAATTTAAGATAATTGTAGAATATCTACAGTGATTTGAGTTCCAAAGTCTTATGCATAACTAGACATCATAGAGATTCATTGTGGTTCATTTCAATTCATTCCAATTGATACTGTAGGAGGAGTTGCACACACAAAAAAATTGCAGACGGACAGAGAGACAGACAGACGACCTGGGCCATAACATAATACCACCCTTCAGCCTATATAAACTGTATGAATTTGAATATCTAAATCTTAGAAACATAGCTTTACCAGTTAACTTCTACAATATTATTGACCAAAATTTGTATCACAATGTAACCTCCATTGAGCATGGAACCATTAGTATGCTTGTACTACAAGATGTGTTTGTGAAAGACCATTGCTTTTGTAATAGGCTTTTTTTCTTTTAGAAATGTGACCTTGATGAGTGACCTTTACCTTGATAGATGACATAAACCTTAACAGCCAATTGATGCCTATCAAAGCAAAGAACCTAAATTTGAGCCATGTGCTTTGAATAGTTTTTTGAATCAGTTAGATTTATCCGACAGACACACAGACAGACAGAAAGAAAGACAACAAGAAATTATAAAGGTAGTTCCTATGACTTAAAGTGTTTGTTAATTTAATATCTTTTAAAAGCATATTGCCTTGAAAATGATAAATTGTAAGAAAAGATGTTAATTTGTGTCTATATTTTTTAGTTTTGTACCTTAATGAAAACAAAAACAATATATCTTCCTTTGCAAATATCTTATCCCAAAACTAGACAATATAATTTAGACTGGTCAAAACTCAAGGAAGTTGCTGACAACAATTTTTAGTCTATGTTTTAGTCTAGTTTTTAAAATCTTTGTATTTTGGGGTAGAAAACAATTTCTTTATTTTCCACAATGTTTTCCAAACCTTTTTTTCTTGGGAGGGGTCAAAAAAGGGATTGTGTGGGAATTTTAAAATTCCCTGTAAAGGTAAGAAGTCATAGATTATAAATTCTGATACTTTGTCTTGAAAATATTGACAATCAATGATTTTTCCATATTCATATTTCCCGATAGATTCTAAATTCAGATTAAGAGGAAGTTTTATTGTGGCTTGAACAATCTATTTCTCGAATTTCAAGACAGTTAAACCTCAAATCTTCAGCTAAATTGGAGGAGAACAGATAAATCAACTCCCACACAAAAATTAGGATGTTTCACATATAATTTTACTATAGAATATTATGTTTAACCCATTACAAGTTTACAAAGTTTTGGACTGGTCCAAATTGAAAGGAGTTGCAGACATTAAACATTAAGTTAGTGAAATTTAAGATTTAATTCAACTTTCTTGGTGGAAAGCATAGTGGAAAATTGATAAATTGCTTGTTACAAGCATGTTCTTCATTTTACACAATATTTTACCAATTGTTTTTCTTGAGGGGTGTCAAAAGCATCATAATGTGTGAGAATGGGTTAACTGTCCCATTTAACAGTCTAAATTATTTACCAAATATTAATTATTTTTCATCATATAGATAGGTGCTTTGGTGGCTTGATAAGTCTATAGGCTTGATCTCTGATAGTTTAATTTCCAAAGAAATTTTCACCTCTCATAGCATTGTTGCTGTTTAATGAGTTGAACAGAGCATTGTCACTTCATACATTATGGACCAATGAAGATGTCCCATATCAGGTGGGATTTTAGGCCAAGTAGACAGATTGATTAATTTTTTCATTAGTAAACAGCAAAAGCTATAATTTCAAAGAACTATGTATTTTGAAAGAGTAAACATGCATGCAAAATTTGAAAGCTTATTATGTCTTACTATTTGGGAGGAGCAATTTTTTTGGTTTGGTTGACAAAGAGCTTCATTTCTTAATTGATTTGAATTCTTTGGAGAATTTCGGAAGAGCATGACCTAAGAATTGTTTCTGTTGAGTTTCATAAGGAAACAGCAAAGCAATAATTTCACTGAACTAAATATTTTGACAAGAGTAAACATGCATGCAAAATTTGAAAGCTGTTTTTGACTTACTATTTGGGAGGAGCACATTTTTTGACTTAGTTGACATTGATCTAGAGTTCTTCATTATTTGGAGTATTTTGGAAGAGGAGATGCTATCTCCTTTTCTCTAAAAAATTTCCAGAAAGATATTCTTATAGGCACAAAAGAAGTAATGGGTTAACCCTTTCCCGTTTTTGTAAATATTAGACTGGTCCAAATTGACAGAGGTTGCAGACCACAATGACAACTGGATGCCATTTGAAATGAAACCATCGATATGTGGTAGAAAATATTGTGGAACAAGGTGCCAAACTGTCACAAGATACGCCCTTCACACTGCTTAATATTAGCTGGGGGTTTGAATAGAACTGAGGTTATTTTGAATGAATATTTTTTGTCAAACAAAGTATAAAAAAAACACAAAGGACAATAACTCAAAATATAAGCTAGGTAGAGTTATGGTTCTTGTACACTGCACTCCCACTTGGTGAGCTCTATCCATCCATGAAATTTCATGATTCTAGCTATTATACTTTTAGAGATATACTCCGGACAAGATTCAAGTATGAAAAAACAACAAAGGGCAATAACTAAAAAAATAGGCTAGGTAGAGTTATGGTTCTTGTCCATTGCACTCCCCCTTGGTGAAATCTATACACCCATGAAATTTCATGATTCTAGCTATTATACTTTTAGAGATATACTCCGGACAAGATTCAAGTATGAAAACAACAAAGGGCAATAACTCAAAAAATAGGCCAGGTAGAGTTATGGTTCTTGTGCACTGCACTCCCACTTGGTGAGATCTATACATCCATGAAATTTCATGATTCTAGCTATTATACTTTTAGAGATATACTCCGGACAAGATTCAAGTATGAAAAACAACAAAGGGCAATAACTCAAAAAATAGGCCAGGTAGAGTTATGGTTCTTGTATACTGCACTCCCAGTTGATGAGCTCTATCCATCCATGAAATTTCATGATTCTAGCTATTATACTTTTAGAGATATACTCCGGACAATATTCAAGTATGAAAACAACAAAGGGCAATAACTCAAAAAGAAGGCCAGGTAGATTTATGGTTCTTGTGCACTGCACTCCCCCTTGATGAGATCTATACATCCATGAAGTTTCATGATCCTAGCTATTATACTTTTAGAGATGTACTCCGGACAAAATTCAAGTATAAAAAACAACAAAGGGCAATAACTCAAAAAATAGGCTAGGGAGATTTATGGTTCTTGTGCACTGCACTCCCCCTAGGTGAGATCTATACATCCATGAAATTTCATGATTCTAGCTATTATACTTTTAGAGATATACTCCGGACAAGATTCAAGTATGAAAAACAACAAAGGGCAATAACTCAAAAAATAGGCTAGGTAGAGTTATTGTTCTTGTGCACTGCACTCCCCCTTGGTGAGATCTATACACCCATGAAATTTCATGATTCTAGCTATTATACTTTTAGAGATATACTCCGGACAAGATTCAAGTATGAAAAACAACAAAGGGCAATAACTCAAAAAATAGGCCAGGTAGAGTTATTGTTCTTGTGCACTGCTCTCCCACTTGGTGAGATCTATACACCCATGAAATTTCATGATCCTAGCTATAAAACTTTTAGAGAAATACTCCGGACAAGATTCAAGTATGAAAAACAACAAAGGGCAATAACTCAAAAAATATGCTAGGTAGAGTTATTGTTCTTGTGCATTGCTCTCCCCCTTGGTGAGATCTATACACCCATGAAGTTTCATGATCCTAGCTATAAAACTTTTAGAGAAATACTCCGGACAAGATTCAAGTATGAAAAACAACAAAGGGCAATAACTCAAAAAATAGGCCAGGTAGATTTATGGTTATTGCGCACTGCACTCCGTATTGATAAGAAGAATATAACTGCCAAGTTTAAAGTCAATCGGACTTAGGATGACAGAGTTATGCTCCGGACAAAGAAGTGGACACCGCCCGGACGCCCGGACGACTGGACGCCCGGACAACCGGACGCCCGGACACCATGTGTGATCCCATAATACGTCCCGTCTTCGACGGGCGTATAAAAAGGAGAAATTGCTTGTTTCTTTTTCCACTATGTTTTCTCAAGTATAAAATCAGCGGAACGTAAAATCCTGTATTTGAACGGGAAAGGGTTAAGTTAATAGCAATAATTCTCCAAACTTTTTAAGGCTTTGTGCATGTGTGGGAGGTGGCAGACCAATCAAAAAACTATTGATAGTTATTGATCAGAGTTGTCTGACCACACTTATCCCAACAATACCAACAATATTTCTTGAAATCACCTCACAAGATAATCTTCAAGGTCAAGATTCTGTTTTAGAGAGACAGGCAGTTAGCCAAAACAGGCCAAAACACAAACTTTTCCTTTCGTTAACCCTTGTCATATTGAATAAAATCCTTGTTCAGAAATGCATCATAATCAAGGGGCTGAAAGCACTGAAAGTCCCCGATTGTGGGTCAATTTTTCAATCTTTTAACCCTTGTCATGCTGAACCCGGAATATTCCGGTTTTGGCAGGAGATGTAGACCAAGATCAGCCTGCACATAAGTGCAGACTGATCTTAGTCTACACCTCCTGCTTGTACTTTTTTACCAGAGTTATTTATGAAATTGATTTCTGTAAGAAATATTGATTTTTTAACAAGTTCTATCAGTGCTTTCAGCCCTTTGATTTTTCAGAAATTCAGTGAGGTAATTTATACAGCATGACAAGGGTTAATATGTTCATATTTTCAATTTTTGCTGAATCCTAGTCATGCTAAATTATAATTTCTATACTATATCACCTTAAAATCAAAGGACTGATGGCATTGGAAAGTCTTAATGAGAGTCAATATTTCTTTTGAAAATTTATTATTTAAACAACTTTGGCTGAAAGGCCACAATCAGGAGGAGTGGATAGTGATCAGACTGCACTTATGTGCAGGCTGGTCTTTGTCCATACCTTGATCCAAAACAGAAAAATTCCAGGTTCAAATGACAAAGGCTAAAATATAAAACAGGTTGTATAGTCTTAGATTAGACTGCACATATGTGTAGCCTGATCTTAGTCTATACCTCCTGCCAAAACAGGAATATTCCAGGTTCAGCATGACAAGAGTTAATTATCTATTTCATAAATGGGTAATCAATTATGAAAAATACAAAGTAAACTTAGTTGCAGACATTAGAGAAGTCGTTTTGCCAAAGAATGAATCAATCTAATTGAAAGTCTAGTCAAATTAAGCCTGCACAATTACAAGTAACTGTTGCTGCCTTGTTGGCTTTAACAGTTGTCAAAGATTCTTTTCCATTTATATTCTCATTCCTGTTCCCAGAATTTATTCTCTCCTTCATTTGAAAGAGATTTAACCCTAACTTTCTGGCACCGGAGTATAACTGTTTTGGCAAGAGGTATAGACAAAGATCAGCCTGCACATATGTGTAGTCTGATCTTAGTCTTTACCACCTGCTTGTCCCTTTTAAGTCAGAGTTATTCATAAGATCGACATTGAACAAGATCGACATTAAACAGAGTTATTTTACAAACTTCATCAGGCAAACCTAAATACTGGAACAACACTTTATTCAAGCTGTATTAAAAAATATTACTTGACAAAATGTCAGTCAATGTCAGAGTTCAAAATTCATTTTTGGTCTAATGAATAATTTGATTGGTCGATAGATTCCTTGATTGTCAGCCTCAATTCTTCAATCATGTTAAACAGTAAATGAATATCATTCTAGTCACTCTGAAACTAGTCCTGGCTGAGATTTAACCCATTCCAACACAGCAAAATATTAGACTGGTCCAAATTGAAAGAAGCTGTAGACGACAATTTCAAGTTGATGAAATTTTGAATTTTTCCGGGTTTTTTTTTTTGGATAGAAAACAATTGTGGATAATGAAGAAATTGCTTGATACAAGCAATTTCTTCATTTTCCACAATGTTTTCCAAAGCTTTATTCTCGAGGGGCGTAAAAAGGAGGGATTGAGTTGGAATGGGTTAAACTCATTTCCAAGGATTTACACTAAAATAATTCTGCCCGAGCTACTGTAGTTCTGCACCAATTGATTTTTTCCAAAACTTGCAAGGTACATTCTAACTACCTTGGAGTAACAAAACAAACCCCTCCACTAAGTGAGGAATCAACAAACTAAACAAAGAGAATGTATTTTCATCAAAATAAGCAACACTATTGGTTACCAAGAAAACACTTTCCAAGAACAACATCTATTACAATCCATTAGAACACTCACTGATCAATTCCAGATTAACAAGAAACTGGTCAGTGCCCTGCTTGACATGACTAACCCTTTAGTAACACTATTCCTGATACTACTACCATATGACTTGTTGTATGCGTGACATGCAATTTTTGCAGTTTTAAAGAAGAACAAGAACAAATAAAATTAACCAATTACCAGAATGATGATAAAATTTTAGTCAGCTCTTAATTCAAAGATGTTGCAGATGACAACTTTTAGTAAAAAGTAAAAACAATTGTCTTTTGAGGTAAAAAGTAAAAATCTTTGTCTTTTGAGGTGAAAACATTGTGGATAATGAAGAAAGTGCTTGTAACAAGCAATTTCTTCATTATCCACAATGTTTGCCAAAGTTTTTTTTTCTTGGGGGCATCAAAAAGCGTCATTGTGTGGTAATGGAATAAAAAGAATACAAAATATATTTTAGAAGATTGAGAATCTGATAATTAATGAGATTATAAATTTCTTTCTCAATGATTAATTTCCATTTATACTGCATCAAGCTTTTAAATTGGATTGCTTTCTTCTCCTATTTTCTATGGATGTAATATATCTATTCATAGCACACACAGGCAAGTTTGAAAAGTGCATTTGGACAAAATCTCATAGGCCTCACAACAACCCTTGTCATGTTGACCCCAAGATATTTCCTTTTCAGATGGAGGTATAGAAAGAGATTAGCCTGAAAATGTGTGAAGAATGTTCTTAGTCTAGCACCCCTGTATGTCCGTTAAAGCCAGAGTTGTTTATGAAAATCAATTATACAGCAAAATACTGATTCTCTGACTAGCAGCCTTACAGGCTACCAGCACTTTGATTTTTATGCAATTTGCACTAGTCCACATCAAAATAAGCTGCAGGGAATAATTTAAGTTGATGGAATTTTTAAATTCTTTGTAGCAATCAAAGTAGATGATGAAGAAATTGCTTTGTTTTTATAGGCTTTTTTTATTTAGGGGCTTAAAAAGCCAGAATCTTTGGAAAAGGGCTAATTATGATTTTTTTTACTTCAAATAAACCTGTGATCACACAAAGACTGGAATGTTGCTATTGCATGTGGTCAGCCCAAATCAATCTCAAAACACAATAACCAATATTGGCATGCTCATTTGGTTGAGTCAGCTAAGCAATTTGCTTTATTTGCTTTATTGCTGATCAACCCTGTGTGCTCTTTATCGCCCTTAATTAACTCTTAACCCATTCCCACACAATCCCGCTTCTTGGCGCCCCTTAGAAAAAATCTTTTGAAAACATTTTGGGAAATGAAAAAAATGCTTATTAAAAGCAATTTTTTCATCATCCACAATGTTTTCTAACCTAAAATACAAAGATTTTTAAAATGTCATCACATTGAAATTGTTGTCTGCAATTTCTCTGAATTTGACCCAGTCTAAATTTTGTCATCTGGCAATAGGTTAAAATTTTAATCCTCTTTGTTTATGCATTCTGGAGAATACACCAGTACTCAGGCAAAATGAATGTCCATTATTAATAAAAGACTAAAGATAGATTGCATTTTTGGTACAATTAAATCCCCCATTTCAGGTAACACTTTGAAATTATTGTCTGCAACATTGAACTTGAGCCAGTCCAAAATCCAGGTGAAACTCAGTGGACCCTGGGGAAGAACAATGACAAAACTTTCACTTTATATACTTCACATCCTGATCCTATTTTCACAATGTTCAAGACCCATTTTCAAATGAAAAAGTTTTAAACTGGTCCAAAGTAAAGAAAAAAAAAGAGTGCAGACCTCAAAACAAAGTAAGTTTTAATAGAAACATATGGGTCTTATAAGGTAGAAAGCATTGTGGGAGAGTCTGAGATATTACTTGTTTTAAGCAATTTCTGTTTTTCTCACAATTCTGTGGTAATGGGTTAATTCTCCATTCAGTTTTCATCACCATTTTTTTTATTTCCAGATAACAAGCTCAGCGTTAGTTCAAAAACCATGACCACTAATAATCACACGAGGAAAAAAATGCTAACCCATTCCCATACAAACACTATGATGCTTTTAGATGCCCTTCAAGAAAATCAACTGGGTAAACATTGTGTAAAATGAATAAATTGTTTCTAATAAGCAATTTCTTCAATCAAACAATGTTTCTACACAGAAAGTTAAAAAAATCTAATATTCAACTAACTTTGAATTGTTGTCTGCAATTCCTTTCAATTTGAACTAGTCTAAAATTGCAGTCTGGTAATGGGTTAAAAAGCACACAAGAAAATTCACCAAGCACTAGATGCTCTCCATTGATCAAAAGATAAAACTGATCAGACAGAGATATGTAGATTGATTCCCACATTCAGTACGACCACATCCTATCTCTTTCACAGACAGAATAAGTTACCACAGTCTTTCCAATACAAGGATCATGATAAGCATTAAGCAATAAACTTTGAATTGCAAAAACCAACTAAATTTTACAAAATCCTATTTTATTGGTATCCATCAAAATTTTCTCATTGAGACAATACTACCCACAACATAAGGTTTGGATAATGAATAAACAATAAAGCATATGCCACACTTTTCTCATGAGCTTGGCAGTATCACAGATTATGTCATAAAACACAGGTAAAATCTGCACAATCTACAGTGAATCAGTCTTTCTGTCTACTGCATGTCCTCAAAGGAATATCCAGCTAAATCTTTGACATGATTTGTAGATTATTGATATTGTACAAGGGTTTCCCAATGGCCTACAATATTCTACTGGTTAGAAAAACTTATATTAACATGGTTGTTTATTTCTCTCATTCCCTTCTTTACTCCAATTATGTAAAACAGCTGTGTCTGTTATATTCAAATGTCTTGATATGAACATTCAAATAATTATGGCAAACTTTTAACTAGACTATAACTAAAAGTGATTTACCCTTTCCTGTACAATCCCTTTTTTTAGGTCCTAATGATTTTATACTTGAGAAAATATTGTAGAAAAGAAGAAATTGCTTGTAACAAGCAACTTCTTCTTTTTCCACAATACTTTCTACCCACCATATGATTATTTTACTAATTAAATCTGCATTGAATTTTCATCTACAAAATCTCTGAGTTTGGACAGATCTAAAATTTGGCAAAACAGGAAAGGGTTTAATACCCCAATGGCTGCATGTTAGAGAGAAAACATTTTGTCACAGACATGGAGCCCCCTGGAAAGGTAAATGGAATTTTATAGCAAAATTTACTGACAGACACTCACACTACAGACACCATGTCATGACAAAAAAGTAGCTGGCTTCTAGCCAGTTGAGCTATAAATGTATTGAAAACCTTATCTATATGAAGTAGTATAGAGACATTAGAAGAACACTATAAATGTGCATGTGGTCAAGTATGTAAGTAGGAAAACTAAGATAAAATCAAAGGGTAATTGCATCTCCCAAGACACTCATTCAGGTTAGTTACTTTGACTATTTACTGCAAACTATATGCACCATCCTTATGATTCATTTTAGTAAAGAAATAATAAGTTCACATGAACTAATTAACCCTTTCATGTCTTTCAAAATTTTAGACCAATTTGAAATGAGCACCGCCTACGGGTGCCTACGCTCGGCTGTTGGGTGCTGGATAGTGGACAAAATGCATCTAGAGTTATCCCCCTTGATAGTATAGGTTGCTCTTTTGATAGTGAACAAGTGTACCAAGTTTAAAGTGAATGCCTTTAGTAGAACCACAGATACTTCAAAATGTCAAAGTTTTGGCAAGACAACGACGACAACAGCACCAAAAATGACAATGACACGGAGGCTATCGCAATACCTTGGGTTTTCTCAAAAATAAGGCGTGCTAATAAAAAATGCAGACCACAATTAAAAGAGAGTGTAATTAAAAAAATTAACTATACTAGAGTTTAGAAATTAAATGTGGTAAAAGAAGAAATGGCTTGTTACACGCATTTTTCTTTTTCCACACATTGTTTTCTAAAGTACATAATTACAAGGGTGTTAAAACAAAGGATTGTGCAGGAAAGGGTTAACAACTATTAATTATATGTGCAAATCTTTAAGTGAGATTTTTTTTCCTTCTGTGCTCCTCATTTAATTCTGGAGAATTTGAGGTGGATCATAACTTCATAATTTCACTGATGAGCCTGTTAAATAATCATAATTTCAGTTGATTTTACCCCACTTTCATTTATTTTGCTGTAATGAATATTACAACCTTTTCAAAACAATCCTGCCTTTCCACCACCCTTAAGAAAAATAGCACAAGAAAAACAAGGTGGAAAACTAGATTTTTTTTTTTAACCAAAGCATTTGTTTTCACACTACTTAGATAGATGGTTTGTTCATTGAATGAATAGGGTTTAACGCTGCTTTTAAGAGTATGTCAGTCATATCCCGGCTGCTGCAGCACCTAACAATGGATTCCTGGTATTTCCCACACCAGTACTACCACTACACCTTTTCCTAGCCCCCAGCTGCTATCCCAACTTGGTATATGATTATCCACCAATTGGTGATAGACAATTGTCGGAGAATATATGCTGGGGATCGAACCCATGACACCCATGATTGAAGATTAGGAGTCTGGCGCGCTACCAACTGCACTATGAAGCTATGGCGGCTGGATAAATGGAGTAAATGGCTGCCATTTAGAAAACAGGCAACAATTTTGAAATAGGAGGCATTTGAGCAGCTGATTTGCTCAATCAGCATAAATTTTCTTATCACACAAGTATTTTCTTGGAACATGATTTACAAATTGTTCACAATCATACCATATATGGACATAAGTCCAGCCCATAAAAGTCATCAATGGATAATTCTTATCAAATTTGGTTGAAATCTATGGACTGGTTTCTGAAAATAGGGTTTTCAAAATTTTAAGTATATACAAATCCATAATTTGCATTGATTTGAATTCCTTGAAGAAATCTGATATAAGGTCATCAAAGGATCACTCCTTTTTGGATTTGGTTGAAACCCATCTGCTGGTTTCTGAGAAAGAGAAGCTTTGAAGTTTCACCATATACCCTATATGGATACTAGTCCCATCTATAAAAGCCACTTTTTCATTCAATCAAATTTCCTATCAAGAATCTGAGAAGAGGTCACCAAAAATCATTCCTGTGAAATTTGGTTGAAAACCATCCATGGGTTTTTGTAAAGAAGATTGGAAATTAGCACAGCCCATTAAATGGTTTGTTTGTTTGAAGGGTTTAATGCCACTTTTAACAGTATTTCAGTAATATTGCAGTGGCTGGAGCACCTAAACATGGATTCCTGATATTTCTCTTACCAGCACTACCACTACATCCTTTCCAAGCCTTCATTCCATTTTAGGTTAACAATTATCAATCCATTGTCAGGAGACAAATGTCGGAAAGGATTTTTACCGCAACCGGGGATCAAACCTCAGACCCCATGATTAGGAGTTTGGCATGCTACCGACTGTGCTATGGCAATCACCGGGCCCAAATAAAAGCCACATTTTTCATCTGATCAAAATTCTTTAAAGGAATCTCATAATTTCTGTGAAATATAGTTAAAATCTGTTTAATACTTTCTGAGGAAATAATTTTGAAAATAAATGTTTATGGATGCACTCATGCACACACAGACAGATGCACTTCAGACACAAAGCTATGCTAGATGATAAGTGTCTTGCACAAGTTCAGGGATACTGAACAAGTGTACGAAATACAGTAAAACCCCTCTATTACAACCACTTGCGGTACTTACTAAAAGTGGTCGTAATAGCGGGATGGTCGTAATACTGAGGTTTGGTCGTTTGTTGTCATGTAATTCATGTTTACTTTATTTTCGTTTTTTTAATATATTAATACTGTACATACAAAAATAAAACTATAAGAACATGTATTCCAGCTGAATCTATGTCATTTTCAAATTTACAATCTTTGATAAGTTCTACTTTCACTATTCTCCATTTGGATCTGAATCAGAAGTCCAACCTCAGATTATTTATTCGTAGGTACAGGTTCAAATTGTCAAGCTGTTGATATCATATCTTCTATAATGCAAATACCAAACATCAATTACGTTGAAATAAAAAAATGCTAACTAACTGTTTGGAACACCGTAAACAAACTAATTGTAACTTCTCGGTTACTTTTTTACTTTCGACTTGAGTCAAAACCCGTGACACATTCAAATAACAATTAAAAATAATACAAGCTATAATTTCTTTAAGTGATCGGCCACTTTAAACTGTTTGATAACACCTATTATAATATGGGTTCGACATCACATAATCAAAACTCCCATAATGTATTGACAATGCATTCGTACCCAATTAGTGACGCTCTTATTACGTGTGAAATTCGGATGGTCGGTCTCAATTTGATAAGTTACTGGTCGTTTTAGTGGGGTTCAAAATAGTGTATCAGCTATAGTTGGTACTGAATTTAGTGGTCCTAATTCGGAATAGCGGGGTGCCCGTTTTAGAGGGGTTTACAACCATTGAAATAAAGAACAAAAAAATCTGTTCATTAATAGCGGGGTGCCTGTATTTCCGGGGTGGTCGTAAGGAGGGGTTTAATTGTATAATCAAAGTTTGCACCATGGTTACGGAGCATTCATCCAGAAAAGAAAGTGTTGGTTTAAGAAGTAAAATGCAAGCCGTTTTGAAAAAGAAAAATTTCTTTCACAACTGCAGATAATAATGAACAAGTGTGTGAAGTTTCATCAAAATCAGCCCAGTTAATAAAAAATAGTCTCGGCAAGAAAGTTGATTTACAGAGTAAATTTGCTGCAATTTTGAAATCAGCAGTCATTTTGAAACAAGAGGTCCAACAGGCCCTAAATTGCTCACCTGAGAATTATTTCTCTATGTCTGATAAGGCAAGCCCTGCAATGCCTACATTTTTTTGCAAAACAAATTTTCATGAACAGGTGTTGAAAAGAGTCATCAAAAGTACATTCCTGCCAAGTTAAGTCCAAATTGTCTAAGTGGTTAAGGAGAAGAATTATTCTATGATTTCCCCACGTCTGATAAGCCTGGCCCTGCCACGCCATCATTGTTTTGCAAATCAAAATTTCAACAATAAGTTCTGAGAACCTCAGGAACACTCTTGCCAATTTTTGTCTAAATGAGCTAAAAAGAAAAGTTTTCTAGCACAACTACAGATGATTCCTAACAAGTGCATGAAGTTTCTGCCCTATATGGTTAGTGAGAATTTGTCTGAACTAGAAAATGTCAACTTACAAAGCCAAATAGTGGCTATTTTAAAAATGGCAGCCATTTTGGAATAAGAGGCCCATAAAGCCTTTTTGGCTACCTTAGATTGGCTGAGTATAATCCCACATTCCCACACTCTTAAAATACTGTAAAACACTCATCTTAGTTTAACTTGTTAACTCTAGGTACAGGCCAATTCTGACAATAATTAGAATGGTCTAACAGCTGATGATGTATACCAGATATCAAAGCTCTAAGGTTTTCTGTTTTAAAGAAGACAATTTTTACTATGTAAGCCTATGTAAAACATCAGTGTTGCATCCATGATTTTTTTCCAAGAGAAATTTGCTAAAGTTATATGCTGATCCATCTATAAATCTTTTACACAGATGTGAAGTAAACAACTATTCACTAGTTCATAAGATGCATCTATGAAAATTTGAAGTCACAAAATGAGCTTAAATATTTAGCATTTTCACCTACTTTAACCCATTCCAACATGAAATTTTAGAATGGTCCAAATTGAAAGAAGCTCGCAGCAGACGACAATCTCATATTGGAGGGATTTTAATTTCTTGTCTCAATGGTACTTTTGGATAGAAAACATTGTTGATAATGAAAAAATTGCTTGAAAAAATGTTTTCCAAAGCTTTTTTCTAAAGGGTCGTAAATAGGAGGGCTTGTGTGGGAATTTGTTAAATGCAGTAATAATCAGAGACTAAAATTGTTGGTAATTAACTCAATTCAAAATAAATTAATTGCATTATTAGAAACATTAACAGTCATCCCTAATTATTATTTATTACCTTTTTTTTCTCATTTCATAATCATTTTCTACAAAAACGTTAAAATGCCATTTTTTTACATGATAAAACACAGAAAGCAGATTTCAATACCCTTCAACTGTTAGAACAGAGGTTTGAAACATGCTATTAATTGGTAGGGTGTCAATAATGTTCACCTTTTCTCAAAACACCAAAGTTAAACATCCCGGCCAAAAGGGCTTAAGTTGCTCATATCATTTTTAAACCATTAAAGAACATGTGTAATTTACTTGAATTAACCCTTTCCTGTTCGATCCCTCGTTTTTAAATCTCTGTGATTTTAAAGTTGAGAAACTTTGTAGATAACGAAGAAATTGCTTGTAACAAGCAATTTCTTCTTTTTCCACAATGTTTTCTACCCAACTGAATGGTTATTCATTGAATTTAATCCACTTTAAATTTTCATCTGCAAAATCTTTGAATTTGCACAGTCCTAAATTTTTGCAAAACAGGAAACCATTGTAACTTCTTGTATTTTGAACATGTAAATTTCCATACGACATAAATCAAGTGAATTTGGCTTAGACAGCTAATGCCTTGGCTACAAGAGTTACTTTAAGCATTACTCAGACATGTTTATGAGATTTTGTCACATAAACATGCAAGCACCGCAACTATAAAATATGTTCTTGTTATATTACACTCTCATTTATTACAATATAGACATAAGTTGACATTTTTCCTGTGAAAATTATACATATTCAGGGGTGTGGAAATACAAAAATTTCTCACTTGTCCTTGGACAAGTGAACAGTTGAAATTCACTTGTCCAATATGAGGATTTAGTTGTCCAAATCTTCTAATTCAGACCTTTTTGCTGTTGCGAACATGTTAAGTCACAATCATACTTTTTGAGACGGAGACACACAAGAATAGGAAACATTAAGATAAAAGGAGAAAGCAATTTCTCCTTTTTTCTAATGTTTTCCAGACCTTATATATACTTGTAATAATAAGGAAAAGCTCTTTGACTTATGAACTTGAAATCTGGCACAAAATGGACTAGTTTGTAATTTTGTTCTTGATTTAAAATCCACTTATCCTTGGACAAGTTCCCAAGGAAAATCTGCTTGTCCACAGGGTAAAAAGCCCAAGTCGGACTAGTCGGGCATAGGAATTCCACACCCCTGATATTATATATTGAAGATATAGTGGGATGTGGTTCAACCATACTTGAGGTCCATAATACTAATATAGTCCTTTTTCTGTAGTAAAAGTGATTCCCTGAAATCAATGACCAGCAACTTACGAACAGAAATGAAATCCAAAGATTTTTTTACAGTAGCATAAATCAGTATATCTAAGGACAACTTGTGTCAAGCCCTCAAACATTTGACCTTCAGGTATGATCTTGTCCTATAAACCTACATAAACAATGCTTCAAATGGAACATCAACTCGTGAAAGAGAACAAGTGTAACAATATAAATGATTTTGAAATTCAAAACAAATGTTACAAAGGATTTATGTTCCAGATCAGATTAGTTGTAATATTTGACCTTGATGGTTGAACTTGACTATATTGCTATACATGACAAATGCTGTCAAAAAGTTGATTGATTGATTGGGGTTTTAACGCCACTTTTAACAGTATGTCAGTCATATCGTATAGCACCTAACTATGGATTCCTGGCATTTATCACACAAATACTACCACTACATCCTTTCAGAGCCTCCAGCTGCTCATCACACTTAGGTTTACAATTATCCACCCATTGGTAGGAGACAAATGTCGGAAAGGATATTTTCCATGGCCGGGGAATAAACCTAGAACTGGGCTAACAACTGGGCTATTGCTGCAGCTCTCTCAAATAGTGATCTACTGTGATGAAGAACTATATACAGTGCTTAAACATTTTAAAAACTATTCATAAATATAGAAGTTATGCTCTGAGTGAGCTCAATTTAAATGATTGACCCTCATGTGTGATCTTTGAAGGTATTAAAAAAGATCTTTCAAGGAACACATACTTATGATGGAGAACAATAAATATTGTGCCATGCTACTATGAAATACATTGACAATTTTGAAGTTATGGTCCAAACAATTTTTGAGGAAGGCACTAAAGAACCTAACTACATCAAAGTATTATTCTAACATAACTATATCTTGCTAACTACAAGCAAACTAGACCAAAAGATCATTCATTGTACAGTCAGCTAGGGCCAGAGTTTATAAAACTTTTTTCAAACTCAATTGAGAATTTACTCAAACTTTAAATCTGAATAAAGATCTTGTTTCAACTTCAGTTGTACATAAAGAGCAATAAGTAACATCATACAAATATTGTCATTTATTTTCACTCAATTACCATAGGATCTAAGCAGAAATACTTCTTTAATCCCAACACGAAGTTTGAGTAAATTCTCAACTTCTTTAATCCCAACTCGTAAGTTTAAGTAAATTCTCAACTTCTTTAATCCCAACTCAAAAGTTTAAGTAAATTTTCAACTGAGTATGAAAGAAGTTTTATAACCTCAGGCCCAGATGTTAGATTCGTCCAAAGTTACTTTCAACAAGGATGCATTCTACCCTATTTAAATATGTATGCATTCTTCAAATGTTAAAGACTATTTTGTTAGATAATTGAAACTGACTTATCATAAATACAAAGTACACAAGCAATTAGTTTTCATTTGATCTATTAACTTTTAATTTTTTGGTATCAGAAATGAAATCAGGCTTGAAAGAAAAATGTACCTTAAAAGGAAATTCAATTTATTTCTTCTCCATTAGGCAAGATTATCACAACAATTATAAACATGCAAACAAAACTCTCAATCCATCCAATAGAGATAAAAACAAAATGGTGCATACTCACTGACTATTGCAGCAGTTGCCTTTGATGTAAGCAGCATATGCGTTTTGCAAAACATAATACACATATCATAAAAGGCCGGACAAACAATACACAGATTAATACATTTACATGATCAAAAGAAGCGAGCTTTTTAACCCATTCCCACTCAGTGACGCTTTTAGACGCCCACAAGTTAAAGAGCTTCTCATTGTCATCTGCAACTCCTTTCATTTTGGACCAGTCTAAAGAAAAAATTCAAGTGGGAATGGGTTAATTTGTTTATAAATGGAACTTCCATAACTACCATACTTATCACATGGTAGGACAATCTTTGTCCTACTTTTTGGGAAGCAAGTCAAACAAGAATGTGCAAGATTGTTTCTAAACCTAGCAACAAATCTCTTAAACAATCACAGACATAGCCATACTTTCCAAAACAAGAGACCCAAGAGGGCCTGTATCGCTCAACTGGCTTTAACATCTCCAGATTTGAAGCCTGTAATTTAGTTTAAACATATTTTATTTGCTACTAAAATATTCATAGTACTATACAACTAATCTAAGTTTACAGCAAATTGGATCAGAACGAAAGCAAAGCTTATAGAGCCCTTCTCCATAAAGATGGCATTGTATGAGTACCAAGTCTGTAATTTCAGAACAATGCTTGTAGATGCTGGACAAAGGCTAATCACAAAAGATCATATGATGAAGTTCTCTAAGTGTGAGCTAAGAAAGGGCATATATCATAAAACAAGATGTGTTTTTAAATCACAAATGCCAAGTTTTGACCTTGACAGATGACTTTGATCTTGGCACATTACTTTGATAGAAAAAGTTAACACGTGGACGGACATATGCGCACACTGACGAAACACGTGTGACAGACAACGCCATGACAATAGCACTCTCACAGGTATTTAACTCAAAATTGTTAAATAAATACGTTTTTCCTATAACCTGAAAATTTTGGTTTTGTTTAATCTGAATTCCAACAAATTATGGAAGACTAATTTTAGCTACAATGTTTTTTATAACTTATTGTCAGTACATCAAAATAATTTTGTTAAGTATTATCTGTGAGGGAAGTAACAAGAAATAATTCTATAGCTTCATAAGATGCATTTATCTCCCTTTGATCAATGTTCTAGAAATATTTCTATTCAGAATTATTCCTACACATGTAAACTTACACAATATTTACATCTCTTTGCATTTACATGTTTAAAAGTGATAAATCAATAATTCTACCAAATAAAGCTCACTCTGACTGAAAATAGCATTTTGAGGTCTCTTTACAACTATTTTGTGATGATTTTCTGGGTCTGATCTGAATTCTACCAAAATATTTAATTACCCCTAACCCGCATATCCTTTAACAACAATACCAACATTTAGGTGATTGCAACAACTTAACTATTCTAAACACACTTTCAGGAACAATTTAAGTAAAGGGTCATCAATGGAACATTCATACCAAGATTCATTGAAATTAGTTGATAGGGAGGAGAAGATTTCATAAGTTTTCAAACTGAAAATGGGCCACGCCCATACTTAATGGCCCATCAAAATTTCATGAACAATTTGAGTAAAGAGTCACCTAAGGAATATTGATACCAAGTTTCATTGAAATTTGGTAAAATGAGTTGGAAGTAAAAATTTTCAGATTTTAGAGTAAAAAAAGGCCCGGCCCTGCCATGTCCAAATTTTGGGTGCAATCAAAATTTCATGAACAATTCAAGAAAAGGATCACCCAAGGAACATTCATGCCAAGTACTGTTGAGATTGGTCAAATGGTTTGGGAGGAGAAGATTTTTAAAGAATTTAAAGTGAAAATAAGCCCCCTCCTGCCATGCCCATATTTGGGGGTCAATCAAATTTTCTTTAAAAATTTAAGAAGAGGGTGGCCCAAGGAACATTTCTGCCAAGTTTCATTAAAATCCGCCCATTGGTTTAGGAGGAGAAGATGTTTAAAGAAAAGTTTACGGACGCATGCACAGACACACACACATCGGACACCATGACAATAGCTCCCTGGCTTTTGGCCAGTGGAGCTAAAAAGTCTACCCTTCCAAGCTATTTTGTGCTAAAAGACTACCAGAATGTGCACAACCTGACAACCCAAGTCATTAATTGGCAGACCTGTATTTTCTAAGAGACATGTAGAACTATCCTACTTAGAAAAATGTGACTAAAATTTGACTCTGTGACGTGTTTGTCCAAAAATAAAGTGAGCCTTAAAAACATGGACAGACCTGGATTCGGTTAGTTACTTAAAATTTGTAAATTTGTGGAAGAAATAATATTTCAGATTATCTAGTAATCTCTTTATAACTAGAATCAAAAATTAATTTCAATTTTAGTTCAAAATGCCATTCATATCTACTCAGAAAGGTTTTAGAGACATAGAGATACACATGTCAGATTGATAGATGATGGATAGACTGATGAATAGATTGATGGATAGCTAGAGAGATAGAATGATAGATAGATAGAGAATAGATAGATAGAAAGATAGATGGATAGATAGATAGATAGATAGATAGATAGATAGATAGATAGATAGATAGATAGATGGATGGATGGATGGATGGATGGATGGATGGATGGATGGATGGATGGATGGATGGATGGATGGATGGATGGATGGATGGATGGATGGATGGATGGATGGATGGATGGATGGATGGATGGATGGATGGATGGATGGATGGATGGATGGATGGATGGATGGATGGATGGATAGATGGATAGATAGATAGAAAGATATATAGATAGACAGATAGACAGATAGATAGATAGATAGATAGATGGATGGATGGATGGATGGATGGATGGATGGATGGATGCATGGATGGATGGATGGATGGATGGATGCATAGATGCATGGATGGATGGATGGATTAATGGATGGATTAATGGATGGATGGATGAATGACTAGATAGATAGATAGATAGAGAGAGAGTAGATACTTGTCGAAATTTGGATAGATAGATGGATGAATGAATTGATTGATTGATGGATGGATAGATAGATCAATTGATGGATGGAAAGATTCTAAGATAGATGAATTGATTGACTGATTAATGGATAGATTGATTAATTGTAGGTTTTGAGAATGATTTGATTGATGGATTGGTTGATTAATGGAATTATTCATGGGATGATAGAGAGACAGATAAATATATTGAGACATATATTGTTAATACCCATATGACAAATTAAAGGATTGATGAGTTGATAAATAGGTTAATTGATTGGTGGATGGTTTGAAAGACTTATATGTTGATTGATTGGATGGATGGATGAATTGCTTAACTTATTACCAGATGACAAAATTTTAGACTGTTCCAAGAAGTTATAGATGACAATTTTAAGTAAATGAAATTAGAGAAAACTTTGATGACAATTTTAAGTTAATGAAATTAGAGAAAACTTTGATGATGATGAAGAAAGTGCTTCCTATAAGCAATTTCTTCATTTTCCACAATATTTTCAAACTTTTTTTCTTGAGGAGTGTTAATCAAAGGTTAAGTTTTATTGAATAGAAATTTACCTTTGATCCCAATTTAACCTATTCCCACTCAGTGACAACTTTTGACGCCCTGTAAGAAAAACAATTTGGAAAAGATTGTGAAAAATGGAGAAATTGCTTGTGACAAGCAATTTCTTCATTTCCCACTATGTTTTCTACCCAGAAAGATAAAAAAATCTATAATAATTCAAACTTTAAATTGTCGTCTGCAATTTCTTTCAATTTGGACTAGTCTAAAATTTTGCCGTCTGGTAATGGGCTAAGATATAATGTATAATGCAATATTTGATAAAAACAAATACCCAGCTTTGAGAAAGCTGCGTTTAAGCTGCGTATTTAATTTTCATCATGTCAGAATTTACTTTAAACAAATACGCAGCTTGGTGGAAGCTGCGTATTTCATTATTGAGAGTTGATGAGGATCTACAAAGGGAATACGCAGCTTGAAAGGAAAAAACGCAGGTTTTCTGCAGCTCTTTCATTAAAGACGCAGCTTTTGTACAGCTCCAGACCTAAATACGCAGCATTAATGCAGTTTTTTTTAAAAATACGCAGCTTTTCTGCAGTTTTTTAAAAAATACGCAGCTTTTCTGCAGATTTTCAGAAAATACGCAGCTTTTCTGGTGAATTCTTATATAAACGCAGAAAAGCTGGGTAATAGCCGGCTTTTATCCAGCTTTCACCAAGAGCTGTGTAATATTTTCGCATGGGTTAACCCATTTCCACTCAGTGAAGCTTTTTGACACCTCTCAAGAAAAGTATCAGGGAAAAACATCGTGTAAAATGATTGAAAGTTGAAAAACTCTAAAATTTCTTAAACTTTAAAATGATAGTTGCAACTCCTTTCGATTTGGACCAGTCTAACATTTTTGCTTTCTGGTGATGGGTTAACAGGATCCCTACATTACATACTAAATTTTAAGTCTCTGTGATTCACAGGAACAATGACAGACAGCATAACTGCGTGATAAAAAGATGGGTGGAAGGAGACACAGACAGTAACATAACAGTATAACCCCCCCCCCTTTTCTTTGAAGCTTGGGAGGTACTTATTCTAATTGTGTAGTTATTATAAGAAAGCTTACCAGTCACACCATTCCCACAGAAATGAAGAAATTGCTTTCAACAATGTTTACCACCCAGAAATTTGAAAAAAAATCTAAAATTTCATTTACTTGAAATTATCATCTGCTACTCCTTGTAATTTTGACCAGTCTAAAATCTAGCTGTATGGTAATGAGTTAAGCTTATTACAGGTTTGTTTGGGGTTTTTTAAATACACTTTTAATTGCTTGTAATAAATAAATTTTGTTGTATTGAAATCATTCACAATTATTGTTTTACACAATTTTTTCTTCCCAGAAAAATGAAAACTAGGCTCTTGAGCACCTGAAGCTTCACCGACCAGAATTTACATTTCATTCAAATTTGGTTGAAAATCATCCTGCAGTTTGCAAGAATAAGATTTTCTAAATTTCAATATACCATATATGGACACAACTCCCCCCCCCCCCCAATAAAAGCCATAATTTTCATCTGAGCCATATATTATGTTAGAATCTGACAAAGAGTCACCAATGGATCATTTAGTGAAGTGTCGTTGAAAACTAACAGTTGTTTGTAATCTGAGAAGATTGTAGGTTTTCACTTTTTACCATATATGGAAATTCGCCCAATCCATTTAAGGAATGTTTACAGCAAATCAATTCTTTTTTAGCAATCTAATTGTGGCTCACCAGAGGATCACAGTGAATTTTGGTTGAAATTTATCCAATGATTTCTGAGAATAAGTTTTCCAAAGGTTTCGTCATATATGGCAATAAGCTCTGCCCATTAAAGCCATGTTTTCTGTCCTATCAAATCTCTTTCAAGGAATCTGATAAAGGGTCACTCAAGGATCAATCATGTGAAATTTGGTTAATCCATCTAATAGTTTCAGAGAAGAAAAGATTTTTAAAGATTTCACCATATATGGAAATTAGCCCACCCATTAAAGCAATGTTTTAATCTGGACTTGATTCTTTGAAGGAATCTGATAAAGGGTCACCTAATGATCATTCTTGTAAAATACATGTAGATTAACTTTTCCTTACCATAGGATGTACAGAATGGTTTGCTAAAAATACAAGGCAACAAGAAGCCTGTTTTGGCAACTAAATGTCGTAACTACAGCTTGGATAAGCTGGAGTTATAACATTTTTATCTCCCTAGCGACAATATGCTTCTTGTCTTTTGATCTGAGAGGCATCAGAAATCTTTTATCGTATGTTGTATGTTGTTTTTGGAGGGAATCTGATAAATCATAGAATCCATGTGAACATCAGGGTAGTTTTTGCTATCAACAACTTATCATTCAGGTGATGATTTAACCATTAGATTTGACTCATCCCTCTATATAAACAAAGCACTGAAAATACTGATTTTCAAATATACAATCTTTTTAAGCATAACCTCTCATCTAGCCTGGTAAGTTTAATAGGCACATGTAGCACGATCACAAGTTCAGAAAAAAAATGCCATTTTTATACAATTCATTGTTTTTCACCGATGGAAATATAATAAATAATTTGCCTGTTAAGATGACTGAGCTGAGCTACACATGAATTGGCTCAAATTTATTTTTGCAGTTGTACATGATACTGGTGTGAAAAATGACAGGAAGCCATGGTTGGGTGCACCTACCAACCGCAGTTTTACTGATATACTGCTGAAAGTGACATTAAACCAAATTCACTTGATTGCAGTCTGACTAGCTTTCAAGATCAACACTTTTTCTTACTTTTCAAAGATTATTCTTTTCCGCATATTCCGCATATTATCGAGATATCATTTAAGAAACTTGGATAATATTAATTGAGAGTCTTGAATGGTCAATTGATGTCCGAAATATCCCGGGGCCTTTAGATAGAAGATAAAATTGTCGCCTTTAGATACAGTATATGTTTCGCCTAAATTATCTTTGTGTCTGACACTGCAAGTCTCCAAGTGTCTTAGAATACGGACTCTCCCTAAAAAAATCCTTTTAAACCCTCGCTCACTTGGAAAGGCAATCCAAGATGGCGAACAGAAATTATTGAAAACAAATTTGTTTATATTAATGTGCATGGTTCCCAGGGCTGAAGATGACAAATATGATTGGAATAAATAGGTAACTATTGAAAGATAAAACTGTTTTGAATATAAAAAGTAGAATAATAAAATGGTTATTTTTTATATGAAAAATCTCTAACTCGAATACATTGTTATGCATTAGAAAAACTCGTCTTTCGGACTCATTTTTCAACGCCTAACAATGCATTCTTGTGAGAGATTTTTCGTATCAAAAATAAGCAGTTGATTATCCTTTTTATTTTTAATTTAACCAATTCCCACACAATGACACATTTTGACGCCCCTCAAGAAAAACAATCAACAAAATATTGTAGAATATTTCCCCAATGTTTTCTATCAAGAAAGTTGAAAAAATCTAAAATTTCATGAGCTTCAAATTGTTGACTGCAACTTCTCACAATTTTGACCAGTCTAAATATTTCTTGAGTAGGAATGGGTTAATAAACAACAAAAGTTACTGACTTTAGTTGTTCAAGAGAGAAGACAAAACAATATTACATTGAAACAAACAATTTTCCTCTATAAAATGAGAGACATATTTCTGGGATTATTTCCTGGAATCTAGATTATACAGACTGAACCTGACACCTCCAATTGGAATTTTTATTCATATTTCATCCATACTACAAATGTGACTATACTTCTCGGATCGTTTTTTCTCTGAAGTCTGAAATTTTGCCCTTTTGAAAAGATACTTTATTGAGTTTTTATAACCCTTACCACAAAAAGACCCTGTCTGATGCCTAAATGAAATATAACGATGATAAACTTTGTGAGAAAAGGAGAAATTGCTTGTTTTCTCATAATGTTTTCTAACATAATTAGCAATCATTTTAAATTTCAGTGCAATTTGAAATGTTATATGCAACTTCTTTCAATTTGGACCAGTCTAAAATTGATTCAAGCAATTTCTTTATTTTACACAATGATTTCCCAATTGTTTTTCTTGGGGGCGTCAAAAAGAGTCATTGTGTGGGAAAGGGTTGACAGACTTTATTGTTATATTTGCGTAATTTGAACCAAACACCTACCAAGGCTTATTCATTCATATTTTCTTCCTGTGCAAAGAACTTTTAGCAGGCCACATACAGTTATGCACAAAATTATTTTTGATATTTCAAGAACCTAGCCACCACAAACTTACATTAACTATTACATTCAAGTTATAAAGTTAGTCATTTCTTTTAACCCATTCCCAAACAATAATACTATTTTACGCACCAAAGAAAAAACTTTGTAAAACATTTGGGAGAATAAAGAAATTACTTGTCACAAGGAATTTCTTCATTGTCCACAATGCTTTCAACCTCAAAAGACAAAAGAAAAAAAATACAATTTCATCCACTAAAAATTGCCTTCTGCAATTTCTGTGAATTTAGACCTGGCTAAAATTTTGTCGTCTGGTAATAGGTTAAGGTTTCAGACATCCAGTCAGACAAGCTTGTTTCTTCTTGTTAAAGTTCATTCATAATTCATAACATCTAATATGTATCAAGAGAAAAACCTTTCCAACTAAAATAATTTAGATTGGATTTCTTTTTTTATGTTATGGATACTGAACTATTATTGGATTGCAAATCTTTACGCTGTCTAAAATGTGAAAAAGTTGCAGACAATAATTCAAAGGGAGAGTTATTTCACAGGGTTACGAAAATTAAATTGTCAGAAAAAGCTGTAAAACTTGGCATTTTAATCATTCCTAGAACTTGAATAGTTCTTACAAATATTTTCTTTAGGTCATGAAAGTTTCATGGAGACATTTAACCCTCTCCTGTTTTTCAAAATTTTAGACCTGTCCAAATTCAAAGGTTTTGCAGACGACAATTCAAACTCTATTTTATTTGAAAAATATTCATTCTGTAGGGTAGAAAAAATTGTGGAAAAAGAAGAAATTGCTTGTTGCAAGCAATGTCTTCTTTATCCACAATGTTTTCTCATGAAAACACAGGGACGTAAAAACCAGGGATTAAACAGGAAAGGGTTAACCCTCTCCTGTACAAACCTGGGATTTTTTACATCGCTGTGATTTTAAACTAGAGAAAACATAGTGGGAAAAGAAGAAATTGCTTGTAATAAGCAATTTCTTCTTTTTCTACAATATTTTCTGCCCCTTAGGTCGGTTTCATTTCAAATTGCACTTGATTTTCATTATTGTCTGCAACCCCTTTCAATTTGGACCAGTCTAAATTTTCAAAAAAAACATTAAAGGTTAACGGGTTACATTCTGGCACATAACTCTGCTTTTTCACAATAAAGTTTTGGAAAACATTCTGGAAAATGAGTAAATTGGTTGTATCAAGCAATTTCTTCATTTTCTATGATGTTTTCTTCCATTTAAGACTTAATTTTTTCATGAACTTAGAATTGTCATCTGTAACTTTTTCTACTTGGACCACTCTAAAATTTTCTTTTCTGAAAGATAAACATCGTTCCTCCGATAGGATATCAAGATTTGCACTTTGAGAGTGGGATAAAACATGAAAAAAAAAACAGTAAGAAAGACAACACATAATAAAATATGATCAACAGTATCAAAAGTTGTCTCCCTTGTATGAATAACCTGAAGGAAGTTTGGAAATTTTGGGTAGATAAGGGAAGAGCCTGTGTTTTCCCCAATATACTGTAAAAATTCTATTAAACGCCAATGCTTACCCCCAATTCGAGCGTAAAAATTGACCGTTTTATGCTTGATTTTCAGGAATCTTGAAGCCTCTTACAAGGGCCCAGCCACCTAATTTTGTTTTTGAAATTTGGAGACACATATTTTAAGAGTTGATTTATTGTACAAAGATTGCCTTTTACCTTTTGTTAAGCTGATGCTTAGGTACACCATAGAAAGAGAATAGAAAGTGAGTTGATAGCATGAAAATCCAAAACATTCTTTATAAGAAGATTTCTGGATATATTTGTTTATTACCTTAAAAACAGGAAATTATGACAGAAAACATATCCAAAAATTAATAGTCATGATACTTGGTAAAATCTTCAGCCCTAAGTATTACAACCAGAAACACCGATTGCATTCATCACATTTCCGTACATTGCTATTTCATGAAAAATGCCACAAGGTGTTCAAACCAAAATAAATTCAAGAAACCTGACATTAAAATAAAAATATTTTCTATTAAACTTGTTTATTCACTTGTTCGGATTTTTGATAGTTGAAAAATTGAGTCTAGATTGTGGTCATACTGGAAATATGATGTAACATCCACAAAAACCAAAGGATTAACATTATTCTACTCGATTAGTGCATAATTGAGAAAAATGCCAGATCTGTCAAAGATAGCAAAGTTCCTATATCGACCCAATGCAGGTTTGTATTTTTCTTTTAAAGTAGAGCTTACCTATTGCATGAAAAATTCTCATAAGTTTTTGCACCAAATCCCATAAAGTATGTCCGATAAAATTATACACAGAATGACAAAGGTCAACTTTTCACGAGACACGCGTGTCAACGTCACAAACTCAGCTGAACACCTGGGGGCTGTTTTACTAAAGTTTTCAAAAGAATTTTCGTAACTTTAAGTTTACGACAAAACTTACGTAAATCCTAAGTGCGTTTCACTAAAATTGAGTAAGTTTAGACGTAAATATATTCTGTGTCGTATCTGTGATAAAGGAGTATACAATAATAGTGCATGTTGATTGATATCTCTTTCAACATTTAACACAAACCTCACCTTAGAAATAATGAATTGAAAAATAAAAACAGTATACTTTAATTTGTCAATATGGAAGAAATCTAGAACCATAATAGAGATATCTAACCGGTGTAATTGTAATACCGACCAATCTAAATTCTCATAAAAATTGACATCATGTAGTAATAAATGACGTAATCATGATGCACAAAATACAAAGAATTCATAGAAAACAATACACTATTTCGTCTAGACACCGATATTTATACATGAACTTTAAGATTACAATCCCTGGAGTAAATATAGACAAAACCTTAGACTGATCATGTTTGAAGGAAATGTAGACGACAAATCAATGTTAGCTAGACTGTTTTCTTTTGATTTTTTAGTTAATTTCTTGTGTGTAAGGTAAAGAGTCGAACTTGCCAAACTCACAAAGTATAGAGAACTGAAAGAAAAGTCACTTTTGTTACTCTTATTGTTTATCAATTTTGTTATTTCTTGATCATTTACTGAAATTTACCAAAAAGTCATTATAAATAGATAGTTAATACATGCCAAACTAAGAAAGTGCAATGTTTATGATGAAAATGTCCAATTTCACTATTCTAAAGACTTACGATCCTACTTACGCTGCGTTCTTCTGAACCTAATTTTACTCAAAGAGTTACGTTAATCTTAGTAACGATCATATTTAGTAAAACACACTTACGATTAAAATTTGAACCTATGCAAAAACTTGTGAAAAAAGCGTTCGTAAGGACGTTAGTAAAACGGAGCCCTAGCGTCGGCCCCTTTGATCACCTGCTCTACCCCTCACAGTAAAATGAGGTTACCCAATTATGGCATTTACATGATTGATGTAAATTTATCTCTCGTGTTTAGACTTAGGATTGGATTTATTTTTTTGGATATAGTGAGAAAAAGTAAATTTGAGGTTATCTATTCGTAATTTCTCTTAGCTTTCTGGCTTGTTCCAAATATTTATTTCATCCCAAGATATTGAATAATTTCAATTGCAAAAAAGGATAGTGTGGTAGAATATTATCTCATTTTTAGATGTTTTACCGAAAACAGATACTTCTGAACCTGGTCAGCTTGCGTAAACCTCACAAGCTCGTTGGTGTTGTAGACCAAAGTTGCCTGTGACTTATTAAAGTCAACAGTGCTACCAGCATAATTAGCTTTGATGCTTAATTTATTCAGACAGGTCTAAAATTTACAAATTTTTCACCATAATTATTATTGACACAATATTTCAGGACTTAACATTTTGCCTGAGATCGTACACAATATTTGGATTTCTTTATCGTTTTTGCCGTCTCACAAATCTATTGCCTCTAATAAACGCCCAACCTCTTCTTTCAAAAACTCGTGATTCTAACAAACGCCCGGGCATCTATTAGAATTTAAGAGTACATTGTATAATTATGAAATAATTTCCTTCTAACACCATATAATATAAACATATTGAAAGCTCTATCAGAGTTTCAAAATATTCAAAACAATGAGAAACATAGACAGGAAATAATAATGACACAGTACCATTAGGTAATTGAATGGTAAATGCTTCAGAAAAAGTGCCTGAAAGTTTTTATTCTTCCAAACATGCACAGGTGTTGCAGATACTAGTTGAAGGTAATAAATACAAATAAAATTATTCTACTTACAGTGAGCACTTGAAGCATTCTCCATGGAAAACATGTCGTTTACCAGCCTTGTTGGTGACAGACACATGATTCTCATCTCGTAATGGAAACCCACAGCTATGACACATATCAAGAATAACAGGCTCTGACTTTCTCGAACTTCGTAGAATCACCGACTTTCTAAGTGATGCAGGTGATAATTTATCTACGACCCTTTTTCGTCCGAATGTAGGTGACACACTTTTATACCTCTGTAAGGGAGAATGGGCTGTACATTTTCTCAACGTCACTGGAGACGTATTTAGGGACTGGGTGTCTACTGGGCTCTGTGGGGCAACCAAACGTGTAGAAGTTTTGTCCTTGACATTAGGGTTGTCATCTTCCATAGATGATTTTTCATCAGAATTCAAGCTTCTTCGGCCAAAAGTCTTTCTGTCATAATCTGCATCAAGATTAAACTTTCGGATCTCTATAGGTGATGTCACTGGTCTTGGCTGACGCACAATCTTTCTTCTCTCGACTAATGGAGAAGATGGAGGTTCCATTCTTCTAACTTCACGCAGAACAACTCCTTTAGGAGAACCAAGGTCACTGCTGTATAGATCACCTGAAATGGAGACATAAATCAATAATCCATTGCACCTTACTGCTGAAACTGGATTAAGGTCTTGGTAGGAGGCATAGGCAAAGATAAGCCTGCACATTTGTGGGTCCCATCTTTGTCTACACCACCTGCTTGTCCTTTTTAAGCTGGATGCAGTTCAAAAAGTAGGGTAGAAAATATTGTGAAAAAGAAGAAATTGCTTGCTAAAAGCAATTTCTTCTTTTTCTCAATTATAAATTCACAGAGATGTAAAAGCAAGGGCATAAACAGGAAATTTAAAAGTCAAGATCATTTATCATCAATTGTAACTTGTTATTTATCATGAAAAAAGTTTAAAAATGGAAATAATGATTTTTGATCAGACATTTTACTTCCGTTATTTAAGATGTGACAGTTTTTGGTTTGTATAAACTGTTGGTTTTTCATATATTAAGACCTTACATTTAAACCATTTACCAATTGTGGCTGTCGATCAAATAACCAGTTGACCAATGAAATTGTTCATTTAGATAAGAAATGAGTTTTGAACTCTGACATTGGTCACCATTTTTTGTTAAACTGTTTTGTTGGTTTGGCAACTTAAATGTCGTAACTACAGCTTATTCAAGCTGTAGTTACCACACTTAGGTTGCCAACCAACTATTCTGATTTTTTATCAAATGCTACTGACCATAAAAATTTAATGTTGCAAAATAAAAGTGTTCAGCCCATTCCCACACAGTGACGCTTTATAATGCCCCTAACAAAAATAACTGAGAAAACATTGTGTAAAATGAAGAAATTGCTTGTCACAAGCAATTTCTTCATTTTACATGATGTTTTCTTCCAAGAAAGTTGAAAAATTTAAAAACTTAAAATGTTGTCTGCAACTCCTTTCAATTCGGACCAGTCTAAATTTTTCTTGTATGGGAATGGGTTAAAATCGAAGCGGGACTTCCTGTTGGAGTCAATGAGCAGGACGAACGTCAGGCCAGCAATTGGTCAATTGCAAGTTGTCTTGTAACAAACCATGCCATAGAAACCGTAGCACAATCATTGACTGGAACAACCTTCATTTTTACTCATTTATACACCTGGATGGAGAGGAGCAACATGGAGTTAGTTTTTGCTCAGAAAAAAAATACCACAGTTTGAGGTGGAATACAAAACAAAGACCGTCTTATTCACAGGCCTATATCTCACAACCAGATACTTGACTTGGTTATTTTTTTTCAAAATAAAATTAGTCCATAACTAGAAGACAACAATACTCACAATATGTGCCAACCTTTTTGCATTAAGACCCCATTTTCTGTGATGCAGCCTAAAATGGCAAAACTGCCACAATATAATCAGGCAACTAAAAACATTCTGTTGGCATTTCATTCAAATTCGTCCATAAATGTAAATGCCCCTCTTTCTGTGAAACAGCCTAAAGTGACTAAATCCTGACAATATGCTCAAGTTCAGGTGACCAGGGACAGAGGAGCAAGATGTGGAAAGACATCAGGAGGGACAGATAGATGAAGAAAATGATACCAACAAGCGTCAACCTTCAGTGACACATGAAAAAAGATTCAACTGGACAAACTGAAAGAAGCTGTAGATAATATTTCAAAGTTAAAAATGTCCCTTTCATATACAAGTCTCTGCAATACATTCCAAAAATTTCATTTGAACCTAAAACACAGAGTGAGCAGCAAGGACAGCCATAACAAAATAATCCATTACAAAATTGAGAAGAGTGGCAGATGGAAATTTCAAATAGGCAGAATTTTGAATATCATTGTCTTTTTGAGTAAAAAACATTTAGTGTAATTGTAGATAATGAAGAAATTGCTTATAACAAACAATTTCTTCTTAATCCACAATGTTTTCCAAAGTCAAACAGCGGGAGTGTTTGGGTATGAGCTATGAATGTGCACTGATTGTCTTGAGAAAATCTTTAGTCAGCAACTATCTACAGAGTGCATAATGAAGACTCTGATCAGACAGGATGATCCCAGTCTTAACTAAGGGATAAAGGAAAAAGTAAAAATCAGACAACAAGATTTTTTGGTTTGAAATTGTACTGTCCCAATTAAACTTCCTGCTTCTTGATTGGTTAATATCCGGAGTGATACTCATATCTTAACTTTATCAATTGATTCTACAAGAGATGCCTTTTAACCCATTTCTAGAGAGTGAGTTCTTAGACTGGACAGAAGTTGTAGACAACAATATAGATTTTATGAAACTTACGTTTTTTTTATTTTTCTTGGTAGAAAACATTCTCGAAAATGAAGAAATTGCTTATCTCCAACAAACAACAATAATTGGCCATCTTGGATATGCAAAATACATAAAATCAACCCTTTGGAAAATAGTTTCAGAAAACAATTTGAAAAATAACTTAATGATCAGTTTCTTCTTTCAAAAAAAGTACATTCTGATTGGCAAAAAAGATTATTCATATCTCATGAGCAAAATTTGAGCATTTTGTATTCTTGTGCACAAAATAGTACCATAAATTTTCAGAAAATGGCAAATCTTTGGAGTATTTTGATAGAAGGTCAATAGACTGAATATCAAAGCTCTAGGCCTTATGTTTGGGAGAAGAAGATTTTCAAAGATTTCCTTCTTTATTCCTTTGTAAAATCAGGGACCACACAGAAAAGGGATAATTTTCAGAATACGGTGATTCTTTAAAGTATTTTGATAGAGGGTCAATAGATGATGATACATACCAAATATAAAAGCTCTAGGCCTTATTGTATGGTAGGAGAAGATTTTCAAAGATTTCCTTTGTAAAACCAGGGATTGCATAGAAAATGGCTAATTTCAGAGTACAGTAATTCTTTATGGTTTTCTTGGTAAAGGGTCAATAGGTAATGATATGTACCAAATATCAAAGCTCTAGGCCTTACAGCTTTGGAGGAGGTTTTTTTAATAGTTGTTTACGAGCAGACAGACGGACAGATGGACAGACTGACACCGGACATTTACCAATCACAATAATTCACCTTCGGTAGTTGTGCTCAGGTGAGCTAAAAACTTATCACACTTATGTATGAATCCTCTTCACGTATTCATTCATTCATTAAGTGTGATTAGTTTTCTCGTTGAAAACAACTTTTAGAGGTCATCCTTTTAGGCCAGATATCTTATTTTTTTGTCAAAATGTTTGCCAGCATGATATCTTGGTCAAGTTTAAAGTTATGTCACATGGGATCAAAAACTAGATCAAACCTGAGAAATACATTGTGTACAATTTACAGGCTAGAAATTCGGCTAAAATATTGTGATACTTAGTCTGAATGTTTGTCTCAAAGATATCTGGGTCATATTAGACCACAGTCCATTTGGGGTTAAAAAATTAGGTCACAAGGTCAAATCATAGAAAACCCTTATCTGCAATCTAGAGACTCCATTTTTGGCTCAAATGCTGGTCAAATTATTTTTCACTGTTATATCTCAGTCAAGTCAAATATATAGGATCACATTGGTGTAAAAACTAGGTCACAAGTTTAGTGACGGAAGGGCGGAATGATGGAAGGACGGTAGGACAGATGGAGACCATTTCCGAAATGGCAGGGAAACGGCAGGGGATATAAAGAGACACATTTTCATCTGTACAAGTGATTATTTGATGTAGTTTGGTAATATACTAAGAACAAAAAGGCATTGTTCCTTTCAAAAATTTTCTATGAATGAAAGTTCTGTGCCCAACTGTTTGAGATGAGTAGGTTTTGTAGTATTTTCATCTTTACCTCTGTCAAGTACTAAAGGCAATACGAAATTTGAAAGTTCAAGTCCTCAGTGTTTCAGAAGATTTTTTAAAAATGTTTTTCTTTATCTCAACGTAAAATTAGGGCTCCCATAACATAGGGCTAATATGTTGTTAGAGAATATTAATGTAAAGTATTTTTGTCCATTACTGTTAGGCAATGCTAATTCAAAATTTGAAAGCTCTATTAGCCTCATGCCTGTGGAAGAGAAGATTCCTACTTCATCTCTTTGTATTATCCACAATTCCAAAACATAGGGCTAATATTTCTTAGTCAACAGTATTTTATTAAAGTATCAGATTATGGTAACTGTACATGCAATCTTTACAAGCTTTAAGCCTAAGCATTTTGGAGGAAAAGATTTCTTAAGATTTCCTTCTTTATCACTAAAATGCAGGATCCAAATACTGAAAGTTTGAATGATGTTGATCTTAAAATGATCATTTGAACTATTTTATTAGACACTTGCAAATTCCAAAGCGCTATATAGGGAGAATATTGTTTTAAGATTACGTATCTTCTTTATATCTAGATAAAAAGCAAAAGTCTTATGTTAACCAATGAGTATTACCAAAAGTCACAATGGTACATGCAAGATTTAATGACTTCAACCCAGCGATATTGGATGAAAAAAAAGTTTCCTTCTTTATATATATGTAATATCCACTGGATCCCAAAACATAGGGTTTATGTTAACCCTTGTCATGCTGAATAAAATCCTTTTCAGAATTGTATAAAAATCAAAGGGCTGAAAGCACTGGTAGTTCTTGTTGTTCAATTGTCAGTACAGTCATGTGTTCTTCTTTTGAAAATTAATTTCATAAACAATACTGGTTCAAAAGGACAGACAGGAGTTAAAGACTAAGAACAGACTGCACTGATCTTTGTCTATACCTCCTGCTTAAACAGGAATATTCCCTGTTCAGCATGACAAGGGCTAATGAAAAGGTAATAATCTATAATATTTTAGTAAAGTACTATTAGGCGATGCTACATGCAAAATTTGAAAACTCTAGGCCTTCTGGAGTAAAAGATTTTTGTGAATAGTCTCTATCTAGAATCCCAAAATTACTTAGGGTTATCTTGATTAAAAAGTAATAAATAGTGTCTTCGAGAAAAAGAATTTTTGAGGTTTGCTCTTCATTTTCTGCTTCTTGTTATTGCCACTTGAGTTCTTAATGCTTATCATTTCTTTGAAGTATTTTGAAAAAGCATGATACAGAATGGACCATTTCTGTGAAGATTGGTTGAAATCTATTGGCTCATTCAGGAGAAAAAGATTATTTTTGTAAATATGAACAGACAGATATACAGATGATGGACATTAACCAATCACAAAATAACATCTTTAGCACTATGTGCTAAGGTGAGCTAAAAATAGTGTCATAAACCCTAGTCATAATGAATAAAATCCTTGTCAGGATAGTATAAAAATCAAAGGGCTGAAAGCACTGGTAGTTCTTTGCATTATAAGAAACTAAGATTTTTAGAGATTTGCTCTTCATTTTCTGTTTCTTGTCATTGCGACTAGAGTTCTTTATGTTTATTATTTCTTTGAAGTATTTTAAAAAGCATGATATGGAATGGACCATTTCTGTGAAGTTTGGATGAAATCCATTGGCTTATTTAGGAGAAGAAGATTATTTTTGAAACTGTGAACAGGCAGACATACAGCTGATGGACATTAACCAATCACAATGTAACATTTTTAGCACTATGTGCTAAGGTGAGCTAAAAATAGTGTCATTAACCCTTGTCATGCTACACCGAAATATTCCTGTTTTGCCAGGAAGTATGGACAGAGATCAGCCTGCACATGTGTGCAATTTCTGCAATGATGAAAAACAGGTAAACCATGATCAGACTGTATGTACATGTATAAAGGCTAATGTCTGTCTATGCCTGTCCTGCCAAATAGGAATATTCAGGAATAAGCAAGAGAATAGTAAAAATTATTTTTTCTTTCTTCAATAAAGTTTATTCATATGAATCTAGTAACATTTTTAGTTACTCTTCTGTCACATCTAAATAAGAGTTCATTCATACTTGACCAATAATACAATTGCTTTCACAGAAAAACAAATTAACCCTTGTCATGCTGAACCAGGAATATTCCGGTTTTGGCAGGAGGTGTAGACCAAGATCAGCCTGCAATTAAGTGTAGTCTGATCTTGGTCTACACCTCCTGCTTGTTCTTTTCCTGCCAGAGTTGTTTATGAAAGTGGTTTCTAAAAGAAATGTTGATTTTTCAACCACAAGTTCTATCATTACTTTCAGTCCTTTGATTTTACAGCAATTCAGCAAGGTAATTTATACAGCATGACAAGGGTTAATAGACGACCCATTTTTAGAAAGAAATTGAAAGAATATCCAGACCGCTGAAGTTGATGGAATTCAAAAAAAAAAAAAATTGGAGCAGAAAATATTGTGAATAAGGAAGAAATCCCTTGCTCACAGGAGGAAAAAATGTAAAAAAGATGAAATTGTCTGTTTAAAGTAATTTCTTCATTTGAACATTGTTTCTACCCAGCATTTATACAGAGATAATTAAATGCTATGAATATGAAATTGTCATAGATCTACAACTTCTTTATAGTTGAAAAACGGTTTATATCTTTGTTGTCTGGCAATTCGTTTATCTCTTATAGATATTTACCTGATTTTGACATATTCCAACTAAATAAACTACTTCATTGTAATATTTCAAACAGATTATAACATTGTAGCCACTGAATTTTTATCAACTTGCAGTTTCCGTGTTGTTTTATTTAAGCCCAAGTTTCTAAATAACACAGATGCTCAGTTAACCTATTCCCAGATACAAATTTTAGACTAATCCAAATTGAAAGAACCTGCAGACAATTTCGAGTTGATTGAATTTATAGTCTTTTTGCCTTTTCAGATAGGAAACATTGCGGATAATGAAGAAATTACAAGTTTTCCAAAGCATTTTCCTTCAGGGGCTTAAAAGGAGGGATTGTAAGGGATTGGGTTAAAAGAATAATAAATCAATTCCTGTAGCCAAACTCAGAATTTAAAACAAGAGCACCACCTACAGGTGCCTATGCTCGGCTGTTGGGTGCTGGATAGTGAACAAAATGCATCTAAAGTTATCCCCCTTGGTCATGTAGGTTGCTCTTTTGATAGTGAACAAGTGTGCCAAGTTTCAAGTGAATGTCTTTAGTAGAATCAGAGATATATCAAAATGTCAAAGATTTTGCTAGACGATGACGACAACAACAATACCAACGACACCATGGCTATTGCAATACCTCGGGTTTTCTCTGAAAACAGCCAAGCTAAAAATGAATAGAAAAATAACCATGCTAAAATTTAAATTTTAGTTTTCACAAGTGCTATTTAACTGATCAGGAAATTTCTTCAAGATCATCAAATCTAAACAAATGTACAGGTATCATATACTTTCTCTAAAAGATAAGTCTTTTCACTAAAAGCCAACAAATTCTAATTCATATTAACCAAATCCATCTACTAAATAGCACTGATATCGCAATAATTCATCAAAATAATAAACACTTTGATTGGAAACTTCATCCCATTATGACTTATAAAGGATATGACCAGCCTCTGTATCTAAATAAGGATTATTAATTATAGACTTCCTTCATGTATATTGTATTTACTTTTATAGTAGTGCAGAACCCTTCATTGTAAAATCAGATTGTACTGTACCGTAAATTCAAATCAAAATCCGAACACAAGCTCTTACAAATACAAATTTCATTTATTGTATATATCATGGTTTATTTGATATTGTTTATCTATTTATTTATTTTTAGTTTTCAACCATTTTAGATTAAATAAAAGTATATGATTAACATTGTAGAGGGTGTTAGTCCAAACAGTATCATATTAGGTGTTATATACTGTTATGCCATTCACAAACAATGATACTTTTTGATGCCCAGTAATAAAAGGAATTTGGAAAACATTGTGTAAAATGAAGAAATTATTATTTTCAACAATGTTTTCTACCCAAAAAGATAATAAAATCTAAAATTTTGCAAACTTTGAATTGTCATCTGCAACTTCTTTCAATTAAGACCAGTCTAGAATGTTTCCATCAGGTAATGGGTTTACAATTTTCACATGATCATTCCTACTATCCATTTATTTATTTGAACTCGTATAAGTTGTGATACATTAGCTGTTACAGCAAGATACACCAAAATAAATCATACCCTGTCTGAAACAAAACAAGAGGACAATGATGGTCCTATATGGTTCGAGTATGATGGCTCAAGGATTTATGATATATACAAAATATCAAAGGTTAATCAAACACTTTGCTCATGTTTGTATCATTTTATCATATTCTTTGAAATCATTAAAGTAATCATTTTCTCAATAGTGAAGGCAACATTGTAAAAAAGACTATTCGGGTATTCTAATTTGAAAAATGTCTTAATGTTTTACCTTCATAAAGTAAAGCTATTATTATAAATATTGACACAATACAAAATATCAAAGCCTTAGACCTAATGGTTAAGAAGGAGAAAATTTGAAAATATATCCATCTTTATTCCTATTTAAATTCAGGTAATGCAAAGAAAAGGGCTTATTTTCAATGTACAGTATTTCTTGGGAGTATTTTGGTTGAGGGTCAATAGGATTTGATACATACCAACACTAGGCCTTAAGGTTTGGAAGAAGGAGATTCTCAAAAATTTCCTTCTTTATTCCTATGTAAAATCAGGGATTGTATAGAAAAGGTCTACTTTTCAGGGTACTTTTATTCTTTGAAGTATTTTAGTAGAAGGTCAATTGGCATTGATACATACCAAATATCAAAGCTCTAGGCCTTAAGGTTTGGGAGAAGAAAATTTCAAAGATGTAAAATCTGGGATCACACAAAAAGGGCTTATTCTCAGAGAATGGTAATTCTTTGAAGTATTTTGGTAGAGGGTCAATATATGATAATATATACAACATATCAAAAATCTAAGCCTTATGTTTTGGGAGGAGAAGATCTTTAAATCTTTTTCAGTTGGTTGCCATGGTAACCAAAGTACTTTGTGGATTTCAATTTTTTGAAGTATTGACCTAAGGATCATTTCTGTGAAGTTTGGTTGAAATAACCTAATTAGTTTAGAAGGAGATTTTTTTGTAATTGAGCACAGACAGACATATGGATGATTGTACAGATGCAGGACGATGACATATCACAATAGCTCATCCAGAGCACTTTGAGCTCAGGTTAGCAAAAAGCACCTAATTTTCAGGTTTTTATTTTAAGATGTTTGTAAAATTTGTGATATTTACCAATAAAACCAGCTTGTTTGTGGTTAAGTAATAACCCTGATAATATGTCTGTTGATTAAAGGACTTTAACTCCAAGGCAAGTCATTCAGCATATGAAAAAATATTGCATTCTTATACAAACTTTATAATCTCTGTGTAATGATGGTTTTAGATAAGACCAGGTCTACAGCAATTCAAAATAAAAGGGCCATTTGCCCTATAGCCCTCACCTGAGTCAATTACTGCAGAAGAAATCAAAGCACCAATGAGCTTATTTTAGCCCAAAGTCACCTGTTAGCAAAACCTTGTATAAGATACCAGAAAGGAAAAGCCATTCTTACAAAGTTTCAGAATGAATGTGTCAGAAAAGTAGCATGTACCTTGCAAGGAAGGTTTGTATATGAACTAGATGATAAATTCAAACCAAATATCAAATCCTGGCTAAGATATGGAGACAATTATATTTGCCTAGTATGAAGACATTTGATTCAGATACGTTTCCTCTAGAGAGTAAACAATGATTTCTTGATGCTTTTCCAAGTGACCATGTTCTGGACCCCAAAGACACAAACATTCTGAACAAATATCAAGACATTTGAGCCAAAAATATGGCCTCTATAGAGTGCACACAAGGTTTTCAAAGATTTCACTCATTGACCTAGTTTTTAACCCTATGTGACCTAATTTCAAACCTGACTAGGATTTCATGGAGACTAACATTCTGACCAAATATAAGCATCTAAGCCAAAAATCCTTGCCTCCATTCTACAAACAAGGTTCTTATTGCAGTTGGGTAGCTGACTGTGATAAAGCACTTGACGGAGTAGGTTCAACGTCTACTTGTCCCATAACAGTTACGGAACTTTAGAACAGAAAATCAATGACTGAATATGCCAGGCATTCTACAAGTATGTACTGGTACCTTATTTTAGAGAGGATTTTAGTTTTACTTTTAATGAATATTTTACAATGTTTCTTTAGATAATAGTCTACCCTGTCAACATGACCAATATTTCAGAGGACATAGCTCTGGAAGATACCTCAAAATGATACATAAGCTGGACCATTAATTAATCAGTAATCGGATATGATAGCCAAACTTGCGAGGTCAATCAAATTTCAAGTTTTTAACAATATTTCTGTTGACATATTCTGTTGACATTAATATGCAATACCCAGTTATAATCAATTCTTGCTACTTTTTGACATATTTCACCAACAATTACCTTACTCATGCTGGTTCACCATTTGCATCATTCATGATTCAGGTTGAAATGACCAAGTGTCAACTTGACTTTTATTACAGAATATATTTACAACAAGAAAAATGTGAGTTAAACTCACTGAGTATACCCCAGTATACACTACCATAATAAAAGTGAAAAAGAAATTCTCCCTCACTAGAATATACCATGTATTTGGTAAGCGCCATGAAGGAACCCTAGCTAATCCTCCAAACTAAGTTTCAAATCAAATCTATGAAAAGTTGTGGAGAAAAGTGCGATGAAAATATACTACTATACAAGTCAATGCCCGAATATAAACTAAGTTGTAAAACAAAGAGTAGTTAACTTGCAGACCAAAATTTGGTAGCGCCATGAAGGATCACCATCTGAACCTCCACACCAAGATTCAAGTCAATGCTATGAATATTTGCTGAGAAAAGTGTGACGAAAGAATACTACTATACCATCAATATCTGAATATGAACAAAGTCCTCAAACAGGATGTATTTAACTTGCAGACCTAAATGCAAGTAAGGACCATATAGGGCCCCTAGATGAACCTCCACACCAAGTTTCAAGTTGAAGCTATAAATAGTTCTAAGAAAAGTGCGAACAAATTATACCGCAATACCTGTAAACTAAACATTCTATTTTGCAAAATAAGAGTCTGAAATAAGCTCTCTGTCTAATTATTCTGGAAAAGATGTTGAAGGATTTTCTCGTTTAACCCATTCTCACACAACAAAAATTCCTACTGGTCCAAATTGAAAGAAGTTGCAGACGACACTTTAAAGTTTATGAAATTCTAGATTTCTTCAACTTTCTGGGAAGAAAACATTGTGCAATTACTTCATTTTGCAAATTGTTTTCCCAATTGTTAATCTTGAAGGGCGTCCAAAGGCGCCAATGTGTGGGAATGGGTTAATCCAAGGTATATTGGTGATCCCACCATATAGCACTAACTTCCCGAATACGGTCATTCTTTGAAGTATTTTGGTAGAAATCATTAAACAATGATACATACCAAATATCAAAGCTCTAGGCTTTATGGTTTGGAAGAAGAAGATTTTCAAAGAAATCCTTCTTTATTCAGGTATTGCACAGAAAATGGCTTATCTTCATAGTACAATAATTCTATGAAGTATCAATGTAAAGGGTCAAAAGATGATGATTTATTCCAAACATCAAAGCTCTAGGCCATGTTGTTTGGGAGAAGAAGGTTTTCAAAGATTATCTTCTTTATTCCTTTGTTAAATCAGGGATCACAGAGAAAAAGGCTAATTTTCATAATACAGTAATTCTTTGAAGTATTTTGGTAGAGGGTCAATAGGTGAAAATACATACTAAATATCTAAGCTCTAGGCCTTATGGTTTATGAGAAAATTCTTCATTAATTGATTATGTACAGACAAATGGACAATTGGACAGACGATGCCAGACATTTATCGTTCACAATAGCTCAGCTTGAGCATGTTGTGCTCAGGAGAGCTAAAAATCAGAGTTTCTTGGGCAAATTTTGAAGATTCTTGTTTCTAGCCGAAAACTTATAACTGACCCAGTAAAGGAGAATTCTGCATATGAACTATCCACAAAAGCGCATGTTTTTAGGGCTATTACCTACCCCATTCCAACACACTGACGCTTTGATAAATATTATGGATAATGAAGAAATTGCTTGTTACAAGCAATTTCTTCTTTATCCAGTATGTTTTCTACCCCAGGACAGAGATTTTTAAATTTTCATCAACAAAAAATTCTCGTCTACTTTTTTGTCATCTGGTCGGTATTGGGTTAAAGTTATTTTATATTTCTGGAAATAAATCAGTTGTCAATGACAGAACAACCCGCCTGTCTCTGACAAAATAACAATGTCGTTATCCAGAAATAGGAGTGTCCTTATTATCATAGATAAACTATTCTAAATAAGACTGCATGACATAAATAGATGTTTTAAAGCCATCTTTGGTAAATTTACTTAGAATATAATACTATCTACTTTTAGAATAATGAATTTGACCTAAGAACAGATTCTATTCAACCCATTACCATGCAATTCCACTTCTTGATGTCCCTCAAGAAAAAAGCTTTGGAAAATGTAGCTCTAAATGAAGAATCAAGCAATTCCTTCATTATCCACCATGTTTTCTGCCTCAAAAGACAAAGATTTTTTTAATTTGACAAACTTTAATTTGTCGTCTGCAGATTCTTTTAATTTTAGAGGGTTAAAAAAATTTTCAAGTGGTAGAGGGTAAAACGAAAAAAGCTTACCAGTAATTGTTTCTTCTTGTTACTTGCCAAAATAACATTATGTAAGCTATAAATACTTATTGCAATTAACCCATTCCCAATCTACAAAATATGAGACTTTTTATTTTTGGTTAGAAAACATTGAGGAAAATAAGGAAATTGCTTGTAACAAGCAATTTCTTCAAATTCCACAATATTTTCCAATCGTTTTTCTTGAGGGGGGTCAAAAAGCTTTACTTTGAGGGAATGGGTTAATTAAAAAGCTTTTTCAAAATATAAGTAATGAGTAATTCTAACCCATTACCAGACGGCAAAACTTTAGACTGGTCCAAATAGAAAGAATTTATAGACGACAATTCAAAGTTTATGAATATTTGGATTTTTTCAACTTTCTGGGTTGAAAACATTTTTGAAAATTAAGAAATTGCTTGTAACAAGCAATTTCTTCATTTTTCACAATGTTTTCTCAATCATTTTTCTTGAGGGGTGTCAAAAAGCGTCATTGTGTGGGAATGGTTTAATATTGACATCAAAAAGTAAGAGGTCTTAATATAGATTTTGGTCATATTTAAGCTAGATTGGCCAAAAGCAAAAAGAGATTCAGTGATAAATTACATGAAATCATATTTACCAACAATCCAGTGTCAATGATAAATATTATGGTAAAAAATTGTAAGATATGTTCATCTACTTGACCTCAATAAAAAGTTAAGTGCAAATTTTGGATAATTTTATATGAAACAGTATCTAATGCATGTCAAAAATTAATGATTTCACAGCTGAAAAGAAAATTAGAATTCAAATTAACCCTTGTCATGCTGTATAATTTACCTTACTAAATTGCTGTAAAATCAAAGGGCTGAAAGCGATGACATAACTTGTTGTACAAAAATCAATATTTCTTTTAGAAATCAATTGCATAAACAACTCTGACAAGAAAAGTACAAGCAGGAGGTGTAGACTATGATCAGACTGCACTTATGTGCAGGCTGATCTTGGTCTACATCTCCTGCCAAAACCTGAATATTCCGGGTTCAACATGACAAGGTTCAAGTTGATGTTTGGAGGATTTTCTTTTCAGGTTGTAAATTAGTCTTTATTTTCATACACAGGGATAACCCTTTGACCCATTCCCACACATTTTGACACCTCTCACCAAAAACAATAAAGAAAACATAGTGTAAAATGAAGAAATTGCTTCATGGTTTTTATTCAATCAAAATTGTTCACTATGAACCATACATGGAAAAGAGCCCAGCCCATCAAAGCTATGTCTTTTTAAAATTCTTTGATGAAATCTGATAAAGGGCACCAAAGGATCATTCCTGTGAAATATTGTTGAAATCCATCTACTGGTTTCTAAGAAGATTTTCAAAGTTTTCACTATACACCATATATGATATAGACTGACCCAAGGATAACTCCTATAAAAAAAATTCATCAATAGATTTCAAAATTTTCACTAAAGGCTATTTCTTGAAATCAGCCTCAGCTAGAAAAGTAATATTTTTTATCAAATCCAAATTCTTTAAAAGAATCTGATAAATGGTCACCTAGGGATCTGGTTGAAATTCATCAACTGGTATCTTAGGTGAAGTCATCCAAAGTGTTCACTGTATGCTATGTAGGAAATAAAACTGATAAAACAAAGTCTTGTTTTTTATGCAATTATTAGATGGTTGTCCCAGGACAACTGCTGTCGAGCACGCAAAGTTTTGTAAGCATCATGCTCCAGACAAACACAATTTTAGTGTTTGACCTTGAGCTTTGACCTTCAACTAGAACCTATCAAAAAAATTCTTTCAAATAGCACATCTACTCATGATGGAGAATGATTGTGCCAATTTATTTTGTAGGAGAAATGCTCCGGACAAGCACTAACTAACATACACCTTCTTGTCATAGTGACAACTATGTCTCGCTCAATGCAAGCGGGCTCGACAAAAATCAATTGCTTGTTACAAGCAGTTGTTTTTTTTTCCATATAGTTTTCTACCCAGGAAGACAGAAATGTTTTTGTTGGATGAAGTTTTGTCCTTTAAAATGGCACTAAAGTTTTATTATCTTCCTTTCAACAATCAATCAGGATAACAATGATGCTGATTGGAATCAGGTAATAAGGATTACATGTAGCAATATTTTGACAGAGCAAGAGTTTATTTTTAACTTCCTGTCAGGAAGTACTTATGAGTACCATAGACAATGAAGAGTTTTGTGTGGACACTTTCCTGTCAAGAAATAAACATTATGAAGACTGTATGACTATAAAATAGTATACATAGATCATGAGATAATTTGACTTCTAATGTAAAAAAAAAACTATACATCTACAGATAATAGCTCCCTTTTTAACCCATTCCCACACAACCCCACTTTTGTTTGCCTCTTGAGAAAAGGCTGGTAAAAGACTGCTGAAAATGAAGTAGTTACTTTTAAAAGCAATTTCTTCATTATCAACAATGTTTTCTACCCCAACAGACAGTAACTTTGAAAATTTCATCAACTTAAAAATGTCGTCTGCAACTTCTTTCAAATTGGACTGGTCTAAAATGTTGTCATTTGTCTCTCACCAATGGGTCGATAATCGTAGATCTATGTGGAATAGCAGCTGGAGGCTAGGAAAGGATGTAATGGTAGTACTGGTGTGAGAAATACCAGGATTCCATTGTTAGGTGCTCCAGCCGCCGCGATATAACTGAAAGATTGTTGAAAGCGGCGTAAAAACCCCATTCAAACAACAAACTAAAATGTTGAAACTCCCCTGAGGTATTTGCAAATGAATTTGTGCTAACTTTTGTCTTTAACATTCATTTCAATGATTGATTGGGAGAATCTTTTTCTCAATAAGAAGAAATCATAACAGAAATATTCATTTCATATAATTATTTCTAAGTAAATTAGGTAAAAATATTAGAGCTCCCTGTCCATATTTTGGAAGCATTTAACCCAATATAAGACTGCATAATTTTAGACTGACCCAAAATGAAAGAAGTTGCAGATGACAATTAAAAGTGAATGGAACTTTTTATTTTTTCACATTTCTGGTTAGAAAACATTGTGGAAAATGAAGAAATGGCTTGTAACAAGCAATTTCTTCATTTTCCACATTGTTTTCCAAAGCTTTTTTCCTTCGGGGCGTCTAAAGATGTCACTGAATGGGAAAGGGTTAACCGTAATTGCTCTGCAATTAAGACCTGTCCAAATTCAAAGGTTTTGCAGACAAGAATTTGAAGTTGATTTTATTGCAAAAATAATCTTTCATTAGGGTAGATTACAATGTGGGAAAAGAAGGAATTGCTTGTTTTAAGCAATTTCCTTGTTTTCCACAATATTTTCTCCAGCATTAAAACACTAGGACGTAAAAAACAGGAATTGAACAGGAAAGGATTTAGAGAAAATATAGTTCCTTCAAATACACCCAATTACTAGATTTAATTCAGATCACATGATCTATAGAGTGCTTTTTTTTCTTGCAGATATTAAAGACGATTCCAAATCATATGCTTAAATCTTGTCAGTTCATATTTTGATTTTTAGAAAAACAATGTAAAAATCATGTCATCTTTTTTGACTAAGTCATAAGGCATTGACATCAACAGCTATTGTCAAATACTTTCGAAGACAATATCGTGACACAAGCAATTATGTACCATTGTCAATCACTTCTAAGTGTAACAACAAGATCCTTACTTCAGATCAAGTTGTTGAGGAACTTTGGACTTTTCCTGTTTAAAATACTTCCTGATTTATCCATCTACCTTACTAGCTGAATATTGATAGTCTAGCTCAAAACCATTGTAATTGCCTAGAAAATTTATATCCCAGCACGCAAGTTAATATCTACATATTTTATTTTACAATCTAGATTTTAACAAAAGAAAAGAAATATGCACTACAGGAATTAAATTCACCCTTGTCATGCTGAGCCTGGAATATTCCTGTCTTAGCAGGAGGTGTAGATTAAGATCAGCCTGCACATATGTGCAGTCTGATCTTAATCTACACCTTCTGCTAATCTCTTTTAAGCCAAAGTTGTTTATAAGACATTTTTTTCAAAATATATATTAATCCTTACTTAATGATTCGAGTGCTTTCCCAGTTGTTTTTCTTGAGGGGCGTTCAAAAGCGCAACTGTGTGGGAATGGGTTAAATGATTTGAAACAGCAAAAGCAAATGATTGTTTCAAACTAGTCCTTTTATCAAACAACATACCTCATCTGGGAAGAGGTCCGCAACCAATCTAGTAACAGCTAAATCTTTCTATTTAGAATGATGTTGTCAAACCTACTCAATCAAAATATTTTTACTTCATATTGGTGATAATTGCCAACTTGAAGGGAAGTAACTCTTATTTTGAATGACCTTATTCTCTAGATTTATTTCCCTTTGCACATTGGTGCAGAGTACACGAACAAACTGCTCTAATAGTAAGTTTTATGGAACAACTAATTGTTCTGGTTTCCTTCTATTGCAAACTGAGGAATATACAAACATGGCCTTTACCCTTCCCACACAATCACACTTTTTTACGCTCCTCAGAGTTTGCCTGGAAAATGAAGAAATTACAGCAATTTCTTCATTTTTGCACATTGGTTTTTACCATTAACCTTTTCCTATATGAAAATACACCAAAATGGGTATATCACTCTAGTATGCCAACAGGGACGTCCACCATCAGTACTTTCAGAGCTTTCATTATATCTAATTCCTACACCATTTACCTGAAGAAAAAGCTCTGGAAACATTGTCAAAATGGAGGAATTGCTTAGTAAAAGCATTGTTTCAGTGCATATGCAGATTGCGGGTTCATGAAATCTTCAAACCATCTTTTTTCTCGGAAGAAAAAAAACTTACCAAATTCTTAGACAGCGCTGTATAAAATCAAAGAGAAAACAATTATACTCTTCTTCAAAAAAGTTCTTATGACAGATAGAAAGGAGTGTAATCAAATTTGCTCTCAAACATTACTTCCAGTTCTTTGATTATGATTGTGAAAAGATGGACAGACAGACAGTTGGGTGATTGGATGCCAGACGATGACCAATCACAATAGCTTTCTGTGTGTACTTCATGTTCTGGTTAGCTAAAGAGGCTTTACGAAATTTTAAAATAATTATCCATCCCACATTCATCAAAGAATGAATATTTTGGCCATTTCACCCCAAAAAGATTCAAATAACAATCAATCCATCTTTTTTCCATAGAGTATAACTGTCAATGTATACATTGATCCATTCTCATAGTGTTCTGTATCTTGTAACATGCTGTTAACCCATTACCAGACAAGAACACTTCAAATTGAAAGGAGTAATGACAATTCAAAATTGATAAGATTTAAGATTTTTTCAACTTTTGGGAAAGAAAACATTGGGTAAAATGATGAAATTGCTTGTTGCAAACAATTTCTTTATTTTACATGTTTTCCAAATTTTTCCGTAGAGGTGCATCAGATAGATTCTTTATGTGAGAATGTGTGAATCTATTTTGTCCACTTTGAAAGTGAGCCTTTCTGTTACATACCATTGGAATTATTATTTCTGAATTAAAAAAATTCTGGTACAAGCATTGATTTAAATCAAGGAAGACAATCCCTACAACTATTCCATAATAGAGCAAACCTGACTTAGACTATGTGTTTGGTCCTCTTTGGTCTAGTTGCTTGTATCTGCAATGACCAGACGACAAAATTTTAGTCTTGACTAAGTTGAAAGAAGTTGCTGATGACAATTCAACGTGCATTTGAATTCAAAATTTGGTATCAAATAAGGCAGAAAACATTACCATAAAAACCATAAAAGGTGAATAAGCAATTTCTCCTAGTCTCATATTTAGCTTTTTCCACAAATGTTTTTCTTCAGGGCATCAAAATGAAGCTTTGAACGGTAATGGCTATTTCACTCTATCAGTTACCTGTACAATAGTGTCCTTGACCTTTCCTAGTATGATGCACATCAAACGACCTGTAACCTAGCAGACCATTTCGCATGTCTCTTTGACAACCATTACTGTAGGAATGATCTTCAGGAAAGAGGCTTCCATAGTTACCATTCTGTATGCTGTCATTGTAGGTATAAATATTTGAGCAGTTTAACGACTGGTCTATATCCACTATGGACTCATTCTGAAAACAAAGAAAACAAGAATTTTCACAAAGCTCCTAAAGAAACAAGAGGACCATTATGCTTCTATATCAATCACCTGATTTATCAGCAAGTTAAAGTACTTTTGGTACAAAAAAGATGCAAATGAAGCCAAGTAATGTTAAAAACATTTTATTTAGAAACTTAGTACCAAAATATTAGGTTATTTGTACATAATAAAATATGGTTGCTGAGATTCATAGTTTAGGAGGAGAAAACTTTTGTACTTGCTCTAATTAAGCGAGGGTGTTGTTGTTGTTGTTGTTTTGTTTTTTCCCTAAATTTGAACCCATTAGGCAAGACTAATTTAGACCCTTTGGGGGGAAATTCCAACAAAAATGTAGATAACTATTCAGTTAAGTAACACTCCAAATTTAATTTCCTTACCATTAAGAAACACAAGAGGACCATGATGCTCCTAAATTGCTAACCTGAATCGTCTGCTGTCAAAAAATGCAATATTTACAATGTATAACCAGTTTTGTGAAAATTCTCCTCTACAGTATAAGCAATGAAAATGTCATGAAGGCCTATTTTCCAATGTTTTCCAATAGAACCTAGGATTCACCCCTAGGATCTAACAATTATGCTAGCCAAGTTTCATAAATGATGAGCTAAAATAGTCACCACTACAGTGTAAACAAAAAGTTTGTCATTAAAGCCCCTTTTTTCGTGTTTTCAAATAGAACCTTACCATAATCAATAGAGTTCATCCACATAACCTAACAGTTATTTTGACTATGTTTCATGAAGACTGAGTCAAAACTGTAAGTGAAAGCACTTGAATTGTTGACACTGTATGATGCACAACTTACGACAGACATTTAATGATGTCAAAGACAAAAAAAGCACACAATGAGCATATTGTTCTCATGTGAGCTAAAAAACTTTAGAAAACACCATGTCCATGTACAGCCTTTTTTTGGAAATGTGATATTGATGGATGAGCTAATGCCTATTAATACAAGGTACCCGTATCCTGATATGTATCCTCTACAGTGTTGAAATCAGAGCAAAATGTTAAGTTTTTGCACTAAGCATTCAAAACTCATGACCTAGATAATTAATCTTAGCCTGATCTCCCAGCTATCAATGCAAGGAACCCATATCCCAATCAGAGCCATTTATCTGAAATTGTGTTTGCATAAGAGCAAAGAGCTAAGTCTTTGTATTAAGTTTCCCAAATTGAGACCTAAATAAATGACCTTGACCATAATCTTACAATGGACTCATGCCCACCAACACAAGGAATCTGTATCACCAATGCAGGGAACCTATAACTATCTATCTGCAATTGTATTTGAGTAAAAGCAAATTGTTAAGTTTTTGCCCTAAGTTTACAATTTGCAGACAAATGGACAGATAGACAATAGATGGATATTGTTACAACAATTTGCTCCCCCACCTTATCAATGAAGGGACATAAAAAGAGCTTAAAAGAGCGTCACATGTACTCAAGAAGTGGCTTGTCAGAGAAAAAAATTATATAAGGAAGCCTTTTTGGTTTGTTAAGGGAAAATTACAAAACAACTTATAGGTTCAATTTTTTTTATCAAAAACACATCATAGAGATTCATTGTATATTTCTGTTAATTTTAATAGAAAATGTAGGAGGAATTACACAAAAACACATAATCACTTGTTCTTGCCAAAAAATTAGCAAAAAAGCCTATCTTAACCCATTCCCACACAATGACCCTTTTTGAAAACTCTCTCTCAAAAGAATGAGAAAATGTGTAGAATGAAGAAATTGCCTGTTAACAAGCAATAAGCAATTTCTTCATTCTACACAATGTTTCTAACCCTAAAGTTTATAAAATCTAAAATTTGTTGAAACTTAACTTATCATCTACCACTGCTTTCAATTTGGACCAGTCTAAATTTTGTTGTCTGGTAATGGGTAAAGTACATGTATTACGGGGGGTGGCATTTATCAAAATATGACCACTATTTGAATAAGTATGGAACATGTACCTTTAGTCTACATTATTATCAGAGGACAGATAAGTAACAGAAGGGGTACTGCTTCAAACTAATTTTTTCACTCAGTCAAAATCATACATCTGTTGCTGAAAGATGATGGCTGTGAATATTCAAATATGAAAAAAAAACTGATAAAACTCAACATGCATTGAAATTTCCTATAAACAATATTTGACCCCCTATTTTCTGAAATGGCCCTGATTTTTTTTTCCCACCAAAAGGACAACAATTGCCCACCTATTTTCATTTTTAGATTGAACACTATTGGATTTGACATCTACTACAAGTACAAATTTTGATACATTGAGCCATATCACTTTTTAACCAAACAAATACCTACCAAATAATCATTTATATGACAACTGATATTTTATGGTCTTGAGGTTTTGCAGAATAATCGTTCTAGTGAAGAATGCTAATCAGTTCTATCTTTAACTCATTCCCACACAGTAACGCTTTTTGATGCCCCAAAGTATATAAACTTCAGAAAACATTGTGGAAATGAAGAAATTGCTTGTTACAAGCAATTTTTCTTAATCCAAAATGTGTTCTACCCCAAAGATAGAGACTTATGAAATTTAATAAACAATGGACTGTTACTTCTTTAAATTTGGACCAGTCTTAAATATTCTTTATATGAAGTCCAATGAAAAGAGGTTGGCTAGATGCCTTTTGATGATTTGATTTAATATTCATACTGATAATGGATTTCATTTTCTCAAATGTTACTGGTTTCATATGTAAAGAGAGATTATCTTAAATTTACATACCAAGTAATAATCCCCACTATTTAGTGCCGTTACATCATAAGCACCAGGATAAAACCCATTCATGGTAGAATTTGGTTGTTTTTGGTGAAGGATTCCATGCCATCCATTTCTGTGCCTATGACATTGTGGAGAATGAGTGGTTAGACGCTTGTGGTAACTTTGTAATAGTTCTTGAAGACTTTCCTCCACTGAAATATAAGAAAACAAGATATGTTTGTGAAACACCAAACCCATATAACAGCTTTTTTTTAGAATGTAAGTGACCTTGACCTTGTCACACTTGTCACATTACCTCGACCTTTGTATCTGCAGATGCATTTCTATAATATCTATCATCATACTAAAGATGAGCATTGTATCTTTAATCGGTTTAAAGTAATTGTAAATTTTAATTTTTTTGGTAAAGTTTTGCAGACAGACAGGCAGATAGACATATAAGCAGACAGGCAGACAACTGTCAAACAATAGGCCCACAACCTTTTGATGTGGGGGCATAAAATGTGATGTGATAAGTTGGTAACCCTTGTCATGCTAATTAAAAATCTACCTCAAAGTTGCATTAAAATCAAAGGGCTGAAAGCACCAATACTGTGGGTTAGTATTAATTTTGAAAATTTATCTTATAATCGGCTCGACCTTGAAAGGGGCAAACAGATGGTACCTGACCACACATATGTACAGGTTAACACTTTCCTGCTTTGCAAGATTTTAGACCTGTCCAAATTCAACGGTTTTGCAGACGAAAATTTAAAGTGGATTTGATATGAAAATAAACCATCAGAAGGGTAGAAAATATTGTTGAAAAAGAAGAAATTGCTTACAAGCAATTTCTTCTTTTTCTACAATATTTTCTCAATTAAAAATCACAGGAACGTAAAAAGAAGGGATTGTACAGGAAAGGGTTAATCTTTGTCCATAGTTCCTGTCAAAACAGGATTCAGTTATATTCAGTTTGACAGGGGTTAACCCATTACCAGATTGCAAAATGTTTGACTGGTCCACATGGAAAGGAGTTGCAGACAAAAATTTAAAGGTTATGATTTTTTAGATTTGTTCAACTCTCTGGATAGAAAACATTGTTTAAAATGAAGAAATTGCTTGTCACAAGCAATTTCTTCATTTTACTCAATGTTTTCCTTTTTTTTCTGAGGGGCGTCAAAAAACATCATTGTGTAGGAATGGGTTAAACGACTGGTTAGTGCAAGCCCATTTCTGCCCAGTGCCGGGAAAGTACCCAGTCTAAAATTTGTCATCTGGTAATGGGTTAAATAGGGTTGTCATATATAAACAAAGTCTTTACCTTTTATATGAGAGATGTTTATAATTACAAAACAGGTGCATACATGGAGTTAATTCATGAAAGTTGTTAACATCTGGCAGGCAGCTCATCATAACAGGTATAGTTTTTTGTTCAGCTTGTAAACCCTTAACCTACTTGTCCAAATAATGTCAGTGTTGTTTACATTAATTTTCAAAAGATACAATGACAGTAACTGGTGCTTCCACCCACTTTATTTCAATGCAATTCCAAAACAGGATTGTAAAAAGCACATCAAAGTTAACTCTTACAATGCTTTACCACCTACTTTACACTGCAAATTGAGCAATGAAAAAAATGACAATGAAAAACGATGCAGCAAAAGGGGAAATTGCAACAATTTTGCCTCAACAGTATCAACGTTGGACACTCATTTTTCCATGTAAACACACTTTGAGTTGTCATTTGCAAAATCTTTGAATTCTGACCTCTACAAAACTTTTTCATCTGATGGTCTGGTAATGGGTTAATAAAATCACAAGAAAGACAAAGATCAAGCTACATGCAAATGCTGATCTTTGTTTATGTTGACTGCCTATATAGGAATATAGCATAGAGGTTAACCCATCCCAACACAGTCACAGATTTTTAGGCTCCTCAAGAAAAAACTTTTGGAAAATATTGAGAATGAAGAAATTACTTGTTACAAGTAATTTTTTCATCCTCCACAATATTTCTTTATCCCAAAAGACAAAGATCTTTTAAATTCCATCAATTGAAAATTGTTGTCTGCAAGATTTTTCAATTTTGACCAGGCTAAAATTTTGTTGTTTGGAATGGATCGACAATACAAGTGTTTTAGTCTGACATATCCAGAAAGTGGGATCTCAGGGACATGATAGTCAGTGTAATGAGGGTTGCTTAACATATTAGCATTGATAATTAAATTTTAGACTGGTCAAGATTTCAAACATGAAAGACAACAGTTTTTAGGTAATGAAATCATTTTTTTGGTGTGTCTTTTGAGGTTGAAAACATATGTCAGAGTAATCACACTGTATGAATACACAAAGCGGATTCATACATTAGTGTGATTAGGTTTTTCAGTTAATAACTCCATGAAAACAAAAAACTTTCTCTTCGTTTCTTATAATTTAAAAGCATCAAGCGAAAAAAAACAAAAGCTTTACAAGTTTTGATACCTCTTTGTATGGGACTATTTTGTGCAGAAGCATATAAAATCGCTGCTCAAAATTTTGTTCATGGAGTTATGAATAATTTTTTTAACCAATCAGAATGCTCGTTTTTGATAGACGAAACTATGAAAAAAACCTTTTTCCCAAACTCTGATGAATGCTATCTTTAACCCATTCCCTCTCAGTGATGCTTTTTTGTTTTATAAAAAGTTCTGCCGTCATAGCGCAGTTGGTAGCGCGTCGGACTGTCAATCTCGAGGTCCCGGGTTCAATCCCCGACGGCGGCACTCATCCTTTCCGACTATTTGTCTCTCACCAATGGGTCGATAATCGTAGACCTATGTGAGATAGCAGCTGGAGGCTAGGAAGGGATGTAATGGTAGTACTGGTGTGAGAAATACCAGGATTCCATTGTTAGGTGCTCCAGCTGCCGCGATATAACTGAAAGATTGTTGAAAGCGGCGTAAAACCCCATTCAAACAAATTGTTTTATAATATTCAACTATTGGTTAGGAAAATATCATAAAATACAGATGAACAAAGCTGGAGTACTGTTATGACATTTTGGTTGCCCTGCACTTTGAATATGATACTTTGGTTTCTAGATTTTCCAAGTCTTATAATCTTAATGCAGGCTGATCTTTGTCTAAATCTTGTACCAAAACAGGAATATTCTGGGTTCAGCATGACAAGGGCTAATTGTAACAAAAGATTTTTTTATGAAGAACTAAAACTTTGATTGTCTCATGAGTATTTCATAGGCTAGGGATCCTATCTATTTTCAGTAGTATTTGCCGAGATTATTGAGGGTCTGGCCAAAAGACACACCTTGATACCAAAATGGCACAAAAGGCACTAATGCCAATAAAGATGTTATCAAATGGCCAGCCCATTACTTGTAACAAGTATATTTGTTTCATTGACTGAATGGGGTTTAAAGCCACTTTTAACAGTATCTCAGTCATATAGCGTCCGCTGGAGCACCTGACAATGGATTCCTGGTATTTCACACCAGTACTACCACTACATCCTTTCCCAGCCTCCAGCTGCTATCCCACTTAGATTTACAATTATCCACCCATTGGTGAGAGATAAATGTCAGAAAGGATATGTGCCATCCCCAGGGATCAAACACAGGACATCCAATGACTGAAGGTTGGGAGTCTGATGCCCTACTGACTGCGCTATGTCAGCGGCAATAATTTTAAAAATCCTTTCATAGGGAATATGGAAGGACCAATATGTCCTATAATCAAAGAACAAAAAGTATTGTAAGCTAGCTAGCATGGCTTACTTTCAGTAAATTAATATTACGCACTTATTTTTTTAGTGCATATGGAATGCTGTGAAAGCAACATATTTCTATAAAGGATGAAAAAAATCACCTAAAAGCCTGCACGTGTCCAAATTTAACCCATTACCAGACAACAATTTTTAGACTGGTCTGAATTGAAAGGAGTTGCAGACAATAATTTTAAAGTTATGAAATTTAAAAAAAAAATCAACTTTCTGGGTAGAAAACTTTTTGTAAATCAAGAAATTTCTTCATTTTACACAGTGTTTTCCAAATTGCTTATCTTACTAGTAGCTTCATGGTGTGTGAATGGGTTAATTTGTGTTAAGGTGATTATTTCTGGGGTTTTTTTCCCATTTAGTTTCATGTTGATGGCTTTTATACTTTTCTGATACTCTCTGGACGAAAACTATGGGGGCAGAAGGACAACTAGATAGATGGACAGACACATACCATAACTTTTGAATGGAGGATAAAATTGGAGACTTGGATAGACAAGAAGATATTGATAAGATTCCAAATACCTCAAACCTTAAGGTAAAGAGAGAGAGAGAAAAAAAATTGAATGTTAATTGGGTGTACCTCGTCAAATTTCACAAACAGCAGATGCAACATGCAAAAAATAAAACATTTATTGTTTATCTGGAGAATATTGTTAAAGATTCCCCTTTTTTTAAATAAAATAGTTTCAACCTTTCTGTTTCCATGACAACCAGTTTTTGGCAAAATTAAATTTATTTTTTTGACAACTTTGGTAGAGTTTGCCTTCTCCCTAGGACCATTCAATCAATTTGCATAATGGATAAGCAGAGGATATTCAAAGAAGTTTTGATGGACAGATGTAACGGATGGTGAGTCATCACAATACCTCAACCTGAACATGTTATAGACAGATAAGCTTAAAAGCTACGCTTACTACCTTAAAATAGTGTTTGTCCAAGTCCTTGTAATTTCATCTAGATTTCGTAAGACCAACTTGACTAAAATATAAAGAAAAGTATGTCTCTTGATTCTGATTATGGCACTGCATGCATTTGGAGTATTAAAGGCATGTACACCATCAAAGTCAACATCTTGGCATAAACATGAAATTTTACTTGGCTTATTTTGTGGCATTGAATAAGCATCTATCCAATGTCAAAATCCCTTGTTAGCTAGCAAAGCAGCAGTTTTGATAGCTTAAGTTAATAGACAAAATGGTGAGGTCTTCTCGAAGTTCAACCAGTGCAAACTGCCACTGGAGGCTTAACCATTTAATCCATTGAATGCATACACCATAAAAAGTAGTTCTTATGTATTTCAGAAATATTGCAAACTTTATTCAAATTGTAGAGAACTCTTTCAAAACAATGCTTTTTAAGCATCCCAAGAAAAAAGCTTTGGAAAACATTGTGGACAATGAAGAAATTGCTTGTGACTAGCAATTTCTTCACTTTCCACAATGTTTTCTACTCAACAAGGGAAAGATTTTCTAAATTCAACCAACTTGAAATTGTCGTCTGCAACTTCTTTCATTTCAAACCAATCTCAGATTTTGTTATGTGATAATGGGTTAACTCCTGTGTTTTTTTAACCTTATTAATTCAAAATGATATCCTTTAGGAAAGATTTTGTTTGAATGGGGTTTTACACTGCTTTCAACAATCTTTCAGTTATATTGCTGCGGCTGGAGAACCTAACAATGGAATCCTGGTATTTCTCACACCAGTACTACCATTACAATCTTTCCTAGACTCCAGCTGCTGTCCCACAAAGGTCTACGATTATCGACCCATTGATGAGAGACAAATTTTAGGAAAGAAGATTACTTTACAAAACTATGCTTTGCTTGCTTACAATACCTTCAGTACTTTGATTATGCAAAAAATATTAACCCATTACCACACAGCAAAATTTTTACCTGCCAAAATTGAAAGAAGTTGCAGACAACACTTTAAAGTTTACAAAATTTTGGATTTTTTCAACTTTTGGGGTAGAAAACATTGTGAAAAATGAAGATATTGCTTGTAACAAGCAATTTCTTCTTTTTCCACAATGTTTTCCAAAGCTTTTTTTCCTTGGGGGCGTTTAAAAGCTTCACTGAGTGGGAATGGGTTAACTATGAAAGGTTATCTTGACCTTCAAACTAAAAGGATTTTTTTTAATTTATTGTGCCTTAAAACACATATTGGAGGCATTACTTCCAAAGAACTTAGATTTGTCCAATTAAAAAGTGCTTCTTGTATTTTAACCCTTTACCAAACAACCGATTTTTAGACTGGTTCAATTCAAAAAAGTTGCAGACCACAATTTGTAGTTGATTGGGTATTTTTAAACCCTGTCCGTTTCGGGAAAAGGGGATATAGTTATAGTCTCTGTCCCCCATTCCGTCACTAAGCTTGTTCAGAGCATATCTCCTAAAGTATAGATACTATCAACTTGAAAATTCATATCTGGATAGATCTCATTGAGGAAAAGTGCAGTGCACAAGAACCTCAACTCTTGCTTGCATAATTTTGGAGTTATTGCCCTTTGTTGTTTGAAAGACTAAGATTTTGTCCCGAGCACATCTCTGAAAGCTTTTAACTTGAGACTTCATAGGTGGATAGATCTTATTGAGGAGAAGTGCAGTGCACAAGACACACAACTCTTGCTTGCATAATTTTGGAGTTATTGCCCTTTGTTGTTTTATAAGTTTATTTTTTGTCCAGTGCATATCTCTGAAAGTATAATAGCTATTACCAAACTGGTTGAGAAGAAAAGCAGTGCACAAGAAGCCTAAATCTAACTGACTTCAGTTTACTATCAAGCTTTTATGGCGGGGGGGATGGCCATGTCCCACATGACTCTTGTTTGCAATAGAAACCATTGTGGATTATGGATAAATTGCTTGTTATTGGCATTTTTTCATTGTCCACAATATTTTTCATAGCTTTTTTAAGGGGCATAAAAAAGAGGGATTGTGAAAGAATGGGTTTAGTGGGTCAATGGAATCAAGTTGGATTGTCTCAATTTTAAAACTTTATAGATACTTAGGAATACCTGTTGAGACCAAGCAATAAGGTCTTTTTCACTCAACTCTTCCCAAGACAATGATGCAATAGGGACGTCCCAAAGAAAAAACAATTGGGAAAACATTGTGTGAAATGAAGAAATTGCTACAGTAGTATTAAGTAACTTCATTTTACTCAATGTTTCCTGCCCAGAGAATCTAAAACATCATTAGTTTTAAAACTGTCGTCAGCAACTCCTTTCAATTTGGACTATTCTAAATTTTGCCGTCTGGTAATGGATCAACATACACTTCATAAAACGGACATGAACGTTGTTCCTCCTGGAAATATTTTCTGCAACTGTGCTGTGTCTATCGCCTTCTTAAGAATGACGAAAGAAGTCTGAATAACTTTCGTCTGCACTTAAATGGCGCCAGAGAAAACAGTTAATCTAAAGGGTATCTAGGTGGATCAGTAATTGAAATAGAACAGATCAGAATAGAATAACGTACCTTAGGGGAATGGTGCATGTTATATAGTCATGCAGTTTATTGCTTAAAATGACAAAATAAGTACCATAGTCAATCAAAGCACTTAAAGTACTTGCTGTTGACGTTTCTGTTGGCATAGTTTAGTGTAGAAATGGCATTTTTCACATATATAATCCGATTAAAGCGAAACGTCTCGCCTTAAGCCCGGCTAGCTTAATATTCAACACAAAATGTTTTTTTATTCTAATGCCATGAGCGTAATCCCCAATTTGGCAAAAAATGCTTTTACCCACACGCGTATTTTATCTCACACCGATGGAATATTATAAGTGATATGCCTTTTAAGTTGGCTGGTCAGCCAATGGCTCGATCTTAATGTTATAATCGTAAGTACGCCTTTTCTGGTGTGAAGCTATGGTTAGGTGCACCTAACAAGCGCGGTGTTATTGAAATACTACTGAAAGTTACATTAAACAAATTCATATTGCAGTCTAACTGGCTTTCAAGATCAATACTTTTACAACTTTTCAGAGATGACCCTTTTCCCATGACAGTCCACAAATAATTAAGATATCGTTTAAGAAACTTGAACAACTTTAAGAAATTGCTTCAGATGAAACAATTGAGAGATTCTGTATATTCTTCAACACTTCTGAGACTCAGTTGTAGATAAATAAAATGGCACAATTGGCCTAAAATCGCTCTATTGGGATTTATTTAATTATTTCTGTAGGTCTGATAAGCCAAGCCCTGTCAAGCCCTCATTTTCACAAATTAAGATTTCAGTAAAAAGTTTTTAAAATGGTTACCAAAAGATAATTCCTTGGATTTGAATTGACCTAGTTGTTTAGAAGAAGATTTTTAAAGAATTATTTCTTCCTATCTGAAAATAAAAATTCATGGTTAAGTTTTGAAAACGGTTGCCCAAGGAACAGTTTTCTCATGGAGAATTTCTGCCAAGTTTGGTCCAAATTGGCCTTTTGGTACAAGAGGATAAGATTTTAAAGAATTATTCTTGTTTTCTCTAATACCGATAAGCCCTACCCTGCCAAATTCCTGATTCAACGAATAAATTATGAAGTGTGACACAAGGAAAATTCCTAGGTTTTGTCCAAATTGGCTGATGTCCAAGGAAGAGAATTTTTAGACAATTATTTCATGATTTCCTTAAGTCTGATAAGCCAGCCCCTACCACGCCCCATTGTTTTGCCAATCAAAATCTAACAAACACGGTTTGAAAAGGGTTATCGAAAGATAATTCCCACCAAGTTTAGTTCATATCGGCTCAATGGTTTAGGAGAAGATTATTAAAAAAACATATTCCACGATTTCTCTGTATCTGATATCTCCTCCGTCACGCCCTCCCCCTTTTTTCATCATTATCATAAATAAGGGAAAAGGCTTTTTTAAAGAGGTCGCCCACTGAACATTCTTGCCAAGATTTGTCTAAATCCCCCATTGGGTATAGGAGGAGAAGATTTTCAACAAATTACTTAATGATTTCTGTAAGTCTGAGAAGGCTTCGCCCCGGCTTTTTTGCGAATCAAAATTTAACGAAAAACGAAGGAGCATCCGTGCCAAATTTGGTCAAATTGGCCTAATGATTAAGGAGATATTTATAGTACATCTTGTCGACGGACGTTGCACAAAGCACGAACGGCGATTGACAATGGACAGTCCTAAAAGCTACCTTTGAGCACTTAAAAAACAACACTAATTAGTGAAAAAAAAGTTGTGAAAAGCTAATTCAAAATAATGAAAACTTCCGCTAAACCTCCTTGAACATACATACTGCCTACTGAAACGTGTCCGAGTGTATATATATTTCTATGCTGTGTAGTATGGCCTCTGCCATATACAGCTGGTATGCTGACTTCTTAAAATAGTAATTTTGAATCCGACAGTTCGTCAGCAGAAAGAATCGCAATTTCTTCGACCAAACCTGTGATTGGTAGCATTCAAAACGACCGGGAAATTTCTCAATTTATATTTTGTACAAGGCCGCAGCTGGATATACATGTAACGTGGTTGAAGGAGATTTTTTTTGTATACAAAAATGCATTTTTACTTAATTCATGAATTATATTGAATACTCGCCCTTTTAGATTATATAGCTGGTTTTCGAAAATGAAGCTTTGAAAATTGATATAAGGAGCTTATTTGGGTACTACTTTTCCTATACCATAGTAATATCCTACTGGATTAACACTATTGGACCTTGCGACGTCCACCAAAAATGACAATGTTAAGACAAGGATATTCGGGATGACTCTTCGGTGTAGAAAACAAGGGTGTTTATGTGAGAAAAAATATCTCCTGCCGGCTGTCTTCAAATAAACTTTGTTACTCTACTTTAATTGATTCGGATTGTTTCAAACTTCTGAAAAAGAAGCCAAATTGCAAGATCTATACATGACTATGGCGAGATAACAACTGTGCAATCCAATTGTAGAAAAAAAGATTATTCGGCAAAGAGCTATTTGTTTCGAACAGAATCTCTTAAGTCGGAAACTATTCGCTTGGAATACTGATTCGATTTATGGTTCCTGTTTTTAAGAAGACAATTTACTGACCAGTAGTCTGGTTGGACACTGGTATATTAGCCGGAATTGCTTCAGACTAATTAATATGTATGTCTGACATTATATTGGCATTTCTTTTGACCCGATCGGACCCAAGAAATTTGTTCACGGTACTGGAGATTTCTAGCTGACTAATGAGGTAAGTGATAAATGCAGTCAACCCGTTACCAGACCACATTTTTACTGTTCTAAACTGAAATTAGTTGCAGACGACTTGTCAGAGTTTCTCTGGGTCAAAAAATAATGATATATTGTGGAAAGTATTGTGAGGAAAATTAGAGGTTTTGGGTCGTTTATGAAAATTTCGGGATTTACGTCTCGATCAGTTACTTTGCAAAGTATGGGTGCCAATTGTTCCAAATTTTTCACAGGTTTAAGATCAATTTCATTGGATATTGTTGAGCAATTTCGAACAAACTTGTTTAAAAATTGTGCTTCTTCGGGTATTTTTGCAGCAGTTGACCGATCGCTGGCCCCGCCCACCGACACCGCTGGCCCCGCTCATCGATTCCAATCGATATTACACGACGTCATTTTGAAAAAATATATGGCCAATAATATTAAAAGGAAAGTAAAATAATTGGTTTTAACGACCTTAACGTCGTAACTGCAGCTTAAATAAGCAGTAGTTACCACATTTAAGTCGCCTAACCAACAAAGATGCATCCCATGATGAACTACATTGTATATAAAAGAGTAGTTTAACACGTGAAAACGAATAATGCCGAAACGTTTTATCACAATCTATATTGTGTTGACATTCCAATTTTTTCAAGTGGTGAGATCCATTTATCGGTTTGAGACCTGTTCGCCAATCGATGAAGTTATCTCTTTAAGCCATTAAAACTGAGTAACAATAGTTTCAATAAGCTGAAGTTGGGACGTTCTTGTCGCCATGACAACGCAGTCTTTCTCGACGACGCTTATACTTTATATTGTCTATCTGGAAAATGCTCTAGATAACATTTCAATGTGATACGAAAAAATGTCTGCTTTTAGTTCTTGAATGACAGTTCAATCAGGGCCATCTCTTGGCGTATTGACCGGTTACCGTAATTAGCCTTATGAATATTCAGGTTGCTTCATGGAAATAAGCAAAGAATCTCGGCTAATGGGTTTGATAAATTGATTTAATTAATAGACCGTTTTGTTCGCGCGATTGGCTTTTATGGAGTAGGCCCTACTCGCTCATAAACATGAAGCGTTTTTCAAAATTTTAGACCCAGATTCAAAGGTTTTGCAGACGACAATCTAAAATCGATTTCATTTGAATCATGTTGTTTTCTCAAGTATAAAAACACTGGGACGTAAAACCCAGGGTTTAACAGGAAAGGATTTTAAATTGTGAGCTGAGTAGGAAATTATTCAAGCTGTAGTCGCGGTTAGGTCGCTAAACTAATCAATTTCTTTTATTTTGTGTTGTATGTTACTAGCCATGTTGCCGGTTGATATCTAAGTTGACCTTTTTGTCGGAGCTCTGTGGAGATGACCAGCGACCCGATAATCATATCAATGTCGTGTTATCCCAATATCACTAAGTAAACAAGTTACTGTCCTTGCATTAAAGAGTCAAAATACGATTGAGAATTAACGACAAATTGTTTCAATCGGAGCCGTCAATCGACGAAGAGGACAAAAACTCGTCTTGGGTTGTAGTATCTTGATTGAAAGTTCTAGTTATTTCAGAGAACATCTTTTTAAGATATGAAGAGAATATTCCTTGTTCTCATCGAGGTATAAATCGAAAAAACAAATCACTCTGTATGAATACGCGTGTGTGTGTTTTTTGGTTGGTTTTTTTTTTTTTTTTTTTTGCTTCCGATACCACTATGATACCCCCATGAAAACAATAGATGATCTCCATTTCAATGACATCAAGCGAAAAAACAACTGATTTACATTTTTTGATACATTTTTAAAGAATCATTTTGTTCGCAAGCACACAAAATAGCTAGGCGCTCAAAGCATTGTTCATGGAGGTAAGCGTTTTTTTGTTGCCAAACAGAACGCTCGGTTTTGACAGACAAATAGCCAGTGGTCTTGTATCAGACGTATAATCCGCAAGAATGATTTACGAAATATTTTAGTTAACTTATTCGGCCCTTATTGAAAGAAGTTGCAGATAACAATTTTTAGTTGATTGCATTTTTAAAAATATTCGTTCTTTTGGATAGAAGAAAAACAAGTAGCAATTACTTCCTTTTTCACAATGTTTGAATTTTTCGAAGTGTTTTTTTCAGACAAAATGGTCTTTTTGGGGATGGGGGAGGGGGAAGTCTCGAATGTGGGAGTATGTGGAATGAGTTAAAGATTCCGTTCGTCTTCGAAAGGTCGTCAAATTTGTAATGTTTGTCCGTGGTTTTGCGGGTTTTTTTTTTTTTTTTTTTTTTTTAATTTTCGTAATGTTTCTTTCAAATAGAACTTGAGATATGATTCTTGAAATATAGTTCCGTTATGTAATTTTGAAGTCGTACTACATACAGTTTTCTGAAGAGGGACGTGGTACGGCAAAGCCAATTAATGGCGGCCGTCTAATTCATCAAAATGGCTGACATCTAGAATCATAGTTGCTATGGTTGCAGTGAATAAGGAATCGCAGATTTCTTTGAATGGTTAATTGTCCTTATTTCTTCCTGCAATATCACATTTCATGGGAAAAACGATTCATTGGTGAGCTTTTTGGAATACACGTTGTGAGTGACTGGCTGCCCGATAGTCTGATTTTCTAGACTGATCGATTGGAAATGATTTTCTAGACTGATCAATTTGAAAATGTTGAAAGTGATCAAATATTCAAAGGTTGCAGATTATCTAACCCATTCCACACTGTCAAGCATTTTACAGCGCGGTAAAATAAAAAACAAACAAACGCTGGTTGCTATATTAATGCAGACAATTTACGTGTCAGTCATATTGTTTATGATATCTTAGTTTAAATTTGAATTTGATAGTTTGTAATTCTAAATTAAACTAAAGATATCATAAACAATATGACACGTAAATTGTCTGCAAAAAAAACAAACTATAGTTTTACGCAATTATGAAAGTTGGTTGGGGTTTTTTTTATTATTATCATTATTATTAAATTAGGGTATATTTAAACTAACATATAGCAAAGGTGTTGGAGGTTTTAAGCATTCAAATCTTCCGTCAAAGAATACGGTCTGAGACTTCCGATTCAATCAAGTTATATTTTGACAGGCAATAACTAAGAATATGGTTTTGGAATGTGTTTTCATATTATTTGAAGTACTCGATAGGCGGTATACAGTGATAATGATAACAAAAGTGATAATTATAACGATAATAATAATGGCAAAGGGAGAAGGTGGTTTACACTTAACCTATGAACAGACGGCAACACTCTAGACTGGTCCAAATTGAAAGGAGTTGCAAATGACAATGAAAAGTTGATGAAAATTTAGATTTTTTTCAACTTTCAGAATAAAATCATTGTGAAAAATGAAGAAATTGCTTGTTACAAGCAATTTCTTCATTTTACACAAGGTACACAATTTCTTCATTTTACACAATGTTCCCCCCCTTTTTTTGAGGGGCGTCAAAAAGCGTCATTGTGTGGGAATGGGTTAAGGAGATCACACGATATCAATATTGAATCTTCAATACCACTCAAACACTGTCAATAGTATTGTAAATAATCACTAATGGCAATATTAGTAACAATGTGTGTATGTTAATGAAGATTACTACATGTATTGACTCGATATTATTGTCAATAATTTTGATTGTGTATTAGTCCCGTTTAATTGTGTAGACGATTGGATTTATTTAACATTTTCCGCGGTGTTTACCATGCCCAATCGATTCCAGAAAAGGATGTCTCAAGGAGCGAAGAGTTTGTTGTCTTGAATTGTTGTATTTGTCTAGTCAGAAAACATTAAATACCCTGGAAAGATTTGCAAGAGACAAACAGATCGGTAAAACATAATCCCTTAACCAAATCCCATATAAAAAAATTTAGACTGCTCAAAATTGAAAGTAGCTACAGACGACAATTTCAGGCTGGTCGATTTTAAATCTTTGCCTTCCTTGAAAGAAAACATTGTGGATAATGAAAAAAAAATACTTGATGCAAGTGATTTCTTCATTTTTCACTATGTTTTTCAAAGTTTGTTTCTTGAGGGCGTATGGAGGGATTGTTAAGCAATGAGTTAACACTTCGCGTAAATAAGAAAAGGGAGTAAATTAACAAAATCCTACAAAATCCCGTTTTTTACGCCCACCAAGAAAAAAGGCCCGGAAAACACAGTAAACAGTGAAGAAATTGCTTGTAATAACCAATTTCTCCAATGTCCACAATGTTTTCTATCCTAAAAGGCAAAGACTTTTTTAATTTCACTAACTTGAAATTGTCGTCAGCAACATCTTTCAATAGAAATGAACAAAAGTAAAATTCTACCGTGTGGTTATGAGTTAACACAGCAGATTGAAAAATAATTTCTGCTACCCTAGACATGCGCTATGATGTAAATGGGAGGTTGTCAAAAACGGCCTAAAACTCCACTCAAATCAGAACTGCGCTACAATATGGGGAATTCAGACTAGATATAACTGGAACACGACCCTTATTTCTTTGTTCAAGTTGTTAATTTTTCACCAATGTTATCAAATGACGAATCGTTGGCCACGCCCACTGAACTCCGACAGGAAGTTCAACTTCGGAATTAAAAGACGTTATTTTGCTATGGCAAGTAACATGTAGCATAGAAACAAGAGGGTCACTTGCTCTAAAGCGCTCACCTAAGTCAATGACTAAAGAGTAAAATAGCGCAGGTGACCCTATTTTAGTCAATAGTGACCCATTATCAAATCTTGTCCAAGAAATCACGAACAAACATTCTTACCAAGTTTCAATGTATTTGTGCAAGAAAAGTAGCAAGTAAATTGGAAAGAAGCTTTCTTTACATTAGACCTTGTGACCTAGTTTTTTACCCCGTGTGACCTAATATCAAGCTTGACAAAGATTTTTATAAAGACAAACCTCTGAATATATATCTAGTCAATTTAGTAAAAGATATGGACTATAGAGTAAAAATAAAGGTTTTTCTAAGATTTGACCTTGTTTTTTCCCATATGACCAAAATTTGAACATGGCTGAGATTTTTGAAATCAGATATTCTGACCAAATATTTAACCTATTAGGCAAAAAAGTGGCCCCTGGGGTGTAAAGGTATTCCTAAGATTTGGCCTTCTGACCTAGTTTTTGATCCTTTATATCAACCAGAGTCTAACTCGGCCAAGATATCATGGACGCAAACATTTTGACCAGATATCAATTCAATTGAGGCAAAAATAGGGTCTCTAGAGAAAAATAAGATATTTCTAAGATTTGACCTAGTGACCTAGTTTTTTACCACAGGTGACCCAAATCTGAACTTGACTAACATTCTGACCATATATCATTTCAATTGAGACAAATTTGGGACCTCTAGAGTGCACGAAAGTATTTCTAAGATTTGACCTAGTGGCCTAATTTTTGACTACACGAGACCCTAATTTGAGCTTGGTTGAAATATCATGGACAAAAACATTATGAACAAATATTTTATTTGGGCCTAAAATGTGGCCTCTAAAGCGCACACAAAAATATTTCTAGGATTTGTCCTAGTGACCTAGTTTTTGACCCCACATAACCCAATTTCTAACATGACCTAGATATTTATGAATACAAACATTCTGACCAAATATCAATTAAATTGAGCAAAAACTATGGCCTCTGGAGTGCGCACAAAGTAGTTCTAAGATATAGTAACCTAGTTTTTTACCCCATGTGACCAAAAATATGGACTTGACTGAGATAACGTTGAAATAAACATTCTTGCCAAATATCATTTGATTTGAGTCTAAAATATGGCCAACAGAGTGCACACAAGAATATTTCTAGGATTTGACGCAGTAACCTGGTTTTTGACTCCATGAGACCCAAATTTGATCTTATTTGTTTGCTTGTTTGAATGGAGTTTTACGCCTCTTTCAACAATCTTTCAGTTATATCGCAGCGGCTGGAGCACCTAACAATGGATTCCTTGTATTTCTCACACCAGGTCTACGATGATCGACCCATTGGCGGGAGACAAAAAGTCGGACAGGATGAGTGCCGCCGTCGGGGATCGAACCCGGTACCCTTAGATTGACAGTCCGACGCGATACCAACTGCGCTATGACGGCGGCAAAATTTGAACTTGGCTGAGATATCATGCACAATAAAACTATGAACAAATATTTCATTTGAGCCTAAAAAGCGGCTTCTAGAGTGTAAACAAGATTAATTCTAGGAATAGACCTAGTGACCTAGTTTTTGACCACACACATCCAAATATCGAACTCGTCCTAGATTTTTGCAGACAAACATTCTGACCAAATATCAATTAAATTGAGGCAAGAAAATGACCTCTGGAGTGCACACAAGGTATTTCTAAGATTTGACTTAGTGACCTAGTTTATGACCCCAGGTGACCCCAATTTGAATTTGGCCGATATAACATGGAAACAAACATTTTGACAAAATATAATTGGATTTAAGCTTAAAATGTGGCCTCTAGAGTGCACACAAGATCATTTCTAGAATTTGACCTATTGACCCAGTTTTTGACCCCAAATAACCAAATATCGATCTTACCCGAGATATTATGCAGACAAACATTCTGGCCAAATATAAAGACCTTTTAGGCAAAAATGTGACCTCCAGAGTGCACACAAGGTATTCCTAATATTTGACCTAGTGACCTAGTTGTTTACCAAATATGACCCAATATTAAACTTGTCCGAGGTTTCATAGAGACATAAATTCTGGCAAAGTTTCATGACATTTGGGCAAAAATTGTGGCCTCTATTGTGCACACATGATGTCGATACACAACGGACGATGGACGCCAGACACAGCTAGATCACAATAGCTCACCATGACCACTTTGTAGCCAGGGGAACTTATAAAGTGGTTATTTTGCGACCTAAAATCACTTGATTATAAGAGGTAGTTACGTCGTATAGGTCTTCGAACCAAAAAAAAACGCTTCACATAAATGTCAGCCACTGTCGGAGTTCAATATCTATTTAACGTAGACAACATCATACAGTTAAAACAAAATGAAATACTTATTTTCAGTGAAGCCTTCAAACCACAAACACACGCCCCCCTCTCTCTCTCTCTCTTTCTCTCTCTCTATCTCGCGCGCGCGCTCTCTCTCTACCCCGTCCATCGCTCATTCTACCCCTCTCCCTCACCCTTCCCCCTCTCTCTTTCTTTCTTTTACAAACGCACACAATCTAAATGAATAGTTTGATTGATTGATCGGTCGATTCTTTGCTTGACATTTACAGATGGTTGGACTGAGGCATTGACACTGTCGTCCATATGGGCGGGGTACGTACTCATAACCACCGGGTTGTGATTTCAGCTCGCTAATCAAAAGGGGGCGTTCGAAACCCCCATTAAACCCCATTAAACCTTATCTCAATATAGAACAGTTGTCGTTCAAGTTATAACAGCTGTTTGTTTTTCATTAGCAAGGAAATGTGTGTGTGTGTGTTTTAAACTCTTGACTGTAAATTCCATTTAATATTCATCTGGTATCCAAGAGCAGTTGACTGACGTGTACCGGATGGTGCATTCCTGCATGCAATGATTCAGGGGGAAGGGGTGGGCGGCCGAAGGTCAGAGAAATAATAGCAAATTATGGTTATCAGATTCGTGAAGCCGAAAAATGAAAGCTTCACATAATAAAGGTTAATTCTTTCTCTTAAAAAAATAAAGCAAGAAAAATAAAATGGGTCAGGGGTAAGTTAGCCCCCCCTCATCTTGAAATCCTTCTTACAAGCAAGAGCTTTCTTGAAATTAAAGTAATCTTCGATGCTTCGCATGCGGGCCACAGATCAGTCTGATATTTACCCTTGTCATGCTGAACCCGAAATTTTCCTATTTTGGCAGGAGGTATAGACAAACATCAGCCTGCTCATAGGTGCAGTCTGATCTTGGTCTTTACCCCCGGTTCGTCTCCTTGTTGTTAATTCTTAATGAAACATTGACCCTCTTTCCATTGCTGTCAGTCCTTTGATTTCAAAGCAAACCCTGCATAGGATTTTAGTTCAGCATGACATGGGTTAAGGAGAATATTAGATCTTTTAGCAATGGAAGGCCTATAAGGATGTGTACTACGTGACAATTCGCCAAGAAATCGAAAAATAAATGCATTTAGGATTAAACTTGGTAGACATGAGTTGAAAATTTCAAAATACTAATCAAAAATACCCTCCCCCCCCCCCAATTTAAAGTTTATCGGATCCAGGATACACAAATGGCGTTTAAATGTTCAGTCATAACTAGGAAGAAGGATAAGGGAAACCATTACATGGAAGAAGCAGTGAAATCTAAAATCAAAGGATGAAATATGAATGAAATATCAGATAGTGCGTTTTATTTCTCCCACGACGTTATTCTACAGTGATAAGATATAAGGCTTCAATCTTTCTAGATATCACTATCCGAGAAAGAAATTTCCTCAAACATTTCGAAAGCGAATGAATAAGGATTCAGCAGAATGGATAAACCCATCCCAACAAAATCCCTCTTTTTCACGCCCAAACTCCCTCGAGTAAAAATCTGTGGAAATCATTTTGGACAATGGAGTTGCTTGTGACAAGCAATCTCTTTAATGTCCACATTGTTTTCTACCAAAGATTTATTAAATTTTAACAACTTGAAATTGTCGTCTAACTGCACCATCTTTCAATTTGGACCAGTCTAAAAAAATTCGTGTGGTAATGAAAACTCTATCGAAAATATGAATAATGTGTAGGCACCTGACCACCCGAATATATAAAAGAGCAAACAAATATAAACTCATTAAGCTTGAATACTGTTGATCAAGATGTTTATTAAGGTTTACGGGCATAAAAGGCCAATCCTTACTCCATTGACCCCAACGGGAAGTTCCACTTCCATTTAAAGCGACGTTAATTTGCAGAATTTATGGTCAGTAGCATATAATCAACCAAAAGTAGAAATTGCAGACTATCTTATAATTTTATAAGGCAAAACATTTAGGAAAATGAAGATATTGATCGTTACAAGCAAGTTCTTCATTTTCCTTCATTTTCCTCAATGTTTTCTAATTTTTTAGGGGTGTCACGTTGAAAAAACGTCATTGTGTTGGAATGTGTGAACAAGAAATTGCAAATCGTTGATTTTTATTTATATTGTCACTTTCGATTTTTTCACCTCAATGCTTTACTAACACCCTTAATTAAGTTTTTTTGAAGTATTTCGATGCCCTTTAAATAATTCAGAATTAGTTCCGCCTATCAAAATTCACGTGTTTTGATTGGAAGATTTTTATTGCCTTACTATTTCGTATGCTTCTCAACAAGGTAGTTCCATAACATCCCCCAGTAAAATAACTGCTTTGTATTGCTTGATGGACTAGAATCACTAAAAATGAAGATTTTTTTTCTTTGATGTATGAACCCAAAAACTTAATCACATTAACCCTTTCCTGAATTAACCCGGGATTATACGTCACTATGAATTTATACTTGAGAAAACATTGTGGAAAAAGGAGAAATTGCTTATAATAAGCAATTTCTCCTTTTCCCACAGTGTTTTCTACCACATAGAATGGTTTTATTTGGAATTGCATCCAATTTTCATTGCCGTCTGCATCCTCTTTCAATTTGGACCAGTCTAAAATTTCAAAAACCAGGAAAGGGTTCATGTATGAATCAGCTTCGACTATTCACAGTGTGCTTAAGTTTTCAGGTCCATACCTCAATGAATACAACAAACATACAACAAGTTTCTTGAATAAGGCTTTGTTTATTAATCGTTTAAGGGTGAGACCATTTTCCACGAAATTTATATTCTCATGAAAATATCCGTTCTGCAACTGTTGCATCATGGGGACTAATTAACAGCGCGTGCGTTATGCCTCGTCCAATGAGAATGGCGCCAAAACAGAAACTCGCCTGTTGATGTTATCTACGTCTCGACGGGATTGCTACTTTTTGAAACCCTCTAATGTGTAGCGCATGAAAAAAGTAAAGAGACACAGGAAGATCTTTCTTTTACCCATTCCCACACGATGACACTTTCAAGAAAAACAGCTTGGAAAACATCGTGTAAAATGAAGAAATTGCTCGTCACAAGCAATCTCTTCATTTTACACAATGTTTTCTACCCAGAAAATTAAAAAAGATCTAAAATTTCACGAACTTTAAAATGACGTCTGCAACTACTTTCAATTTGTACCAGTGCAAAATTTTGCCGTCTGCTAATAATTAACAATCCTAAAATTTTGAATAAACTTATCTTTCACAGTGATTCATGTCAACCTATTCACGCACAACAATAAATTACGCTACGCACCGAGTGCGATCCGTTTAAAGCTTATTTGTGAGAGAAAAGCCGGTATCGTTAGCCATCTGGTAATGGGTTAAAGTCACTAAAATTAGTGGCAAGTTGCAGGTCGCCGTCATAGAGCAGTCGGTAGCGCATCAGATCTTCAAACATGGGATGTCATGGGTTCGATCGCCGGCGGCGACACATAATCTTTCCCACTTTTGTATCTCACCAATGGGTGGATAATCCTAATCCTATGTGGGATGGCAGCTGGAGGCTAGGAAAGGATGTAATGGTAGTACTTGTTTGAGAAATACCAGGATTCCATTGTTAGGTGCTCCAGCCGCCGCGATACGACTGAAATACTGTTAAAAGTGGCGTTAAACCCCAGCCAATCACTCAATTAATCCTTAAGTTTGCGGCTACAGACGTAACAACATCAAGAACACACAAGTAATATGAAAAATCGTGTTTTTTTCCAGGATGAAAGGATATCGATCTAGCAGATATTGACCTGTGTTCCAATCCTCAGGTTACGATATCGGGTTCTTAATTAGGAACGATATCCAGTAATAAATTTGATGGCCAATGGGATGTTTAAACCATTCCCAGACAATCCCGCTTTTTACGCTCCACACATACTGAAAAGGAATATATAACAGAGCTTTGAAAATACTATGAAAAACGAAAAAGATATAATGATCCATAGTTTTCAGCCCCCACCCCCTCCCAAGTTAAAAATGAATAAACGATAATAATGATAAATTATTGCCTTCTGCAACTTGTTTGAATTTCTATCAGTCTAAAATTGTGTTGTTTGACAATGGGTTAAAACGCCCTAGATACAGGAGGGCAAAACGTTTCTAAACGCTTCGTAAATGGTAACATTAGTTCAATTTTATTCAACAGACAAAACGAATACATTGGTTTTGTTTTCAAGAAAAGTATGAATGTAAAAACATAATCACACTCCTTAAGTCTATACCCGCAAACTCTATGATTTCTTAACGCTTTCCTGTTCAATCCCTTGTTTTTCATCCCTGTGTTTTATACTTGAGAAACCCTTATGGAAAAAGATGTTACTTGTAACAAGCAATTTTTTCTTTTTTCACATTTTTTCTACCCTACAGATTGATTATTTTTTCAAATAAAATCGACTTTGATTCGTCGTCTGCAAAACCTTTGAATTTGGACAGGTCTAAAATTTTGAAAAACAGGAAAGGGTGAAATCATCACAAGCAAATAATCTCAGTGACTTTAAAACAGTTTTTGTCCATAGTTTAATCTATTTATTTCAATAACATTGACTGTGTAGAAGTGTGGTTAGATTATTAATTTCACGCCTCCTTAAAAACAAAAATATTCTCTTCACAATGTTCCAAAGCAAATTTTCAGTAAGATATGGTTTTTACTCCGTTTCTTATCCCTGTTCATACTGTTTTAATCATTTCCCGTGAGCCTTTAAATGTAATCTTATTAGAACTTTGTAGGAAGTCAAAAGCCATTTTTAGGGGAACCTGTGTGACGGCCACCGTCTGTTCCGTTTCTGATACTTCAATACATAACCCTATCAATACTAGCCACGCGCTATCGGGTCCTGGACTTTGCGGCGAAGAAATGAAGAAGGGTGTTAAAAAGAAAAAAAAAGTCTTACCAAACCACTAGAGATTTCAAATTTTTGCACGCACTGTTGCCTTTTTGTTCTCTACGAAAATACTTCGAATTATTACTCCTGGGTGAACATAAACTCTTTGTTAATGGTTCCCGAATTTTGGATAGAAATATGGAAATCTTTTAAATTTTGGAATTCTCTCAAGCTGTTAATCGGCCTAGAGTTTTCGAATTTTGTTTGAAGCAATATCTTATGGTATCTTGTGGACCTTGATATGTGAATTAAGAAATTCCAATGAATTAGCTACCAAAATTAAAACATGCGTTAAAGTGTTTTTCTCTCGCTTGTATTTGACATTCTGCTGTGACCTTGACCTTACATAGCGACCTTGATCATGATTGATTACCTTGATCTTGGTATCAATAGAAAGGGGTTCCCATAAGGAATAGGCATAGTCATTGAAATATGAATGCACTAAATCTATCACTTACTATCAAATTCAAGGTCATTTATTGTCAATGTTAAAGTTTTCAGCGTACAAGCGGAGTAAAGACAAACGGACAAAGAGTGGGGGCAAACATAGTTACTCGCAATCTATTGACGCGGAGGAATCTGAAAAGGTTGTAAAAGTTCATTATCTTCCAATAGAAGAATGACTCCAGGAAATGATTGATAAGACATCATATTTTATTAGCTTCTACATATTTTCTACTTGGTATAAAATGCATGTACTTCCAAACACTTCCTATCTATACGAAATACAGCATGTCGAAGCATCACCAATTTACGAGCTAATGTTTTCAAGAACTTTCTCAAATATAAACAATGTAAGTTTTTTGGGTTTTTTTTAGACTTTCTTGATAGTAAAGTCCTCGCTCTGTTGAATTACCACCGACACTGTTTTGTCTGTGTTTTATTCGATTTCTTTTCCAAATATTTTAGTTTAATGCAATTTCCATAGTGTCATAAATGTTTGTCATCAGCATATTTATCGTCCTTAAGCGATATAAACATTGTAACTACAGCTTTTTCTAGCTGTAGTTACAATGTTTTGTACGCCGAACGACAATATTCTACCTTTTTGTTACATGCTACTGGCACTAAATTTTGCAAAATAATTTCATTTAAAATCAAAATGGAACTTCCTGTTTGAGTCGTTTGTTGGGACTACAGGAGTAAGTGACGGGATAGAGATTGGTCAATTTGATGTTCAAACTTACATCTTTAGTAACCTGGAGAAACTCGTGGTCATTAGTTCGTGGATTAACCCTTTCCTCGTTTTTACGTCCCTGTGATTTCATAACTGAGAAAATATTGTGGAAAAAGAAGAAATTGCTTGTAACAAGCAATTTCTTCTTTTTCCACAATATTTTCTACCCTACTAAATGGTTATTTTTCAAATCAAATCAACTTGAAATTTTTGTCTGCAAAACCTTTGAATTTGGACAGGTTTAAATTTTTGCAAAAGAGGAAAGGGTTAAACAAGGGAAGGGTCAATAACCTATCACTGTACTTTTTCTAGTTGGTACTTACTGATTGGCAGAATTATTTTGGAATGTTCCTAAGATAAACCCCATTTACAAATAATCCAGCAAGTTGAACATCAATATTTCCCAAACTAATATTTTCCAAGAACTTTCACACAAGCCACAACCCAACGATTTATAACTAAAGAATACGTTATTCCATTACACAAAGCCATACAATTCAGCTATGAAAACACATTACTAACTTTTTTTTCGCCCGTGAAAACTCCGCTATATCGGATATTGAACTAGAACGACTGATTGGCCGACGTGATTATCTGGAATATCTTCAAACGAAGTTTACAGTCAATGGGTAACAGGTTGAGTGCATCATATTTTTTCTTAATTACCTCACCTGGGAACGAATTTTTTTCTCTCCCAGAATGTGTGATCTTGAAGGTTTAGGGATTTTGTCTGCTCATGTAAGTTAAACCCATTACCAAACGACAAAAAGTTTGATTTTTTTTGTTTGTTTTGTTCGTTGAGATAGAAAACACTTAGGTTACAAGCAATTTTTCATTTTCCACAATGTTTTTCTATGCCTTTATTTCTATCAGGTGTTAAGATGCGGGTTTTTTTGTGGTAATTCCACACAATATCGCTTTTTGACGCCCCTCAAGTAAAACAATTGGGAAAACACTGTTTAAGACGAAGAAATTGCTTGTGACAAGCAATTGCCTCATTTTCGACAATGTTTTCTACCAAGAAAGTTGAATGATCAAAAATTTCATAAACTTTAATTTTTGGACTGAAACTCCTTTCAATTTGGACCAGTCTTAAATACTGTCATAAACTCGAGACTACATTTGATTAACTTTGGACATTCGATTTCTGGTGAACATCACATGTTACCCAGTGGGAACGAAAAGTACTAGTAACTCACAAATATACATACGACTTCAGGGATTCTAACACACTGAAAATGAAACAAATTCTCTGGCACACTTTTGGAATCTTTTGTACAAAAAAGCCCTGAGATGAATAAAATACAGCAAGACATCATACCCAAATGACGGTCAAATTTAACGGAAAGGGTTATATCTAAATGAAGGCCTCAATGGAATCATTCCGTTGAGAATATTAACTTGAATACCCAAAACGTCGGTTTGAGATCTCGATATTCGTCAAATTCTGTGTATGGATCCAAAATTCTCCCCAAATCTATCTCGATCACAAAGTAAGAAATCAGTTAGCCTGCCCGGAATTGCGTCACCGGATTTTATTTCTCCCTCCGTCTCATTACTATTTACATTTATATGGCCTGGGAATCGATTTTTCTTCCAATGCGAGATGATCTGATTTTTTTCTTCCATTAACGATATATCGATACAGACACGTATAGGCTGCACTGTCGATTATTATCATTGTTGTGATTTCCTCTTATAAAAAGATCAATTCAAATAGCATTGATTTACACTAAAAATTGAATGTCCTGACTTTTCGTATGTGTTGTCATTAAATGCTTTTCTGCTTTGTATTTATGCTGTCTATTATGTTATTTCTTGTAAAATTGCTCGCTTATACGACGGAAATAAATATAATATTAATGATAATAAATGTACTTATCAATACTTTATTTTTCTAAGCGGGCGCATTTTGACCGTCCACTGCTTGATTGGTCACCCAAATCGAGTTGCAAAATAACGGAGTGATGAAATTGTATGTTCCTGTCGATTTAAACCAATGCACTAGACTGATAAGAATCGACAAAGTACACCAATTATGGCCTATTCGGCCTGTTTTTTCTCTACGATTCAGCACGATTCACCCTGATTTCTCATGGTAAAAAAATCGGGATTGATCGGAATGCATCTTGGCGAAAAGTAGAACTATTCAGTGTCACTATACGATTCCAGTGAGAATGTCCACGATATTAGCACGGTGTCTGTAAGGTATCGCTTCGAATCAATAACGATTCATGACGGCAACGCTACTGTTAATAAGGATTAACCACGGTGGCATAACGAATGCTCACGGTGCTTGTACGGTTCGATACAGTACTAGTATGATTCATGGCGGTAGCGACACGAGCCTATAGTGGAGCTCCGTAGCGAAACCGTGAATGGTTCGTAGGACAACCGTACACAATTCGTGGTGAATCGTGCGAATTCGTGGTGTCAAAGATTCCACGACTGGCTACGATCTCTCACGAATAACTGCGATTGTAGCTACGGTGTCAGAAGGGAATAAGCACGATTCCGCCACGGTTGCGCTACGACTGAGGCCACGCCAAAGAACCACCACGATTCGCCACGGTAGCGCCACAAATGTTTTAAACAGTTTAAACTTCCGCAGCGCTGCCGTGGAGTTTCTACTACGAATCACCACAGTACCCGACGATTTTATAAATCGCTGCGGCTCGTAGCCCCACCGCCTCTAAAAATCGTGTATGTATAATCAGGCCTTAACCAGTTCCAACACAAGCCATCCTTTTTACGCCCCTGAGTAAAAAAGCCTTTGAAAACATTGTGGAAAATGAAGAAATTGCTTGTATTAAGCAATTTCTTCATTTTTCACAATGTTTTCTATCAAAAAAAAAAAAAAAAAAAAAAAAATAATAATAAAATTCTATCATTTTGAAATTGCCGTCTGCAGCGTCTTTCAAATTGGACCAGTCTAAAATTTGGTTGTGTGGGAATTGGTTAAGGGACGTGAAGGCATATATTGAGTGCGAATGGCTTTCGTCGCCATCGAATTCTTATAAATAAGGACAAACTTATGATAAAATTAACATAAAGGTTTAGCAGTTTAACGTGTAGGCCACACCATCAATTCATTTATTAATTTCCACATTACCAGATGACAGGTTTTTGCATTTCTCCAATTTAGAAGAAGATACAGACGCCATATTTTCGTCGATGAATTTTTAAATATCTCTCTGTTTCTTAGTAGAAAATATTGTGAAAAATGAAGAAATTGCTTATCACAAGCAATTTCTTCATTTTCCACATTATTTTCCAAATATTTTTGTTGAGGAGCGTAAAAAGTGGAATCGTGTGGTAATGGTTTAAGTGGTTTAAGTCAAGGCACGGGAAATAGGTAAACCGGCTAGAAAGTGGTCAAGAAGGAAAATAGTCCCGAATAATAATAAAATAATAATAATAATAATTATTAGATAATCACAATGATACTATTTATGATGATGTTGGTGATGATGATAATAACGATCAAATATGTAGGTCGAGATTTACTCATTTGTTTTCAGGAATTTAAATAGTGTCAATAGAAACAGAAAGTCTGATTCATTTAGAACAAACATCCGACAAAATCTTTACAATGTTACTTCCTTTGCGCGACATTTGTCTCTCATAAATTGGTAGATAATCGTAAATCTAAGTGGGATAGCAGCTGGAGGCTAGGAAAGGATGTAGTACTGGTGTGAGATATACCAGGAATCGATTGTTAGGTGCTCCAGCCGCCGCGATATTACTGATATACTGTTAAAAGTGGCTTGAATCCCCATTCCATCTATCAATAAAAAAGCAAATTCGAGGGCTAAGCCAAATTTGGTATGAATGTTAAGAAAATGAATGAAAAGAAAAAATAAAAGATAGAGGAGGGAGAAAGTGAAATAAACGGAAGAATATAGGGCTTAAAGGATCAAGAAAAATGGTAAAAAAAAATCAAGTAAGATAGATGACGTTAAATGGTTGGTTGGCGACCTAAACGTCGGAACTACAACCTTAATTAGCTTTAGCTACAACGTTTAACTCATCAAAAACAATATAAATGCTTCACATAAATGTCGGCCTTTTACGGAGTTCAAAGTTCAGTTCCAACCTAAATGAATGATTTGATTAGTCGATTGATTTTTTGATTGACAGCGGCGATCGGTCAATTATTACTTTTGACCCACGCTGTTGGTACCAAATTAGCCACGTTCGCTTTACATGACAACCTTAGTGACGTCTAAGTCTCCGTCATGGTGTCATGACGCGCTTTTAGGGATTCTACTAATAAAAAATACCCATTGCGTCTCTTTTTATGTAGCCTTTGTGAGTGTGTTTGTACGTGTGCGCGCAAGATCGATATATCTTTCATTTCGTGAACTCAGCGAAAGATAAATCGATCTACATGTCACACTCAAGCAAACGAGTATACTCTATTTACTTACTTTTTACTGGAATCGCTTCAATATATCCAGACAGTTAAACTGATATGCACCCAAACTTAGAACGCAATCTGAGATAAAACTTTCACAGTGATCTATAACATATTTCCTGTGTACATACTCACGTGGAAACGCTCACGCAAAAATGATTCTCGTGATGCAAAAAATGATATGGGAAATGGAGTAACAAGTAATTAAAGGAATGCAGTACAATTTCCTCTTACTTGTGATGTGTTTACTGGTAGAAAAAGCGTGTCATTGAAAAACGCTTGTCTATAGCGATTTCTTCTTCCCCCAATATTTTCTAACTTATAGGATGCAAATGTTACGCTTCCATGTAACTGTCCATTACTTTCGATTCAGACCAACACGAAATTCTACGGCCCGATAAGAGAAACGTTAAAACATATTTGTTGGGTTCCTCTTCTTATGATTTTTCCCCTACATATTGACGCTTTTTGACGCTCCTCAAGAAAAACAATTGGAAAAACATTGTCACAGTAAAACGGAGAAATTGCTTGCTACAAGCAATTTCTTCGTTTTACCTAAAGTTTTATAGCCATAATGTGAAAAAATCTAATATTCCGCAAACTTTCAATTGCCGTCTGCAACGTCTTTCTATTTAGACTATCTTAAATTTTGCCAAATGGCAATGGGTTGAAGTTTAGTTTTTTACCAATTTTTACACCAGTGATGCAAAACTCGTGCTGAACCCCAATAAAGGTTATTTTGTAATGTTTCAGCGATATAGGCTGTTTTTCTAGCTGGAAGCATAAGTAACCGTTAATTGCCAATCAACGAAACATACACATCTCAGGTATTTCTTTTTTCCTTAGATTCCCTTCTGGCGAAACTGGTTATTGAGTGAAGAAAATATTTATGAAATTTTCAGCTGTAAAGACAAGAAAGATTAAGTAACGGTATTTTTTGCGTGTGTGTGTTTTTTTTTTTTTTTTTGTTTTTTTTCGCCAGGCCTTTTATTTGTGATTGTCCTATGTTCCGGACATCAAAGCGATCTTACGTGGTGAGAGGTACCATGCATTTGGTCTTTGAAAACTAGTTGAAAACCTATGCACTTGGATTCAGGAATTTATAGCAACTTACAACAATCTCTCTCTCTCTATAATAAGATGTGCACAAGGTTGTGTAGCTGCCATTCTTAATGTTACGGATGTTTTTACAAACGCTGATGGTTCGTTTCTCTCGAGTCAAACAATTCTTGTGTCGGATGTAAAAACATCCGTTACCTTAAAAAATGGCGACCGCACTACCTTGTGTAGATATATATTTTTGTAAGTTGTGGCGACCGCACTACCTTGTTTATATATGTTATAGAGAGTTATATTAATAGTTGATATAAATTCCAGAATCCAAGTGTCTGTGGCTAAAAGTAGGAACCAAAAGGATATATTTTAACACTTTGATCTCAGAGCAGGTCATTTCGCAAACTGTAACTGTAGATCCACAAGCAAATGTAAATCTTACAGCCTATCATTCAACATTCTAGATTGAACTCTCGTCAACAATTTCTGTAGCTTGGTAAATTTCGTGTTTTACTTAAACGGGGATGAAATGTTACTTGTTCCATAAAAATCATAACATTGGTGACCGTGTTGTTCCAACCAATTAGCCTATATCGGTCTCTTTTTTACGTTTGTTTGTTTGAATGGGGTATTACGCCGCTTTAAACAATATTTCAGTTATATCACGGCGGCTGGAGCACCTAACAATGGAATCCTGGTATTTCTCACACCAGTACTACCAATACTTCCTTTCCTAGCCTCCAGCTGCTATCCCACATAGGTCTACGATTATCGACCCATTGGTGAGAGACAAATAGTCGGAAAGGATGAGTGCCGCCGTCGGTGATCGAACCCGGTACCTCTGGATTGACAGTCCGACGCGCAACCAACTGCGCTATGACGGCGGCTCTTTTTACGTGTTCTTGAGTTGTAAGTTATACAACTTTGATACTATAACTAGCAATTCAAGTCGGTCTTTACTAGGTGACACAGTCGGATTACAAGCGTGTATGCTTTTTAGCTAGCAAAGCATGAGCTTTGATAGCTTAAGTTAATATACAAAATTTTGAGGCTGAGTTTTACTGCGTCCTTACCATAAGCGAGATAAAGTCACTGTCAGTCGGAACTTAAAATAATGATATTTATTATCAAATATCAGAATATTGTGCGTATATTTGGTAGTATTAAAGTTGAGACACATTTTCTCTTAAGGTCCCAATGGACCAATTTTAACGTAGATGTTACGTACGTATTTTCCTGAACGTTGAAACTACTGAACAGATTTCAACCAATTGAGCTTTTTAAAGACCCTCTCTAAGCTTTACGAATGCATTCTGGTCGAAAGATGTAGACGGGGTGTTTATTGGCTGGTCTTATCAGCACTATATGGATCATAAAAAAATCTTAATAATTGACGGATCGCGTGTCAATAAAAAAAATCGAAATACCAATCAAAATGAAACAGTTATACCGGAAATGAATTTGAACTTTGGTCGACATTTATGTGAAGCATTTTGATGCTTTTGGCTACTTAAATGTCGAAACTACAGCTGTAGTTACGACGTTTAATTCTTCAACCAACCATTTAATTTATTGTTACATTTTACTGGCCTTAAATTTTGCAAAATAAAGCCTTTTAATATGGAAGTGGAACTTTCTGTTGGAGTTAGTGGTTGTGGCGAGCGAAGTCAGTGGGTGGGGGCCTGCTTTCAATTCCTCTTTTAAATTCTTTATGTTGACTTCTCCAAGATTCATTCAGGACATTGTAATCGGATAAGTGACCTAACTTTTATCTGTGCTGTATGAAACATAAAGACATATAATTTATAGGTATGACTCAGTGATTAGGGTCACGCTATCTGACTGAAGTCCACTGTTGTGGGTTCGAGTCCCGGCCGCTGTGCTGGTTACATGGGCATATCATAAGCTAACCCATTCCAGCTTCAGCCTCGAACTGGTCTCTAACAGACAGTTCAAAACGGCGTTATTCTCTATTCACACCATCTTCTCTATAATAAATTATCACACATGTATGGTTTTGTGTAAATATATCACCCGGATGATGAAATATGTCAATTTTTTTCCAGAAATTGTGATCGAATGATATACAAGAATTTTATAAGGGTTTTTAAAATAGATTTAGTAAAAAAAATGTATGAATAAATAAATGATCGTATGAATAACTACACAGCCATCGGAGTACCATCACCAGTAATTGACGAGTCGCTGCTGCCAATCAAAAATTTGACTGACCAATCAAATTATCCATTTAAACCGAAAGTGAAAGTTGAACTCCCAAAGTTATTGTGAAGGTTTGACGACTTAAACGTCGTAACTACAGCTTATTGTGTAATGTCTTCATTTTCCACAATGTTTTCTATCTTTAAAGACAAAGATTATCAAAAGTCTATAAACAAAAATTGTCGTCTGCAATTTCTTTCAATTTGGACTAGTCTAGATCTTTTCGTTTATTACCCCTTTCCTGTTTAATCCCTGGTTTTTACGTCCCTGAGAAAACATTATGAAAAAATAAGAAATTACTTGTAACAAGCAATTTCTTCTTTTTCCACAATATTTTCTACCCTATGGCAATTCTTAAATAAAATCAACTTCAAAAGGTCGTCTGCAAAACCTTTGAATTTGGACAGGCCTAACATTTTTGAAAACAGGAAATGGTTAGAGCATTTTCCTAACCATTCGCCTTTTTGTGAGACAAATGCTGCATGCCGCAACAACTTCTAACCAAAGTCGGAAGTGCTGGTGTGGAAACTCACGACCCTAGTATTGAGAGCTCAGTACCCTATCGACTGATCTAACAGTCCATTTGGTCAGAATACTAACGTAGATAGGTCGTAGAACGGCGGAGTTGGGCCTGTCTTTGAACGGGAATAACTCTCTTCAGATTCGTTGTCTGCGCATGTCAGCCGCCGTCATAGCACAGATGGTAGCGCGTCGGACTGTCAATCTAGAGGTCCCGGGTCCGATCCCCGACGGCGGCACTCATCCATTCCGACTATTTGTCTCTCACAAATGGGTCGATAATCGTAGACCTATGTGGGATAGCAGCTGGAGGCTAGGAAAGGATGTAATGGTAGTACTGGTGTGAGAAATACCAGGATTCCATTGTTAAGTGCTCCAGCCGCCGCGATATAACTGAAAGATTGTTGAAAGCGGCGTAAAACCCCATTCAAACAAAACAAACAAACAAATCTGCGCATGTCATATACTCCGAAGATTGTCAGTATTTGAAAAAGATGTGCTTGTGAAACACATGCCCCCGAAACAGGAATTTTTTAGAAACGGGTGATTTTTATTGTGTGTGTTGTTTTTTTTTTTTCTTTGTTTTTAGGGAAAAGGGTTAAATTTTGACATTGACCTTGAAGAAATGACCTTCCCCAGTTGCGCCTTGTTGAGACCTATCTACATACCAAATATTAGCACTGTAACTTAATTAGGGATGAAGTTATAGGAAAATGTTTAGTTGGCAGGTTAAGTTTTTGAGTAACGTTTTAGGGAAAAGGGTAAAAATTTTGACTTTGACCTTGAATAAATGACCTTCCCTAGTTGCGCCTTGTTGAGACCTATCTACATACCAAATATTAGCATTGTAACTTAATTAGAGATGAAGTTATAGGAAAATGATTAGTTGGCAGGTTAAGTTTCTGAGTAACGTTTTAGGGAAAAGGGTTAAATTTTTGACATTGACCCTAAATGACCTTCCCCAGTTGCACCTTATCTACATACTAAATTTTAGCACTGTAACTTAATTAGGGATGAAGTTATAGGAAAATGTTTAGTTGGCAGGTTAAGTTTTTGAGTAACGTTTTGGGAAAAGGGTTAAAATTTTGACCTTGACCTTGATGAAATGACCTTCCCCAGTTGCTCCTTGTTGAGACCTATCTACATACCAAATATTAGCATTGTTACTTAATCAGTGTTGAAGTTATAGGAAAATGTTAAGGTTAACTTTTGCAGACAGACAGACGGACAGACGGACAGACGGACACCGGATCTATCGATGCGAGGGCATAAAAATGCCACCTATCGGAAGATAACGTCTTCAGATTTTCACTCTTTACTAATAGAAAGTGATTAAGTATGCTGACATCATTGTACATGAAAATGAAACCAACCAACCAACAAACAAAAAATAACAATTAAACATTAATAACGATAAATAAATTAATTAAAAGGGCAAATTATTTACAATGAGGCCTTCTTCACTGAAAGAAAATGATGATCACATCTCGTTGAAGTACGGACAATACCTGCTTCAAGGGAGGTAACAAAAATTCATCGACTGGTGATTTCTTCACGTAATTTACGCCCTTTTAGTACTATGAATCGACGCGTAAGACTCCTTATCTTCAATAATGGGTTGTCATGGGTTCGATCCCCGGCGGAGGCGCATATTCTTTCCGACTATTTGTGTCTCACCAATGGCTGGATAATCGTAAACCTAAGTGGGATAGCAGCTGGAGGCTAGGAAAGGATGTAGTGGCAGAACTGGTGTGAGAAATACCAGGAATCCATCGTTAGGTGCTACAGCCGCTACGATATGACTGAAATACTGTTAAAAGTGGCGTTAAACCCCAATCAATCAATTCTACAGTATGCTGGGATTATTCAGAGTCCATTAATAAACAACGGGATCTTGGAAGAGGGTCTATGTTGAAATTTTCTTTTGGTTCGCAACAGTAATGGGTATTGTCTCAATTTCGGACGTCACAATTATATTTCTGGGATTTCTCAGTAAAATAAATGTTCGCTTCACGTAACGCCCTTTATATCTGTATGCAATTATTTTTGTATACATGTCTCCACTTTTTTTTTAATTTACTTTTATGTAACTCTGTTTGATCATTGATTGATTCAAGTGCATATTTTCTCACCTCCCTAGTTAACACTTTCCTGTACAATCCCTGGATTTACGTCCCTGTGGTTTTACACTTGAGAAAATATTGTGGAATAAGCAATTTCTTTTTTTCCACAATATTTTCTATCCATCTAAATTATTGGTTTTCAAATAAAATTGGCTTTAAATTGTAGACTGCGAAACGTTTGAACTTGAACAGGTTTAGAATTTTGAAAAACAGTAAAGGGTTTCAATAATAGACTGTACACCAGAAATGTGATTAATACCAATATTAGTCTTAAATATTACCCACATTCAACCGGGGTCCCACATGATGGGCATCCCAAATTCGACCCATATAATTACACATTGAGGTCCTCAATGTGTCCATATTTTATGATATCGGGAAAACCGGCACGAGTGTGGTGGTCATTACAGGTGAATTGGCGATCAAAGCTATATTCTTCGATCTTTTACATTTTTGCTAGATAAAAATACATTTCATTATCCTCTATACGTCAAGGAGTGTGACTTTTCCAAAATTAGCATCGCTTTTCAAGGACGAAAAGTCTGTACTATCTAATATCGGGGTAGAAAACTGACTATGGACAACCCCATGAAAAAATAAATAGATGGAAATAAGTAAACAAACTGATATTTATAAAAGCGAATTCCACAACTATTTAGCAACCTAACCATTTATTCGCAATATTTAATTGTAAAGTGCACACTATGCATAAATATCCCTATTCTGGCCGTCCGGCTTTAAATGTTCCTAAAATCTAATTAAAAAACATTACAATCACTTAATTTTCATTCAGTGAAGGCAACATTGTAAAAAAGATTTAATTTTAAATTGTTTAATTTGAAACGATTGTCTTACTGTCTTATCTTCATAAAATAAAGACAATATAGATAACAGTTTTTGTATTTTAATGTAAAACTTTCATTTTTGTGATTATGATTATTATAATCGCGATTTTAAACCACTTTCATAACAAGCTATAAACGGGAGACCAATCGCTGGCCCCGCCCAGTTACTTTGTTGGCCACGCCAACCGACTCAAACAGGAAGTCCCACTTCGATTTTTTTAATTCAATGGCTAGTAGGATGCATTTAGAGGAGAATAGTTGATTGGCGACTTAAAAGTCGTAACTACATCTTGGATAAACTGCAGTTACGGCGTTAAGTCACCAAACCAACATTAAGGTTAACAAAAATAGCGGCCAATGTCGGAGTTCAGAACTCATTTCTGGACTTAATGAATGATTTCATTGGTCGGCTGGTAATTTGATTGGCAGCCAGTATTGGTCAGTTTTTAGAAAACCAAGTTTCCAATGGGTTCATCTTTTGTGATAATTCCGACAAAATCTCTCAAGAATTGTAGGGGGCGTTGCGCACACAAGGTTAAGTTAACGCCCAGACGCAGCTGACATTTACCAAACTGTTTACTAAATTATTCCTCCGGAAAACCTGGATAAAGAATTGGGGCGGGGGTATTGATTCCGTATAGTCTTCCTAATTTAAATTATGACGCCTCTGGCCCCGCCCACTGACTCCGGCAGGAAGTTTCACTTCGATATTAAACGGGGTTATTTTACAAAATTTGTGGCCAGTCAAATGACACAATTAGGTAAAATTGCTGGTTGCCGACATAAACGTCGGAACTCCAGCTTTTATAAGCCGTAGTTACGACGTTAAAGTTGCCAAACCAACCAAAATGATTCACATAAATGACGGTCAATTGTCGAATTGAATTATTTGATTGATCAACGGATTCTTTGTTTGACAGCCGACATGGGTCAATTGTAAGATCATCTAGCTTTCTAGGTAATTGGAATCAGGGATATTGTTAAACTCGTGCTTGTCAAATTGAAAACGAAACGTTTCCTATGATCAATTTTAGCTCTTATGGCCAAAGGCCAGTAGAGCTATAGTAATGGACTTTTCCCATCCGGCGTCCGTGCACCCGTCCGTCAAGACGTCCGCCCGCCCGTTAGCTTCTCCTTATTGACACTATAGAGTCTACAATTTTCATCGGATTCTATTCAAACGTTGTCAGGATGTATTGTACCATCATAAGGTTCGATCCTTTCGATATTAGGTCCCATCCGTCAAGTAACATGGCAAAAAGGGGTTTATTAAGATTGAATAAAAAAATCATCATCGTTAACACTCTAGTTAACATTTTCTTCAAATTTTCTCAGGATGTTTGTACTATTATAAGGATCGTTCCTTTCGAAAATGGGTCTTATCCGTCAGGAAACATGGGAAAATGGGCTTATGAAAATATGATTAAAAAATCTATTAAAAATCCTCGTAAACACATTAGAGTCCACATTTTTCATCGGATTCTCTTCAAACTGTCTTAGGATGATTGTACCATCATAAGAATCGTTCCTTTCGACGTTCGGTCCGATCCGTCAAGAAACATGGAAAAAATTTAATTAAAAAATCCACTTTAACACTGTGGAGTGCACAGTTTACATCGGATTCTTTTCAAACTTTCTCAAAATGATTGTAATAATTAGGATCGTCCCTTTCGAAATATGGCCAGATCCTTCAAGAAACACAGGAAAAGGGGCCTTATGAAAATTTGATTGAAAATCTATTGAAAATCCTGGTAACACACCAGAACCCACAGCGGATTCACTTCAAATTTTCACAGAATGTTTGTACCATCATAAAGATTGTTCCGTTGGAAATTGGTTCTGATCCGTCAGGTAAAATTGGAAAAGGGGCCTTTTGTATTTTTTATATAAAATTCATCAAAAAATACTTGTTAACCCTTAAGTCCACAGTTATCAGCGGTTTCTTTCAAACTTTCTCAGAATGATTGTACTATCATAAGGGTCGTTTCCTTTCCAAATTCGGTCTAATCCGTCAAGTATCAAGGGGCTTTACGAAAGTTTGATCAAAAATCCTCGTTAACACTCTAGAGTCTATAGTTTTCATAAGATTCTCTGCAAACTTACACAGAATTATTGTATCCTCGTAGCGATTGTTCTTTTCGAAAATGGATCCGTCAAGAAACACAGGAAAAGGGATTTATGAAAAATTAATTTAAAAAATAGCTAATGCAACAAAGTCCACAGATTGCATCGAATTGTCTTCATACGCTCACAGAATAATCAAGGATAGTTTTTTTTTCGAAATTGGGTCTGATCCATCAAGTAACATGGGAAAAGGGGCTGTATGAAAATTTAATCAATATATTCTCATTTATGCAATAAATCCCACAGCTTTGATTAGAGTGAAAAAAAAAATCTTGACACAATTCAGTCCACTGTTTTCATTGATTCTCTCTAAATTTTTACAGAATAATTGTACCTTCATTAGAATTGCTCCTTTTGAAACTTGGTTTGTTCTGTAAAGTATCATGGGAAAAGGGGCCCTATGTAATTTCACTATAAACTCATTAACACAATAAATTCCATCATTACCATCATTACAATTGTTGATTTTGACAGTGGTTTTGGTACGACAAGTATCACATGAAAAGGGACCTTATGAAAAAAAATCTTAATTATTCTACATAGTTAAAAACAATGGTATCCCTAGATTTCACCGGATTCACTTCAAAATTTCACAGTAAGATTTTACAGCCATAAGGATGGTTATTTTCAGAATTGGGTACAATCCGTCAAGTATCATGTAAAAGGGGGCCATATTTCTTTTGTCTTTAGAATTTGACAGGACTATTGTAGGGTCGTAAGGGTAGTTCCTTTCGAAAATGAAGGGAAACCATCAGTAAACACAGGAATAGGGGCCTTTTGGATTTTCACACAATACAATCCTGTTTACATGATAAAGTCCACAATCATTATCGGATTCTGTTGAAAATTTCACAGTTTGATTGTAGGCTCATAACTTCCTATTGGAAATGGAGTGGATCCGCCATCAAACACGGGAAAGGGGGCATTAAGGATTGTTGCTCAAAATGATAAAGAGAATAAAGTCCAAGTAGTTATTTTCATTTTATGCATTCTTCTTTAAGCAATTACCTTCCTTGAATATCAGATTACTTTAACGGAAAAATTTGATACCCAGTAGAGCGTCTCGGGCCCTCATGGGTTTCTTGTTCATTTAGTCCTCGTGATATTTCAACACAGCAAAGGTGACTTAAGTTTGCTCCACTTTATGTAAGATTAGTTTTCATGAAATGCCTACCTCACTAATTGTTTGTTAAGTAACCGGATTCAAAGTTAAATACAGGACAAGATATCCGAAAAGGGGGATATTTAATAAATTAATATACGTACAACCCTCGGATATTTCTATTCTCGTGTACGGAAATCTTAAGCTAACTGTTCACAAAAATCATGGGAATCACCTTTGTGTGAAATACTTGAGAGATTCTCAAATGACGTTCTCTTTTCTCGAGATTATTGTTATGTAGAATGAACGTCAAGTACGATTTCGTTAGATTTCGCCATGACGTGACTCGGATTTTCTTATCTAATAAATAAATAGACAAGGCACTGATTCACTTTAAAATTCATTACGGTACTTGAAAATGGAGTTAGTGACACCACTTTGCTTCTTTCTCTTTGTATTTATTTCAGGGGGTAAGTGACCAATGTTGTTTAATTACCTTCTTTGCTGTTTTGCTTATATGCTTATACATGGCACACGAAAATAAGTCGGACTAGACGAAAATAAAACTAGTTTTACACAGCGGCTGATACGGGCATAGTCAGGATAGGTCGTTTAGAGAACTGGTTTAAACGACATCGTGCGTAGGATCATGGAAAAAATCATTCTAGACCCCTTTTTATATAAATTTCTAAGTTCTTCTAATCCAAAACTATCAAAATTATGGATAATATAATGAATTGAACATTTGAATTCAAAATGTATCCAAACCCTTGAATTTAATCCTCACTGAACAGAATAATTTGATATTTCACCTAACCCTTCGATTTCATGAAGAAAATCAATATTTCTCCTACGCAGCTCGAGACAATGAGATTTGGGATCTATTATATTACATTCCATATTCATTAATGATTAACCCATTACCGGACAACAAAATTTTTGACTGGTCCAAATTAAAATGGGTTGCAAACGACAATTTAAACTTTATGAAGGTTTAGATTTTTTAACTTTCTTGGAAGAGAAAATTGTGAAAAATGAAGACATTTCTAGTAACAAGCGATTTCTTCATTTTCCACATTTTTTTTCCCAAGTGCTTTTAGGGGGGCGTCTAAAAGCGTCAATGTGTGGGAAAATGTGTAACCAAACTTCTATTCTAGTGTACACAGGGATCGAACAATGTCCCGGAAACGTCAGGAACTCCCGAAATATCCGGCAGTATGGATCATTTTGTTATGAGTTTGTTCTGAGTCACCCTGTCGACTGGACACATGCAAACCAAGATTGCACCCTAAAAGGTGGATCCCTTGTCGACATTCATTCTGCTAGCGAGAATTATTTCATCTACAAAACATTGAGGGTATGTTTATAGTTATCGGTTTCTTCGTTGAATCTTCGAAATTTTGACAAAGAAAATACTAGAAAAAGTGCTTGAAAAAATAAACAGAATTTGCACACAGAGACCTTTCAAATGTGAAATTCCAAGTGCATTGTTTAACTAGAACACAAGAAATGGGAACAAAATATGGTTTAGAATATGATCAGTTGTACTAACAATCGCTACATACTATTCTTCATATCAAAATCAGTCTATGCATTTTGTATCGAGAGTGTGCGAAATAAGAATAGATAAACTCTATTACGCATGCATGCATATTCCTCATTTCATAAATATATTTGTTTCAGAATACTTATTTTTTACCATTTAAAAACATATAGTGTCAAATAAAGTTCCCCGAACTACATATTGTTCAAATATCTAAATCGTTCCATCAATCATGCATCCTTGCAACCCTTTCATACAAAGGTCATTATTCACAAGCCACTTGTAGACGTAAAGCTTCATTCGAACAAAACAATTGCATTTATATACTTATTTTCTCTTACTTCTTCAGGAACTGGGTTACTTAAACGACGAAGGTGTATGGATAGGCCTTACTGATGTTGAAAAGGAAAACAACTGGCATTGGTCTCGTTTGGGTAAGACCCTAGTCACATTCATTTTAAATAAAAAAAACTAATTTGTTAAATATAATTTTTGAGTAGCCTGATTGCAAGTCAGGCTCAAATTGTTATCATAATCGATGATGGGAATGCTTCTGGCCCACTAAATCACTTTCCATGAATCTATATTAAGCAAATTAAATTATGTAAAATTTAAGATGTATCTTCCGAATGGAAGGGTCTCATTTGTGAAGGTTGTGGTAATTTTCAAAAAACGAGTCAATGAAAAGCTAGGGATTTATCTTTGAGTTTTCTCGGAATGAATAATGTCTAGTAATTTTTTGTCTGGTAATGTATTGTTATCAAAAGTGACTGATCCTATTAATGTTACATGGCACCCCTATTTTAAATGGGACTGCCTAGCAAGGTATGTGTGTGGTTAAAAAATACTCCATTGTCAGTGCTCGTCTGAATAATATTTCGATTTACTTGCGTTTGAACAAAGTTATTTTTGATATATAAAAACAATATCAAAAGCAATAATCAGAGGCTATCACACAATTTCTGATTTCAGTAAAATGCCCCCTCTTAACTTTTGATGTTTATGTTGAAAAGTAAGTTTCAATCAAGTAATGCCTACATGATAAATTACTTAAGTTTAGCACCGCGTCTTATGTTCATTTATATTCATCTTTTTCATACCTTTGTCTATTTCTTTATCTCTTCCCCCCCCCCCCCAGTCTAACGCTCTCTCCATAAATATTTGCGGTTAAAAGGTAATTTTTTCAAAGCCCGAAGTGTTCAGCAACAGCTATTATGATGTAGCAGTGTATTGGTATCTCGTTAGCACTCTGACTACATTTTGGATCTTGGTCGTGTAACTTAGTAAGAAACCTTGTTATTGTAATATCTTGAACAACTGAGGGGTGACAAATTATATCACAGTAAATCTTTTGATCACCCACAGCCTTCATTTCCGACTCAAGTGTCTCAATAACTCAGTCTCAATATTAGTCTCTATGATACCATAAACAAGTTCGATTCTGGGTAATGTGTTAGGGGAGGGTGTCACCATGGTATTTTCTTGGAAAAGCTTTGCAGATACTTTACAGGCGACATTTTTTGAGCAAGTGGCTTGAAACTTGATAAATGTTTGTCTTAAGCAAGATAAATACCACCTCCATTTAAAACCATGATCACAAGCGTATAAAAAGAGGCGAATCTCAGGACTATTAGTGTTGCAATCAAGCAAAGGTGCCATATTCTTACCTGTAATTTTTCATATTCAGTGTACTCATGCTAACTATGGTCCAGGAAAAAGTACGGCCCAATGGTCGGCACATGGTTATACGTCGTGCTTACGTTCTGTCGAATATGGTGTATATGTTCCGCTTTACCAATCGGTCGAAAAGGATAGCGCCGCGTACGAAAGGGACATTTCTTGTTGCAGAAAATCCAGCTAAATTTTTGTGTCAGGTTTTAATGAATTTTTCACAGAATCTTTGTTGGCATATTAACTAATTCTGGAGGGTTTTTTAGCTCACCTGAGCACGAAGTGCTCAAGTGAGCTATTGTGATCAACTTTCGTCTGGCGTGCGTCGTCCGTCAACAATTTCTTTAAACGACATCTCCTCCCAAATTACTAGGCCAATTTGAACCAAATTTGGCAGAAATGTTCCTTATGTGGTCTCCATTAAAAATACCTAAAAAATGAAATCCATTAAAAAAAACTCTGGTTGCCATGGCAACAAAAGTAGAATTTTAAAATAATCTTTAAAAAACTTCTCCTCCTAACCAAGAAGGCGTAGAGCCTTGATATTTTGCAAGAAGCATCAGTATATTGACCTCTTTCAAAATAGCTAAAATCATTATCCTCGGATCCCTAGGGGTTTGGGATTTATATAGAAATAAAGAACGATTTTTAAATGACATGTCCTCCCAAAACACAATTCCAATTTGAACAAAATTTGGCAGAAATGTTGCTTTGGTGGTCCCTTTCAAATATAGCTAAAAAAATGATGGGTGTCATGGGTTCGATCCCCGGCGGCGGCAAATATTCTTTCCGACAATTGTCTCTCACCAATGGGTGGATAATCGTAGACCTAATTGGGATAGCAGCTGGAGGCTAGGAAAGGATGTAGTGGTAGTACTGGTGTGAGAAATATCAGGAATCCATTGTTAGGTGCTCCAGCCGCCGCGATATGACTGAAATACTGTTAAAAGCGGCGTTACACCCAATTCAATCGATCTATTAATCTAAAGAAATGAAATCCGTTAAAAACTCTGGTTGCCATGGCAACAAAAGTGGAATTTTAGAATAATCTTTAAAAATCTTCTTCTCCTGACCCAGATGGCGTAGAGCCTTGATGTTTTGCATGAAGCCTAAGTATATTGACCTCTTTCAGAATAGCTAAAGTCATTATCCTCGGGTTCCCAGGAGCGGAGCCCCAGGGGGGTGGGGTTTAAATAGAAATGAAGAATGATTTTAAATGACATCTCCACCCAAACCACTGGCCCAATTTGAACCAAATTTGGCAGGAATGATCCTTAGGTGGTCCCCTTCAAAAATAGCTAAAAAGTGAAATCTGTTAAAATTTCTGGTTGCCATGGCAACAAAAGTGAAATTTTAAAATAATCTTTAAAATTCTTCTCCTCCTGACCCAGAAGGCGAAAGGCCTTGATATTTTTCATGAAGAATCAGTATATTGACCTTTTTCAAAATAGCTGAAATCATGATCCTCGGGTCGCCAGGTGCGGAGCCCTGGGAGGGGGGTAATAGGCATGAAGCGTCAGTTCACAGACTTCTTTCTTATTTCTGAAATTATATCAAATAGATCCAGAGGGAGAAAAAAGTTTATTCCTTTTTTAATTTGTCCTAGTAGTTTAGACTTTTGGATCCCAAGGTACATAATCTATATATGTAAATGTGGCCAACTTGTATCATAATCCTTACCTTAACATGAAATTAGACTGTTGAAAGAAAAAGTGCCTTTATCTCAGGTGAGCGCCCCAGGGCCAACGGCCCTCTTGTTTACCATTTAGGAGTGTCTCAGGAAAATGGTATTTCGTCTGAATATTTCTTGTTAACCCAGTATTTCTTGCAATTTAAAGACTTGATTGGAATTTAATGGTCATAATATTTCATTAGGGTTTTTGTGATTTTTTTTATCATGCAAGAGCAAGTTTGGATGGCGAAGTTCTCTTGACTGCAACTCCTGCTTGATTTGTTGATATTTTCTAGTCGAGAAGATTGTCGATATTGTAGCCATGTGACAGAGTTAAATATGGAAAACCGTTTTGTCACTGACACGATGTTTTTGAGTGAACTTTATAGTACATGTTAAGAAGATTCTAATTAGTACCCATAACTGTTGATTTCAAACCCATTTTTTTCTGGTAGCCCAATAGATAGAGGAGCAGAATCAATATCTACGTATATCAGACATTATGTATGGGAAATAGTTTTTATTGTAAGATACTTCTACGAGTTGCCTCTCTTTGACCAGAAATTATATTGACTTTCATTACAACCAAATAACTACTGCGTACCGAGTATCAAAGAGGAAAGTGTAAAAAGCACTTATTCAGGAAGTAATTGTGTACTCATAGAGATTCATCATGGTAATTTTTTTCAAATTTTCTCAGATTGCTCTTTTATTTATTTACCTGACGGGTAAAGAAAATCACCTGGAAGTGATAAATTGAGCTTAACTGGGAACTACTTCGTTAAGACCACAGTAAGAATGATATATGGTGAATAGGTATTTGAATAAAAGTTTTGTTCGATTAATGATTTCCAATTAATTACCAACATTTTATATTGCCCCACGTCGATAACGTAAGGAACACATTTTTTCTACCGTTGAACACCTGACTGTTTGTCTGTCCACCTATAAATATCCGTCTATCTTCTGGTCTGTCAAAACTTTAAATTAAAAGTTTAATATTTCGTATTAACTTCATAACTATTTAAGATATTATTCTCACATATGGCATGATGATACATTTTATCGGTACGTATATGCTGGTACCAAGATCAATGTCATCTGGCAAGATCAAAATTCTGCAAAACTTAACTAATATACATTGCAAATATCTTCAAGCCTACACCGCTCTTATTTGGCATGATATTAGTTACCATTGACAAGAATCTGTTGATTCAAAAGTCGAGGTCATCTTTCATGGTCTGTTGATTAAGCATATTAAGTAAATTAATTGTATTCTAGTAAAATTCAGGTCGTAGATTTTAGCTATCGGAAATTTGCACCCCAACTTTTTGAGCCACGTTCATTTCTCCAAGTTAGTGTTTTATTTCAACTTCACAGTACTTTCAGTGCTTTTATTTATATATCATTTGTATTTGCATCAGTAATTGATACAGAAAAGCTACCTCTTCAGAGTGCAATTTATAGTTGTAAATCTCGTTTATTTCTTTGACTCTTAAATGCCTAAACTAATAACTTTCCAGTGAGATAATTTAAGCTTGCAGACTTGAACGTGTGACCAGCGCCATTCAAAACAGTACAAATCCACTTCCTCAATCATTGAGCCTCTAGAACTCGTTTACATTTAAGTGGACCTTTTTATGAATTGCCTACCTTTGAATAGCCAAAGATTGCGTGTCAATTTACGATATTGTTTTCTAATTAGTTTTTGTAGCTCTTCAAATGAATTTTCCATTTTATTCAAGGTTCGGCATTAGATTACAGAAACTGGGCTCCGGGCCAACCTGGAATTTTAGGCACATTCGAAGACTGTGTGTTGTTACAGGTGAAAGACGGAAAATGGCATGATTTCCCTTGTTCGGGCTTCTTGTTTTCATCAGAGCGACACGGATGGGTTTGCAAATATAGTATGAAACATAATTATGACATGCGATTTTTTTGCACTGAAGTGTAAATATAAACAACAAATCACTGGATTTTCTTCTTCATATATTCTTACCGTTTCTAAAAATTAATTTATAAGTGTCTGTAATGGTGGCCTTTTGGGTTATGCTATTCTCGTGCACGAGTACCATTATTGTCTAGAAATGAAGATTGGAGCAAAGTAACAAAAAGAAAGGCTGGTCTAATTGTTAAGATAATGATATAAAATTGAAAATAATTATTTTTGATGAATTTCAACATACGCAATACAATATACAAAAATTGACTGATCGTTGTGATTTTAGCTTCAAACAGCATGCGAATAACTTGTTCTATTTTACCTTTAAGGTGCAGCTATGGCGTATGGGACATCTTCAAAACCATTGGTTTGGTCGACTTTTTTCAACAAATTAACAACACGGTATGCAGACAGCATGACAATCGACAACGGCATGATGACGGCAGACTCTGGCATAGTGTACACAGAACGACCAATATCAGGAAATGCCAATGGTGGAATGGCAACGGATGGAATGATATCAAAAGCCTATGTACCACTTGTGACGCAAGACACAGACATGATGAATTAACCAATAGCTACTGACACTAATGACCAATAGAAACCAGTCATGCGATAAAGACGCCACATAGTGACGTCACAAACACTTTAATCCTTTGCCAGACGATAAAATTTTAGACTTTTCCAAATTGTAAGAGTTTGCAGACGACAAATTAAACTGTCTGTAAACAGAGAAATAACAGGCTTGTAGGGCAGACAACACCACAATGTTTTCCCTTGTTTAAATTCTTACAGTCGAGAAAATAAGCGATTGTACGATCAAGGGTTAAGTTACAATAATAGTGCTATCACAAATTTCTAAATCCACTGCTTATCAATTAGCACATCATAACTCATATAAATGAGACCCTTAGTAGGCACCTTTGTTACATATACTTCTATACCTTGCAGTAATAAGACACCAATTTGTAATGAATACATGTAATAAGATCCACCAGTGAAATTAATTTTGTGAAATAAATGTTAATCCGTTAAAAAAATGATATTTCTTATGTTTTATTCGCTATATGAGTGTGCTAGGTTAAGATATCTGGCTAGATAGTATATCTAGGCGGGTGTAATTGTTAGAAAAATGATAGTAAATGAAATATCAGGACCAAGACTGTAATAAAGTAGTCAAAATCCCTGTTGGCAACACACCAATCACTTTTCAACCAAAATTAAGTCCCTCAATCAATAACCTTCAATGAAAGAAACAAATTCCTAGCATGAATGAAGAGTACAGCTTGAAAGAAAATGCTATGATTTAAAGGCAATTATGAAATCAGTGTGAAATTTACCAATCACAGATATTTGACATGCCCGCCAAATTCACTGAAAAATGAGCAGTTTTACGCAAAATTCAAATCCTAGTAGTAGCCACAAGGCCAATAAAAGGCTTTCTTTGTGTAAAGTAGAAACCGTGCAAAGTCTGCAGATGTACCAAAAAGTATATGGTTACCATCTTCTTTTTTCACAATTTTTCATGGAACTCATACCAGTCAATTTAACGCCTTGCAGCAAGCCAAAATCCGCAACCCCACCACTTTCTGTTTCTGACGTCGCTGGATGCAGGCAAACAGTGTAAAGCTCATGACCTTTTAGTTTTGCATCCGGAAATGACCCCAAATTCATCTTTTATATTCATTTAATCCAACATTTTCTTTCTTTACAATCAAATATCTGCTCAAAACCTGTCTTTTCCTAATATTTCTGATTTTGACCATGGCCACTTCAAATAATTCACCCGCTACTGTAGACTGGGACCTCAGCTTACTGTATAAAAAACATTCCACGAGGAAAGTCTCCCCTCGCTTGAGTTGCATTACTCTCCTATGTTAATGCATTGCAAACATTAAAAAAATGCTTTTCAGTTTCCTCTTTGATGATGCAGTAACAACAACAACGATGATGACGAAAAATTTCTTTACCGATAACGGCACGATGTCGGAACAATGTCGGTCCGATATCAATAGAAAAGGTACTTTTGAAGAACAGGAAAATGGTCAGGTTTGATAGAAACATAAGTACGCATGTATAAGAAAACTAATGTCTTTATTAGATTACTTCTTTTGTAAGCACTAAGAAAGCAACAACAACAACAACAACAAATATTTGTCTGTCCTATGGCGACCATTATCTTTTTAACGCAGATAGTAATGTTTATCGCACTAAAGCAGTTCTTCAGTATTGAAATGGTACGAAATCGGCCCGATGTGTGCATGTTTACTTGGGCCCTGTATGGCTTCATTGGTTGGGGTGGCTGACTCTAGTCGAGGCATGGCTTGTGGGTTTTACGTCTTGTAGGGCCAATGGTTAAGTTGGTATACCTATGCGCTAGCTAAACCAGATCTCCAGCCTAGCACTTGTGGCATCTAGGAAGCACAAAAATTAGTGAACTCTGGAAGCATATTATAAATTGTTCTACTAAATAGCTCCTCTATGACTTAATGAATGAATGAACGGTGTTAAATCAATAAATCAAACTAATTCAATGTTAAGAAAATTTCTATGGTTCTGTTGTAGTTGTAATAACTTCTCTTTTGATTGATACATTTTACATAGGGACGAAACTATATATGTTACATTTTGATAATCAAAGTACTGAAGGTATTTTAAAGCCAGTTACGACTTTATCAATAGGGAAATCGATTTTACTTGTTGCCTGGAGGTCAACGTTAAGTTGCACTACTTAGTAGATTCTGTCGAACAATTATTTGTATGTTTATTAAATACGCTGTTTTACCTACTATTAGAAAGCAATCTCTTCATTGCTTGATAACGGTTATTACTGAAGAATTGGAATAATCCCAAAATACTTTAGACATTGCAAAGATAATAGATGAAACGGGTATTTCATGTGAAGCCCCATTTTCCATAGAGAAGAAGCACAATAATCCACATCGGCGAACTGCTGTCCGGAATCACTTATCAACCCATTTACTGATTGCGGCTATTAAACAAACGAATTCAGACCAGAGGTGAATTTTGCACTCCAATATAAGCTGATATTTATGTGAAAATATTTTGTTGATTTGACTTAAACGCTGTTATTACAGTTTGTTCAAGCTGTTGTTACAGCGTTTAGATCGCCAACAAGACAATTTAATTTTGTTACATGGAACTAACTGTGATCATTTGGGAAAAAACGACATTTTTTAATTATCGAAGCAGAACTTCATGTCGGAATCAGTGGACTTGGCCAGAAGAGTCAAAAGGCGGGGTTGTCACCAGAAATCCATCAATTAAATACTTACTGAGGTCCTGAACTGACTGTTGATCATGCGGACATATTGAATACAAGATAATCCAACGAATCTTCAACGAGAGACAGCATGAGGAAAAACGAACCAATTTACACTAGAATGAAAAAAAAATAATAACGTATAATAAACATTTCAGCCCATCTAGAAGTCTTAGGCTAACAAAGATTGCTTCCTTTTCAGCTACGTTAGATTTATTTTGAGAAAAATCTTTGGTCTCATGGTTTAGAATAGAGCTCGAAAACATAATGTCAAGTAAAATAAAATTCCTATGCACAATATCACAATAGGTTAGAGAATTATGGATAATGTCACAAGAAATGACAAAATAACGCACCTCCCACCACCAGCGGCAGCAACAACAACAATAAAACAAAGAACAACTTGGAAAAGTAGGAAAAATAAAATTCAAACGAATTACTTCAATGTAATATCTAGAATCAACCTGAATCCGAACAGTCTATAGCAAATTCAATCTAATAATAAACATATGTATTTTTTAAACAGAATTCGTTTTAAGAATAATGGTCCTATATCGCTCCCCTGGGTATTATAGTTCAATGTTTTGTGATATAAACAAAGTATCGAAGCCCTACACCAAATTATTTTGGAGAATATTTTTTAAAGATTTTCTCATTTAATCCTAGGTATATTAAGAAAACACCATTTAGAGCTAATTAACAGAGTACGGTAATTCTTTGAAGTATTTTGGTAGAGGGTCAATAGATGATGAATTATACCAAATATTAAAGCTCTAGGCCTAATGGTTAAGATCTAGATTGCACAGAAAATGGCTTATTTTCAGAATACAATATTTCTCTATGCCTTATGGTTTGGGAGAATAAGATTTTCAAAGATTTTCCCCTTCATTTCTATGCAAAATCAGGGATCACACAGAAACAGGCTAATTTTCAGAGAATGTAAATTCTTTGAAGTATTTTTGTATAGGGTCAATAGACATTGATACATACAAAATATTAAAGATCTAGGCCTTATGGTTTTGGAGAAGAAGATTTTCAAAGATATCCGTCTTTAATTCTATGTAAAATCAGGGATCACACAGAAAAGGGCTAATTTTCAAAGTATGGTAATTCTTTTAAGTATTTTGGTAGATGGTCAATATAGATTGATACATACAAAATATTAAAGCTCTAGGCCTTATGGTTTGGGATAAGAAGACTTTTAAAGATATTCTTCTTTAATTCTATGTAAAATCAGGGATCACACAGAAAACGGCTTATTTTCAGAGAATGGAAATTCTTTGAAGTATTTAAAACAGAGTCAAAAGATGATGCTTTATACCAAATGCCAAAGCTCTGGCTCATATTTTGGGAGAAGAAGATTTTTTAAAGATTACCTTCTTTGATTCTATATAACATATGGGATCACACAGAAAAGGGCTTATTTTCAGAGTACGGTAATTCTATGAAGTATTTTAGTTTTGGTCAAAAGATGGTGATTTATACCAAATATCAAAGCTCTAGGCCTTATGGTTTGGGAGAAGAAGATTTTTAAAGATTTCCTTCTTTAATTCTATGTAAAATCAGGGATTGCACAGAAAAGGGCTAATTTTCAAGATACGGTAATTCTTTGAAGTACTTTGTAAGAGAGTAAATAGATGATGATTAATTTCAAAACTCTAGGCCTTATAATTTTGGAGAAGAAGATTTTAAATTTTTCCTTCTTCATTTTATGTAAAATAAGGGATCGCACAGAAAAGGACTAATTATCAAGATACGGTAATTCTTTGAAGTATTTTGGTAGAGGGTCAATAGATAATGATTTATAACTAATATCAAAGCTCTATGCCTTATGGTTTGGGAGAAGAATATTTTTAATGTTTTCCTTCTTTAATTTTATGTAAAATAAGGGATCGAACGGATAAGGGATAATTTTCAAGATACGGTAATTCTTTGAAGTATTTTGGTAGAGGGTCAATAGATAATGAATTATAACAAATATCAAAGCTCTATGCCTTATGGTTTGGGAGAAGAATATCTTTTAATGTGTTCTTTCTTTATTTCTATGTACAATCAGTGATCGCACAGAAAAGACTAATTTTCAAGAAACGGTAATTCTTTTAAGTATTCTGGTAGAGGGTCAATTTATGATGATTTATTAAAGATACGGCTTAGGGAAGAAGATTTTTAACTTTTTTCACTCCATTGCCATGGCAACCAAAGTTCTTCACGGAATTCAATTCTATGGAGTATTTTGAAAGAGCATGACTCAATGATCATTTCTATGAAGTTTGGTTGAATTTCCATTGGTAGTTTAGGAGAAGAAGATTTTTTGTAATTGTGAGCGGACGGACGGATAGATTGATGGACGGACATACGGACGGACGCCGGACGATGATCGATCACAGTAGCTCACCCAGAGCACTTCGTGCTCAGGTGATCTAAAATAACTTAAAAAAAAAAACAACTTATAAATCATTAAATTGTTTATTCTAAACAAAGATCAGTTTTGGATGAAAATGTATGAAGATAAATTATTTTTTACGTTTTGACAACTTCAAAGTAACCTGTTGTACGACTATCCTTTTATAAGTAGAAAGAAAATAGACGAGAGAATTTTCCTTTGCCCTTTATCCTAAATCAATTTTTATTAAGCTCATGTAGTTTAGCTTGATGAAAGAAATTCCTTGAGAATTCCTAGAAATTTTAGATTATGTATGACTACTATAAAATCACACACACACACATACACAAAATTCTACGGTAAGATTTAGTCATGTCGTCCCTTGTCTTGCCTATTTACCGCCAATGAAACCTAACGAAGTAGGTCTATTGACGGAAATAAATGCAAAATAGACACAACCTGTATAATTATCAAACACTTATTTTAAGCTCGGTATGACCCTCAAATACAGTTACATATTTCCGCTTTGAATACTAAGATGTTTTGGAGATTTCAAAGTGAAACAAACACTAGCCATTTGTAACGTAAATAGAATCCTGTTCGCCCTGTAGGGCTATAAAAGTAACCCCTAAGCACTATGAGCTTGAATAATTGAATCGTTGTAAAAATACAAGGCTGGTGGGCTAACACTTGCAGCATTATTGAAATTAGTTTCCTTGTTGGAAAAGTATCAAATTAGAATTTTCTAAACGAAAATTGAGGGATTTCGTGTTTGCGAACATAACTTTCCTGGTTTCATGGTTTTTTAATCATATTCGAACTTCATTAGAATGTATGCCTTTCGTATTTAGGCTTATTTTCAGTGACATCTACAGTGTTTACTTGTTACTCGTGACGACATTTTGTAGTTTTAGATTTTAAATCTCGTAATCTTTTGAGATTCTGCAGACAGAAAAAAAAACAAACTTGTACGCAAAAAAATATAAGGTAGAGTATCGATATCTTCGCGAGCGATGGTTGTCGGAATTCATCTTTTTCTCGCATATGGTACAGTACTCAAAGTAGAACGTTCGTCGACCTTGTCTGGCCGACAAATTTGGTGCGCCTGAGTACTGGTTTATTCTTCAAGGAGCAGAATTGAGAGGGATTGGTCTAAGTTTTTCATTCCTTATTTCCAATTCGATGTAAAATGAATGGGCTTAAAGGAAAAGAAAACATTGCCCCCTTTCAAAAAAATATACGAAGGATTTTAAAAGGGCCAAGACGAAGTAAACCCAAGAATTTAAGTCTTTTACTCACATGACTTAGATGTCTTTTATAATAACAATAGCGAGTTTTTTGGCAGTTTAAATAAGTCTTTAAAAAAGGGGGAAGAAACGAAAACTAATCACAGTGAATATACAAAAGTGATAAAGATAATACATTATTAAAAGCTCAACTGCTGTGGGTGAGGAAGCATGTTCAGTAGGCCATCCCACTAACACTTATGATTAAAATATTTATCTTTTTGTTCCTGGATCATTGGTATGTCTTTGACTTCTGGGGGTCCATCTCTTATTGGGACTTATACTGATTATTTTGTTTTTGGAGTGAAATGACGGTTCAAATTTAAATGGATGACATCTCAAAATTATGTTTAGTTTGTTGTTAAAAAGTATTGATTTACTATATCTTCTGATAAGCTATTCCATGTATCGACCACCCTTGAGCTAAAACTATTCCTTTTCCTTTCTGTATTTGTTGGATGTTTTAGATAATTTGAAAATGTATCCTCTTGGTCTGATGGAGGTCGAGGTTACTAGAAGATTTTACATGGGATGTTTGTCGATGTTATTCATTGTTTTGCATACTTGTAGGACATCTCCACGTAGTCTTCTCTATTCCAGTGTAAGCAGGCCTATATTTCAAGTCTCTCTTTGTAAGGTTAGTGATGTAGGCGTCTTGACCAGCTTGTTGGTTCTTCTTTGGTCATTTTCCAGCGCGAGGTGATATTTCTTAAGATGTGGTGACTTAACAGGACTGACGTTTTCCAAGAGTGGTCTTGTCAAAAATTTATTAACTTGAAGACACATGGTTTTGTCCATGAATTAAAAAAATAATATTTGGCATACTTACGTTTCTGTTTGTTTTGATTATTTTTGATGCGATGTTGTTGTTAATTGATTTTTTTTGCCGACTATTACCTAAGATAAATTTCCTCTGTAACATTCTGGATTTGGATTCTGATGAGATCTCTTGTTTTCATAAAGTAATGGCTGTTCATCTCGTTTTATTCCCAGGTGTAATCCCCTACATTTATTTGTTGCAGATTGACAATATCACTGTCCGCATTGGTTATCGTGGTTTGTGTCGTCTGCAAAGAGCCCAATAGCTGAGTCAACTAACTCTGGTCTGTCGTTTGTAAAAATTAGGAACAGTTTGGCCCTAGCATATCGCTATGGGATCGTGGTGATTGGTGTGGTTGATGACAACTTCCTATGTTCTTTTGGTTAAGAAAGTCTGTATTCAGTGTAAAGTATTGCCTTTTACACCACAATAGTCTACTTTTAGTATCAGTTTATTGTGCGAAAGAGTACCAAATGCTTTTTCAAAGTCTTTGAAGATCATGATGTCTACGTCTCGGATCCACTATCTAGTGATTTTGTCCAGTCTTCCAGATTTACTTAATAATTTGTAACAGATGTGCTTCAGTCTGAAAACTTAAATTTACTAGGGGTGCTATAGATTGTCGTATACCGTCTATTTCTATCTGACGAAAATACGCGAATTTGTCACATAGGCCCTACAAGCTGAATAAACTCATCAACTGAGTTGGTCGCATCAAAATCAAAGTATGAAAATTGGGTATAGAAGCACTACAACTCTGGCTTAAAAAGCACAACCAGGTGCTGTAGCCAGACTAAGATCCGAGACTGCACATATGCCAGCGCATGGGCGATCTTTGTCCATGTTTGCTGCCTAAATAGGATTATTCCAGGTTCCGCATGACAAAGGCAAAGACAGTAGCCAAAAAGACAAGTCAACAAACCCGTTCCGATTCCTTTCAAGGCGTGCGTCTTGTAAACTGGGATATATACCGGGATGGCCGGTCTGCATGAGTAGTCATTGCGGCTGATAGAAACCAAATAATTACAAATAACGTTTCTGTCCTACTGACAGCAGAATATACAAAATAATTAGTGGTGAAATTTTTGTCGAAATAAACAAAACGTAACAACACTAGTAAACAATCCTTGTGATCGCACATATATAAATATTGCGGCACTCAAACAAAATTCAGTGAACTAAAATCTATTTACAAACGAGCAAACCATCTAGTTCAAGAACGATAACCTAAAATGATACAAACAATTTTTGTGTTGTTTGTAAACACATTTTTAAATGAGGAGCGGCATTTCTTTGTTGACATTTGGTGTAACACATGGTTACTGAAGAAGTGAAATTTAATGGAAAGAAAACGTTCAGGGGTTAGCAATTTTTCGTGAGTGTATTTTTGTTTTGTCTTTCTTCTATGCATATCTCATGTTTCATACATAGGCACTTGGATTCAGGAATTAATAATAACTTACAAAATTATCTCACTGTATATATTGTATAGAGTGAGATGTTATAAATTCCAGAATCCAAGTGCCTATAGTTTCATTGTTTACAGGTCTACATTTCGTTGTCTTTATCTTGAAATTTCAATATCTTAACCATTTTGAAAGCACATTTTATGACAGAAATGAAGTCTGAAAATAACTATTTCTTCGAAAGGTTAACACAGAGTACTGCTGATTATTTCAGTTCACAAAATTAAGTTGAAAAAATACTTTTCAGAGTAAATTTTAAGCAACACTTCTAAAAGCTGCTCTAGACTATATCTGATTTTGTATTATACCACATAAAAATTCTGTTCTTGTGATCATGGGACGAGAACCTTATCCCAATTGAAATATTAAAGATTCTATTCTCTCAATCCGGACAACCAATATCAACCCTTGTCATGCCGAACCCGAAATATTCATGTTTGGCATGGGATCTAGATAAAGATCAGTCTGCACACCTTCTACTTAGCCCTTTCAAGCTAGATTGTTCGTAAGATGAATTTTCAAAGTTACCAATCCCAAATGACTGTTTTCTATGCTTTCAGGCCTATGATTTCAATGAAATTTTATAGAGGATTTCATTCAGCATGACATGGGTTGATAAAAGGTCATACACCTTGATCTAAAAGTTTACAATCCAGAACCTGCCTAAATCTAATGGGAAAAATAGTACAAATCAGGGCTCCGGAAATCCGATAAATTGCCGGTCTGAACCGAATTTTGAATTGCGAGACCGATTGGAATCCCAAAAAATAACACCAAAATCGGTCCGAAAATTTCATTGAAATATTGGTAAACATGCTCATTATCTATCAAAATCAACTATAAAACCGAAATAATTCAAGGGATTCACACCTTATCTGCAGATTAAGGGATTAACAAAAGTGCCAAAAATCGATAATTAGTTTACCCGCCGGCCAGTCAATAGCTGCGATATCGTAGCCATCTTTCTGATAATCTGCTGGCGAGAAGGGGAGTGTCGTAGCCCTCGCCAGCAGATTATCAGAAAGAGGGCTATGATATCGCAGCTAGCCAGTCAAGTGCTCATCTGCACGTAGACCTAATTAGCAGTAAGCCAGTTTCGCGCTTGACCGGACTTAGGGTATCGAGTATTTGCAAATCGGTTTGACTTACACACGTTCGAGGTCTTATCAAATTAGACATCTAAAACAGCGTCATTTTAGATTGCCGTTACTGATGAAACAAATTTCTTTTACTATAATACGGGAGGCTTATATAAATCGAGACATGAATAGGCTTCAGTTGCTGTTCGTATGAATTTGGAAAAGTTCAGCACAACGCTTTTATGAAATTAATTTATCACAAGTAAGCGCGTGAGACCCGGTTTGAAGTTTGTATAGAAAAGTTCTGTCGTTAATATTTGTTTTATTTTCATTCGCGGTAAGAAACGTAGCACAATATGTGGTACCTGCAAAATGCCGATGATTTGAATATAAACGAAAACGTCGCTTAATAATATCGCTAGTTCTGTAAATTAAATTAAAGAAACAACGAATCATGAAATCTTACTTCAGGGGTGGAAAACGTCCGAATTATAAATCGCAAATTTACTACAATTAATAAATGACCGAGATTTGTGCACAAAATCTACCCTGAGAAAATACTGCAACACGTGGGCGACCCACTCGAGTTTGTCTTGTCAGTCTTTTTGATGTACGTCACGACTCTGCGATCCGATGGGGTAGAATGGACTGACCCGACATTTTTGTGACGTCAGCTGTGTTTTTCCATCATCAGAGGCTCGTGTTGAGAGGAAATCGCTTTTACAGAACTTATTGGATAACTAGCTTATGAAAAAGTACATCATTATTATAATTAAATCGGGGGGGGGGGGTGCGTACGTCACGGAAATAAATTTTGATAATGTAATTTATTTGTCTAATTTTACAATATATTGGAATTTCGTGGACTGCCGTACATTTTCGGAATTGAAATTTGTATACAGCCGAATTTTCAAAAACAAAATGAAAGTAAGACAGGGCTCCCCCTGGGAAATTTTATTCTTGCGCCAATGAAATTGCCAATGGCAAAAATTTGGGGCCACTTGGTGCCAATTGGAGACAAAGATGGAGCCAGTATGAATAAGTGAATGAAAGAAAACTACTATATTGAAAACAAATAACTATATATTATGTTGAATAAATTGGGGTTAAAATGTACAAAATGAGGGGATTGTCATTTGATAATAAAATTCTAAGAACACCTAGAGCTATGCTGGACGACAGGTCAAATTTTTGGTAACCCACAGTACTTTGATTACTAATGTCCCTAGTACTTTGATTACTAATTTCCGATATTTCTCATTTCTCGGAAATTCACTTGACTTTTTTACTAAAATCATCAATAGATAAGCAAAATGTTATCTTTGTTTTTTATTCGGCACTCTAATGAATCTCTAAAAGTTATCGAGGAATAAATATCGTCAATTTTTTAGCCGAAGCGATGTGAATTTCCGTTTCCGCCATCTTGGTTTACATGATGGTTCCCGGCGGCTTCGGAAAATCCCAATAACTCGAGTGATGTTAGAATCAATCAGGTCAGCGATGCGTAACTAATCTGTCTTAATTGACACAGATATGCAGTGGATATTGATGGTCGCGTGTCTTCCAAACAAATTAGCGGATGTGTGAATGAAAGAGTTGCGCTTCGGAAATCGTTTAAATGGACTCAACATCCCTTTGCCTTATTTTGAAAGTTGTCGCCAGTAAAATCGCCAATTCGCCGATTTTGGGGCCAGAATTTTTATTTTGTCGCATTTGGCCCCATTGGCGATCGGCAGCGGGAGCCCTGTAAGATCTGTCAGTTGTTCTCATCTATCTTCCACTCGTTGAAGATTAAAATCATCGTCGGAAAATTTGAAAAAGAATGCAACTACCGAATGAATGATGAACCCTTTTACATACGGGAAAGGTGAAAAAGGCTGGGTATTCGTTTTTGCCGGGGGGGCATTCGTTTTGCCGGCAGGGGGGGGGGGGGGGGCATTGTCCCGGACCGATTTTAATTTCCAAATTTCCGGAGCCCTGGTACAAACCTTGTTGTAAATTTGCAAGTTGGCACATGGTATTTAAAAATGTGCTAATCATTAGTAAGGTTAAAAAATTAGGCTCTGTAGCTGGCTAGATGTACCAAAGAACACAATACTTTAATCAAATTATAACTTAGCACTTTAATAACTGCTTTTCACTCTCAACCCTTTCCTGTTTAGTCACGGGTTTTTACATCCCTTTGATTTCATATTGAGAAAACATTGTAGAAAAAGAAGAAATTGCTTGTTACACACTTTTTCCACAATATTTTCTACCCTTCTGTTTGGTTATTTTTACAATCAAATCCATTTTAAACCTTTGAATTTGGACAGGTCAAAAATTTTGGCAAAACAGGAAAGGGTTAATATCACAGACCAACTTCAGAATACAAGCACTTTACTTTAAGACGAAAGTGGCAGTAAGATTAGTTTTGTCAGGTGTTTGGTCAAAAAGGCCCATAATCAGAAAAGCACGGTCCAAAAAAGCCAAGTCCAAAATGGCTAACTATAAAATTGACCCCATTCAAAAAGGCCCAGACAAGAAAGACCTACTATCAGATCTGACCAAAAAGGCCCAATAAATAATCTGATATTTGACAATATTTTGGTTCCCCTTGATGAATTATAGTACGACTGGAAAAATCTATTTACGGAGGTCACAGATAAGTACCAAATATGACCTTATATGGAACATATACTCTGATTTCAAAATAACTGCACATTTGATCATGAGGAGGTCAGCGTCACATTCTCCCTGTTTATTGTGTGAATTTTTTGCAGCTAAATTAGTACTTTACATTTATTGTCATAGTGAGTCTATTTTTATGCCCCCTTCATGTAATAGCGTCATGTATATACAGTTACCTTTGTCCATATGCGTTAGTGGGTTGGCTAGTGTGTGTGACCATTTCTTGTACAGTGCATATCTTTTACATTAATTGATGGATTTCAGAATAACTTGGCGCAGTTGTTTCCTTTGAGTAATAGTCACTCAAGGGTTATTCGTAAAGGTCTGTTGAATACTACCAAGTTCAAAGTTATAGCTGAAGGTCATGTGACTAGCACTTAAGCAACCGTGTCTTTTGCATTTCTCTCATTTTCATTTTAATTATTCTTTCTTCATGATAAATCTACTAAATTCACTGTAAATTTAATGGGACATATTCCTCATGCCTTACTTTTAAATATTGGAGTTAATCTTGTTGTTAGTCTTTGGGTGAAGTCGATAACAACTGTATTGCCAGCGGAAGCCAATAATGTACTTGATCCATCATGGAATCTACAAATATGGCAATTTCTGGTGCAAATGACAGATAACCTTTATACATGATGAATTTTGGTTAGTACTTTACTGACTTATGTGGCATCTCACATTTTTTCTTTTTACCTCGGCTTTTTCGAAGAAAAGGGGGGCTATTCCAGACACCTGGGTGTCTGCGTAATTGTTTGGTTAAACCTTACGTGCAAGTGTCATATCTAAGTTTCTACTAATGCTATTGCTTTGAAAGTTTGCACATGTTTTTGTGACAATAATATCACCCTCTAGACAAAGTTTCATTACTCTGACATTCACTTTAGTGGTATTTTAACCCTTTTCAGACTTGTTACAAGCAATTTCATTCATTATCCACAATGTTTCCTAACCCGAAAGACAATGATTTTAAAGAATTCATTAGATCAGAATTGTCATCTGCAAGTTCTTTTGAATTTGGACTAGTCTAAAATTTTGTTGGAATGGATTAGCTGTTGCCTACAAGCCAAGAAATATAAAGTTTCTAGAGAGTGGTACCTTTAGAGCTATTCTGTTTGAGACAAAGTGTTACTGCGCCTTCAACACATTACCTGTTGACAACTTTTTGGCTGGGTCCAAATGGAAAGATGTTGAGGAAAATGATTTTTAGTTTGTGAAATTTTGAAATACTTTTTTCTCTCTTGGGAAAAAATATTCTGAAAAATGAAGAAATTGCTTGTAACAAGCAATTTCTTCATTTTTCCCATTTTTTTCTAAAGCAATTTCTTTTATTTTGTAAAAAGCTGTATTGTGTTGGAATGGGTCGCTACAAAACTGTTGAAGCTGGTGTTAACTGACAAATGCACGAGAATTAAATAAAAATGATGTAATAATGTCCAAGATCCATTTACATATGACAAAAGTTTAATTGGTCTTATTGAAAGTAGTTGCATAGGACAAAATACAATTGGATGATATAAATACATCAAGGGTAAAAATTGTTGGGCGTTATTAAGAAGTTATACTTGCTACAGAGAATTGCTTAATAGACCTTTTCACATAGAGCGTCAGATGACTAAAAAGTCTGTGTCCGTTAGAACCTTTCAAAGAAAAACAACAACAACATTTTTCCTCTGCGGAGAGGATTTACTTCCGGTTTTGTTTTTCGAAAGCCTTATAAATGCGTCCCATCATTTAAACTTCTTTTTTTCGAGTTTTTACAATGAAAAGTATCTGGTTAAATGATGTAGATAAAATTAATGGAGATGTAAAAATCTATTTGTGGCAATATTTTTTTCTCGGCCTTAAGGAATAAATGACGGGTGTTTTGTTTCATGATCTATTTTCGTCGCATAAGATAATTTGTATGATATCCCTGTATATTTTATAAGTTGAAACAAATGCCTGTTATGTATGAAGGTGGATCATGCACCATGGATAGGTCATTAACTTGTTTTGTATACAGCAACCACCAGAATCACCAAAACTCATTTTTCTTCTCCTCCGGAAATGTTGAAGTTATGAGTTTGTGCGAGGACAAATGAAATTAAAGATCAATTTAGTTCATATATTGTATCGTTGTTGGGTGACCAAAATGTCGTACTACATGTTATCTCAAATTAGCCTATTGATGATATTCTGGTTATACTATACATACTGGCCCTTTGATCTACTAGTAACGCTAGATTTTCAAATATTAAAGCTAGATATTTTTAAATGAAAGCCTACCTCACAATAAATCCTCCAGCTAAAAAAACAATTTAAATCCAACCAATGCATAATAAGTGTATTCACTTTATTTGATTGTGGAAAATGCAAAGATAAACATCATGTCATACATCCGTGTCGATTGAAATGAAGCCCAGTCGCATCCTCTGATCAATCAAGGAATGAGTATAAGGCGGCATATCAGTTGAAACATAAAACGATAAAATTTTGTATCACTAAATCATAAAATTGACCAATTAATATAAGAATGTTTATCAGATTCTTTGTGACATTTTGCCAGTTACATAATTACCCCATATGTATCGTGATTTACCGAAGGTAACCCTTTACATCAAGTCTGTTAACGGAACAGATCTCTCTTTTAATCATTTTTTTTATCTTTTATACTTTTCTTCGCACTAATAATATTGTCATCAAAAATACGATTTATGTCATTCAACGTTGAAATAATGCTTCATATTTTAGCATTGGTATATTTTCTTTTTAATTCATTGAATAGCATTTTTAGCTCACCTGAGCACAAAGTGCGAGGTGAGCTATTGTGATCGGTCGTTGTCCGTCGTCCGTCCGTCCGTCTGTCCGTCTGTCCGTCCGTCCACAATTTCTTTAAAAATCTTCTCCTCCCAAACCAGAAGGCCAATCAAGCTGAAACTTTGCAGGGATGTTCCTTGGGTGAAGTTCTTCAAAAGTTGTTAAAAGAATTTAATTCCGTCAAAAACTCTGGCTGCCGCGGCATGTGAAAATGGGAATCTTTAGTAAATCTGTAAAAATCTTTAAAAATCTTCTCCTCCTAAACCAGTAGGCCAATCAAGCTGAAACTTTGCAGGGATGTTCCTTGGGTGAAGTTCTACAAAAGTTGTTAAAAGAATTTAATTCCGTCAAAAACTCTGGCTGCCGCGGCATGTGAAAATGGGAATCTTTAGTAAATCTGTAAAATCTTTAAAAAATCTTCTCCTCCCAAACCAGTAGGCCAATCAAGCTGAAACTTTGCAGGCATGTTCCTTAGGTGAAGTTCTACAAAAGTTGTTAAAAGAATTTAATTCCGTCAAAAACTCTGGCTGCCGCGGCATGTGAAAATGGGAATCTTAAGTAAATCTGTTAAAATCTTTAAAAATCTTCTCCTCCTAAACCAGTAGGCCAATTAAGCTGAAACTTTGCAGGGATGTTCCTTTGGTGAAGTTTTACAAAAGTTGTTAAAAGAATTTAATTTCGTCAAAAAATCTGGTTGCCGCGGCATATGAAAATGGGAATCTTTAGTAAATCTGTTAAAATCTTTAAAAATCTTCTCCTCCTAAACCAGTAGGCCAATCAAGCTGAAACTTTGCAGGGATGTTCATTAAGTGAAGTTCTTCAAAAGTTGTTAAAAGAATTTAATTTCGTCAAAAACTCTGGTTGCCGCGGCATTTGAAAATGGGAATCTTTAGTTATTCTTTAAATATCTTTAAAAAATCTTCTCCTCCTAAACCAGTAGGCCAATCAAACTGAAACTTTGCAGGGATGTTAATTGGGTGAAAGTTGTTAAAAGAATTTAATTCTGTAAAAAACTCTTGTAACCGTGGCATATGAAAATGGGAAATTTTAGAAAATCTATGTTGTCTTTTTTCTCACAGACTACAAGGCCAAAGGCATTTATATTTTATATAGAGCTTAATCATATGGTTCTCTACCAAGTTTTTAAATATTTAATCTCTGGGGTCTAAAATGGCCCTGCCCTAGAGGTCCAAAGTTTGGAAAAATGCTTACTTAGAGCAATTTCAAAAGACTTCTCCTCTTAAACTATAAGGTCTAGGATATTCATATTTGGTATTGAGCATAACTAGATGGTTTTGTACTAAATCACAAAAAGTTGTCTTTCTCAGGTCAAAAACGGCCCTGCACTAGGGGTCAAAAATTGGGAAAAACGCAAAATTTCAGTATGTTAAAAAAAAGTCTTCATTTTAAGGAGGAGGGCATTTATATTTTGTGTGTAGCATAGCCTGGCTGTTATCTATCAGTTTTGATCAAATTATGCCTGTAGGTTAATAAACACCCTTTCCCTGGGTGTCCAAAGTTTGTAAAAAAGCTCCATTAGACCATGTTCAATAGTCTTCTCCTCACAATCTACAAAGTCTAAGGCATTCATATTTTGTATATAGCATAACCAGATGGTTCTCTACCATGTTAGCTAAAATGTTAGCCCTGGGATAAAACATGACACTGCCCCAGAGGTAAATTTTTTTTGAAAACACCCAATTAGAGCAACATCAAAAGTCTTCTCCTTCTGAAATATAAGATGAAGGGCATTCATATTTGGCATGTAGCATGACTAAATAATTTTGTACTATGTCACAGGAAAATATGCTCTTAGGATAAAAATGTCTCTGCTCCTTGGATTGAAAATTGCATAATCGCATTGAAAGGATTCTTCTTAAATAGAAATGGAGAAATTGCTTGCTTTCTCACAATGCTTTTTTAAACCTTTTTCCATGAGGGTGACAAATTCTGGGATAGTTTGGTAATCAATTAAACTATGAAGCCAAAGGCATTCATTTTCATTTTAAAGCATTACTGGATTGTTTTGTACAAAGCCAAAATCTTATATTTGTTTTATTCATTTTGCTCAAGTTGTGTCTTTTTTATACAAAAAAGTACTGTAATTTGCAGATGCCTCAGGTGAGCGATTTAGGACCATCATGGTCCTCTTGTTTACGAAAAGTGGATTATTTATATAAAAAAATGCTTTTCCTTTTCTTCCACATTTCCATTGTTACTATGACGCGAATATTAAAAAAAATGTCATGCTGTACAGGGGTGTGGAATTCCAGTACCCGACTTGTCCAACACAGGCTTTTCTACCTGCGGGCAAGTACATTTTTCGAGGCTACTTGTCTGTGGACAAGTAAATATCAAGGCATATCTTGGAATGGTACTAAATAGATAGAAGAGGTTTATGAGCATAGTTTTTGTATCTAAGGCTAGAAAATATTGTTTTTAATGAAGAAAATGCCGAGATCCAGCATTTTCTTCTTTAAAAATAATGTTTTCTCAAAATCTATCTGTTCTTCATCTTTTCATGGGCAAGTCCATTTTGATCCTGGACAAGTAGAAAATCACATTTTACTTGAACATATGCACTTTAGAACAACTTTATGAGATTGGTATCAACATGGCATATCTAAAGCAAAATTTGATCTGTATGGTCAATAGTATCCTTTAAAAAAACATATAAATTTAGTCAATCATGTCAATCAGGATTATTGTCACTTGTGATCAGGCCTACCATGTGAAGGGCAGGGTTTGCAATGAATGATGTGCCAGTGATTGATGTATATTCGCAAATTTAACCAATCTGTGTGTTGGAAAATTTCAGATGGCTACTTTTTTTTGTGCAATGTCGATAGTTGTAAATATTGAAAAACATTGATTTCCGGCACAAATGTCTTACAGTAAGTTTTTATTTTTATAATTCATCAAAGTGATGTAACTTTGTATTTTTCCTTTCTTGTATGTGTGTGTGTGTGGTGGTGGAGGTAAAATATTTTTTTTAAAACTCTTACTTCAGTGGAAATATTGCCAGAATCGAGATATGTTAAATTTCATTTGACCTAGATACCAGACCGCTTTAAACTCAATGCATTTAGAAATACACTATTTTGTCATCAATTTAACTCTCTACAACTAGTCTCCATGTAGTTGCTCACAGGTTGAAACTCTTTTGCAACCAAATTTTGATTTTTAACCTTTATTTTTGCTCGTTCAAAATTGCCAATTTACATAGGATTATTTGGTGACAATTTATCGACTCCCCGCAACCGATCACATAACTTAGTCTCGGATAAATATCCTGTTTAACGAGATTTGTTTGGCCCATGCGCTGTGAGACAGTGAAATGGTCTATTGTCCACTATTTTCCTAAGTTTTTTTCTTGAGGGACGTAAAAAGTGAAATTTTGTGATAATGGGTTAAACCTCATGAAAAGCCATGCTACTTTGTGGTTACACAAATTACAACCACAGACCCAAATAGCTTGAGACAGACAGGATTACAATGAATTTTAACCCATTCCTACACAATTAAATTTTAGACAAGGCCAAATTCAAAGAAGTTGCAGACGACAATTTAAAATTGATGATATCTTTAAAATCTTTGTCAACTGGTATAGAAAACATTGAGAGAATGAATAAGTAACAAGCAATTTCTTTATTTTCTTCAATGTTTTCCAAAGTTTTCATATTGAGGGGCGTTTAAATGCGTCACTGTTTGGCAATTGGTTAAACCATTCCAAAACAGTGTTGCCTTTTTGACACCCCTCCAGAAATCATATGGGATAATGATGAAATTGCTTGTGACAAGCAATTTCTTTTTCCTATGACGTTTTCTTCTCAGAATGACAAAGAATTTGAAATTAAATCTACTTGATATTATTGTCTGCAAATTCGTTAAATTCAGACCAGTCTAAAAATTTGTCGTCTGGGAATGGGTTAAGCTATCTCTTGAGTGACATTTGAGCACACTATCAAATATACCTAGAATTTATAAGTTATAGACAGTAAAACTTCTCTCAGCTGACAAAGAAGACAGCATTTAACTAAATGTTGACTGAATGGGTTTAAAGCCACTTTTAACAGTATTTCAGTTATATCGTGGCAGCTGGAGCACCTAACAATGGATTCTCGGTATTTCTCACGCCAGTACAACCATTACATCCTTTCCTAGCCTCCAGCTGCTATCCCTCTTAGGTTAACGATTATTCACCCATTGGTGAGAGACAAATCTTCGAAAGAATATGTGCTGCTGCCAGGGTTCGAACCCATGGCATCCCATTCTTGAAGATTAGGAGTCTGACGCGCTACCAACTGCACTAAGACGGCAGCTGAACTTAATGTATACTGTTTTCTTTAAATAAACAAACCCTGACACAAATCATAGCTCTGTCTTCAAGTTTAACCCCTATTCAATCTGTAGTTATGATGCTTTTGTTGCCCAAATTATTCTTTTTTTTTTCTATTTAATGACACTAGGTTGCAGCGGAACTTCTAGTGCCTTTTTTGGTCCTAAGGGCTATTACTTACCTTTCATGTGTGCTTCATTGTGGGACTTTGATAACTCTGGATAGGCCTGCAGATGGCGTTGCCAAACTTTAAACACAGAAAATAAGATTTCTGTACCTGATATTTATATGAAAGAGACAATGATATAATTAGTCTAGGAACCCTTGCCTACTACCAATCAGCTTTTGGATTGAATTTCAATCTCCTAAATGTTGTAGTTCTATAGTTATAAGAATCACTAAATGTGGTAGTTCTATAGTTGCAAGATACAAGCAAAGCTTTTGCCAGCCTTCAAATTGAGAAGGTGTTGCCTCTTTGACCATGAAATACTAGGGGTCAAAATTGAATTTTGAGGGGTTGAAAAGACAAAAAGAGCAGATCACAGGTTTTGGATTTGAAGGTTTATGTGCCTTCAGACCTTTTCTTGTTTATTATGATTCAATTTTAAGAATCGTGGGTTAATCACAAAACAGTTCTATGTTTCTATACTTTGTATACATTGTACGCACACTTAAAGCAGTATCCCAATTAACCCATTCCCACACAGGCCCTCCTTTTTATGCCCCCAAAGAAAATGGCTCTAGAAAACATTGTAGAAAATGAAGAAATTTGCTTGGATCAAGCAATTTCTTCATTTTACGCAATGTTTTCCATCCAAAAAGACCAGAAAAATTAAAATTCCATTAACTTGAAATCGTCGCCTAAAATTTTGTTGTATAGGAATGGGTTAATCCTTGAAATCTCTTATAATAATATAAGTAACAATTATGTTTGAACACACAGCACTGGAAATTTGAGGGATCAAAATACCATTTATTGACCCTTAGAAATTTTTCTTAAGAGCTTAAATGACCCATTCTAAGAAATTTCAAAGAGTCAAAATTGGTTTTCTAGATGGGCTTCAAAAAGTGTCATTGTGTGGGAATGGGTTAAAATGAAACTCTTAAAATTTATATCAAAAATAGAATACAGATAAGTGAAGAAGGAAGATAAATGAAAGTATTGGTGGGTAATATCAGGAGTTTTCAAGTGTTTTCCTGTGTCTAAGTTTCCTTATTTAACTTACTCAGATAAAAGTTTGGACATGTTTGAATTGATTACAGCATTTTCAATGCAATCTTAATCCTTGTCAAGCTGAATAAAATCATATTTGATAACTGTGAAAACCAAAGGGCTGAAAGCCCAGACAAGTACTTGTTATGAGTCAATACTTATTTTGAAAATTACATTTTATGATTAACTATATGTATAAATTAATCAAAGTACTGAGAGTACTGTAAGCTAGCAAAACATGGTTTTGGTAAGTAATCCTCTTGAATAAACAAGGTTAAAGTAACCCAGGAGTTAACCCATTACAACTTAAAAAAAATCTTAGACTAGTTCACATTGAAAGAAGTTGCAGACAACAATTTCAGGATGGTGAAATTTGGTTGAAAAAATTGTAGACATTGACGAAATTGCTTGTTACAAGCAATTTCTTAAAAGTCCACAATGTTTTTCAAAGCAATTTTCTTGAGATGCTTAAAAAGCGGAATTGAGTGGGAATGGGTTAGATAGTATGCTTTTGAAAGAGTGCACTATAATTTGAATAGGGTTTATGATATTCTTAGAATACACCAGAACTACTTTTTATGGTATAGGCATTCAATGGATTTAGAGGTTAAGCTTCTAATGGCTCCAGTGGCAGTTTGCACTCGTTGAACTTTGAGATAACCTCAAATAACGCTTTGCTAGCTAAAAAGGATAATCTGGTGGTGAGACTGCATTTATGTGCAGGCTGATCTTTGTCAGTCTGTACTTCCTGCAAAAGCAGGAATATCCCGGGTTCAGCATGACAAGGGTGTGAAAAGGTTGATTATGTGGGTGAGACGGAAAGACAGTTGAATGAAAGAATGAAGGAGCATCTTCGGGATGTCCGATTGAAACATGAAAAACCAATCAATTTCCATTTCAAAATGGAAACACACATGTATACGGATTTAAGGTTCACTGTTTTAAAAAAGATGTACTCTGCAGACAAAATAGAGCGACAGGTTCATGAATCAGCATGGATCAAAAAAGTGCAGACGGTACAGCCATTTGGTTGCAACGTTAAGGACGCGCAATTCTATTTAACGTTACTTGACGTCTGATCCTCTATTAGATAAAACAAAATGGCTATAGAGAGTGTTCATAAAATTATGTTCTAGTTATAAGATTTATTTTCTTTTTCTTGATAAAGGCATTTTTGCCGAAATATTGAAAATAAGAGTGATTTTGTATAGTATATTGTTAGGTGCTCCAGCCACTGCAATATGACTGAAATACTGTGAAAAGTGGCGTTAATCCTCATTCAATCAATCAATCTACCTTGTAATGACCATTTCTTGACTTGGATTATACTGCAAGAAAAATATTGGAATTACATATAATTATAGTAAGGTCATGATTTGTGCAACTTGTAAAAATGCCAGTGGCAGTGGATTCTGCTGTCTTTAACATAATCTTGTGACAATTGAAAAGTCATCGGTGAAAAGAATTGTTTTGGTTACTGAATTTTATAATAGAACAGTTGAGTGAAATCAAGAAAAGTTGAGTGAAATCAAGGGAAGCCGCAGTTATGTGCTCAACCTGTGTATTGTGCAATTCAATCATATGCCTAACTCAATAAAATCAGCCAAACTGTTATCAGCAAGTTGTTTACATTTCACTGAAAAAAAAAATGTTATGTTTATTGAACCAGGAAGGGAAAAAAATCTGAATTAAACTGTTGAATAAAATGCTAGACTTTTCTTAACCCATTCCAACACAGCAAAATTTTAGACTGGTCCAAATTGAAAGAAGCTGCAGACGACAATTTAAAGTTGATGGAATTTTGAATTTTTTCATCTTTTGGAATAGAAAACATTGTGGATAATGAAGAAATTGCTTGATACAAGCAATTTCTTCATTTTCCACAATGTTTTCCAAACTTTTTTCTAGAGGGGCGTAAAAAGGAGGGATTGAGTTAAAATGGGTTAACCCATTCCCACATGATGACATTTGAGACTTGTCCAGATGCAAAGAAGTGGCAGACAACAATTTTTAGTTTATGAATTTTAAAAAAAATCTATGGTAGATAACATTGTGGATAATGGAGAAACAGCTTCAAGCTTGTCTTCATTATTCACAATGATTACCAAAGGCCTACTTTTGAGGGAGCATGAAAAAGCAGGATTGTGTGGGAATAGGTTTATTTCACATCTATTATACTGAATTATCCTTGGATTAACACTCTTTTATCCTTACACGTGATCTCTTGATTTCTTCATGACTCTAGTAGGCTATTTTCGTGATCACATGTCCAGGCATCTGTCAGTGAATTTTTTTTTTAAAGGTTATCTCAGAAACTTTTGGTTCAATATAACCCATTCCTGCACAGTCCACGTTTTTACACCCGACAAGAATGAAACTTTTGAAAACATTCTTAATATGAAGTCATTGCTTCATTACCTTTTTTTACCCCCGAAGAGACCAAGAATTTGAAAAATTCATCAAGTAAACAATGTCGTCTGCAACTTTTTTGAATTTGGACCAGTCCAAAACTTTTTCGTTTGGAACTGGGTTAAAACAAACTTGAGAAGACTGATACCAGAGTGATCTTTAGTCAGATTTGTTCAAGAAATTTTCATTTTTAGCTCTGAAAGTCTTGGAAGAACTAGTCATATCCTCAGATATTGGCATCAACATCAGCGTCTATGTCTTATGTCTTGGTTGTTACTTATTATCACTTTCAATATTTACCCTAGAGGGTTCAAATTAAACAGAAGAACTCATCAGGAGATAGGCTTCCATTTGAGACAAGCTGTGACTCCTTGACAAAGTAACACTGACCATGGCAGTCCTGGCAATATTTAAGACGGAAACAAATTTTTACTACAGAGTAAATTTAACTTAACCCTTTCCTGTTCAATCTTTATTGGTAACTTCTGTATTTTTATTCTTGAGAAAAAATTTTTAGTTTTTCCACATTTTTTTCTACCCTTCCTATGAATTAAGTAAAACAAAAAGGGTTATCCCTACCTTTGCAAATAGCTTTGTGACGATCACTCAATGGAGGGAGCTATGTTGTCCGCTGACAACTCTTGTTATGGAATGGGACGTTTTCTCAACTCATCTTGTCACATGATGTGAAAACGAAAAAAACTCTCACTGTGTCAAAATTTTGAATTATAAAGTTTATCAAATTTGATCATGTTAACCCATTCCCACTCAGTGTCGCTTTTAGACGCCCCCAAGGTAAATAACTTTTGAAAACATTGTGGAAAATGAAGACATTGCTTGTCATAAGCAATGTCTTCATTTTCCACAACGTTTCTACAAAAAAAATTGAAAAATTCTAAATTTTCATTAACTTTAAATTGTTGTCTGCAACTCCTTTGAATTTGGACCAGTCGCTGTGTGGTAATGAGTTAATGAATGGAAGTAGTTAGATGACCCTAGTTGTGTGTTGCCTCTGTCAGTCAAACAACCAATTAATCAATACGTGATCTGCTGAGGTTTTGAAATCAAGGGGACACAGAAAGTGGGGACACTTTACGAAATCGATGGATCACACTAACAATCTAGCTACCAGGGAAGTAGAACCAAGGGGTCATTGTTCCCCTGGTCTTAAAAAAACACTGGGAACGATGATGATTTTTTGGGGGGACAGTGGTGCAAAAATGCAGGCTTGGCAGATCACTGATCAATCAAATAATTCATTTAAAGTGGACATACTCCTACTGGGTTGTAACCTTTGAGCTCCTACTGGTTTTAGTTTTAGAATTATCCCCCTTTGGAATATGACATTTGGCTAAATTACACATACTGATTAAATACTCTTTTCACAAAAGCTTTTTGATATAGGACCCTAGTATTGAATTTGAAGTAAAATGTTGCTATGATTAAGAAATTTAGTATATTGAATTTTTATGACACTTCTGTCAAAGTTTCAAAAATTATCTGAGATTGAACACAGATGAATTTTTTTAAACTGCCGTTCTTGAATGGCAGATTTATTAGAATTGTCTGAGTAGAGTGGAGTATGTTAAGGGGTAATAAGTTGATAGTTTCTGAGACTTCAAGGGCTTTGTGTAGGTATACATGTATGGACCGATTGACACCTGATTTCCAAGGAATACTGTTGTAACTCAGAATACACCATTTACTTATTTACAGTTAAACTGACACTTTCATCCATTACAACACAACGGAATCTTAGACTGGTTCAAATTGAAAAAAGTTGCAGCTGAATTTGCTGGAATTTAGAAAATGTTTGTCTTACAGGGTAGAAAAAATTTTGTAAATTTAAGAATTTGCTTATTTAAGTAACTTCTTCATTGTCTACAATGTCTTCCAAGGCTTTTTCTTGAGATGCTTATAAAGTGGGATTGAGTGGAATTGGGTTCAATGAAAATGCAGATGCTTGTACTTAATTTGACATACCTACTTTCAAGTTCCTTAACCTGTCAATTAGACCTGACATTGTATCAAATGTGATTTTTAAGCTTATAGTTTAGCCCATTCCAACACAAAGAAGCTTTTTGACACTCCTTCAGAAAAATAACATAGGAAACAAATGTGTAGATGAAGCAATTTCTTCATTTTCCCTTATGTTTTTCACATAGAAAATTGAAAAAGAAAACTTTAAAGGGAGGTATCGATGTTTCTGAAACCTAGATAAGAAAAATTACCAAGTGCCGAAAAATAGACTCAAACGAACATTTAGTATTTTAAGTTAGGCAAGGTATTGTCTTAGTGGTTATCTTATAGACCTAAAGTGGCTTTTTCTGGTATTTGAAAGGTTCAGCGGAATTCCAGGTTATTTTTAGATATCACGGAATTCGGCTGTCGACATCGGATGACCTTATTTGCATATGACCCAGTCAAATGAAGGTCACAAATTTACTAGTGAAACAGCCAACGTCCTAAATCATGTCACATGAAAGGACTGATCTTTGCAGACCGGCTAGCGAACATTACTCCTGATGACATAACGATGACGTTGGTTTGATGTAATTTGAACTAGATGCAAGGTTCTAACGGTTATTCGCGCCACGTGAACATCCTATAATCTTCGTAACTGTCTTGCATTAATCTAAAAATAGATTGATAGCCTACTTAGGCTATTAGGGAAATACCCTGCTTTTTTCTGATAAGCCACCTCATATTTTTGCAAAACTACTTTTTTTGTTTTCAAATAGTTTTTGAGAGGAAATGAAAATAATTAAAATCTGTGACATGAAAAAAACATTGATACCTACCTTTAAATTGCATCTGTAACTTCTTTCAATTTGGACCAGTCGAAAATTTGGTTGTCTGGTAATAGGTTAAAAATGAAAGTATAAACTCTACAATCAAGGATGGTAAATCTAAATTCATTTTCATTGGAATTCTGTGACTTCACACCTGAGGTTATTTCTAGCCTCTATCCTTTAGAACCTTACAGCCTAGGTTCAGGCATCTTCATATAAAACTCATGCTCTCATTCAAATTGGAACAAGCTCCAACTTATTGGAGCGACCTCTACTGCAATTTTCTCAATAATTTGTTTATTTTTTAACAGGATATGTAATACACAGCGCTTGTTTCCCCAGGGCGAGCGTACCGGGGCTGTATTCTTCGTAGAAAACCACAAATTATGCAAAAATGTGTCAGTTGTTGACAAACTATTGTGAAAAAGCAACATCGTGTTTGAACTTTTAAAAACGACCCAGCAGAAATTATTTCGGCTTCAATCGCAGTTTTCGGCCGTATGCGTCGAGAAGTCATGTTTACACGACACAGCATTGCCATAATTATCCATTTTTCGCTAGAAACTTAGAAAAAAATCAAAAGAACCACCGACACCTACCTTTGTTTACCTGTTTCTAGCCTTTGGATCAACCTAGTGAGTTCCCGTATGTGCGATTGGAACAGAAATTCACTACCTCTTTTTGAAGGTTGTTCCAAACTTTACCACCCGTGTATATGACACATATTTTCCCATTTAAGAAATAGAATTGCTGTCTTGACTTCTTAAAATTTGGACCAGTCTTAAAATTTTCTGTCTGTTACCAGACAAGAAAATTCTAGACCGGTTCAGATTGAAAGGCGTTAGAGACGACAAAATAAAGTTTATGAAAATTTAGAATTTTTCAAGCTTCTGGATAGAAAACATTATGTAAAATTAAAAAATTGCTTGATTCAAGCAATTTCTTCATTTTGCACAATGTTTACCCAACTGTTTTTCTTGAGAGGCGTCCAAAAGCGCCATTGTGTGGGAATGGGTTAATGGGTTTTAAGATAGATGTAAAACAGGTCTCAGGATTTGTATTTTTTCAATACCGTTTGTGTGGTCTAAACATTAATATATGGCAATTTTCAGGACCTTCAGTCCTTTGATTAAAGCCATTTGTTGCAATTAATAGAAATTATACATGAAACCCTTATTTCTGTAATGAGATTGTAAATCAAGGATCCTGGCAATTTGTGATGACATGAAGATGAACAGTCAGATAAAATTGTTTCCAAATCTGTCATGAGATGTTGAAGGTCTTGCATTCACTGGCAAGAAATGAAGAAAGAGTTGCATTTGCATCTAAGAATTGGACTAACAGACACTCAGAAGATGATGCAAGAATTGTGTCGGCTCTAGGAATCAAGGGTTACAGACAATCTCAGTTTTGTGAATATGACTGAAAAGTTTTTCCAACAAAAACGAGACAAACAAGGATGAAAAACAAGACTATTTCCTATAATTACTCCAAGGGAGGTCTCTTGTTTACTCCTTCTTTAATTATAGTTTGTAGCCACAAAATTAGAAAATTTGCATTCAAATTAGTAAAACACAATTTTATGGAGAAAAGTAAATGATGTAGTAAAAATAAGGCATCCTTCATGCAAAAAGGGTCCATCTTAAAAGTGAAAATGGTTGATCCAGGTCAGACTGCACAGATTCTTCAGGCTGATTTGGTCAAAACTTGGGCTTTTAGGGGAAATTCTAAGTTCAGGATAACTATTCTACCCATAACTATTAACTCTTGTCATTCTAAATAAAAATTCTCTTCAGAATCACAGACTGAAGAGACTAGAAGTACTAATTTTATGCTGAAATCTGTTTTGAAATCTTATCTTGTAAACAACTCTGGCTCTAAAAGGGGCAAGCAGGAGGTGTAGACTAAGGTCAGACTGCACATATGTGCAGTCTGATATTTGTCTATACCTCCTGCCAAAACAGGAAATTTCCGGGTTCAGCATGAGGGTTAATTCATAAATTACTAGCTCTGATTATCTTATGATATGTTTCAGGAAATGTAAAAAAGCCCCTCTTTGCATGGTGTGGCGTATATTTTCTTTATTGAAAATTGCACAAACACATTAAAACATTTAAAGGATAAAGACAAGTCTTATTGGAAGGCCCTCTAGGGGACCTTTCCTGTTTTGACGATTTGAAACTTGTGGTTGAATTGTTTGTTTATTTGTTTCATTTGAACTCATAGAAGTCAATAACCACAACCAAAATAATGTATGTAGCCCTTAATACTAGATCTATCACCGGACAACAAAAGTTTGACTGGTCAAAATTCAAAGAAGTTGCAGATGACAATCTACAAGTGTTTCAATCTTAACCCTTGTCATGCTGCATAAATAACCTTACTGAATGGCTGCTATATCAAAGAGCTGAAAGCACTGATAGAACTTGTTATTAAAAATCAATATTTCTTTTAGAAATCAACTTCATAAACAACTCTGGCAGGAAAAATACAAGCAGGAGGTGTAGACCAAGATCAGACTGCACCTATGTGCAGGCTGATCTTGGTCTACACCTCCTGCCAAAAACCGTAATATTCCTTTCTCAGCATGACAAGGGTTAAAGGTCTTTATCTGTTTTTTGTAGAAAACACAGAGGATAATGAAGAAATTTCATGTGATCAGAAATTTCTTAGTTTTCATCAATGTTTTGCGAAACATAAAAAGTGGGATTGTGTCAGGATGGGTTTAAAAGATCATCTTGGTTTATTACACACCGTTTCATTGATTTTTTGCTATGGGTTGTTTGTAAATATTATAGGCAATGAAACTTACTTTAAAAAAAAAAGGAATAGTTTTGATTTTGAAAAAGTTGTTTTGTTTGTTTGATTGGGGTTTTACGCCGCTTTCAACAATCTTTCAGTTTTATCGCGGCGGCTGGAGCACCTACCAATGGAATCCTGGTATTTCTCACACCTGTCTTACCATTACATCCTTTCCTAGCCTCCAGCTGCTATCCCACAGAGGTCTACGATTATCGACCCATTGGTGAGAGACCAATAGTCGGAAAGGATGAGTGCCGCCGTCGGGGATGGAACCGGGGACCTCTAGATTGACAGTCCGACGCGCTACCAATTGCACTATGACGGCGGCGCCTTGAAAAAGTTGCAAGCAACATTTTGATAAGTGAAATTAAAATGATATGAAATATAGATTTAAAAGATGTTTCTTTTTTTCAACTTTTTTCTCTGGTATGAAAAACAAAATGTAAGAGATTCAGAATAGGTAATTTACATCTTAGTATAGATGTATATATTACATAATTATTTAATCTATTCCCACACAGTGACACTTTTTGACACCACAAGATATTGACAATTAGGAAAACATTGTGTCACATGAAGAAATTGCTTGTGACAAGCAATTTCTCCATTTCAAACAATGTTTTCTTCCCAGAAAGATGAAAAATCTAAAATGTCATAAACTTTAGTTGTTATCTGCATCTTCTTTCAATTTGAAGCCTTCCCCCCCCCCAACACACACACACTGAAGCAAGTTCAAATATCTTTGTTATCCACAGTTTTTTTCCTTATTTTCTTGTGGTTTGTAGTTATTCAATTCAAATTATATCCATCAAATAGACAGAGGGGATTTGAACCTGTTGCCCCTAATTAAACTTTCACCACAAACATTGCTCTAACAACTTAACCCATTTCTAGATGCCAAAATTTTAGAAAAGTCCAAATTGAAAGGAGATGCAGATGACAATTTAAAGACTATGAAATTAACTGTCTTGATGGGAAACATTGTGGAAAATGAAGAAATTGCTTGTTGCAGGCAATTTCTTCATTTTACACAATGTTTTGCAACTGTTTTCTACAGGGTGTCAAAAAGCCTCTCTGTGTGGGAAAGGGTTAAGCCATTACCAGATGACAAAATATTTGGCTGGTCTAAATTCAAAGAGGATGCAGACAACACTGTTAACCCATTCCCACACAATGCCACTTTTTGACAATCCTCAAGAAATATTTTTGAAATAATTGGGATGTGAAAAAATTGCTTTTTACCAGTTATTTCTTCATTCTCCAAGATGTTTTCAAATACAAAGATACTGAAGAATTTTTGTCTGCAACTTCTTTGAATTTGGGCCTGAGTCTAGAGTTTATTGTTCTTTTCATCATCAAGCAAAAACTTTGACATTTTGTGGTATCTCTAAAGCACATTTACTTGAAATTCACAGTTCCAGTTCACTACAAAAAGATCAACCTGTTCTATCTAAATGCATTTTTGCAGAACTATACCTCCCTTCAAACTTTTTATGCCCTAGCATTGAAACATCTTGGGCACATTCTGTACTGTTGTCCAACTGTTTGTCTTTCTGTCTGCAAAACTTAACAAAAAAACTTAACTTTAAGAACTCTTTCAGCTAAGATACACAGCTGCATGCTCATATTTTGGATATAGGTCACTTGCATTGATGTGTATCAGTTGGTTGTAAGGTCAGGGTCATCCATCGAGGTCAAGGTCACTTACTAAAGTCACATTTCAGAAAAGGATGTTATGGGAGCATTGTGTTTCACAAACTCATCTTGTTTTATCCATTATCAAGCACACAATATCAAAGCATCCTGAGCAACCATAGGCTGTATGCCATTGTGATGCAAAATTTGCCTGAACCTATTACCTCACAGTGATACTTATTGACACCCCTCAAGAAAGAAGATTTGGAAAACAGTGAGGAAAATGAAGAAATTGCTTGTCACAAGCAATTTCTTCATTATCCACAAATGTTTTCTATCCCTATAGACAAAGTTACACAAAATAGTTCCCTACTTGATTTTCTTGCGGACATATAAAGTGGTGTGGAAATACAGATTTTTTCACCTGTCCCCGGAAAGTAGGGCATGATTTTCTAGTTTACCAGAATGTCCAAGCAATTTCTTTATTATCCACAATGTTTTCTACCTCAAAAGACAAAACAATTTTTAAAATTTCTTCAACTAAAAATTGTCATCTGAAGCATCTTTTAGCTGCCATCATAGCGCAGTCAGTAGCATGTCAGACTCCTAATCTTCAATCATGGGATGTCATTGGTTTGATCACCGGAGGCGGCACATATCCTTTCCGACATTTTTCTCTCACCAATTGTTGGATAATCGTAAACCGAAGTGGGATAACAGCTGGAGGCTAGGAAAGAATGTAGTGGTCGTACTGGTGTGAGAAATACCAGGAATCCATTGTTAGGTGCTCCAGCCTCTGTGATATGACTGAAATACTTTAAAAATGGCGTTAAACCCCATTCAGTTAATCAACCTGAAGCATCTTTTAATTTGGTCTAGTCTAAATTTATGTTACACAAATTACAAGTTACATAGTTGTACTATTTTGGAGACAGCTATTTGTGCCAGTCTGTCTGCCAAGCCTTGTTATTGTTGACAAAATAATATAATTGTTTAACAACATATAACATCTCTTTTCTCAATAATTATGCTTCTTACTAAGTTAATTAAAGATGAAACAGTGAAGTTATTATTTTAGTCTGGCTTATGATTAGAACAAACACCAAGATGTTGGAAATTTGTCCCTATATGGTCTGTTGTTTTTCGCCAGTACCTAATGTATATAAAAGGGATGAATGTTCATCAGTTTATCATTAGTATTTAGTACTAGGTTGGTTTTAAGAAGGAAAGCAATGTAACATAACTTAACAGGGATAGCATCATGACTGGTAAATTTATTCATATATTGAAATATTGAAATTATTATTCTTTTATAATTCCAAATGAATTCTGGAGCATAATTATGAATACTTCATTTTCTTCTTGTGCAGTTTTGTGTCTTGTATATTTCGGCAACCTCTTGACCACTTGCTTGCATTTCTGAAAACAATGAGAAAAATGAGAGAAAGATCATGTGGTTTTTGGAAGTTAACCCATCACCAGATGGCAAATTTTAGACTGGTCCAAGTTGATAGAATTGCAGATGACAATTTAACGTCTATGAAGTTTTAAGATTTTTTCAACTGTCTGGGTAGAAAACATTGTTTAAAATGAAGAAATTGCTTGTAACAAGCAATTTCTTCATTTTACACAATGTTTTCCCAATTGTTTTTCTTGAGGGGCGTTTAAAAGCATCATTGTGTGGGAATGGATTAATGACAACCATAGTTTTCCTTGATACTTAAGAAAGGGCTTGAAGTCAGTGGACAGACATTAATTTTCTCATGTTACTTTCAAATTGTATAAATGACACATCCCTTGATTACAATTTTTCATTGCTTATGTAATAGAAACATAATGAAAACAATCTCATATAGCTCATTAATGATAACATATCTTAATTTTTAGTTTGACTATTTTAACCTTTGATGTCTTATCATTTGTAAATACTAACTCACTTCTTTATTGATTCCAAATATTGACTAATTTGAACATTACCAAAAATGTTGCTTTTAAAAAAAATCTATGAAATACATCTTATTTTTCAATATACAAATATTTTGAATTATTGTGTGCAATCTTTCAAATTTGAATAAACAACAATCTTTTTTTTTAAATGGATAAAACATTATATCTCATTGTTCGATATCAATCTCTTTTAGAGAAGGATTTATTACTGCACAAATAAGCAAATTATTCCATGATGGGCTTAAACCATTCCCTTACAATTATGCTCTTTTACACCCCTCAACACAAAATCATTGGGAAACATTGTGAAAAATCAAGATATTGCTCGAATCCATCTTTTCTTCATTAACAATGATATTTTGTACCCTTCAATATAAACATGACATTAACTTTCCAAAATATAAACAGTTATCTTTGAGATCTGTTGTATACTATTCCAAGTTTTGCCCTGGTATACTCAAATAAGTGGCCTTGGAAATTGAAGTTGTCTACAGTTAGAAAAGTCCATGCCAGACAAGTCTGGCATGGGAATTCCGCACTGACATTTGAGTTTTTATACGCCTGTCGAAGACGGGACGTATTATGGGATCACCCGTGGTGTCCGGGCGTCCGGTTGTCTGGGCGTCCGGTCGTCTGGGCGTCCGGGCGGTGTCCACTTCTTTGTCCGGAGCATAACTCTGTCATCCTAAGACCGATTGACTTTAAACTTGGCAGTTATATTCTTCTTATCAATAGGGAGTGCAGTGCGCAATAACCATAACTCTACCTGGCCTATTTTTTGAGTTATTGCCCTTTGTTGTTTTTCATACTTGAATCTTGTCCGGAGTATATCTCTAAAAGTATAATAGCTAGAATCATGAAATTTCATGGGTGTTTAGATCTCACCAAGGGGGAGTGCAGTGCACAAGAACCATAACTCTACCTGGCCTATTTTTTGAGTTATTGCCCTTTGTTGTTTTTCATACTTGAATCTTGTCCGGAGTATATCTCTAAAAGTATAATAGCTAGAGTCATGAAATTTCATGGGTGTATAGATCTCACCAACTGGGAGTGCAGTGTAAAAGAACCATAACTCTACCTAGCATATATTTTGAGTTATTGTCCTTTGTTGTTTTACATACTTTGTTTGACAAAAAATATTCATTCAAAATAACTATTCAAACCCCCAGCTAATATTAAGCAGTGTGACGGGCGTATCTTGTGACAATTTGGCACCTTGTTCAGCCAATAAGAATGCATAAGTCATACCTGGTAATTGATATAACAATTGTACTAAAATCAAATAAACGTAAATCTTTTTTTATGTTTCAGAATCTTGAGAAATAGGTTGATGCAGTGAGCAAACATGCCACCAAGTTCAGGAGAATTATGGGGGCATCATTTGATGCCGACCCAAATATTAGTGGACTGCTTCATGCCTACGGGGATAATAATACCATTACGATGTAACAGAGACGCTACAATGGAGCGTATAAAAAGTGATCTATGGATGGAAGCCAAGAAAATGCCATTGTTTAATATTTTGTTGGATCCTTCATCGTACATTTTTGTTGGGATCACCCAGGATGCTGAGCGTGAAGAGTTTTTTGATGAAACTCGAAGACTTTGTGATTTAAGACTATTTCAGCCCATTCTAAAAGTAGTGGAACCAAAAGGCAATAGGGAAGAAAAGATGCTGAATTATGAAATCGGTAAGAAAATTAGATACAAGTGAATTCACTCATATTTGGATGCTCATAAAATTTTTGTTAGGTTTTATGAATTTGGCAAAATCAAAGGAGTCTAATGGCCAAAAAATTCAAATTTCAATTTTTTTAGAGCCAGTGGAGCAAATTACCCTTTTAGGACTTTCTTGTTCGTCTTATGCCCTCACGTGGAAACGTTGTTTGAATAGCATATTAGTTATCTATCTGTCTGTATATTTATGTATTTGTAGAAAAAAGGAATTGTTTTTAACTTCAAGACTATTGAAAATACAGTTCTTGTATCTGCTTTAAGGTACCGTTAGTCAATACACGTCTACCTATTAATGGTCAAGGACATCTAACAAGGTCAAGGTCAAATATTTAGTTTTTTTCCATTGAAATGGCATTAAAGTGTAATAAAAGCATTTTGTATTGATTCAATTTTCAAATATTGTGCTAAAAAGTTATAATTATTTCCTACTTTCCTCTTCAGGTCAAACAGTTGGCATACCGATCAGTGAGTTCAATGAAATGAAGGACCTTGAGGTGATGACATTTCGCAGGAACATTTTAAATGTGTGTAAGGAAGCTGTTGACGACAGAAAACGGAACGGAAAACATAGTTTAGCTTTGTATGTGTATCCACCAGATATAGAATCATCAGCCAAACTTCCACCACATTTAGAAGAGAAATTACAACAATCAAGTAAGTGAATTGGGTCTATACTGCTAAGATGGTTGATTAATTGATTCAGGGATTTTACGTCCCTGTGATTTTGTACTTGAGAAAAAATTGTAGTAAAAGAAGAAATTGCTTGTAACAAGCAATTTCTTCTTTTCCTACAATATTTTCTATCTCATAGGATAGTTTCATCTCAAATAGCATCCCATTTTCAGTGTTGTCTGTAACCTCTTTCAATTTTGACCCGTCTAAAATTTGAAAAAACAGGAAAGGGTTAACACCACCTTCAACAGTTTCAGTAATATCACAGTGGATTATGCGACTAACTATGATTTTGTGATATTTCTCACACTAGTCTCAATCACAACATCCAATCAGGGCTCATCTCTTGGAAAGAATGTTCAATTTTATGATCCCAGGATTTAGGACACTGCTTGTTACCAACTGAGTTAAACAGCTTGGCTAAATGGTTGATATAATCTTCAATTTTGGATGTATCTAATGTGTCAATTTATAAATTTTGAGGCATTAAATACAATTTTTGAAAATGTACTTTTATTCCCAGGTTTTTGGTATACACCCTTGTTTGCTTTCATTTATTATATACTATGTTAGGTTGAGTATATTGTTCATCCACCTGTGTAGCTGCATGAAAATTTATACCTATAACTTCAGTTATTGTCAAGTATTGATCTTTGAATGTAGAGTGCTTGACTAGTTATCTGGAGGTTAAATGTTTAAGCCCAATTTTCAAAAGGGTATATTTGAGGGTAAGATACTTGACCCTTTCCTGGATTAACCAGGGATTTTGCGTCACTGTGATTTTTTACTTGAGAAAACATTGTGGAAAAAGGAGAAATTGCTTATAATAAGCAATTTCTGCTTTTCCACAGTGTTATCTAGCACATACGGTGGTTTTATTTGGAATTGCATCCAAATTTCATTGTTGTCTGCATCCTCTTTCAATTTGGGTCAGTTTAAAATTTCCAAAATCAGGGTTAATCCATTACCAGACAAAACTTTTAGATTGGTACAAATTCAAAAAAAGTGTAAAATAGAGTGTAAAGTGTGTCTAAATTTACCCTTTTCATGCTGAACCCGGAATATTCCGGTTTTTGCATGAGGTGTAGACCAAGATCAGCCTGCACATAAGTGCAGTCTGATCTTGGTCTCCACCTCCTGCTTGTACTTTCGAACCAGAGTTCTTTATGAAATTGATTTCTAAAGGAAATATTGATTTTTGAACAACATTTTCTATCAGTGCTTTCAGCCCTTTGATTTTATAGTAATTCAGTAAGGTTATTTATACAGCATGACAAGGGTTAAAAGTAAAATTTGGTATAAAATCGGGTAGAAAGCATTGTTGCAAAATGAGAAATTGCTTGTTACAAACAATTATTTCTTCCTCTGTAACACTATTTTCCTTAGTTTTGTATTTTTTCTCCACTGCTTTGAAATAATCATTAAGTAATTGGTTAATAGCCAGCCCAAGTCTACCCAACATTAAATGGGTTGCAGAAGTTAACCATTATCTGTGCAGTCCCAGTTTGTATATTCCTGTGATTTTATACTTTAGAAAACATTATGGAAAAGAAGAAATTACTTGAAACAAACAATATCTTCTTTTCCCACAATATGCTATCCTATGAGTTGGTTACTTCACTCAGTTGTTGTCTGCAGCTTCTTTCAAATTGGGCAAGATCAGATTTTTAAAACAGGGTTAAGTCACCGCCCTTCTCTCTAAGAAATGAGTGATAATGGGCAATATGTAACCTTCAAACTTTTGATTCAATTAAACCAAAACAGAATTACCAACTATTATTGATCATGAGGTAGAAAGAATTAGTGTATATCTTTCTTAGTTTTGTTCAAACATTTCAGATAAATCCATAATGGTTTGTGTATGGGTGGTGCAACAAGACAAAAGTCGGAACAAATATACAGTTAAACTCCCACATACGGGTAAACCTAATGATGTCATAGCAGAGACTATCAGACGACGTAGTCGAAATATGGGGCGGACAAAAGAAGAGACAGAACGAACAATAGAGGGATTTAGTCATACATATGTTTTGAAAGTGTGCGGCTGTGATCAATTTTTGTTTGAAGGGTTTCCAATTAGTCAATATAAGGTGAGAAAAACCTGGGTCCTTTTTTTTTCATTAGCTCTACTGGCCGAAGGCCACTAGAGCTAAAGCGATGGCTTTTTCCCGTCCGTGCGTCCGTCCGTTAAACTTTTCCTCGTTTACGCGATAAAGTCCACAGTTTTCATCGGATTCTCTTCAAACTTTCACAGAATGATTGTACCATCATAAGGATCGTTCCTTTCGAAAATGGATCTGATCCGTCAAGAAACACGGGAAAAGGGGCATTATGAAAATTTAATTAAAAATTCAATTAAAAATCCTCGTCTACGCGATAAAGTCTGCAGTTTTCATTGGATTCTCTTCAAACTTTCTCAGACTGATTGAACCATCATAAGGATCGTCCCTTTTGAAAATGGGTATGATCTGTCAAGAAACATGGGAAGAGGGGCCTTATGAAAATTTAATTAAAAAATCTTCGTTTACGCGATAAAGTCCACAGTTTTCATCGGATTCTCTTCAAACTTTCACAGAATGATTGTACCATCATAAGGATCGTTCCTTTCGAAAATGGGTCTGATCCGTCAAGAAACACGGGAAAAGGGGCATTATGAAAATTTAATTAAAAATTCAATTAAAAATCCTCGTCTACGCGATAAAGTCTGCAGTTTTCATTGGATTCTCTTCAAACTTTCTCAGACTGATTGAACCATCATAAGGATCGTCCCTTTCGAAAATGGGTATGATCCGTCAAGAAACATGGGAAGAGGGGCCTTATGAAAATTTAATTAAAAAATCTTCGTTTACGCGATAAAGTCCACAGTTTTCATCGGATTCTCTTCAAACTTTCTCAGAGTGATTGTACAAACATAAGGATCGTTCCTTTCGAAAATGGGTCTGATCCGTCAAGAAACACGGAAAAAGGGGCCTTATGAAAATTCATTTAAAATTCAATTAAAAATCATCGTTTATGAGATAGAGTCCACAGTTTTCATCGGATTCTCTTCAAACTTTCTCAGAATGATTGTACCAACATAAGGATCGTTCCTTTGGAAAATGGGTATGATCTGTCAAGAAACACGGGAAAAGGGGCCTTATGAAAATTTAATTCAAAAATCCTCGTTTTCGAGATAGAGTCCACAGTTTCCATCGGATTCTCTTCAAACTTTCACAGAATGATTGTACCAACATAAGGATCGTTCCTTTCGAAATTTGGTATGATCTGTCAAGAAACACGGGAAAAGGGGCCTTATGAAAATTCATTAAAAATTCAATTAAAAATCCTCGTTTACGCGATAAAGTCCACAGTTTTCATCGGATTCTCTTCAAACTTTCTCAGAATGATTGTATAAACATAAGGATCGTTCCTTACAAAATGGGTCTGATCTGTCATGAAACAGGGGAAAAGGGGCCTTATGAAAATTTAATTAAAAAATTCTTGTTAACACTCTGGAGTCAATAGTTTTCATCAGATTCTCTTCAAACTTTCACAGAATGATTGTACTATCATAAGGATTGTTCCTTTCGAAATTTGGTATGATCATTCAAGAAACACAGGAAAAAGGGGCCTTATGAAATGTTTAATAAAAAATTCTCATTAATAATCTAGAGCCAACAATTTACAACGGATTCTCTTCAAACTTTCACAGAATGATTGTACCATCATAAGGATTGTACCTTTTGGAATCGGACCTGATTCCTCAAGAAACATGGGAAAAGGGGCCTTATTAAAATTTAATTCAAAGATCTTTGTTAACACTCTAGAGTCCACAGTTTTCATCTGATTGACTTCAAACTTTCACAGAATGATTGTACCGTCATAAGAATTGTTCCTTTCAAAATTTGGTATGATCAGTCAAGGACCATGGGAAAAAGGGGCCCGATTAAAACTGGATTGAAAAAGTCCTCGTAAACACAATAGAGTCCATAGTTTTCAACAAATTCTCTTCAAACATTCCCAGAATAATTATTACATTAAATGGATTGTTCCTTTCGGAAGTAGGTTTGATCCATCAAGTTTCATGGGAAAAGGGGCCCTATGAAAATTTAATAAAAAAAATCTTAGTTAACATGTAATGGCCCTAGATTTCATCGATTGACTTCAAACTTTCTCATAATGATTGTACCATCATAAGGATTGTTCCTTTCAAATTTGGTCTGATCCATTGAGAAACATAGGAAAAGGGGCCTTAAAAAAATTTATTTAATGCTTGTAAGTCCACAGATGAGATGGGGTTGTCTTTATACTCAAACAGAATAATTATACTTTTGTAAGAAGAGTTCCCTTTGGAATTGGTTCAGATCCATCAAGTAACATGGGAAAAGGGGCTATATGAAAATTCAATTAATAAAACCCTGTTAACACAATAAAGCCCACAGCTTTGATCAGATTTTGTTGAAACTTTCACAGAATGATTGGAAGGTCATAACTATCATTCTTTTCATAACAGGGTTTGAACTGTCAAGAAGCACAGGAAAAGGGGCCTTATTAAAATTTCATTTATAAATCCTTGTTACCAAGTCCAGAGCTTTCACAGAATGTTTGTACCATCATAAGGATTGTTTCTTTCCAAATTGGGCCTGATCTGTCTAGTATCATAGGAAAAGGGGCTGTATGAAAAAGTATTACCAAATCCTCATAAACACAACAATGCCCTCAGTCTTTATCAGAATCTCTTCAAACTTTAATAGAATGATTGTACCCTCATTTGGATTGTTCCTTTAAAAATTAGGTCTGATTGGTTAAGTGACACAAGAAAAGGGACCTTATAAAAATTTTATTACAAAACATCATTATTACAATAAAGTCCTCAGTCTTTATGATTTTCTTCAAACTATCATTAGGATTGTTCCTTTGTACATTGGGTCTTGGTTAAGTTTCACAGAAAAAGGGGCCTTATGAAAATTTAGTTACAAAAATTCTTGACACAATTCAGTCCACTGTTTTCATTGATTCTCTTATACTTTTAAAGAATGATTCTACCTTCATTAGAATTGTTCCTTTTGAAATTTGGTTTGTTCTGTAAAGTATCATGAGAAAAGGGGCCCTATGAATATTTCACTATAAACTCATTAACACAATAAATTCCAAAGATTAAACAGATTGATTGTACCATCATTCCAATTGTTGATTTTGACAGTGGGTCTGACTATAGCAAGGGTCACATAAAAAGGGGCCTTATGAAAAACTTTTTTAAATATTCTGGGTAACACAATGATGTCCCTTGATTTCACCGGATTCACTTCAAAATTTCACAGAATGATTGTACAAATACTTAGATGGTTCTTTTCAGAACTGGGTACAATCCATCAAGTATCATGTAAAAAGGGGCCATATGATTTTTTTTTTTTAAATATTCTAGTAAATATAATGAATTTCCAATATTTCATCGGATTCACTTTTAACTTTCATAGAATGATAAAACCAACAGTAAAATATCACGGGAAAAGAGGCCCTATGAGAACTTGAATTTAATATCTTTGTTAACACAATAAAGTCAACCGTTTTATTGGATTCTCTTCAAAGATGCATAGAATAATTGTGGCATTTGAAACACAGGAAAAGGGGCCTTACAGATTATCATTCAAAACATTCTTGTGTATGTGATGAAGATCACAATCATTATCAAGTTGTCTTTTAAATTTCACAGGACAATTGTCGGGTTGTAAGGAAAGTTCCTTTTGGAATGAAATTGATCCATCAGAAAACACAGGAAAAGGGGCCTTATTGATTTTCATTCAAAACAATCCTGTTTATGTGATTAAGTCCACAATTATTGTCAGATTCTGATTAAATATTCACAGAATGATTGTAGGGTCATAAGGTAACTTTCTTTTGGAAATGGAGTGGATCCGTCATGAAACATGGGAAAAGGGGCCTTGAGGATTGTTGCTTAAATAAAGCCCCTTTTTTTTCTTCATGCATTCTTCTTTGAGCAATTAACTTCCTTAAATATCAGATTTTTTTAACGGAAAACTTGATATCCAGTAGAGCGTCTCAGGCCCTCATGGGCCTCTTGTTTACCAGTTTAATGTACAATCCATTCCTTCACAGCACCCCTCATGAAAAAAGCTTTAGAAAACAATTTTGACCCAATCTTTCTCAAACTTGCCAAAAATGATTGTATTTTCACAAGACGAACACTATGGAATATGTAGAAATTCTGGCCAATATCAAGGGAAAAAGGGCCTGAATGAAAATTTCCTTGTTTCCAGTCTACAAGTCAAATTTTTGGCTTAATCTGCTGTAAATTTGCTGAAAATATTTGTGTAATCATGGGGAAGAATCCTATTGAGTATGGTGACATTTTTACCGATGTAAAAGCAAATGGTTCTCAATGAAAATTTCCTTGTTACCACTAGACAGGTCATTATTCTGGCTTAATCTTTATCAAACTTACTGAAAATATTTGTATGGTCATGATAAAAAACACTACGGAATAATATGATAATGTTCTTAACCATTTCATAGGAAAAGGGAACTTGATAACAATGTCGTTGTTACCACTATTGAGGGCACAATTTTGGCTCAATTTTTCTCAAACTTGATGATTAGGAAGACTCCTATTGAATATGGTGACATTTTGACCAATATTAAGGGAAAAGAGACCTTTTTAGCAATTTCCTTCTTACAACTTTTGATGTCACAATCTTTTGATGTCTCAGTCTTTCTCTATTCGGCTTAAAAGGCTTGTTTTGTAATGCAAGAAGATCCCCATTGATTATATTGACATTCCATCTTTTATGAAGTAGCTGGGGGGGGGCCTTATTGGCAATATTAGTTTTCTTCTCATCCAATCACAACCTTTTGACTTATATCCATTTAACTTTATGAGAATATACGTATTATTATCAAATATTTGATTTGATTAGTTGGCTTGAGAAAGTAAATTCAGGTGTGCAATGTAGGGCCATCTTTAACTTCTTGTCATACAAGTTAGCACATATATCCAAAAGTTGAGATCAAGTATTTCCAACAAAAAATCACAAATGCATGGTGTGTTGCAAAACTTCAAACACCAGGGTGTATTCATGACCTATAATTAACACATTCCCAAACAATGACACTTTTTGACAAGAAAAAGTATTTGGAAAGTATTTCGTAAAATGAAAATGTTTTCTACCAAGAAAGTTGAAAAAATCTAACATTTCATATACTTTATATTTTCCTCTGCAACTTCTTTCAATTAGGACCAGTCTAAATTTTTGTGGTGTGGGAATGGGTTAAAAGGACAATTTCAACAACCTTTTTTTCATGTCTTTTCAGTATGTTCGTGAATGTATAGCAGTAGGAAAAATTCCTCAACTAATGTTGCTGACCAAAGAAAACGTGTATTCTTTACTTCGAGAGACCAACTTAACAATTCCATCTTACGTTCAAAGAGGTACTATATTTTGTATGTCCCTAAATCAAAAAGTTATTTTGTTTAACCCTTTACTGTTTTTTTTTTTGTTTTTTTTTTTCAAAATTTAAGACTTGTCCAAATTCAAAGGGGTAGCAGAAGATGTAAAGTAAGTACAATTCAAAAAGTAATCATTCAATATAATAGAAAATATGGTGGGAAAAGAACGAATTGCTACAAGCCATTTCTTCTTTTTCCACATTGTTTTTCCAAGTATTATATAACGGAAATTGAAATGTAACTGGGATTGTTTAGGATTGACTATCTATTCTGTTTGTCCATGTGTCAGAATATAATTGACATTTTCCTTTTATTTCAAGACTTTTAAACCCATTACCAATCAATCCAGACTTTTTTTCTCCCAGAAGGAATTACTTAACCCTTTCCCGTTTTTTTGAATTTTAGACAGGTCCAAATTCAAATGTTCTGCAGGCAATAATTCAAAGTCGAATTTATTCGAAAATTATCATACAGTGGGGTAGAAAACATTATAGAAAAAAAAGAAATTGCTGGTTACCAGCAATTTCTTCTTTTTCTACAATGTTTTCTCAAATATAAAAACACAGGGACATAAAAACCAGGGATTAAACAGGAAAGGGTTAAAGGAGAACATAGTGAAAAGATGTTACAAGCAATTCCTTCTTTTTGTAATGTTTTCTAACCAATATGACACTTTTATGCTTCTGCATCAATAGATAGAGGGCATATTGTTCTACTGATTGTCTGTCTATCCCTCTGTCTGTCTGTCTGCTGAAAACCTAACCTCTGAGCTTAACTCTTGTCATTTTGAAACCAGAATATTCCTGTTTTGGCAGAAGGTATAGACAAATATCAGTATGATATGTGTAGTCTGATCATATTCTGCATCACCTGCTTGTCTCTTTTAAGCCAGAGTTGTTCATAAAATAAGTTCACAAAATAAGTATTAACTCACAATTAGTGCATCCAGTACTCTCAGCCCTTTGATATTAACCCTTTCCTGTACAAATCTGTGATTTTACGCTGTCTTGATTTCATACTTTAGAAAACATTGTGGAAAAAGAGTAAATTGCTTCTTACAAGCAATTTCTTCTTTTTCCATAATATTTTCTACAACATAGGTTGGTTTCATTTCAAATTGCATCCAGTTTTTATTGTTTTCTGCAACCTCTTTCAATTTGAACAGTCTAAATTTAAAAAAAACAAAACAGGAAAGGGTTAATTCAATTCAAGGAGGATTTTATTATCCCCCGCCGTTTCGGCGAAGGGGATAAAGTAATGGTCTCCGTCCTTCATTCCATCCATCTGTCTTTCTGCAATCAATATGAAAAAGGATCAGTGTTTGTATATAGTAATGGGTCAAGATACAATGTTAACCCATAACCAGATGACAAAAATTTAGACTGGTCCAAATTGAAAGAAGTTGCAGATGACATTTCAAAACTAGCGAAAAATTGAGCAGAAAAGGGTAGGAAACACTGAGAAAAGAAGTTATTGCTTGTTACAAGCTATTTCTCCTTTCCCACAAAGTTTTCCATGATTTTATTTCTTCAGGGCATCAGAAAGTATCAATGTGTGGTAATGAATTAATATGTGATAATTGTCTCTCATGAATACACTTTTGTTATCAAGGTCTGGGCTTATCCTCTGTGTCTTTAAACAATAAACAGATGTCAAAATTTTAGACTGGTCAAAATTATAAGTTATACATGACAATTTTTAGTTAAAGAAATTATTAAAGTATTTGTCTTTTGCAATAGAAAATATTACAGATATTGAAGAAATTATTTGTTAAAAGCAATTTCTCAATATTCCACAAGGTTTTCCAAAACTTTTTTCTTGAAGGGGGTAAAAATCTGTATTGATTTCGGATGGTTAAGCCCATAACCCAAATGAAAAATTTTAGACTATTCAATGAAGTTATGCACAACAATTTTAAGTCAATTGAATTTAAAAGATCTTTGTCATTTTTGGTTGAAGCAATTTCTATCGTTTTCCAAAGGTTTTTCTTTGAAGGGGGTTGTAAAAAAGTGGAAATGCACCGGAAGGGCTTTAAGTAGCTCATCTCTTTTCTTTGCCAATTTGTAAACAGAACTACAGATAGAGGGCATAATTCGTATCTTAGATTGAGATATTTCACCAATATCAACGAGACGATTCAAATGAGTACCCACAACATAGGGTTTCATTGAGAAATAATGATTTTAGAATGCTGTTACCCCCTCTTATCTAGACCTCTGTTACAAGTCTATTTACCATCATTTTGCTTTTCTATATCCTAGGTATTCAAGCCTTGACAGACATCAATAACACACAAACTAGATCATTGCTAGAAGTTCATGACAATTTTAAAATTAGAATTCATTGTGCCACATATGTTAATGTCAAAGAATTAGGAAAGGTTTGTATCAATTTCTTCTTTATTGTACTCCTCTAAAATATTTAATGACACTTGCTGTTATCAAAATGCCCCTCTAATATTTGTCAGTCTGTATACTTTCTTAACCCATTTCAAAACAGTCCTGCCTTTTATGTGACAGAGAGGAGGATGGAAAGTGTTGTCATGCTAAAATGTTACAATAAATAGCAAAATAGTGGCTACCTAAATGTTACAGTAAATGGCAAAATGGTGGCTACCAAAATGTAATAGTAATGGCAAATGGTGGCTAGCTAAATGTTACAGTAAATGGCAATATGGTGGCTACCTAAACAATACAGTAAATGGCAAAATGGAGGCTGCCTGAATGTTACAGTAAATGGCAAAATGGTGGCTACCTAAATAATACAGTAAATGGAAAATGGTGGCTACTTAAATAATACAGTAAATGGCAAAATGATGGCTGGCTAAATGTTACAATAATTGGCAAAATGGTGGCTACCTAAATGTTAAAATAAATGGCAAAATGGTGGCTGGCTAAATGTTACAGTAAATGGCAAAATGCTGACTAGGTAAATATAAACCAATTCCAAGATGACAATATTCTGCACTGGTCCAAATTGAAGTTGATAGTATTCTTTTAAAAATCTTTGTCTTATAGGTTAGAAAATGTTCGAAGCTATTTCTAATTTTCCACTATATTTTAACCTATTTTTCTAATGGTTGTAAAAAAGCAAAATTATATGGGAAAAGGTTATTTGATTTATAGAATATCAAGGTCAAATTAAAATGTTACATTTGCATTTCCTTCCACCCCAGATCTATGTCAAAGCTGGTATATACCAGGGAACAGAACCACTGTGTGAAGTTCAACAAACGAAGGAGGTGGATTCTACAAATCCACGCTGGAACCAGTGGCTTGAGTTTCTGTATCTACCAGATCTGCCTCGCAGTGCCAAAATATGCTTCTCTATATGTTCAGTATCTAAAAAGAAAAATAAAAAGGTGAGATTTTATTTTAACATGAGATTTCTCTATAAATAGTTAATGATAACTTTTATGACTAACTAATAAGAGCATCAGTTTATCATGAAAAAAATCTAAACAATGAAGCAAGTTATGATTCAAATATGTGGTAATCATTGTACGATTTTAAAAAGATATTGCTTATACTATTTTGATATTCTTTTAATAGCTTAGCTTAATGAGAAATTTAATTGCGTGTGAAACAACAGCAGAAGAGAAAACTGATCAGTGAAAATGACCGGATAAAGGCTTAAAATATATTGCAAATGCTTGCAAGAAAAGTGCATTATTTTATATTATGAAGCAAAGACTTCTGATTAGGAATTTCTTTACTTAACCTTTGACTAATCCTGTTTTAACAGGAGATATAGACAAAGATCAGCCTGCACGTATGTGTAGATTTATCCTTTTGTCTACACAACCTGCTTGTTTCATTCAAGTCAGAAGTGTTATTGAATTAATAATATAAAAATATCAATCAACAACTACTGCCCTCAGCACTTTCTGTCCTTTGGTTTCAACATAATTTTGAAAAGTATTTTATTTGGCTTGACAAAGGTCTCAGCATAACAAAGGTTTAATTGTGAAATAATGAAGTGTTAATGAATGAACTATCCTTTCTTTTCATATATCCATTAAGTCTATCATTAATCGTCACTTAAAATTTGAAGTAAATTATAATTCAAAGTCTGCAAGTATAAACGAGTAATTTTTTTGAAGTGCTTTTCATTGGGGGCGTAGGAAAGTGGGATTGTGTGGGAATGATTTCTGTGTTCCAAATCATAATCCATATGACCTAGGACCTTGAAACTTTATACAAATGTTTTCCATGGCCCATGGAGGTGCCATATTGTTCCAGGGTAACATAGGTCAACCGTGCTACAATAATCTTTTTAAAATCTTTTCTGTCAAAATGCTCTTGGGGTATAAATCTGCTTTTCAACAATTCTATTTGATTTTGCTGTTTATAAATTGTTGAATTTTAAGAACACTTTTTAAATACTTTTACTTACCTTTATTTCAGACACATTATGCATTAGCATGGGGAAATCTCCAAGTCTACGACTTCAACAATCTGCTTCTGAATGACAAATTTAGTCTGCAACTCTGGCCCATGCCCCAGGGTCTTGACGAGCTCCTCAACCCCATAGGTATTCCTGGTTCAAATCCCAACAAAGACTGTCCATGCTTGGAGGTAGAATTTGAGAGGTTCAGTCCAACAATTATTTACCCGTCAGATAGTCAGTTGGAAGACCTTGCTATTTATGCTGCAAATAGAGACAACAGACAGCAAAATATTGTTTTGGTAAGTATAAACTGGTTCATCAACATTTCACTGAGTAGTGGAGTTACTTGTCATTTTAGTTTGGTTCAAAATAGTGTAACAACTGGAGTTGATGCTGAATTTAGTAGATGTAATTCAATGTTGCAAGGTGCCTATTTGCAACCATTGAAATAAAGAACAATAAAATCTAACTTATGCAGACCACTATTCAGACGTAATCTACCAATTTTCCTTGCTTGTGGACAAATTCATACTTTAATAATTTAGTTGTTAGTTTCGTCTATCAAAAACGAGCGTTCTGATTGGTCGAAAAATTTAATTCATACCTCCATGAACTAAATTTTGAGCATGCAGTTATTTTGTATGCTTCCGCACAAAATAGTCCCATGCAAAAAGGTATCAAAAGATGTAGGGTTTTTGCTTTTTTCGCTCTATACTTCGCGTATTCATACAGAGTGATTGGTTTTTTCGGTTCATACCTCCATGAAAACAAAAAATAGTCTCTTCATACTTAAAAGAAAAAGATTTTGACTCATACAAGTAGAGTTACATGTTGTCGTATTCCTGGTACAAATGATGTACACTGAGAATAACCATCACAAGATTTAAAGAAAAAGTTTATTTCATGTAGTTTTGGTTAGCTTCTTTCACCTTTTTATAGTCATGGGTATATAGATAAGCAGAATGCCATGATGTAGTAGTGATACAGAAAATTGTACTGTATTCTCACAGCTTAAAATCAATACAAGGTTTTATATCACAACTATAATATGATAATGCATATTTACAGCAAGCAGATGACTGGAAGATAGAGGAGGAACAGTTATTAGACATAATTCGTAAAGATCCACTCTATGAAATGTCAGAACAAGATAAAGAATTATTGTGGAAAAGAAGGTATGTAAATTGACGGATCGGCTGTCAATCAAATTGTTCATTTATACCAGTGAACTTTGAACTCTCACATTTATGTGGAGCATTTTTGTTGGTTTGGTGGCTTTTAGGTTTGATGGCTTAAAAATTGTATCTACAGCTTTCAAATTTTTTGGTATTTGGTCATATTTTTGCCTTAAATGTTATGATAATTGGTCAGAATATTTGTCTTTATAATATCCTGGTTAAGTTTGATATTGGGTCTAGTGGGGTCAAGACTAGGTCACTCTTCGAATCTTAGAAAATGTCTACATTTATCATGGCCAAGTTTGATATTCAGTCACATGGACACAGAAAGTAGATTAATCAGTCAAATCTCAGAAATGCCTTGTGTGCACTCTAGATGGCAAATTATTTGCCTCAAATGTCTTGATATTTCGTCAGAATATTTGTCTACATAATATCATGGTCATGTTTGATATTGGGTCACAGGGGTCAAAGATTAGGTCACTAGGTCAAATATGAGAAAAAAAAAACAATGGCCCTCTTGTGTCACAATATTTTCCATAGTTTATAACACTTCTACATTAACTTTTTAAAAAAAGAACTTGGCAAAGATGTTTCCCTTGAAGACGACAAATATCATAAGAGCCTATGCGTGACATTTCCAACCATTTCGAATATGTGTGACCCGCACACATTTAGCACCCTGGACAGCCATTCGGAGCAATTAGAATATTCGCTGATTGTTTAGAAGCTTTGGGTCAGTATCTATTTACAGAGCGCAGAGTGAAGACTCTGATCAGACTGTGCAGATGCACAGGTTGATCTGAGTGTTTACTTGGCGCACATGTGTAATGGTTGAAAATGTCACGCGTGCACTCATATGTATAGTTCTATTGGATACTCCCAAGTTTAAGGTCAGTGTCTGTGACATATTTCTAGTTCAGTGGTATGTCAGACACTTTTTATGCCCCCGCATCGATAAGATATATTGTTTTACCTGTGTCCGTCTGTCTGTCTGTCTGCAAAATTTAATCTGCCAACTAAACATTTTCCATAACTTCAAACTTCAACCCTGATTAAGTTACAATGCTAATATTTGGTATGTAGATAGGTTCCAACAAGGCACAACTGGGGAAGGTCATTTCATCAAGGTCAAGGTCAAAATCTTAACCTTTTTCCCTAAAACAAAGAAAAAACAATAAAATCACCCGTTTCTAAAGAATTCCTGTTTCGGGGGCATAGTGTTTCTCAAACACATCTTGTAATACCTTAAAATAAACTTAACCAATTACCAGAGGGCAAAATATAACTGGTTTTGTAATATTTTTGTTGTATTTTTCAGGGATTATTGTTTACATCAGCCCAACTCTCTTCCAAAATTATTATGTGCAATCAAATGGAATGACAGAGAAAATGTGTCGCAGGTAGGTCTAGAAGTTGATTCTATCTCAAAAGTAAATAAAAAGGAAACAAGAACAACAAAAACACATACATATAGAATAAAATACATACAAACAGAAACAATCATATATGCTCAGAAAAAAATACATACACTCAGAAAAAACACATACACACAGGAAAAAACAAATACACTCACTAAAAGCCACCAATAAAATAGTTGCATACTTTTTATAGTGTGCTTTCTCTATGCTAAACTTGTTTATATTAACGTAAATGGACTTACAATTAAATTTCTTCAGTCAATGTTGTTGCCTACAACCTCTTTCACTTAAGACTAGCTATAGTTTTCTACCACCCCTTTTATCTCTTTCTACCCAAAAATACAGAGATTTGCAAAATTTTATCAACTAGAAATTGTCATCTGCAACTTCTTTTAATTTGGACCAGTATCAAATTGTGTCTTGTGGTAATGGTGTGTAACTGACTATTTTCAGCTGTACATGTTGCTGAAGCAGTGGCCGACTGTCACACCAGAAGTAGCTCTGCAGTTGTTAGACTGTTCTTACACCGATCTGAAAGTTCGACAATTTGCCGTTCACTGCCTTGAGATTGGGATGACAGATGATAAATTACAGCAATATTTATTACAATTAGTTCAGGTAGTGTTAACCCATTCCCACACAATCCCTCCTTTTTAAGCCCCTAAAGAAAAAAGCTTTGGAAAACATTGTGGAAAATGAAGAAATTGCTTGTATCAAGCAATTTCTTCATTAACCTCAATGTTTTCTATCCAAAAAGACAAAAAAAATCAAAATTCCATCAACTTGAAATTGTCATCTGCAGCTTCTTTCAATTTGGACCAGTCTAAAATTTTGCTGTGTTGGAATGAGTTAAATATATAGATAATACAGCAACTTTAACCCATTACCAAGCAATCCCACCTTTTAACGAATCCTATAGAAAGAGTTCCTCTATATGATGTGGAAAAAGGAGAAATTGCTTATTATATGCATTTTGTTTTTTTATAAATTTCTTCTTTGTTTTTTACTAAAGAAACATATGCTTTAAGATCTATAAGCTTGAAATTGTCATCAGCAATTTTTGAATTTAGACCAGTTAAGAATTTTGTCAGCTGGTAAAGGCTTAATCAGCATTGCATCTGAAAATCCAAGTCACAATTGAATTAAAATTCCCCCTTTCTTAAAATGTTGTTCAAGTCCTTATTTCATTTAGGGCTTTTTTTATCATTTTTGGAAGGAACTGTTGCAGATGAATTTTAGGAAAAAATAGCAGTTTTGTCCAACTGAGAAAGTTTTGGTTGACTTAAGAACTTTTCTAACTGATAAATATATATATGTATATTTAATCTGGTACATGAAATTGGACCCAGACAATTAGAAATAGCCCTGTTGTTGATCATGTATATTTCACAAATTACTGGTGTATTTCTGCTAGAAAAGGAAACTGCATCCCAATACTGTAAAACCAGAAAAGTTGGCCGTAAAGAAATCTGTGCGCTACACATTCCAATCATTTACATAAAAGGAACACTACATGCTTTTTATTAGCTTGGCTGTTTTGGAACTAACTGTCAAAATTTTTTCATCAACTTTACTTTGTTGACTTTTCTGTTTGGCTGGTATGGCAAACATTTACTTACATCATATTTCTATTATTATTGAAGAAATTTACTTGAAACTTTATATGTATATTCACTATCAAAAGATATCCTAGCTATCAAGTGAGATAATTTGCTCTGGATAATTGGTTGTTCATGTCAGGGGCATTATCATCGGAAAACTTTGACATTTTGTAACATCTCTAGTATTAGAGAGCACATTAACATGAAACTCCAAATACTATCAAGCAATCTATATGAACAAAGGTGGTAACTTTAAATGTATTTCTTAAGGAATTATGCCTCTTGTTTCAACTAATAAGCACTAGAACAGCCAAGCCTTGGCATCGGCATGTGGTACTCTTGTTTCACTATAAACCACCTGCAGCTGAGCATGGCATTTGGATGTAGTAGTTTTATTTCTTTAATGCTTTCCGGTGGATTATCGAGACATAACGGTAGATAATCATTTGATAAACTCACCGCCTATCCAGTGAAATTATCAAAAACTTATGCCATGCTTTTGTTCATTTCACCCTATTTGACGTTATCTAAGCACAGCCAAATAAGTGACGTCATCATAAGCATTGCATAGCAGTCACATGCAAAATGAATGTGTCATATAATTTTCGCATTCAGTCTAATTTTTGCATTAAAGAAATAGAACAATCGTTTGTTTTTTGAGTAAGATCGATTTATATTTCATTTCGTGAACAACAAAAGCTTTATTTTCACTCGTGGCTTAGCCACTCATGAAAATAAAGCTTTTGTTGTTCACTCAATGAAATATAAATCGATCTTACACTGAAACAAACGATTATCCTCTATTTCATATAATGAAGACTTTGTAATATTTTCAGGCGCTTAAGTTTGAGCCATATCTTGACAATCCAGTAGCCAGGTTTTTATTAAAGAGAGCCTTGTTGAATCAGAGGATTGGTCAACAGTTGTTCTGGCATTTAAAGTAAGAATTCTTACTCATATACTGATTCCAAAAATCTTCTCAGAATTGTTTGGGTATGTCAGGGCTGAATTAACCCGCAGTGGGTAGCTGGCACAAATATGCATTTGGTGAATGGTTTTGCTCTGTCCCCAATATTTCTACTTTATTCACACACAATGACACTTTTTTGACGCCCTCCACCTGAAAAAGAAATTGTAGAAAATTATGGAAAATGAAACAAGCAATTTCCTCATTTCCCACAATGTTTTCTACCCAGAAAGTTGAAAATTTTAACATACCATCAATTTTAAGTTGTTGTCTACAACTCCCTTCAATTTTGACCAGTCTGAAATTTTGCTGTCTAGTAATGGGTTAGATATTTACATCATTTACAACATATTATTAAATACAATGACTCTAACACAAATGTGATGATTCAATTGTGAAATATTAGATGTTATTTTATCTGATGTTTTCTTCTTTTGGTGTTACATTATGGGTAAAGAATGCATATGTGATATATGAATAGATCACGCAGGCAAATAGTCAGTAGATAATGTTAAAGTGCCAGATTCTCTCAGTCTGATTGGGGTAAAATTACCTTTTTTTTAGCTCTCCATGTCTAGAATTGGTTCATTTAACTACTGAATTAATTTTTGTATCACAAACTCTACTTGGCCAGTTCTGGGTCCTGTCTCTAATACCTGTTTAGATTCCTTTATAGTTCCTTTATCAAATGACAAACTACTTATTCATTAAATTAGGAGTGGGGTTGGTCTAGTTGTACACACTAGTCTTCAGTGTTACAGGTTCAATCTCTCACTTCTTACGTTCTTCAGATAAGGCTTTAAACTAAGGTCCTGTCTCTTTATGAACTCATTTGTTGAGTGGGATATAAGAGTCTTTATATGCAACCCAATAAAATCAATCAATTAATCATTCAACTTTTTATTCAACTTATTATTAAAAAATTCATTGCCTTTTGAAGGTCAGAATTACACCATAAAGCCACAAGGATCCGATTTGGGTTGATTCTAGAAGCATTTTGTCGGGGCTGTGGACCATTTCTACATACACTGTCGAAGCAAGTAGAGGCTTTAGAAAAATTGACCAAACTTACAAACATGTTGAAATCCGATGTTAAAGATGTAAGTGATTATATTATTTAATCATAAAAAATTATGACAAACAGGATAGAATGAATTTATACATTTTGTTTTCAATATCAGGACTACACGGATTGTTGTGACTTGAGCCTTGCTGGTTCTTGCCCTACTTAGGCTTAAGATTAGCCACCCATTGGCGGGTTTGTCCTGAATGGATATGAAATCCTTGACCTCATGACTGAGTGTCAGAAGCGCTAGAGGCTCGGAAAGGATGTAGTTGTAGTACTGGTGTGAGAAATACTAGGAATCCATAGTGAGGTGCTCCAGCCCCTGTGATATGATAAATATATTGATGAATATACTGATGATAGTGGCGTCAAGCAAATCAGTCTTATCATTTCGTATTCACCCATAACCAGATGACAAAATTTTAGGATGGTTTAAATTAGAAATAGTTGGAGAACATATGCTAGTGTTTTTAACTTGAAAAGTAAGTGACATATAGGTAAGAAAACAGTGGGAGAAAAGAAGAAATTGCTTATCTCACATGTAAAATTCTGAATGAAGGGGGGACAGGGTACTAGTAAAAAAGTTAGAGAAATTAAAGATTTGAAATAAAGATTTTTTTGTATGTAATTATCTAAATTTTTTCCATACAATTCTTTGTTGTACGCCCGAAGGGTCAAATTATGTTATTGCCCCGGATTTCCGTCCGTCCGTCTGTCTGTTCGTATGTCTGTCCGTTAGCAATTTTTTGTGTGCACAACTCTTCCTAAACTATCAATGGGAATGAGCTGAAACTTGGCACAATTACTCCCCTTGATGTCTAGTTGTGCATAAAACCTTTGAAATTCAAATCGCTCTAGTCATTCTTGAGTTATCTTTAATTATCTGCCCTTGAATTGAACGAAAATCACTGTTTATTGTGTGCGCAACTCCTCCTAAATTATCCATGGGAATAAGCTGAAACTTGGCACAAATACTTCCTATGATGTCTAGTTGTGCATAAGACCTTTGATATTCGAATCACACCAGTCGTTCTTGAGTTATCTTGAATTATGTGCCCTTGTATTGAATGAAAATCACTGTTTATTGTGTGCCCAGCTCCTCCTAAACTATCAATGGGAATGAGCTGAAACTTGGCACTATTACTCCCCATGATGTCTAGTTGTGCATAAGACCTTTGAAATTCAAATCGCTCCAGTCATTCTTGAGTTATCTTTGATTATCTGCCCTTGAATTGAACAAAATCACTGTTTATTGTGTGCACAACTCCTCCTAAACTATCAATGGGAATAAACTGAAACTTGGCACAATTACTCCCTATGATGTCTAGATGTGCATAAGACCTTTGATATGCGAATCACTCCAGTCATTCTTGAGTTATCTTGAATTATTTGCCCTTGTATTGAATGAAAATCACTGTATTTGTTGTGAGCACAACTTTTCCTGAATGGGAATGAACTGAAACTTGCTACAATGACTTTGTGTGATGTCTACTTGTCCTTAGGACTAGAATTTGTTTGAAATGTCAAGTTGTGTCCTTAGGACTAGAATTTGTTTGAAATGTCAAGTTGTTCCTGAATTATCTGCCCTTGACTTAACAAAATAGCTTCAATTCACATTTAATTTTGTACAAAACTCCTACAATTTACATAGAATTTAACAGAAACTGGCCACAATGTATCTCAATGATTTAAGTCTGTCTGTCCGACTGTCTGTCCATCTGTCTGTCTGCTAGCAATTTTTTATGTGCGCAACTCCTCCTAAACTATCAATGGGAATGAGCTGAAATTTTGCACAGTTACTCCCTATGATATCTAGTTGTGCATAAGACTTTCAAAATTCAAATCTTTTCAGCCATTTTGAGTTATCTTGAATTATCTGCCCTTGAATTGAACAAAAAACACTCAATGTCTTGTATGCACATCTTTCCTACATTTTTCATGGCAATGGTTTTAAATTTAACAATGGTTTTGAAAGCTGTCATTTTTCTCAAGTGTATACAATATTATTCAGGTAACGAGATCTTTCTATTGATAAAATGCACGAGCTTTCATTCAAGCTAAAATAGCTGACAAAGCAGGGTTACTGACAAGCCCCTTCGGGTGTATATGCGCCTCTCTGCGAAGCTCTTGTTTTGACTTGCTGCAGAATATTGGTAAAACTTATCCCATTCCAACACAATGACGCTTTTTGACGCCCCTCAGGAAAAACAATTGGAAAAACATTGTGTTGAATGAAGAAATTTCTTACGACAAGCTATTTCTTCATTTTCCACAGTTTTCTCATCAGTAAGTTGAAAAAATCTAAAAATTAGTTAATTTTAAATTGTCTGCAACTCTTTTCTAAATGAACTAGTCTAAAATTTTGCTATCTGGTAATGGGGTAAGAAAATTATAGTGAGAAAAGAATTTCTTGTAACAGTTAAATGATACCCATTGTGATACTCAATTTTAGCTTCAAATTTGAGATGTAAACTGCATCATCTTTCATTTTTCACCAATTTACAAACTTTTTCATCTGGTAATAGGTTAGAGAGAGCAAAGTCTGTAATTAACCCATTCCCACTCAATCCCTCGTTTTAACGCCCCTCAACAAAAAAGCTTGGTGTAAAACATTGTGGAAAATGAAGAAATTGATTGGATCAAGCAATTTCTTCATTATCCACAATGATTTATATCCAAAAAGTCGAAAAATTTAAAATACATCAACTTGATATTGTTGTCTGCAGATCCTTTCAATTTGGACTATTCTAAAATTCCAGTGTGTTGGAATGGGTTAATGTAAGAAGACTATATTACAGGTTTTTCCCTCAATTAAATGTATAATTTTCATTTTGTAGGACAAAGATGAACAGATGAAATGTTTACATGAACAGCTTCAGCAGCCAGACTATCAAGAGTGCCTTCAGGGATTTATTTCACCATTAAACAATAGCCATAGACTGGGAACAATCAGGTATTTAGAGATATTAACAAGAAGTCATAGACTTGAAACAACCAGGATATTTGACTACCTCGATGGCCGAGTGATATAGGTGCTTGACTCGTGATCTGAAAGTCACGAGTTTGAGCCTCACCGTCACCGGGGTGTGTTCATGGGCAAGACACTTAATAGCCAGCTCCAATCTACCCAGCTGTAGATAACAGATAGTAGAAAGTAGGTAGAAGTGGGTTTAGCCACTGCCTCTCTTTCAAGGACGTGAAAAACTCTGGATTGTTGGTTTTGAGAGTGATTCTATAAGCTTAAGACTTTCGTCGCAATCAAACTAAAATAAATTGGTATAAACTAAACAACCAGGTATATAGAGAAATTAAACAATAGTCATAGCCTTGGAACTTACAGGTATATAGAGATATTGAACAAAAATCATAGACTGGGAACTATCAGGTATATAGGGACATTTAACAATTGTCATAGACTTGGAACATTCAGGTATTCAGAGATATTGAACAATAGTCAGTGACAGGAAACAATTCAGACAATAAAGGTAAGTCATAGAAAATTCAGGTATATGTCCACTTTAAATAATAGTCATAGACTTGGAACATTCATGTTTATATTTGCATTAAACTTGCGTTAAAGACTGGAAGCCATCAGCTTTATAATATAATTTAACATTAGTCATAGTGGACATTAAAGGTTTATAAAAAACTTACAAAATTACAACCTTGTATCTAACAGGTACATATGGCCATTAAACTATAGTCAGAGACTAGGCACCAAGTAGGCATCATTAACCCATTCCCACACAGTAAAATTTTAGACCGATCCAAATTGAAAGAAGTTGCAGACAACAATTTTAAGTTAATGAAATTCTAGATTTTTTCATCTTTTCTGGGTAGAAAATTTGTGAAAAATGAAGACATTGCTTGATTCAAGCAATTTCTTCATTTAAACAATGCTTTCATGAGGGGCGTCTAAAAGTGTCATTGTGTGGGAAGGGGTTAAACAATAGATATAGCATTCGAACAGTTATTTGCTTAACTATTATGCAGTCAACCCATTACCACACAATGAAAACCCTCAAGAAAAATAGTTGGGTAGAAAATGTATAAAAAGTAATTTCTTCATTTTACACAATATTTTCTATCCAAAAAGTTTCTTAAACTTAAAATTGTCATCTTTAACGCCTGTCAATTTGGACCAGTCTAAAATTTTGCCATCTGGTAATGGGTCAATAGACTGTGAACTGTGAGGTAGGAATCACTGTAACTATTGTCGTAAACTTGAGCTTTAAGAATTTAATGATCTCAATGCATAAAATGGTGTCACAGCAATATCCATAAAATGGAATCAATCAGGTTTGTAGACATCCATTGGAAAATGATTGAAATGCAGACACTTTAGCCTGAGAAGGATTGTTTGGCTTGCCTTAGAATTTTTCAAGAACATTTAACATTCTTGAGCAATGATTCAGTCAAAAACAATATTATGTCCCAGAATTGATTCATCATGAGCATAAAGATCTGTTTCTTATCCATTCATTAACAAAATATTTCATATTAACCTTAACTCTTAAATGGTAAGAGCTAAGACATGCACACACCTTGTGAGAAACTTAATCAGTTAATGCTAAGTTCAAGATCACCTTTAATGTTAAGATCAATGTTTTAGGTTTGCTTATGCTTTGCTTTTGACCATATACCAAAGTCAAGGGCATATCCAGAGATCATTCTTAAGGTTACACATATAGAAAATATCACAGTTGTCAGAGTATTTGTATTTAACAAATGCATCTTGTTGCTTGTTATGTTTTATGTTAAATCCAAGACTATTTCATGAAATTTCAGGAACTTTTTTCATGTGTTTTATGGTCAGTATTGATATTTTAAAGAATTTCCAGACATCAAAATTTTAGACTAGTCCAAATTGAAAGGAGTTGCAGACAAAAATTAAGATTTCATAGAACAATACATTTTTTCAATTCTAGGCTGAAAATATAGTGGATGATGAAAAAATTGCTTGTTACATGCAATTTCTTCATTTTCTACAATGTTTTCTAAAGCCTTCTTCTTTAGGGGTGTCCAAAAGCATCACCATGCTGGAATGGACTAAGCCATTGTTTGATTCTCCACAAATGTTAATAACATAAGAAAAATCCAGTAGAAATTATATTCCATTATGCTTTATCGGAGGGTGAATTATTCTTTTAAACTTTCAGTGCAGAAGAATGTATTGTAAAGATGTCGAAAAAGCGTCCATTGTGGATGGTATGGAACAATCCAGATCCACTGTCTGATCTATGGTACAACACCTATACTATACTGTTCAAAAATGGAGATGGTATGGATTTGTCATTCATTTCTAGTTCAGCTGGCTGAAAGTCAGCAGCTTATGTCATGTCCTCTACCCTTGAGTGTGTGCTTCTGTATGTTTGTAAACTTTTACTTCTCTTCAGAAAGTAATGCATATATTTCACAGGTATGATCCTTTATAAAAGAAAGAATTTTGATCGGTAAAAAACATGTCTGATCTTAACAGGGCTAAGTTTTATTATGCTCCCTTAATATAATGGAGGGCAGCATTACCTTTGATAGTGAATGAGTGTGTGTTTTGGTGAATGAATTTTGCCTGACTTTGGAATCCATTAGAATATATGAGAAAATTAGGCATTAGACATTTACAATCAGTACAATAAAATTTGCTATAATATCCACAAATTTTATCATAATCTCTTGAAACTTGTCGAGATGGTTGTAGAGTCATAAAGACCTATCCTTTTCAAAACACTGGAAAGGGAGCCTTATAGGAATTATTTTGATACTTTCTAATCTTGTTTAAGAAGTAACGGCAAGAACTATAATAGGAATTTCTTCAAACAATGAAGATTTTTTCCATTTGAAATTTGGGAACATTGGAAAAGGGCCCTAAGTGAATTTCACTGAAACCATTCTTGTTCACATGATTAATTCCATAATCTAAATTGTATTCTCTTTAAACTCCTTTGGAGGTTTGTAAGGCCATGAGAATTGTTCCTAAGGAAATTAGAGAAATGTTTGGAAGCACAGGGAAAGGGGTCAGTGAAATTTGACTTCAAATTTTCATGTTTAAGCCATAAAAATTTCTTGAATGAATTATTGAACTCCCCTGAATCTTTTGTTTTAATCATAAAACCGGTTCTATTGGAATTGATAGTGACATGCAAAAGGAGATTTTGTATCCTTTGAAATGTTTTCTTTTATAAGCCAAAACTATTTGTTTGATTTTTAAAAAGACATTCATTCAGAAATACATAGATGGGCCTTAGAAAATTTATGGCATTTTGGTCAGAAGAGCATCCTAGGCCTTTTTTGGGACTCTTGCTTTTTCTTTCTCAAAAAGTGTGTTCATTTTACATGTAAAATTGGTGAACCTTTCATATTCAAACAACTAAACTTCTGCCTCTCATGAAAGTATTAAAGCTTCAGTTGTTCACTGAATGAAAGATAAATTGAACTTAAATTGAACTTAAATTGAAATTAAACAAACAATTATTCCTAATACCTTAAATTGCCTATGTACAGTAAACTTCTATATTCATGAAAATGTTGCTTTACAAAATACATTGCCTGTAACAATGTTGATACTGTAGTCCCCTCCATGTTTTTAAACCCATAACAACACAATCTTGCATTTTTACATGCTTCAAGAAAGAAACTTTGAAAAAAACAATTGTGGAAAAGGAGATAAAATTCTTCTGACAAGGAATTTCTGTATTTTCCATAATGCTTTCTATCTCAAAAGACATAGATTTTCAAAATTTCATGGACTAAAAATTTTCATCTGCAACTGTGTCATTATAAGTCATTAAAAGTGGGATGTATTGCTTCCATGAACAAGATTAACCCATTACCAGAAGACAAAACTTGGAATAGACAATCAGAGTATATTGAACAATACATGCCATATATAGTAAAAAAAAAAAACATTGGGAGAAAGGAGCAATTGCTTTTTACAAGCAATTGCTTTTTTCTTTTGCCACAATGTTTTCCAAAAAATTTTTTCCTCTGGGCTTCAAATGTGTGATTGTGTGGTAATGGTCTAAACGAGTCTTGGCTGTAGCTGGTAGAGCATTAGTCCTCTATATATACAGAGTTATTAATATTCCATTACTCTTTTTACCTGCTTCAGATCTACGCCAAGACATGCTTACTTTACAAGTGATACGGGTAATGGATTATATATGGAAAGCAGAAGGTTTAGATCTTAGGTATGTGACATATAATCAATTTAGTATATGTAACTGGTACAGGAGACCATCTCAATGTTCACCCTTATCAGACTGACTAGGGTCAGAACCTTTTGCTTTGAGCAAATTTACTGAACACATCAAACACTTAGCCTTTGTTGCTATCGAAATGATTTTTGGGAAATAAAGGAAAATGAAATACTTCTAATTGACCTGTACTAAGTCTGATCATTTTGGATTTTGTTCAAAAACTTGTTTTGTTGATTAATGGATCGCTGGCCCAGTTCACTGAAATACGTCAAGAAATTCCACTTCGAATTTTAAACAGCATTGTTTTGCAAAATTTATGGCCAGTAACATGTAACAAAACAGTAAAGTGGTTGGTTGACGGCCTATATGTCATTTAACATTTAAGTAAATGACATATAAGTAACCAAACTAATATATTGGCCAATGTTGGAGTTTGAAGTTCACTTCTGGTCTAAAAGAATGACTGGATTGGTTAAGTGAATGTTTGACAGCAGAGATCCATAAATTGGTTTGCAGTTTGAAACTGTTGTCTTCTTTGGTTGTATCTGACTGTAGGTGTGTGTTTTTGTAGGAAAACAATGAAACATCCAAACTTTTACAGAAAATTCAAATATGGAAAAAAAAAACAACCCATCTTCATGTTGTAAGATAAGGCAGGTTTCAATTAGTTTCATTTTGGATCTATGCCACATTACAATTTACTGTAAGTTAACCCATTCCCACACAATAAAATTTTAGACCTGTCCAAATTCAAAGAAGTTGCAGATGGCAAATTAAAGTTGATGAAATCTTTCAGATCTTTCTCTATTGGGAGAGAAAACATCGTGGAAAATGAAGAAATTGCTTGTGACAAGCAATTTCTTCATTTTCCACAATGTTTTCCAAAGATTTTATATTGAGAGGCGTTTAAAAGCGTCACTGTGTGGGAATGGGTTAATTGATTTGCTATCAGCATTTTGAATATCTTTTGCAAACCATACCTACTAAATAATACTTTTTCACAACCCTTAGGAAAAGTTAGTGAATTATTTTGGTCTATGAAGTATTTGCTCATGACCAACAATCTTTTCTACCTTAAAGATAAAGGAATTTTTAAATTACACCCATTCAAAATTTGTGTTCCGCCACTTTTTTGGTTTTGGACCAGTCTTTTTCCGAAATTTTGTTTTGTTTAGAGACAATGTTTCTATAGATTTTGAAATTTCGTGCATTTGTAGAATGCTTCCCTATGGTTGCCTAGCAACAGGCCAGGATGTAGGTTTGATAGAAGCAGTCAGGAATTCAGAAACAATCATGAAAATTCAGGGAAGAGGAGGAGCTAAAGCTGCTTTACAGATGGCATCTAGACAGTTACACAGCTGGATCAAAACGAATAACCAGGACAGGTGATTAAATATAGCTGATATATAGGGTCTGTTGTGAAGCTTTCTTTAACCTTTTCCTATTTAACATAATTTTAGGCCTGTCCAAATTCAAAGCTTTTGTAGATGAAAATTTAAAGTGGATATAATTTGATAAAAAGGTCATTCTGTATGGTAGAAATTATTGTGGAAAAAGAAAAAATTGCTTGTTACAAGCAATTTCTTCTTTTTCAACAATGTTTTCTCAATTATTAAAACACAGGGATATAAAAACCAGGGATTGAACAGGAAAGGGTTAAGAGTTACTGATCTTGGTTGGGTTTAGAATACAAAAGTTAGTAACTAAGACTTTGAGATCTGTTAAAGCTTACCCTGAGCACATTATGAGCTTTTGCAGTTTGTGTGATGTCCGTTGTCCATCTTTAATAGTAAGGCCACAGCCATTGTGCAGTGGTGGCATGTAGGACTCCGAGTTATGGGGCCTGGATTCGATCCCCAGCCGCGATAGTACTGGTTTGAGAAATACCAGGAAGCTGTGATTAGTTGTTCAAGCTGCCGTGATATGACTGAAATACTGTTAAAAGTGGCGTTAAATGCATTCAATCAATCAATCTTCAATAGTTAGCTTGTAAACACTGTAGAGGTCACAGTTTTTGCTAACCCATTACCAGACAACGATTCTTTCAAATTTAAAGAGGTTGCAGACGACAATATTTTGATGATGGAATTTAGAAAACCTTTGTCTTATGGGGTATCTTCATTATCCATAGTATCCCAAAGCTTTATTCTTGAGGGGACACCAGAAAGTTAGATTGTGTGGGAATGCTAAAAATCAAACTGAAAGCTGATCAGAAAGGTCAAATGCTTTTTATAATTCTCTGAACATCATTAATAGAAATAATTATCTTTAAAAGAACAGCAAACGTATAGACTCAATTTTTTTCATTATTCAGAATTGAGATGACCTAAAGACAGAAATATAGCATTTAAACTAGTCCAATCCAATCAAATCATATGTTTAGTCTTGAGGTGAATCTTAAACTTCCACATTGAATGACATTTTTGTGAAGCAATATTGTTTGTTTTGCAACTTAAATCACAATAGCTACTGTACAAGCTGTAGTTAGGATATTAAGGTTGCCAACCAAGTATTTATTTTATTTATGTCTATTGGTCTGTCGTGTGCAAAACTTAGCAAAAAAAAAGAAAAATTGAAGTTACTTAAAACCTGTTTAAGATACAATGCTCATACTTAGCATGATGATAGATCTCATCAGTAGGAATCTGCAGATTCCAAGTTCATGGTCACTAATGGGTCGATAATCGTAGACCTATGTGGGATAGCAGCTGGAGGCTAGGAAAGGATGTAATGGAAGTACTGGTGTGAGAAATACTAGAATTCCATTGTTAGGTGCTCCAGTCGCCACGATATAACTGAAAGATTGCTGAAAGCAGTGTAAAACCCCATTTAAACAAACAAATCCAAGTTCATGGTCATGTAACAAGGTCAAGGTCACTTATCAAGGTCATGTCTTGAAATAAGGCTGTTGCAGTAGCATGGTGTTTCACAAACACATCTTGTTACATGTTGGTTCGATCCCTGGTGGCGGCACATATTTCTGACATTTGTCTCTCACCAATGGTTTGATAATCCTAAACCAAAGTGGGATAGCAGCTGGAGGCTCGGAAAGGATGAAGTAGTAAAACTGGTGTGAGAAATACCAGGAATCCATTGTTAGGTGCTCCAACCGCCACAATATGACTGAAATACTGTTAGAAGTGGCGTTAAACTCCAATCAATCAATTATGTTACTGACCATGAATTTTGTAAATAGCAGCACTTAGTTAAGTATCTTAAATTGAACTTCCTGTCGGAGGTAATGGGTGTGGTCAGCTATTTGTTAGTTTGGATTGGTGGTCATCTGATATTAATCAGCATCTTATAATCTAATGCCTTATACTATACATGTTGTTAACCCTTTCCCGTCTTACCAAATTTTAGACTGGTCCAAATTGAAAGAGGTTGCAGACGACAATGAAAATTGGATGCAATTTGAATAGAAACCCTCCTATGTGGAAGAAATGATTGTGGGAAAAGGAGAAATTGTTTGTTACAAGCAATTTCTCCTTTTTCCATAATATTTCCTCAAGTATGAAATCATAGCAACATAAATTCCTGGGTTTGAACAGGGAAGGGTTAATGAACTAGTAAATTTATAACATGATACTAACTATTGTTTCCTCTCCACAGATATGAGGAGGCCATTGAAGGTTTCACCAGATCTTGTGCTGGTTATTGTGTAGCTACATTTGTACTGGGGATTGGTGATAGACATTCGGAAAATATTATGTTATCACGAGATGGAAAGGTAAAGAGTTAAAATTGTCTGTATGGGTATCTGATATTTTAGTTTTACTTTACAAATGCATTACAGAAACAGGTGGGCGCTGTACAGTTAGGAAGGTGTCAAGAAAATGATGTGTTCACACATATATAACATGGATTTGGCTTGCAACAATGTAACTTGTCCTTTCATTAAACATGACTATATTTCTGATATTTCTTTCGCATAGCTTGCTTCAGTGAATTAAGAACATATTGTTGTATGATATGTTAATGTGTCAAACTAGCCTTGCCTGCTTAACTTTACCATATGTTGGCATGGTCAGTATTATCTATTAACCATTGTCATGCTGACCCCGGAATATTCCGGTTTTGGCAGGAGGTTCAGACTAAGATCAGTCTGCACTTATGTGCAGGCTGATCTTAGTCTATACCTCCTGCTTGTACTTTTCCTGACAGAGTTGTTTATTAAGTTGATTTCTAAAACAAATATTGATTTTTAAACAACAAGTTCTATCAGTGCTTTCAGCCCTTTGATTTGACAGAAATTCAGTATGATAATTTATACAGCATGACAAGGGTTAAGAATCAAGATCATTTAATAACCCGTTAACCCAAAATTCTGCATTTTTATGGGCTGAAAGATATAGTTATAGAAAACTCTTAAAAAAGGAGAAATTGCTTGAAACAAGCAATTTCTCCTTTTCTCTCAGTGTTTATTTTTATGAATTCAGCCCTTATTTTTGGATTATTGCCAACTCTGAAATTGCCAAAACTGAAAATTTATTTCAGTTTTTCACAAATACATTTTGCTGTACATGTTTTAATTGTTTTGTTCATTTTACAGATATTTCATATAGATTTTGGTCATTTCTTAAATCACAAGAAGAAAAAGTTGGGTATAAACAGAGAGAGGGTCCCATTTGTATTAACAGAAGATTTTATGATTGTGATAGCCAAGGGAAAAGATCAGCCACATAAACAAGAAGAGTTTACAAGGTAATTTTTTAACTGACAATAAAATCCTAGACTGTTTCAAAGTGGCTGCAATAACAATTTAAAGTGAAATTTCATAAAAGTACCACATACAGAATAAAGCATTGTGAGAAAATGAGAAATTGCTTGTTGCATCTCTTTTTCTCTACATTTTTCCACAATAATGCTTTACATCATCAAAAGCAAGAAATTTGTGGTAATAGGATAATTCTTTTGCTAAATTTTGCAGACATGGTTGATTTGGGTTCTTCAAAGTATTCTGTGCAGTTTACCAAATCAAGTCATTTTGTCACATTTTGAGAATAATCAAGTGGATCTAACAAGAAACAAGCAGAAAAGAACTACTTTGGGTAAAATATTACAGGATAGTCCTGTACTCTGATGTATGAAACAAATTTTTCAACCAGTCAGAATTCTACTCTTTCCATAACTACTCTTGGTTAATTTATGTTATAACTCAGAAGAATGTTGAAAACTCCATTTAACCCCATTTTATCAGCCATATTTGAAAATCTTCTTTCAGATTCCAAGATCTATGTGTGAAGGCATTTCTAGTCCTCAGAAAACATGCCGATTTAATTATCAATCTTTTCACCATGATGTTGTCATGTGGAATTCCAGAACTTCAGTCATTAGAAGATGTTGGTTATGTGCGTAAGACACTTGCCGTAGAGAAAACAGAGGAGAAAGCTGTTGAGTATTTCAATCAGCAGTTTGCCGCAGCATACAAAGATCAGTGGACCACGAAAATTGACTGGTTTTTCCATCATTTGAATAAAAAATGAGTAATTTTTTTCACAACTGTATCAAACAAATATAATGCAAAATTGCTCCAAACTGAAAAAAGTTGCAGATGGCATTTCTAGGGGAGTATTGATTGTGGGAAAATATATGTATAATAGAGTAGAAGATATTATGGTAAAAGTAGAACAGCTTATTATAAGTAATTGCTGTCTTTTCCATCCATATTTCTATGTATATCTTTTGGTTGAATCACTCGGAAGATGATTATAAAATGTAAATAGATCTGGAAGAAAAGAAAATGTCTAGAATTTAAGGGGTTATAAATGAACAAAATTAGTAATTGAGACCCATCTTATGAAAAGGGAACAACTCTTCAAAGCATGTATAAGTCTCTGCCCAACTTTTCCAACAATGACATTTCTTCATTTTACACAATGTTTTCCCAGTTGTTATTTTTGAAAGGCATCAAAAAGTGTCATTGTTTGGGAAAGTGTTAAGACACAGAGGGGAAGGATCTTTAGCATTTTTGAAGTCAAAACTGTCAATTGATTTTCCTGTTTTTCTTGATATCTTGTTAATAGATATTAATGCTATTTCTTCTTTTTCCACAATATTATGTACCTATTAAGATGGTTTTAGCCTAATTGATATGCTTCTTAAACTATCATCTGCATCCTTTTTCAGTTTTGACAAATCTTCTGTTGCATGACCAGTAACCAGACAGCAAAATTTTAGACTGGTCCAAAGTCAAAGAAGTAGCTTATGACTTCATAAAGTTGATCGAATTTCAAATAACTCTGTTTTCTGAGATAGAAAACATTGTGAAAAATGAAGAAATTGCTTGTTACAAGCAATTTCTTCTTTTTCTACAATGTTTTTCCAAAGCTTTTTTTGAGGGGCTAATGAAATTAGGATTGTCAGGTAATGGGTTTAAAGGATCCTTTTGTGAATCATGAGATAAGTTCAGATACTTGTGAAAGGTCAAGTCATAAAATTTGCATTGATTGGGTAATTAAAGATATGAATACATGAATAATGATAATGTTAGATAATTTATTGTCTGTGCAAGGTGTAATCTAACCTTATACTAATAATTAACCCTGTACAATACATTCTCTGAATTATTTGTCAAGGAAGATGCTCCAGAAATTACAAATGGTGTTAAGAGGAAAGAAATCTTATACAAAGATGAAATCATATAATTGAAATAGATTCCATATTTTATGTAACCTTTCCTGTACAAACCTGGGTTTTATCATCGCTGTGTTTTTATACTTGAGAAAATATTGTGAAAAAAGAAGAAATTGCTTGAAATACAATTTTTTCTACCACATAAGTTTAATTTCAAATAAAATTCTGTTTTTATTGTCTACCACCACTTTGAGATTTGATCAGTCTAAAATTTTAAGAAACTTGAAAGAAATTACCTTTAAAAAACCAATTATAACATAATAAAATCTTAGACCTGTCCAAATTCAAAGAAGTTGCAGACGACAATTTTAAGGTGATGAAACATTAAATTCTTAGTCTTCTTGGTTAGAAAACATTTTGGAAAATGAAATAATTGGTTGTGACAAGCAATTTTTTCATATCAACAATGTTTTCCTTTTTTTGGGGTGGAGGCGTCAAAAAGCATCACTGTGTCGGAATGGTTTACAGAATTATTGATAATGATAAAAATTCTATAACATATTTTAGCCCCCTGTCATATTGCAGGAAGAATCTTTGCTTTGAGATCCGTGTTTGAATTTGAACATGTGCAAAAGTCTATTGTCTTGAGAAAATAAAAGGTCCGTTACATTCTTAGACACTTATTTAACAAGGTACCTGTATATGGAATACATGAGTAGGTGCTAAGTCATTGTGATTTATTTTTCTTCTTTGTTTATTGTAATACTGCATTTATTTTTGTACAATCAATTCAGCTGATTACTTTGTGCAATAATCATATTAGAATTAACTTTTTAGCTCACCTGAGCACGTAGTGCTCAAGTGAGCTATTGTGATCCCCTTTTGTCGGCATCCGTCCATCGTGCGTCGTGTGTCGTGTGTCGTCCGTCAACAATTTCTTTAAACAACATCTCCTCCCAAACCACTTGGCCAATTTGAAGCTAAAGCTAAAATAATGATCCTCGGGTCCCAAGGGGCGAAGCCCCAGGGGGATGGGGTTTATATTAAAATAAAGAACGATTTTTTAAATGACATTCTCTCCCAAACCACTAGGCTGATTTGAACCAAATTTGGCAGAAATGTTCCTTAGGTGGTCCCCTTCAAAAATAGCTAAAAGAATTGAAATCCGTTAAAAACTCTGGTTGCCATGGCAACAAAAGTGAAATTTTAAAAAAATCTTTAAAAATCTTCTCCTCCTGACCCAGAAAGCGTAGAGAATTGATATTTTGCATGAAGCATCAGTATATTGACCTCTTTCAAAATAGCTAAAATCATGATCCTCGGGTCCCAAGGGGCGAAGCCCCAGGGGGATGGGGTTTATATTAAAATAAAGAACGATTTTTTAAATGACATTCTCTCCCAAACCACTGGGCTGATTTGAACCAAATTTGGCAGAAATGTTCCTTAGGTGGTCCCCTTCAAAAATAGCTAAAAGAATTGAAATCCGTTAAAAACTCTGGTTGCCATGGCAACAAAAGTAAAATTTTAATATAATCTTTAAAAATCTTCTCCTCCTGACCCAGAAAGTGTAGAGCCTTGATATTTTGCATGAAACATCAGTTTATTGACCTCTTTCAAGATAGCTAAAATCATGATCCTCGGGTCCCCAGGGGGGGAGCTCCAGTTTGGGGGGGGGGGTTAATATAGAAATTAAGAACGATTTTTAAATGACATCTCCTCCCAAACCACTGGGCCAGTTTGAACCAAATTTGGCAGAAATGTTCCTCAGGTGGTCCCCCTTAAAATTAGCTAAAAGAATTGAAATCCATTTAAAACTCTGGTTGCCATGGCAACAAAAGTGAAATTTCAAAATAATCTTTAAGAATCTTCTCCTCCTGACCCAGAAGGCGTAAAGCCTTGATATTTTGCATGAAGCATCAGTTTATTGATCTCTTACAAAATAGCTAAAATTATGATCCTCGGGTCTCCAGGGGCGGACCCGGGGGGGGGGGGGTTATAGGCATGAAGCATCAGTTCACAGACTTCTTTCTTATTTCTGAAATTATAAACCATGGAAAAGTTTTTTCCCTCTTTCAAATCAGCACTAAAGCCTTGGAATTTGTAATTAAGACTTTTGGATCCCCAGGTTCATAGTCTTTATATGTAATTGTGGCCCACTTGTTTCATAATCCTAACCTTAACATGAAATTAGACTGTTGAAAGGAAAAGAGCCTTTATCTCAGGTGAGCGCCCCAGGGCCAACGGCCCTCTTGTTTGTATACTTGTTTTCTAATACTTATTGAGACATAAGAGTATTTCTCTTAAACCTAAATCCCATTACCACATAATCATGCAATTTGAAGTGATAAAGAATATTAATAGTGGAAAATATTGTTGGAAAAGGAGACATTAATTGTAACCAACAGTTTTGTCTTTTCTCAAGTGTTTTCTTTTCTTTCCTATAGTTAGACTGCTTATTGTTCAATTTACAAGAATTATTATCATTTTGTTCAGTTTGGCAAGTCTAAAATTTTGTGGCCTATCAATTTGATAAAGAGTTCCTTCTAGAACAAGAAGGGAATCGGTCAGATTTTAAAATGTCATTTAGTGTGTGATTATCCGCTTTATTTCTGTTTTTGCCTTGTTGGTAAAAATATCATGAAGAAATTTCTAATATAAAGCAAGAAAGCTGAATCCCATTCCCACAAAACAAAATTTTAAACTGGTCTCAATGTTACAGACGACAATTTTTAGCTGATGAAAGTTTTTGTCTTTTTGTGTAGCAACTAGAGAACATTGTGGATAACAAAGAAATTGCTTGCAACAAACATTTTCTTTATTTTTTACAATGTTTTCCAAAGCTTTTTCTTGAGAGGTGTAAAAAAGGTGAGATTGTGTGGGAATTGAGATTTTAGAAAAATGTAACTTGTCCAAACATCTGATTTGTAACTTTCCCACACAATCCCGGCTTTTTTCAACACTGTAATGTTAAAAAGAAGAAAACATTTTGGAAAAAATCAAATAAAGTTATTGAAACCAGCAAAAAATTGTCGTCTGGTAATAAGTAAGACAGGTTGAGGTGAACAAAGACTGGGTAACATTAGTTGATGAGTTTGATGAATTCTCTTGTCAATAAACTCTATATTTTCATGAGAGACAGAGCCAAGAGAATACATGTAAATTCTGTTGTTCAAGAAATGACAGATTTGTATAACTTAACCCTTTCCCCTTCAATCCCTGGTTTTCTATGTAATTTGTATACTTGAGAAGATATTGTGGGAATAGAAGAAATTGCTTGTAACAATCAATTTCTTCATTGTCTACAATATTTTTTACCCTATTGAATGATAATTTTCAGATAAAATCAGTTTGATATTGTCATCTGCAAATCCTTTGAAATTGGGGAGGTCTAAAATTTTGCAAAACAGGAATGTGTTAAGCACCCACAAAAAAAATCGAAAAAATATAGATCTATTTAATGAAGAATGTGATTTTTTTTTTTGACAAACTCTCTAAAAGAGAGTATATTTTCACAAGCACTTTACAGAACAACTGTATGGCATCTTTCGTTTCTATGGTCTTGCATAGATATCATTATGTAATGCAAAATAATGAAAGCTTAATCTTTCTGAACAATTAGTTTATGAATGTTAGTATTTTACTGGTTTGTCAGTGAAATTATCAAGTGATTATTTCCCCCACCTAAAAGTATTAAAGAAATTTATATAATTCTTGGGCTTAAATAGTTTCCCACTAAGCAATAATTACCTTGTCATATTTGATAAATGTTTCACTTTAGTATCTTTTTTTTCAGCTCAACTGTTTTGGAAAAAGTCGAGCTAATGTCATCACCTTGGTGTTGTCAATCTCACTGGAATGGCAAATCTTAACCCATTGCCAAACAACAAATTTTAGGCTCGTCCAAAATCGGAGAAAATGCAGCTGACAATTTTAAGTTCATGAACTTCTATAGAATTTTTCCACTTTCTATTTCGTAAACACTTTGGAAAATGAAGAAACTGCTTGGATCCAGCAATTTCTTCATTCGCTTAAGTGTTTTCTAAGGCTTTGTTTCTTGCGGTGGATTGTGTGGGAATAGGTTAACCTTGGTCATATTTCTATTATTGGAGATACTTAAAACTTGGCAGGTAATGAATGCTCAATATCACGAGAACAATTCATCCAATCAGAGGATAACTCCAGGAGCCCTTTTGTGAGAATTATGCCCCTTTTCTACTCTGATATTTTTTCATTATCAAGCATCTGCAGCCCTACAATGGCACCTACTTGCAGTGCTCTTGTTGCGTATATGTTTGAATATGTTTAAATTATGTGCTCTATTCACAGTTTAGGGATATCACATTTGGATTAGTCTGTATTTATTTATTTTTTACAAGATAATGATAAAATAACAGTAAAAAATACTAATAAGCACTTTAAGTATTGTTTTTTATTGCTTATCCATGTCCAGTTAGGCAGGCATGTGGAAACCCTATGGCCAACTTGTATGTCTAGGGCCTTTTTTGCCAGTCGAAAACATGATTTTTTCTTTAGCACTTGTCCAATGACAGGTGGATATTTACCCATTCCATCACAATCCTGCTTTTTTATGCCTCTCTAGAAAAAGGCTTTGGAAAACATTGATGAAAATGAAGAAATTGCTTATAACAAGTAATTTCTTCATTTCCTACAATGTTTTGTACCCACAAGAGGACGATTTCAAAATTTCAGAAACTTGAAATTGTTGTTCCAACTTCTTTCACAATGGATCGGTCTAAAATTCGAAGAAAAATCGTAGGGTGGTAATGGATAAATTATGAACTAACGTTCAGATAATTTGACTTTGCTACATATTAGCATATGATTTGTATCTATCAACTCATTCCAACTAAATCTCGCTCTTTACGCCCCTCAAGAAATGTGGAAAATGAAGAAATTTCTTGTTAAAAGCAATTTTTACAATATCCCCAATGTTTTCTACCACCAAAACATTTCTTTTGAAATTCAGCAACTTAAAATTGTAACATCTACAAATCGGACTAGCCAGAAATGTGTGCTGGTTAAACTTTTATACACCAACACAATTTCAGACTAGTCCAAATTTGAAGAACTTTTAGGTGACATTTCACGTTGCATTTAAAAAATTAGAATTGATATTGTAAAGGTTAGAAAACATTTAGAGAATAATCTTTAATTGCTTGTAACAAATGAAATGCTCAAGTGAACTATTGTGATCACCTTGCGGGGGGCGTCTGTCGTCAATCGTGCGTCATCCGTCAACAATTTCTTTCAAACAACATCTCCTCCTAAACCTATCGGCCAATTAGAACAAAATTTGGCAAAAATGTTCCTTAGGTGATCCACTTTAAAAAAGCTATAACATTTAAAATCCGTTAAAAACTCTGGTTGCCATGGCAACAAAAGTGAATTTGAATATAATCTTTAAAAACCTTCTCCTCCTGACCCAGAAGATGTAGAGCCCTGATATTTTGCACGAAACATCAGTTTATTGACTTCTTTCAATTGCTGAAATCATAACCCTCAGGTCCCCTGGAACGGAGCCCAAGGGGGATAGAGTTTACATAGAAATATAGAGCGGTTTTTAAACGACAGCTCCTCCCAAACCATTGGACCAATTTGAACACAGTTTGGCAGAGATGTCCCCATTAGAAGTAGCTTAAAGAATTAAAATCTGTTAAAATCTGTGGTTGCCATGGCAACAAAAGTGAATTTTCTAAGATAATCGTTAAAAATCTTCTCCTCCTGACACAGAAGATGTAGAAGTTGGAATTTATCATTAAGAGTTTAAGATCTACAGGTACAGAGCCTATATACGTATAAAGTATGGTCAGGCCCACTTGTATCATAATTCTAACCTTAACATAATATTAGACTGTTAAAAGAAAGAGACTTTATCCCAGGTGAGCGCCCCAGGGCCAAGGACCCTCTTGTTTGTTACTTCTTACCGGTCATAAAGTTTGCGAAAAGCGAATATTTTCAGGATAATGAGGTATATATATAACATGGCAAACATTCATGGAAAAGACAAAATACTCCCGAACAATCAGTTTATGGGATTGAGAAATGTTTTCTTACTGGTGTTTCTATCTGCCAATTTTCTTGCCAATTGAATAGGACAATTAGCGGTCTTGGCACCCGCTTTCTTTGCGTAAAGCGCCAACGGTAATCGATTAACTTGATATTTGATTTCAACACGAGTATATCAAGAACGCCAAACAAACGAGGAAAGTATTTACTGTTTGGAGATGTAATGAACAATATTTTAATGTGTCGTTGAAAAATACGATTTTTCTCATGATTGCGAAAATAAATACAGATACGAAAACATGTTAAAGTATTCAATTGTCAATATCACGAATTTTGGCGAACATCTAGAAAAAATCCAAAACGTTCTCAAAGTCACCAATTTGTCTCAATATTGCATATTTCGCAAATGGACTCATTGCTTCAAATCCAAATCCTGCCTGGGCTCCGAAAATTCCATTGAAAATGTCAAAATAGGGAAATCCGAATGCGTCCAGTTGCGGTTCTTGGTAAGTTTTTGTCTGCTGGGTTTGTTTCGCTGGGGGTTGAGATGTGGGCTCCTTTGGTGGTGGGGTTTTGGGTTGTGGAGGTGGAGGGGGTGGTGGTAATGGGGGCCCAGCGAACCTGTGAACCTCTGGCGGTGGTCCGGAGAATTGATAATCTTGCGGCGGTGGTCCAGAAAATCGATAATCTTGCGGCGGTGGTCCAGAAAATCGATAATCTTGCGACGGTGGTCCAGAAAATCGATAATCTTGCTGCATTGGTCCGGAGAATCTAGGTTGACCGACACTTCTGCCTGTAACATCATATATCAGAGGTGAAATAGACGGGGATAATCCAAACTTAATACATGTATTTCTAAAGTTTAAATCCTACATTGTGGGTACCAATTTGAATTGCACCAACTTGATGATTCCAACGAAATTTAGAATATATGACTTCATGTTTACATCAAGTGCGATACATTCTAACGAGACATGTTGGCCGAAATATTTCCTGATTGTTTGACATTAAATGCTGGTAAGCTGCATTTAGTTAAAAGTCATGAAATAAAAAGCCTCCATTGTTTTGTATAAAAATCGGTAATTTCGGTAAGTTTTTAGGTACATTCTCCTCAATTCTTATCAAATAAGTAGTTATCGTAAAGTTATCGTAAAGCCCTTGATTCACCTGAAAGCTCAGGTGGCCTTTGCAAAACAGGTATTTTAAGTTAACTAATACAATTCATGTTTAGAGCCCGAAGTTTCAATTATTAAAGAATAAAATGTTGTAAATTAAGTGTTGAACAGTCTAAATTCATTTATATCGCTTTTTTTTCTGAGGCGAGGACAAAAAGTTTGTGAGTTGCATGTCAGAATAAGATTGAGGGTAGACGAACAAAAAATGGTCGAGTGGTATAGGTGGTTGTTTTGTAATCTGAAGGTCACAGGTTCGAGCCTCACCGAAACTGGAGTGTTTTCATGGGCAAGATACTTGATAACCATTCCCACACAATTCAGCTTTTTTACTACCCTCAAGTCGAACCTGTTGATAACGATATAGGTCCGATCTGGGAAACATATAGGACCAATATCTGGACTATGTTTCCCATATTATCCATTATGGACCTATATGATAAGCATATGGGACCTGTATTGGCATTGCATTAAGTGGGTAGCAGTGGGATTCAACCAGGGACGTGAAAACATCTGTATTGTGAGTGTTCGAGAGCGACTCTACAAGCTTAAAGCTTACGTCGCAATCGAACTAGAATAAGTTAGTTTCACTAACAAACAACTTAAAAAGTAATTTAAAAACTGAAAGAAAAAAAAACACAATAGAATAAATAATTACCTGATGTCAAAATGAAACATCCTGCAACACAAATAGCCGAAACGAAAACACTGGGCATTACAGACATGTTTCCTGGTGGACCTCCGATGTTATCCTGGCGACAAAACTACTGGAGATCCTGTTTTTATACTCGAGTTTAACCAAATGAATGATCGAAAGTGATTGGTAAATATAGACCCAGCATCAATATTTATCGGGATTAATAATTGTTTATTGTTTTCCGAAATGTCAATTGGGTCGTTAAAAAGATATTTAAAATCAATAATTATGTACGTTTTATAATTGTCTTTTCCTGCATGATTAAATCCAAGGAAACAGTCCGTCGCTTATGTGTAGTTTTAGAAAGTTGAAAATGCTGAGTAAAATACATTTTAGTATGAACTTTTTGAGCAAGTCGGTTTTGGGAGAAATTCCTTAAGGTTTTGCTGTAATGTCGGCGGGCTATGAAGATAAATTTAACCAATCCCATACAAATCAGCTTTTTTACTACCCTCAAGTCGAACCTGTTGATAACCGATATGGGTCCCATCTGGAAACAAATATGACCAATATCTGGACTATGGGCGTACATGTTTCCGATATCATCCATTATTATCCATCCGGGACCTATATGATAAGCGTATGGGACTTGTTTTGGCATTGCATGCTCATCAAAGACCACGTAACTCCGTGATGGCTATTATCATGACCATCAGGTGGCTGTTTGTCTTCTATATTGGGCTCATATGGATAACATGTTGGTCTTACATTCATACATACGCATTTCTATATATATAAACTAGTTAAGAAAGTTGGGAAGGGGCAAACCTGAAATTGAATCATTATACAGACAGACGTCAAATTTTGTACACAAAAATGTAAGACTAAAAATATATAAAGACGCAAAGCTTACGAAAATCGAAAAATCATTACATTATACCCCAATCGACAATTAATCATAAATTAGACGGAAACTATATTTAGGTACTTTGAAAACTCATGCAAATAAACTCGAAATGCACTTTTCAAACTTGGCTGTTTAGACTTTCTGTCGGCCGAATTTTATTCGTTGATTTCCGCCGTCTTCCGTAAAAATTTAGGACCCATATGAGTTCCACATTGATTGCTAATAACGCGTTTGCATATTCTATCGTCCATGGCACAAGAGTATTTCATTTGAGAAATAAATGTTTCGTCAGAGACTGAAATCTAGAATTTTGTCATTTTCTTCCTTATAACTGTTTCGTCAGAGACTGAAATCTAGAATTTTGTCATTTTCTTCCTTTTGCTTTTTTAACATTTCTGATTAATACATGTCCCATGCAATTTGGGTCCGACATAGATATCCTGTTTTGGACCCACGAGGGTAAAATGCGGACATTTTGTCAAATTTCTAGCCATACGACATCCAAATTACCATTCTTGCTGAGAATATATTTGATTACTTAAAACTAGGAACTTATATTTACTACCCATAATATCTGTGTGAATTATGATTAATAAATAAAGAGAATATTTTTTCCCCATTTAGGTATGAATCTAAAATCTTAATAACATTGTATTAATAACGCGTCAGCTGCAAAGAGGCAATACGAACTAAATAAACACAAATCTCTAATGAAAAAACTAAAGAATGCTGACAGAGATGAAATTAAAATTGAAAAAACTGGAGGAGGGGTGAAGTTCGAGTTTAACACTGGATTTTATGAAATCTTTAAAAGTGAAGCACAGAAGTTTTATACATCGTTAGAAAACCCTTTAAAATGTATCGAAATTCCAGTCACGGACAAAAGCGGAAGCAATACAGAAAATATCTATAAGATTTACAACAACGATGGTCATTTGTACACCTTTAACATGTATCACACCCGGTGTTCAAGTTTAGTGAACGGGAAAAAATCGTCACTATTTGTTCAAAGTCACATGTTGAAAATATGTCAGTCCATGGAAAATGCTTTGGCTAGTTCTAATACATCTGTTAATGAGGTTAATAGGAAAATAAAATCTCTCTTGTTGCAATTCCGCAACATCGACACAGATCCAACACAATGTGCACAGACAGATACTCCTGTCAATCAGAACAACTTGTGTCTTCTGAATACATCAGAAACATCAGAACACTCTTATAATGAAACAACTCAAGATAGTTCGGGAACAAAAACAGATACAAATTCGCCTGTTTCGGAATCGTTGTCTATTCAAAACAGAGTTTCTACCTCACTTATGCTGTCAAAACACAATTATTCTGCTATATCTGACCGAGACGATACCAAAGATGCTCCGCCAAACATAAGCGTGAATGAATTATTTCGAGAAATACAGGAGGTGAAAGATATTCTACTGACACAAATTCATTCGACATCAAAGGCGTTCGGAGAAATAAAAGATGAAATTGCGTCCATAAGGAATCTATGTAAAGTTCAAACTGACTCATTCCAGGCGAAGGTAACTGAAATCAATGATTCAACGGACTCTGTGAAAAATGAAGTGGCAACCGTATCATCGACTGTGAATAAAAAACTGCAATCAATATCGGATAGGTTAGGCCAGATAAAACAGAATAAAGACAACAGAAAATCTAAAGTGACCCTAACCTCAGATACATCGACACAGACAGAAAAAGGACCGACTCATGATGACAAGACTTTATTGAGGAGTTATCCGAACAAAAAAGATCATGAAAAATTCTTCGTAAATCGCAGAAATTTCATATCAGATAGAGTACTTATCATAGTCAGCTCTATCCTCCAACGCATTAATAAAAGAGGTTTGGCCCGAAATGTTGATGTTATGACGAATCGTGGAGCAAAGGTTTGGCATATAAAAAGGAAGCTAGAACGAGTTAAGATTTCAAATTATCATACAATAATCGTACAAGTCGGAGGAAACGATCTTGCTGAGGGAAGAAACGAGGAGGCTGTCGAAAACGACTTCGTTAAGGTTATAAGCCATATAAAATCCAAGTCACCTGAAACAAAAATATGTATAGCTGAAATAACTCCTAGAAGAGATGCAGACGTTAGCGATATGAACGATATCATTAACTTCTTATGCAAGGACAACGGTGTAACCTGTATTCCAGTGAGTGAAAGATTGAATCTGAATTCGTTCCTATATTGGAAAGATCTAGTCCATTTATCCGACGAAGGAACTGCTGTTTTATTGAAAACGTATAACGAGTACATTCCAATACTAAAACAGAAACCGAAACAGAAACAAAATGCATATATTTCCTCAGGTGCCAATTTCAATCGCACATGCTGTTATTTTTGTGGACAAGAAGGGCATCGAATTAAGGATTGTGAGAGTAGTAAACAAAGCAACCTACGAAATGCACATACAAACAGATCAATTAGAATGAATAACCGCGAGATTTTAAATTCCGGTTGTATTCATTGTGGATTGACCAATCATTTTTCCTCTGAATGTAGACGAGTCTTCTTGCATTAGGAAATTGCGGACAGCTACACACCAATCTCCCTTAAAAACAAGTTCGATGCTTTATGTTTCTTATGTTCAAATTGTCAATTATTTCCTTGCAGCTGCATCGTTCTTATCTCTAACTCTGAGAATGTACCCAAATTACATGGATCTAGCTCTAAATCTAATTCTCGTTATAGTTCTAATTTAAATGCATATTCACAATCTAATTCTAATAGCACTATATCTTATTCTAATTCTAAAATTAAAGAATGTACGAATAATGAACAAACCAAAGAATCGATTATGTCTTGTAACAATCATTTCAGTTCTCGGCCTATAAGTATATTGGACCAACAAATAAAATTTAAACAAAATGGTCTGCATATCGTTAACCTCAATGTTCAACACCTTCTCCCTAAATTTGATCAGGTCAAATATATATTATCTGCAAATGAAGTTGACATTTTTGGCGTTTGCGAAACATTTCTATGTGATTCTTTGTGCGACCTAAACCTCGATGTTCCCAATTTTACATTTGTAAGGAAAGACAGAAAACATAAAAAGGGTGGGGGAATTTTGGTTTATTTAAAAAATCACATCCCCTTTAACCGTAGGTCAGATTTAGAATCGGAGAATATAGAATCTATATGGATTGAAATAAGCTACAAAAACTCTAAATCTTTTTTTAATGTGCTTTGTTTATCGACCACCACAATCCAACAAAGAATGGATATCTTCATTTGATTTGCAGGTACAGAAAGCAGATGAATACTGCACTGAATTTCACATAATTGGTGACTTAAGCTTTAACTACTTATCAGAGAAGAAATACTTTGAGTGTAATGAGTGGTCAAAATTTACTTTAAAATATGGACTCTCACAAATAGTTAACGAACCAACTCGAATATCAAAAACATCTTCCACAATTATAGACCATATCTATACGAATCGAGTTGACAGAGTGACAGAAATATTTGTTTCGCCTCTTTCACTTAGCGATCATTTTCCAGTTTGTATGACGCGAAAAGTAAGAAACATGCGCCTTAAAGAAAATTGCCATTCAGTTATTACGTATAGAAGTTTCAAAAACTTTTCAGTGGTCGATTTTCAAAATGATTTAATTGCTTCAGAGATTCATTTTATTGAAACTGAGCATGACCCAGAAAATGCTCTTTCTTTATTTTACGATGTCTTAAACGGTTCTTTATCTAAACATGCCTCAATTAAGTCAAAACGTGTAAAAAGTGACCATCTACCCGAATGGATAAATACCGAGGTAAAACAAGTAATGTACGAACGAGATCGCTGTCATAAATATAAAAAATGGGACGAGTATAAAACTTTGCGAAACAAAGTAGTGCATCTCATTCGTAAGAACAAGAAAGAATTCTATAATAATGCCATTAATAAAGGAACAAGTAGTAAAGATCTATGGAAAAACTTAAATAGAATACAAAACAATGACAATTTATTAACTGATCTTGTCCCATTACCTGCTGAAATGATTTTCAATGGCAATTGTATCCGAGGAGCACAGCATATTATAGACTCTTTCAATAATCATTTCATCAATGTTGGAAATATTGTAAAAAAGTCACATTTCATCGAAGCCAACTTTTCCTACTTGCAATCACATTTAAAGAATATTTTGAAAGGGCAAATTTTTGAAATAAATTTTATCACACCTTTTGAAGTACAGTAGAACCTCGTTAATTCGAACGTCACTGGTTCGTAGGTATGTGTTCGTTCGTATACTTTACGCGGTCCCGATCTTTTTTCTTCTTTATCTTTGTTAGAAAACTAGGTCTAATTCGAACGTCAGTGGTTAGTAGTTCGTAGGCCATTTAAAGTCCCGAAAGTATGATTTTAGCACAAACTCCTATGTTTAATTCGTAGGTGTGATATGCAAATTGTCACAAATCACCACTTACCTAGATTTTCACACCTGCTGATCTATCTGACAAATAATGTGTTATCATTTATGACCTTTAAAAGGGGCTGTTTGGTTTGTAAAGTTGGTAATTAATCGAATAAATATTCCCGTGATTGTCGCCGAAAATTTACTTTAAATTGACGCACCCATATTAGTATCAGTGCTATTGATCATTTTTCTAACCATTTTATTTTAAGCTGCGTTTGCTTTCTTCACAATCGTCGGTCTTTAATTTCATGATTTGGTGATAGAATATTCAGAGTGATTTTATCCAATACATTGCAAAGGGAAATCACTCTAATGGAGGTAGAAATTTGATACAAACACTGCGTTTAAAAAAATACAAAAATTAACACAGAGATAAAATAAAAAAAATACAAGATGAGTAATTTTTCATTTATGTTTTCCATAATTAAAAACTGAGGATCTTGATTAGAAAAAATAACCAATTAAAAATCAATTCCTAAATGGGAGACAGAACATGACGTGTCCGATTCCGTGTATCTCAAACAACCGACCTCTTCCCCTCCGTTTTGTCCGTACTATGCTTAATTCGTATAAATTTCCTCGGTCCCTTGCGCTACGAACTACCGAGGTTTTACTGTATGTGAAATGATACGCAATCTTGACAAAAATAAATCAACTGGAATTGATGGTATCAGTGCCACTATTTTGAAATCTTGTGGCGATCATATAATTTTACCATTAACTTCTATTATCAATAACAGTATTGCAAAGGGCATTTTCTCAAATGTTTTAAAGGAAGCGTATGTTCTTCCAGTGCATAAGGGCTCCGATAAGAAAGATCCAAATAATTACAGGCAAATATCTATATTGCCGACTAAATCTTTGAACGCCATTTATCGAAACAGTTATTATCATTCCTGAATAAAATTAATATACTAGCTAAGCACCAGTCAGGATTTAGAGAAAAACATTCTTGTCAAACTGCACTTATCCGACTGATTGATGAATGGTCAAAAGAAATTGATACAGGAAAAATCATTGGTTCGGTTTTCATTGACCTAAAGAAGGCATTTGATCTTGTAGATCATAAAATTCTGTTATACAAGTTAAGGTTACACAACTTCTCGATGAATTCCTTAGCAATATTTGAATCTTACTTATCTGGCAGAAAACAGTATGTTAAGAATAATAACCACTTCTCCTCTTCACGTACTATATCTTGCGGTGTCCCACAAGGTTCTATATTAGGGCCGCTCCTGTTTTTAATTTACATAAATGATATTGGTTTACATATTAATGACTCAAGCTTAGACCTATATGCAGATGATTCGACACTCTATAAGTCTGGAGTAAACATTAATGAAATACAAACCAGCCTACAAAATAGTTTGCAATCTATACTGTCATGGTGTTCAAATAATAACATGCTTGTCAATCCAATTAAAACCAAGTGTATGCTTGTCGGACCAAAATATAGATTAAAGAATATTAAGTTAGGTTTGAAAATAAATGACGTTTGCGTTGAAGTCGTTGAGTCTCATAAGATCTTGGGTGTACATGTTGACAAACATCTGTCCTGGAATATCCATATTGACAAAACTACCTCTAAAATTAACAGTAAAATTAGTTTGCTCAAACGAATTTCGAACTATCTCACTCTTGAAATGAAGCAACTATTTTACAATTCGTATATACTTCCTATCTTTGACTATTGCTGTACAGTTTGGTGGAAAAGTGCTAAATATAGGACCTCTAAATTATCTGTACTCCAAAAAAGAACAGCTGGCGTTATTTTGGGCTCTGCGCCTAGAACACCATCTATTGAACTTTTTACTAAACTAAATTGGTTGACTTTTGAAAAACGATGTAATTATCACACTGGTGTTTTAATTTTTAAGTGTTATAACAACCTATCACCAGAATATATGAATGAGGTCATTTCTTTTTGTAACAACACTAACTATAGCTTAAGATCAGCTGCACATAGTGACATCACACACTTGAAATATAAGACCTTGTACAAAAAACGATCTTTCTCATACTGTAGCATGAGTGTGTGGAATGAAATCCCTATTTCAATTAGAAGTTCAAATTCGTTATCTAGCTTCAAAAACAAATTCAAACAGCATCTGCTATTAAACAAATCAATCGACCAAGAAGAAATTATCTAAATCATTTAAGTACAGGGTGTGACTGTCCAAGAATTTAATAATGCATTTATTCTTTTCATTTGTTCCCATCAAACCCATCTATCGTAATTTCATAATATGTCATCATTTTTACGTCATTGTTCTTTAAGCATGGTTATGGCGTGGTATCATTTTTTATTAAATCATCACATTCACTTATTTTTCATTCAGTGAAGGCAACATTGTAAAAAAGATTTATTTTCAAATTGTTTTATTTGAAATGATTGTCTTATTGTTTTACCTTCATGAAATAAAGACATTATTAATATGCGATGCCATCAAGCAAAACAAAGTAAATATGTGACAAGTTTGAGTAAAGTTTTATTAGTCTATTTTGTGCACAAGCATACAAAATACCTGAGTGCTTAAAATTTTGTTTATGGAAGTATGAAAAGAAAAACAATCAGCCAATCAAAACTATCGAATCTTTTAACAGAACAGAACAGAACATATCTTTGATTTTCATCCAAGTACATAGAGGTACAATATGGACAATATACAACAATCTTGATAGACGAAAGAAAAATTAAATTATTACGAATTGACTTATAAGTTTATATCGACTTGCTATTAAAGACACCCAAACGTCATACAATCACGTTTACGTCTTGTTATGTGCAGGATTGTTTGAATGGAAATTTACGCCATTTTTAGGAGCTTTTCTATTATATCACGGCGAAGTGTGCATTTTTGGTATCAGTACTTGGCTTGTACTCAGAATGCCGTTTCCAATCGAGATACCCACCTGACCAGGACGGACGGGAGTTGTACCATCAACCGTCGACACCTCTCAGATTAGGAGTCTGTCGCGCTGAGCAATGTGCATTGCAGGACCCCTCGAACAAAGTTGGACGTTTTTAGTCATTAACCCATTCTCACACAAACCCGCCTTTCTGTGCAGCTCAAGAAAAATCAAAGTACTGAAAGCTAGAAAAGCATGGTTTTATTAAGTTATCTTCTTTACTAAAGGTTATCGTGATAGAAATGGGCAGAAAACATTGTGGACACTGTTGAAATCGCTTGTCCACAATGTTTTCCAAAGCTATTTCCTTGAGATGGGTAAAACAGCATGCTTTTGAAAGAGTGCTCGACAATTTGAATAGAGTTTCAATATTCCTCAAATACATAAGAACTACTTTTCATGGCGTAGGCATACAACGGATTTAGTGGTTAAGCCTCCAGTGGCAGTTTGTACTCGTTGAACTTTGAGAAGACCTCAGAATTTTGTCTTAACAAATTTGTGTTAACTTAAGCTAGCAAAGCTGACGCTTTTCTATCTAAAAACATCGAGAAAACATTGAGTAAAATGAAGAAATTGCTTGTACAAGCAATTTCTTCATTTCACACAATGTTTTGTTCCTCAAAAGACAAAAAGTTAAACAATTTCACCAACTAAAATTTGTCGTCTGCAAATTCTGTAAATTTGTACGAGTCTAAAATTTTGTCGTCTGGTAATGGGTTAAAAGCTATAAATCAACGACGTACCTAGCCCATTGAATTTATCGTTTATACTGTAAAGCAATGACTTTCAATTTCAAATAATAGCAGAGCCCCGAGTTACGATCTTTTAGTTTCCCACCAGTAGTGCAACTTGCAACAGACAGAGGTCCTATGATTGCGTCTGGGGTGGGGGTTGGGGGTCAGGGTCATTCCCTACCTCCCCCCCCCCCCCCCCGAGATTTTGATAAAATGGCATTGTCAGGAAACTAATGCATAATAACTATCTACGGCTATAATAAACCTATGGGTCTATAACGCGTAAGGTCGCTACGCCTGTTTTAAGAGTTAACTCTTTACCTGCTATTAGATACACCTGTTTATAGATTACGTTACACACTAAAGGACTACGGTATTTTTATTACATATAGATAATTGTTCAATCGAAAAGATACATTAAGGAAATGGAATGATAAGCATTAATTTAAAATAGCATACACGTAGTATGACGTGACGAACTTGACATTTTTTAAAATAATGCTTGACATTTTTTTTCATAGTTTGATATTGATTTGAGGATCCGAAGTCCTCTCGTTCTTCGATGTTTATATCCTCCTCTTCCAACAATGCTTAAATTTACTTCTTCACGTGTGATAATCGCGATGTTAATCCAAAAATCAATCGACTAATTAAATTATTCAATTTGACAGGGAGTGGACACTTAAAACTCTATCATTTACTAATAATTATGTGAAGCATTGTTGTTGTTTGACGACTTAAAAGTTTATTCAAGCTGTTGTTACGACGTTTAAGTCGCCAACAAACCTATTTTTTACTTTCCGTAAAATGTTAATAGCCATATTGTTCCCCAAAATAACGCCTATTCTAACACATGTCTGCTTTGTATCATACCCCCCCCCCCCCCGAGGAAAAGAGACGTTTAAAGAAAACGATGTTGATATGAACAAATTACTTGTTGCGAGCAATTTCTTCATTTCAATCTTGTTTACTACCCCAAAAAGACAGAAAAACTCAAAACTCCTTTATCTGGAAATTGTCATCTGCTACGTCTATAAATTTGGACCAATCTTAATTTTGTCGCATGATAATGAGTTCATTTAAATTATCTTTAAAATGACAGATAAATCTAAACGTCATTGCAAGAATAAAATTCCTTAAATCGTTTAAAGATCGAGGACGAAAATAAAACGAATAGATAACAAGAATAGAACACATGTTCATTCATGAACTGTTTTGATTTATACAAAGGAATATTTTCAAACAAGGGTGAAATGACATTTTAAGGTTTACGCGATCAAATCAATAAGGAAGTTAACCTCTCAGGGCTTGTTCTAGCTTTTGAAATTGAAGGGCCATTGACTCATTGACCATGAAATTCTAGAGGTTTAAACTGTTTATGAAGGGGTCAAAACAACAAAACGATGGAATCAAGGGTAGAAATTTGCATGTTTAAGTGCTGACTGACCTTCTCCTGTAACGACATGGTGTAAGCAATTAATTCGTACTATTTTCAATAAGACATAGAATACATCATTGAAAAATAAACGGATCAAATCCTATATTGATCCCTTAAATTTTATGAAGGATCTCAAGGTGATCCCTCCTTAGGAGGAATGTCTAAGGACGGTCAAGATAGAATATTTGAGGGTCAACACCCTGGTTTACGAGTCAAACCCAAGCCCTGCATTTAACCCTTTCCTGTACAAACCTGGGAATTTACGTTACTGTGAATTTATACTTGAGAAAACATTGCGAAAAAGGAATAAATTGCTAGTAACAAGTAATTTCTTCTTTTCCCACAATATTTTCTACCACATAGGATAATTTCATTTCAAACTGCATTCAATATTTATAGTCGTCTGCAACCTCTTTCAATTCGGGCCAGTCTATAATTTGAAAAAAATGGGAAAGGGCTGAGAAAAAAGTCGACGAGGACGAATGTGATGGGAAAATAAAGTTAAAATAAAAAGGAAAACGGCGGACGCTGTGAATTTGAACAATTAGTCTCTCTGTCCCACGCGGTCCCGCATCTGACGATCTTAGAAAAAAATATCTGATTATCACATCCAATTTCTCATTTCCTCTCCATGTTTCTGCCCCATGCCATTTCATGTTCGATTTGAACCCAATTCACATTTTGTCTGCTATTATATTTTCAAAATGGACAAGTCTGAAAAGTTCACGGTACACAAGGAAATGAAGTAAAATAAGTGACGATGTTTTACTATTTCTGTGTGCCTAAGCGTCTCTCTCCTTCTCTCTCCTTCTCTCTCTCTCTCTCTCTCTCTCTCTCTCTCTCTCTCTCTCTCTCTCTCTCTCTCTCTCTCTCTCTCTCTCTTCTCTCTCCAGATTTGTGACTCTCTAATTGTTTTGTCTTTCGATCTTGCATGTATTCAATGATCTTTTTTAATCAAGAAAGAACATCGAAGAGTGCTTACTAGAAAAGCTTAGTTAAACAAACATTGGATTGAAATTTTGTAGAGACCTTTCGCCGTTGGGCAAGCAAAATTTCGTAACTACAGCTTTATTTAAGCTATAGTTACGACATTTGCATATCCAACGTCCGGCGGTGAATCCTTGTCTGATATCGAACCAGTATGATGTTTGACCCTGTTGTGTCAACATGTGCTACATATAGACATATTGTAATACATTGGTGTGGTTCATTTACTTCTATGACGTAAAGCTTTTATCATGCGTCAAAAATAGAAACAGGGGGTGTTTTTTCAGCCCTTTCCTGTTTTGCCAAATTTAACACTTGTCCAAATTCAAAATGTTCGCAGGTGGGTTGAATTTGGAAAATAATTGATCAGTAGGCCTAGTGTAGAAAATATTGTGGAAAATGAAGAAATTGCTTTTGCAAGCAATTTCTTTTTTCCCCTAAATGTTTACTGCATCATAAAAGCACAGGGACGTTAAAACCAGGGATTGAACAGGAAAGGGTTTATCAGATAGCAATTCATACTCTACCTTGGTACTATAAAGATCGACAACCTTGGTCTGACTGCACGAAGTGCTCAGACTGACTTGGGTAGATACTGTTCACACACATAATAATGCAAATGTGAACGACTGTTTGTCTGAATGGGATCCGATTTTCCCATTTCATAAATATATCAGTTAATGCACAACATTTCCATTCATTACCAATGTGCGCCAAGTAGTCTCAGATCAGTCTGAGCATCTGATCAGAGTCTTCACTGTGCGTCTAGAGATAGATACTGACTAAATGCTCTCGAATACGATCAATGAATTTGTCCTGAGTTGTCAAGTCTCTATACTTCACGTGCAATTGACCAATCGCGAGTGTCAATCAAGATATTTATCGACCAATCAAATCATCCATTCAGCCCAGGATTGAGATATTAACTCCGACATTGGCCGCACTTTGTATGAAACATTTTTCTTGGTTTGGCGAGTTAAACGTTTAAATCGCCTACAACCCATTCTACTGATTTGCAAAATGCTGCTGGCCATAAACTTTGCAAAATAACGCCATTAAAAATCGAGGCGGGACTTGCTGTCGGAGTCATTGGGCGTGGCCATAGGAGTAAGTGGGTGGAATCAGCGATTGGTCAATTGACCAGTCGCTGGCCCCGCCAAATTACAAAGTTGGTCACGATGTTAACTCTAACAGAAAGTTTGCTTCGATTTTAAACGGGTTTAAAAAAATGGCAGGGAATATGTAATGAAAAAGTAGATCAGTTGGTTAGCGACCCAAACGTCGTAACTAAAGCTTTATAAGCTATAATTACGACGTTAAAACAAAAACTGTTAGGGGATCAGGATGCCCTCATGTCCAAATAAATTAGTTGATTGGCCAATCGATATTTTGATTGATAGCGCCGATCCGTCAATTTCAAAATCTAAAAGAATGTGCTTCAAGTCAAGCGAAAAGAATATTCTTGGGAGTGATGAAAGTGTTGAGCATAATCTGGTAGGGCGGAGGATTGGGTGGTCATATCATCTTACGATAAAATTTATTCTCGGAATACTTCACCTCGCTGACCTCTGCCGGATCCGATCTCTTTATCAAATATTTGTTACACAGAGTTTCAGAGAGGTCCCTCTTGAGTCACATACGAAACTATTATATTTTTCTATTCGAGGTAATGTAAGATCTTTCCAGCGATCGAATGACAAAAAACAAACAAAAAACACTTGACCTAATGGTCACGAGTTCTAGTCGAGTCTGTGACAATGTTTGACATTAAAGGAGACTCTAAGCGGTCATATCGCCCATTTCTCTATAAATGGACGTTATAAGTTAGAATTAACTCTGTGTCTATAGAACGAATGTCTGCCAGGTTATAAAGATGTTTGTATATTATGTTACTTGATTTATATAAGTTGCTTTAAATGCCTTAACCAATTTCTACTGACAAAAGTTTATACTAGTCCAAATTGAAAGAAGCTGTAGACGACAGTTTCAAGTTGATTGAATTATAATTATTTCCTCTTTTGGGATAGAAAACATTGTGGATAATGAAGAAATTGTTTGACACAAGCATTTCTTCATTTTCCACAATGTTTTCCAAAATTGTTTTGAGGGGTGTAAAAGGAGGGATTGCGTGGGAATGAGTAAGTGCGACCTTGCTAATAGAGTAAGGTAGGAAGACAACAAAGGAGGCAGTCTACGTCTGCTTGACGCTTGGATGTTTGGCTGTTTGATAGTGGATAAAGTCGAAAACGGTCAAGGTTAATATCGATCAATCAAATCATGCAAATATATTTAGACCGGAAGTAAACTTTAAACTCCGACCTTTGTCCACATTCACGTGAAGCGTTTTGTTGGCGTAGCGACTGAAACGTCGTAACAACAGCTTATTAAAGCTGGCCAATTTCAACCTTGACCTTACATGTACTTTTTTCATTGCATTAGTATATACTAATCAAGAGGGAAATGTGCTATCTTTTTCCAGAAATTTGGAGGCTTTGATCATGAGGATGCCAATTAAAAATGTGACCTTCAGCTGTGACCTTGAACTTTATTTTATCTAGACAAACTTTTTACAAGAAAAGGAACTCAACAACTGTACCAAGTTATTTTGAAGACATGAATAGGAAATACAGTATACACACACGGACAAATTCAAACTCTATATGTCTTTGGCTATTTCATTGCACGTGTATAACCAGGAGCAACAAGAAATTGTCGCAAAGCGGACTAATACCCCCTAACAGCGCTTGTCCATATACAAGTGTATCCGCCAATAGACTTTTTAATGAAAGGGCCATAACTCCGTCAAAAATCAATGGACCATAACCAAAATAAAATATGCACATGTATGGCTTATACAGAGTCTGTTTGTGAAATTTGAATCAAATCTGTCCAACGGTTGCTGAGAAATTGAGCAGACACGATTTTTCGCCAAAGGGCCATAACTCCGTCAAAAATCAATGGACCGTAACAAAAATAAAATATGCACATCTCTGCTTGATACTGATTATATCAGTGAAGTTTGAATAAAATCCCACCAATAGTTGACGAGAAATTCAGCGTACACGAATAAGGTACCGAAATGTAACAAAAAATGGACTTTTAAATCAAAGGGCCATAACTCTGTCAAAAATCAATGGACTATAACTAAAATAAGATATGCACATGTCTTAATTATACCGAGTGTTTCTGTGAAGTTTGAAACTAATCCGTCCAAAGATTGCTGAGAAATTGAGCGGACACGATTTTTCACCAAAGGGCAATAACTCCACCAAAAATCAATGGACCGTAACCAAAATAAAATAAGCACATCTCTGCTTGATACTGATTATATCAGTGAAGTTTGAATAAAATCTGACAAATCCGAGATAGTGAGCGGACACGAATAAGGTACAGAAATTTAACAAAAAATGGACTTTTTAATGAAAGGGCCATAACTCCGTCGAAAATCAATGGACCATAACCAAAGTAGGATATGAACTTGTCCGTAGATTTTTTAATCAAATCCGTCGAATGGTTGCTAAGAAATTGAGCGGACACGATTTTTCACCAAAGGGCCATAACTTCCTCAAAATCAGTGGTCCGTAACCAGAATAGAATATGCACATCTCTGCTTGATACTGATTTTATCAATTTAGTTTGAATGAAATCCAACCAATAGTTGCTGAGAAATTGAGCGGACACGAAAAAGCTAATGAAATGTGACAAAAAAATGGACTTCTTAATTAAAGGGCCATAACTCTGTCAAAAATCTATGGACCATAACCAAAATAGGATATGCACAAGTCTGACATATACCGAGTGTTTCTGTGAATTTTGAATCAAATCCTTCCAATGGTTGCTGAGAAATTGAGTGGACACGATATTTCACCAAAGGGCCATAACTCCGTCAAAAATCAATGGACCGTAACTAGAATAGAATATGCACATCTCTGCTTGATACTGATTATATTAGTGAAGTTTGAATAAAATCCGAGCAATAGTTGCTTAGAAATTGAGCGGACACGAAAAAGCTACAGACAGACGGACCGACAAGCTGACTCCTATATATCCCCCAAATATATTGGGGGGGGGGGTATTATTACTTTTAACAAGCAGTGTATTCTTTACTGAAATTTTACAAGGCAGCCTTTCATCAGTGCTTCAAAATGCTGTTACTGCATGGCAATAAAGATATGGAAAATATTGTGACAAGCGATTTCCTCTACCAATACCGGTTAATTATTGCGGGGGGTATGCAATAATACAGGACGAAACTGCTGAGAGCCCCGCCTGGTTCTTTAACTTGCTCAATAGATAGCACAGTCACACGGGGCCTCGGTTCTTCGTCTCACCCGAAAAACAATTAGTTTGTTAATTTGGTCAGCCCATGGCTCGAACCCGAGATCTTGAGCTTTAAATTCAAAAGCTCTACTTAAATAGTTATCTGCAACTACTTTCAATTTCAGTGATGTATTTTTATGTCTGGTTAAGGGTTATTTATAAATAAGCAAACAAGTCATTAATTCCTAGCCTAGATTTAATGATGGATTTCAATAGAATATAATACAAAATAACACAACACAAAGCGAAAAAACAATTGTAAAATAACAATAGATAAAATTTCAACATGTTTGTCGTAGCGATTTTCATAATTGGGTAGAGTATAAAATGTATAGGCTATGCTTGTCTGTGCTTGGCTAAGGGTGTTTAACATCAAAACGGGTGGGGTTTATAACAATAGCCTAGATGCGTATGTTATTCTCTCCTGTAGTCGCTGTAGTTTGAAAAGAATCCAATCAAACAAATTACTTAGTTAAACTAAGATCCGCCATAGAAGTTGGCATTGTCCAGGCATTGTCTTTTTCCCATTTTTTTTTAAATTGGCACATGTACTCAAAATAGAGAACAAATAAGCCAAAATAGTAAAGAAATAATGCCCCCAACACCTCAATTAATGCTAATCATATTGTTTGACTATGACCTGCATCCTTAAACTTGAAGCTAGCCGAAAGTGTTTCAAAAAGCACATTTACTTTTGACAGAGAACAATGATGCCAAATCGTTTGAGGCTCACTCATAACTGTGGGATTTATATTTTAGATCGGTTCAATTTCGACCTGTTACCTTGAAGCTAAATTCAAAATTGTTTAGAATGGCATATCTATCCATGATGCAGATCGATTGTGCCAAATCATTTTGAAGTCCATCCATAAAATATAGGAGATCGATAAACAATATCTCTCCCATTATCAGTTGGGGATCAAAATGGGTATAACTCGTAACAAAAAACATTTACTGTTATCTCCCTAGTTAGTATAAGCTGCTCTCTTTATAGCAGACATAAAGGTTTCAAGTAAATATCCTTAAGAATAAAGATATGACAGTGATTAAAATTGTCACAACAACACCACCACCACCTACACAAATAATTCCGCGGAACAGAAACATTCCGTTTTGTTTGAAACTGCCGGAGTAAAAAAGGCCATAAGATGTGGATGCCCAACACTCTGCTGTTAGTTCTCAGTCAAACAAGGGGGACATAATATGTTTAGAAATGCATTTAGAGTTACCTTCATTCATGTAAGAGTGCCCTTTTGATTGTGAACATATAGTTTCATTTTCAAGTCATTATCCTTAAAAATTTCGGAGAAGTCACAAAATTCCAAGGATTTTGCATGACAACAACTACATAGTCGACGACACCCCTACATTACGGCTATATAACAGCCTAAGGTTTACTTATTAAACAGCATAGCTCATACCTAAATTGAACAACACAATGTTATGGTTTAAACCTATACATTTAACAGACTGAGAAATAAGTTTTTATTATATAGATTTATCACTCTCTATTTTGCTTCCTGGAGAATAGACCAGTGCCTGTACCACATGCGCCCAACCAATAAAGCCGAAAGATTGATCGCCACTTTGGGACCTCTTGATTGCTAAGTCGAAACTCTAGCTCTTGATCACAAAATGAGTCTCTAGGAGAAAATAGTTACAGCAAACATAATAAAAGTATTAAATGCTCCTAACCAGTATTTTCTACTTTACTCTCAAAGTTTCCACTCTATCTCGTAAAAATATTCACTGTTTCTTTGACCTTCTTTCAATTTGGGGGACAAAACTAAAGTTATGTCATCCGGTACTGGGTCAGCGGGAAATTGAAGAGATTTTGTGACAAGTTATTCGTTCTTTTCCCACAATTTCTTGGAATTATAAACTTAAGTACCATCAGAATTACATTTGTTGAGGAAGATAAAGCACTAATTCATTTGACAAAATAATCATTTATCCCTTTCCTGTTCAATTCTTGGTTTTTACGTCCCTGTGATTTTATAATTCAGAAAACATTGTAGAAAAAGAAGAAATCGCTTGTCACAAGCAATTTCTTCTTTTTCCAGAATACTTTCTACCCTACCAAAAGGTTAATTTTCAAATCAAATCCACTTTAAATTTTTGTTTGCAAAACCTTTGAATTTGGACAGGTCTAAAATTTTGAAAAACAGGAATGGCTTATAGAACAGCAAAAAATTACGCAACCACACAAGGCACTATCAAAAATATGTCAATATTTATGACAGCACAGACAGGATTGATCATGTTGTTGATTAAAAATACTAAACACTGATTTAACTCTATGTTATATTTACTCATTAGGTTTGTGTCACCATGATCTTTTATGAACAAAGAATAGATGATGTATGCATGAACCATTTAAGAATATTTTTGTTTATCCATCATTGATGCCACTTGCTCATATACGAAATGCCACAAAGAGACAGTTAGTTGTTACTGACAACTATCATGCAAGGACCACAAATAAAACCTAAGTCTGGTTCACATAGTACCTTGCTTTTAATGGCTAATCTGAAAGATAACTCGAGGGTTAATTGCAATACTGTTCCAAGTGTCTTTATACTGTATAAATACTTAGAACAGTATCTCAATTAACCCTCGAACTACATGTACTCTGTAAGCTAGGTCCATCCACAACCTAAAAGGTGTACAGTAAAGTGCTCTACCCACTACAAGGATTTACAAGGGTAAAACAACTTTATTCTCACTGAAATTGACGTATGGCACATAAAGATAAGACTTAAAGACAACACAGACTGGACTAACTCTCCTTATCATACTAATCCAGAAAAATCAGATTGTCAGAATGTATACATTATGATATATGGATGTATATGTAAAATAATGCTGATTTAAAACCTTTGATATCGAATTGTATAATCGTATAGGAGACAAAACCAAAATATTGTAAACATATAAGTATATAACAATAATTTGGGTTGAACTCCTTTATAATATCAAAAATATATAATTTAAAAAACAACGAAATAAATCACAATAAGACAGAACGGATCATTAGAAATTTTAGAGATGAGAATAATGGATGAAGCTACTCTTGCTATTGAACTAACATAAACATAGGTACATATACATAGATTATCCCACTCCCTCACAGCTCAACCTTTTTACGCACCCAGAGAAAAAAGTTTGGGAAAAGATTGTGGTAAATGAAGTAATTGCTTTTATAAGCAATTTCTTCCTTATTCACAATATTTTCTATGAAAAAAGATAAAGAATTTCAAAATTTTATCAACTTAAATATGTTGCCTGCAATCTTTTTCAATCTGGACCAGTCTAAAATTTTGCTGTTTGGGAAAGAGTTACATTATTATGGATTTCTTTTGCATCATAAATTCATTTTAAGTAAAAATATGGGACTATTTTTGTTTAGTAAACATTAATCTAATGCTGAGCAAAAAAGAAGAAAAGAGACAAAATTTTCACAAAGCCAGGTTTCCAATGGCTTAATCAAAATCAATCAAGGAATGTAAAAGTAGTTGCCCACACTAGGTAAAATTAATGTCTGCGAAGACAGCCAGCCGACCAACTGACTGCCAGCTTGCCACCAACATTCACCAATCTATTTACCACACTTATTCTTTAGAAACATGGTTCTAATTTAAAAAGAAACAAAACCATGATCTGGGCGGGACATACGGTGTGTAATGTATAGAATACAAAATTTATTCTGTCATAAATCTATATTCATTTATACATTTGGCATTATTTGATTGAAAATTTCAATTTGTGACAAATTGTTCAACATAAATAATGCTACAAATTGCCCCTTATCATCAGAATGATCTCTATATATTTGACAGATGACCCTTACCAATATAACAAATACCTACATCCTGGAATTTTAAATTAAAAAAAAAAACCACAAACAAACAAGAAAAACATTGAGGTCCAACTTAGTACAACTGATCTGGAATTAAAACACACAATTATACTTTATTATTATGCCCTACAAAGAATCAGTTATAGAAACATTGCAGAAAATGAAAAGTAGCATTTTTTTTTCATTTACCACAATGTAATCTTCAAGAGTAAGATTTTCAAAATTACATAAAGTGTGAAGTGCAAACTGGATCTTTTTTGGATTTTGTCCCATCCAACATTTTGCTGTCTTGTAAAATGACATGGCTACTTGTAACAGCTGCTAAAAATGACACAGTAATGCTAAATCCTTAGATGCTTCTCTTACATTCTACATATCCAAAATGGAACATAAATCTATTTACAATAAACAAAACAAAATAACCCAAGACCCTTGTCAAGCTAAATGAAATCATCTGCAGAATTGCATTAAAATCAAATAGATGAAACTACGGTAATTACACAATGTGGTTTTATATCTTACATGAAAATTAGAAGAGACAAGCAGCTGATGTAGACTGTGCAGGCTGATCTTTATCTATATCCCTACCAAACTGCAATTTTCTGGGTTAAGTATGACAAGGGTCAAGCAAAAATTCAAAACAAATTACATGAGAGTTCTTAGTGAAAACAAAATCTTGTATATGAATTTTACAAAAGAGAATAGAAAATACCTAGAACAAATTAAAAGGTAATGAAACCAATAATTTTTCAAGGATATTTTGTAAAACTTCTTCTCCTTTTCCAGACAGAAATGTTTTAGACTTATGCAAATTGAAAGAAGTTGCAGACGACAATATAAATTTAAAGTTACACAATGATTTCCCTATTACTTTTCACGTGGGGCATAAGAAAACAAATGGAAATGGGTTAAGAGATAAAGATTTTTTTATTTGCTATCAGAAGAAATGAAGAGAAAATTCCTTTTGTTTTCATGGAAATATATTAACTAAAAACCTTATCCTACTGTATAAAACACTTTTTGACTGACTTTCACATTTAGATGCTTCTCAAATTAGTAAGTATTCCAGTACATTCACAACAACCCCTCCACTAAAATAAAAGGGCCAATATGGCCCTATATCACTCACCAATTGAACAAAGAAATTGTTTCAAAGACATGAAACTGAAACATTGAAAAACTCTAATCTGTGAAAAAACAAGTAGTACCAAAAGCTTATAAATATAGTATACAGTGATAAAATTGTCATTGAGGCAGATCTTCTTGTGTTTTCCAATGCAACAGTCCCAGTCTCAGTAGTATTTATACATATGACCTGATAAGAAATTAAATTAAGTCTCATCAATACTTTGGCCCCCTATAATGTAAACAAAAGAATTATCACTAAGGCCCCTCTTCCTGTGATTTCCAATGGACCCTTCCAAATTCATACAGGGTTTCATTTTTATGATCTAACAATCATTTTTGACTAAGTTTCATCAAGATTGGGTAAAAATTGTAGCCCCTAGAGTGCAAACAAAGAAACTGTTATTCAGGCCCCTTTACTGTGTTGTGGCAAAGAACCTTCCCATTTTCAATAGGGTTTATCCTTACAACATAACAATTATCTTGACAAATTTTAACTACGTCTTGGTAAAAGTTGTAGCCACTAGAGTGTAAACACTTGAATTGTTGATACAGCACGACAGACGACAAACTATGAACAACAAACAATCAAGGATTACAGGTGAGCTAAAAAGAAAAACATCATGCACCCATCCATATATAAAGCTTTACAATAAATAATAATAAAGTTTCATTTCAAATGGCATCCAGTTTTCATTGCCGTCTGCAACCTCTTTCAATTTGGACTGGTCTAAAATTTCCAAAAACTGGAAAGGGTTAACTTTTGGAATACAACAAATCTTTACAGTGGTCATTACTGATTGTTTGTTTGAATGTGGAAAGCTAATTGAAACAGTATTTCAGTCACATAACAGTAGCTGGAGCCCCTAACCATAGATTCCTAGTATATCCCACACCAGTACTACCACTACATCTTTTTCGAGCCACCAGCTGATTATCCCATTTAGGCTTACGATAATTATGGTGGGAGACAAATATTGAAAATGATCGAACCCAGAACCCCATGGTTAGGAGCCCCACACCCTACCAACTGCTATGGTTGCAGTCTGGTCATTATTGAAAAATGAAGACAACTTTTCAGAGTAAATATATATGATGAAAATGGATGTCAACAATCTATCAAGCTCACAATTATTCAATCTTGAAGTGTGATCTTGATCTCTCTTTACCTAAACAGATTTGGCAAATGCAAGTTATGATTTGGACAAAAATTTCAATTTTAACCCATTACCACACAACAAAACATTTAGACTGGCCCAAATTAAAAAATGTTGCAGACAACAATTTCAAGTTGATATGATTTGAAATATATTAATTTTCCTGGGTAGAAAACAATGTGTAAAATGCAGAAATTGCTTGTAACAAGTAATTTCTCCATTTTAACCCTTTGCAATACAAAACCGGGAATTTACGTTGCAGTGATTTTATACTTGAGAAAACATTGTGGAAAAAGAAGAAATTGCTTGTAACAAGCAATTTCTCCTTTTTTCACAATATTTTCTACCACAAAGGATGATTCTATTATACATTGTATCCAACTTTTATTGTCATCTACAACTTCTTTGAATTTGGACAAGTCTAAATAATTTAATTGTTAGTTTCGTCTATCAAAAACGAGCGATCTGATTGGTCGAAAAATTTAATTCATACCTCCATGAACAAAATTTTGAGTACGCAGCCATTTTGAATGCTTCCGCACAAAATAGTTCACTACAAAAAGGTATCAAAATTTGTTAAGTTGTTGCATTTTTCGCTCAATGCTATTAAATTATAAGAAATGATTCGCGTATTCATACAGTGTGATTAGGTTTTTCGGTTCATACCTCCATGAAAACAAAAAATATTCTCTTCATCTCTTAAAGATTAAAAAAACAGGAAAGGGTTAAGGGTGTAAAAAGACAGGATTATGTGGGAATGGGTGAAGTGTGAACTTGAACTTGTACTTTCCCCCCCCAAAAAAATATTGCAAGCCAAATATCTACTCATGATGGGGAGTAATCATGTGAAGTTATATTGAAATGCAACCATAATTGTTAATTTAACATTTCCGAAACTCATACACTCAACTGACATTGTGACAACTATATCTGGCTTACCTCTAGAAATGGGTGTCCCATATGAAAAAAATATTGTAGGAAGGAGCAAAGAATTTTCTCCATTTCCAGCAAATGTCTTTCAAATTATCAATTATTTAAATGAAGAGTCAAAATTGTGAGGAAAAGGCTTAGCCCTTTAAAATATGGTCCTTAAGATTTTAAATTCTTAATTCAAAATTACCTACTCTTTCTGCATCTGAAATTTTCCTATTTTTGTAGGAATTATAGACAAAGGTCAGCCTTAGTCTACACCACCTATTTGACTTTTCAGGCCTCAATTATTTATAAAATCAATTTGCAGTAGCTCTAATGCTTTCAGTACTATGATTTTAACGCAATTCTGAAAATAAATTTATTCAGCAAGACAAGGATTAAGACCAGACTAGAAAAGCCTTGTCTAGTAATGGCAACAACAAAAATTTGAGAACGCCAAGAAAACAGTTTAAAGTGAGTCAAAAGATGAAAGACAGTTCCCAAACAAAGTAAAAACATGGTGAAAAGTTACAAGCAATGTCTCCTTTTCCAATAACTTTCCTATTACTAGTTCTCTTCAAAGAGTTGAAAAAATATTTCTCGTTCCCACACAATTCTACTTTTTGATGTAACTGACGAAATTATTTTACCCCTATAGAAAAAGATTTTCAAAATTTCATTAACTATAAACATTGTCTGCAACTTCTTCAAACTTGGACTAGTCTAAAACTTTGTCGTCTGGTAAAGGGTTAATTGCTGAAAAAAACTGTAATTGTACATACACTGCAACTCCGCTATAACTCTGTTGGTGGGGTAAAAAAAATGAAGCAGCGGCAGAAGTGGAGTTATGAACGCTGTCCTGCAGTAGCAGGTAAGTTTTAATCGTAAAAATGAAGGTCATAATAATCGAAAAAATCCAACACGGGGGATTGTCTACTTCCATAACGAGAAGAGTAAAAATTTGGTCACCAAGAAATCACAGGAGGTATGTGTCTGGCGAGTGTCAACTCCGGAACCTCTCCCATAAATAGCTGAACATCTGGCGACGGCACCTTTGATCACCTTTCCACCCTCATAATAAAATAAACTGTACCTGAAAAACCTTTACTTCATATTTGTCAACGAGCTTTTTGCCGTATGTTTTATCATACAAAATAGGATTAAATTTTCGGATTATTGGAATAAATGCGGAAAAAAAACGGTATTTTATTTTAATCTACCAATATTATCTATCCCCTTTCTGATGAGAAGCTTATGATTTTGTGACATTTACAATTAAAATTCACGCATTTTCATTAATTGTTGTCAAAGCATATTGTCGCAGTTTTATCTTGAAGCCACTATCCTCTATGAGCTCCGGATACCTGCAGACTATGAAGTGAAATCAAAAGTAGGTTCAAGTCAATTTGTCTAATTTCACGGTCGTGCAATACTTTCATAACAAGTCCTACTAGGGACTGAAGAAAATTAAGAATGCAGAGAGAGAAACAAAGTGTGATATTTTAATCGCATCATCTTCAAGGTTAGTAGCTGAAGGATACCAAGGTGCATGCTATTCTCTATTGATTTAAAAATACCAATGACCTAAGGCATTAATCACCTCAATGTCAAACAGTTTAGCCAAATACCGATTTATAAATTGAAACACTATGCTGGTCATCAATCAAACAAAGCAATTATCTCTGATCTAATAAATTAATCGCCATGACTGTCCACTGTAAGGTGTTAAAAAGTTACCTGGCTTCTGGTAATTATCGATTTTCATGTGAAACCCTTTTATTTTGAAGCGGACCGAAGATGGAATGAAAAAATCGCGGTCAAATCAGCGTTAACGTCTTATCTCAGCATCAGCAACCAAAAATGGTCCCCCCTCCAAATTTTGGGAGCAAAGCAGACCCCGCATTATAATGGAGTCAGCATTATAGAGGAGTTGCAGTGTAAGTAAAATTACAACAACATTACAATCATAAAGCACTATATGTCTGTCTTTTTGTCACAAGTATGAATAACTAATGTTTTACATTCATAAAGCACTATACATCTGTCTTCTTGTAACAAGTATGTTTTACCAATATTTTATCACAATCGAAAGTTAATAAATGTGTGTTGTAGTTGCACATCTTTTCTTGTACTCCTCAAAAAAAAAATTAAATATTGTGTCATAGATTTGGTATCTTTCTTTATAACACTCTTCTATGATGTTCAATGTTTGTGCTGTAGTCTTGCATCTTTTCTTGCAGCACTGTTCAATGGCGATTTCTGTTTTGATTCTGTGCTTGCTCAAAGAACATGAAATCCTGAAGTAAGAAAAGTGTGTAAAAGCCATTACCAGACAATAAAACTTGTTCTAAATAAAATAGACTGCAAACGACAAATACAAGAGGACCATGATGGTCCTATATCACTCCCCTAGTATGATGGTACATGGCTTTATGATATATATAAAATAGCAAAGCCCTCTGTCTAATTATTTTTGAAAAGAAGTTGTTTAAGGATTTTCTCCTTTAATCCCAGGTAAATTGATGATCCCACCATATAGCTCTAATTTTCTGAATACAGTAATTCTTTGAAGTATTTTGGTAGAGGGTCAATAGACATCAATACATACCAAATATCAAAGCTCTAGGCCTAATGGTTAAGGCAGAGACGATTTTTAATGATATCCTTCTTTATTCCTATGTAAAATCAGGAATTGCATATAAAAGGGCTAATTTTTAGAATACTATAATTCTTTGAAGTACTATAGTAGAGGTTCAAAAGATGGTTTTTTATTTCAAACATCAAAGTTCTAGGTCTTATGGTTTGGGAGGGGAAGATTTTCAAAGATTTCCTTCTTTATTCCTATGTAAAATCAGGGATTGCTCATAAATGGGCTAATTTTCAGAGTCCAGTAATTCAATGAAGTATTTTAGTAGAGGATCATTAGACATAATTACATAGCACATATCAAAGCTCTTGGCCTCATGGTTTGGGGGGTGGAAGATCTTAGAAGATTTCCTTCTTTATTCCTATGTTAAATCAGGGATTGCACAGAAAAAGGGTTAATTTTCAGAATATGGTAATTTTTTTAAAGTATTTTGGTAGAATGTCATTAAACATGAATACATACCAATTATCAAGGCCTCAGGCCTCATGGTTTGGGAGAAGATTTTAAAAGATTTCCTTCTTTATTCTTTTGTAAAATCAGGGATTTCACAGAAAAGTGCTGATTCTCAAAGGGCAGTAATTCATTTAAGATTTTTGGTAAATGATTGATAGACATTGATACATACCAAATATCAAAGCACTAAGCCTTATTGTTTGAAAAAAAAAATTCAAATATTTCCCTCCTTAATGCTTTGTAAAATAAGGGATCGCACAGAAAATGGCTAATTTTCAGAATACATTAATTCTCTGAAGTATTTTGGTGGAAGATCAATGAACATTGATACATAATAAATATCAAATCTCTATGCCTTAATGGTAGTTCTTTGAGGTTTTTGGGTAGAGGGTCATAAGGCTGATTACACATACCAAATATCAAAGCTCTGGGCCTAATGTTATTGGAGGAGAAGATTTTCAAAGATTTCCTTCGTAATATGAGGGCTCGCACAGAAAAGGGCTAATTTTCAGAGTGAAGTAATTTTTTGAAGTGTTTTGGTAGAGGGTCAATAGGTGATTATATGTACCAAATATCAAAGCTCTAGGCGTTCTCATTTAGGAGGAGATTGATTGTTTGAATGGGGTTTAATGCTACTTTTAATATCATTTCAGTCACATTGCGGCGGCTGGAGCACCTAACAATGGATTCCTGTTATTTTTCATACCAGTTCTATCACTACATCCTTTCCTAGCCTCCAGCTGCTATCCCACTTAGGTTTACATTTATCCACCCATTGGTGAGAGACAAATGTTGGAAAGGATATGTGCTGCTGCCGGGGATCAAACCCATGACATCCCATGATTGAAGAATGGGTGTCTGATGCGCTACCGACTGTGCCATTTAGGAGAAGAAGATTTTCTAATAATTCTATCATAACAATCAAAATGACTCACAATAAGAAATACAGCTCCAATCATCACAGCCTTCATTTTAACATCCAAATCCATCGGGACTGAAAAAGAAGACAAGGAAAAATGCATATTGGTTTTAGGACAGAAATAAATAGAGGATTATTATTTGTTTCAGGGTAAAATTGATTCATATTTGATTGGGTGAACAACAAAAGCTGTTTTTTCATGAGAGGCAGATATAGCTTTTATTGCAGGGTTAGAATATATTGCAGGTCTGAAATCCTTGACCTTCAAATTTTAGAATCAGACCTGCTGAAACAAATAAAGTACAGGAAGTGACAAAATGCAGGTCAGACTCTGTCATTTTTCTAACTCAAAAGTCAAATGCAGGGAATAATCTGCATGTCGAATAAAGTGGAAGTCCAAAATATTGCTACTGCAATAATCTGATAAAATAATCATCACCATATAAATCAAAATTGAAAATTTTCCGTCATGTCATAATGAGCATTTTAGTGTTTTAGACCTTACCATTGCAGGTGTTTTAAAATTGTTTATTTCCTATAAGCTGGTCCTTGTTCATGATTATATTGGTTTTGTTACTCTAGCCATGAAGCTGGTACAAAGTCAGTGTTTTGTAGACTAGACACTTTTTGTTCATAATTTCTAAAATGAGTCTCTTCAAATTTGGATTTACCTCTGATAATAAAGCATTTAGTAAATTCTTTTCAACATTTCACTAGCCAATTACTCTGAGGAAGTATTGACCTTCTTAGCTTTGTACCTTGAGCAGGATTTCTATGTGGGCTAAAAACAAAAACAAAACTTACAAGACACCCCAAAGTTGTCAGCATCTGTAAACATCTCTCTAACTAAACCAGTCCATTGTTTGCTGATCTTTCCAACTTCCTGTGTCCCATCTTTTGAGTAAACCTGAATTTCAATTTAAATATTTCATCTTTTGACATCTATTAAATTCTAAAGACAAAATACACTGCAACTCCATTACGTTATCAGTTACAACACTTATATTATAACATGGGTACCACTTAGCTCCCAAAATTTGGGATGGGTGTGTGACCATCTTTAGTTGCTGCCGCAACGGTTCCTGATTTGACGTTAATGCTGATTTAACCAAGACTTTCGCAATCTGGTTGAAAAAGATGGGAACCATATATAAATCTTTAATAACCTGAAGCTAGGTAAGTATTAGCTAGGTAAGTATTTTACACCTAACAGTGGATGGTAGTGGTGACTAATGCCAAAGGTCATAGATAATTGCTTTGTTAAGTTCAAATTAATTATTATTGAAATTGATAAGTTTACTTAGTACAAACTGCCTAGATTTTTGATATCTTGTGACGTCCAGGAACAGGCTAATTTTGACTCTAGGGCAATAATTTTCACAATCTTGATAATGATCCACCAGGTGATGCTGTATACCAAATATCAAAGCTCTAGGCCTCCCTTTTGGGGAGAAGTTTTTTAAAATTTTCACTATATAAGACCTATGTAAAGCTTATGACATCCGAAATGGGCTAGTAACACCATTGGGCCATAATCTATACAATCTTGATAGAGGTCAACTAGATGATGCTACATACCAAATATCAAAGCTCTAAGCCCTCCTGTTTGGGATAAGAAGATTTTCAAAATTTACACTCTACAATCCCTATGTTAAACTTGTCTGGCTTATTCTGATCCTGGGCCAATAATTTGTACAATCTTGATAGAGGTCCACAAAATGATGCTACATACCAAAAATCAGAGCTGGAGGTCTTTTTGTTAGGTAGAAAAATATTTTCAAAGTTGTCGCTATGTAAGCTTATAAACCCCCCTCCCTCCCCCCCCCCCCTTCAACTTAGCACGGCCATTTCTAGACAGATTTTTTATCTTGTACAAAATTTATAGTCCTTGGCCTAAAGACCCTAAATACTAAATGTGAATCAAATCCAACAGCAATGACAAGAAGATTTTTAAAGATGTACCCTTTTTTGTCCCTTTTTTTCCCCTTATGGGGCCCCCACCAGAGATAACTCCATGATATATACAAATCTGTATGCTCTCCTTGGGGATGCTTCCTGCAAAGATTGGTTGAAATCCAGAAGTCTAAAAAAGTTCAAAACCTTAAAAGTTAACGCACGACACAATGACACAATGACAGACAAAACATGATTGCAATAGGTCACCATGACCTATGGTCAGGTGACCTAAAAAATGTAAATAGAAATTCAAGCATTAACTTTCAATTCCAAGAATTGAATTAAGACAAAAACTCTAAAGTGAAACTGGGTATCAAACAGTCAATAAAAGTTAGTGTGGTTTTTTTATTAACCTGTTAAATTTCTTAAGATAAATCTAGTTTTGTCCACATGCAGTTGTTCAGTGTAAATCCCAATTTGTAAATAGCTAGGTTTAAATACTTTTTGTAATCATATTTTCAACAACGGTAAAGAATTTAGGTGAAGTCCGTATCTGAGTAAGAGCTTTTAAGGTCTATCCATGTGGCATTTTCTCAACACATCAGTAACCTCAGCTGTCTCTAAGGAGACAATGTTAGATTTGATCTCTTTCCTTCAGGGATGGAAATATTCACCCAAATTTGAAATTAAGTTTAAATAAACAAACAAATATCGCCAACTAGAAATGATGATAAAACATGCTCGACAGATGATAGACACAGACACAGCCAGATCAGAAAAGCTCACCTCGAGAACTTCATGCTCAGGTGAGACAAAAATATCTTATCAAATACGGTGTGGTCTTTCATTGATAGGATATTATCAAGGTAGATCTTGACATCTTAGACAACTAAAGTCAGACACCCTAAATGTTGTAATCTATGATATCAAAGAAACACTTACAATAAATTCTTGGTCCCAAGTACAACAAATACCCTGACATATACAACATGGCCCCTTCATGGACAGGATCTCTTCATGGTTGGCATCTCGGATACTGTATGATGGAATCCATGAACTTTGCCTGTAATGATTAACACAACAAGTTCTTTCAATTATTCCTTTGGATGATTACAAGGTTTTTTAACCCTTGTCATGCTGAATCAGGAATATTTCTGTTTTGGCACAAGGTATAGACTAAGATCAGCCTGCATATATGTGTAGTCTGATCTAAGTATACACCCCCTGCTTGTCACATTAAAGCCATAGTTGTTTATATTGATAATTTTTCAACAGAATTATGAATTCACAAGTGTTGCATACAGTACACATTACAAATATATATAAACAGTTTTAGATCTAATTTAATGCATTCACACCCAATCCCTCCTTTTTACACCCCTCAAGAAAAAAGCTTTAAAACATTGTGGAAAATGAAGAAATTACTTGTAATAAGCTATTTCTTCATTGTGTTTTCTATCCCAAAGACAAACAATTTATAATTCCATCAACTTTAAATTGCCGTCTTTCTTTCAATTTGAACCAGTCTAAAATCTTGTTGTGTTGTAATAGGTTAGCCCATTCCCATACAACCCCCCTTTCTACTATGAAAAAACTAATATTGAAAGAGAAGAAATTGCTTGTAACAATCAATCTCTTCATTTTCTACTAAGCTTTTTGTCAAGAAGCATAAAGATATCTAACATTTTATCAACTTGAAATTGCTTTCTTTATTCTTTAAATTTGGACCAGTATATTTTTTTGCCATTTGGTAATGGGTTTTAGACTTAACCCTTTCCTGTACAAACACAGGATTTTACATCATTGTGATTTTATACTTGAGAAAACATTGTGGAAAAGAAGAAATTGCTTGAAACAAGCAATTTCTACTATTTCTACAATATTTTCTACCCTACCAAATTGTTACTTTTCAAATTAAATTCACTTTAAATTTCCATCTGCAAAACCTTTGAATTTGGACTGGTCTAAAAATTTGCAAAACAGGAAAGATTTAAAGGGGAGTTGAGACTTGAAAATTGTGAAACTTCAACATTAGATCATTGTAAATATAAAGTTTTATTACTTTTGATGAAAAGTTGAAGGAGGTGTTTAAAACACAAAACTATTTGAATGAGCCTGGTTTATGTGAAAGTGTCTAAGTTCAAGGGGTGATAATTCTTCTGCCTGGGGGAAGTTGAGACTTGAAATTTACGTCTGGCAAAACTTCAACATGTGATAAATGTATGTATAAAGTTTAATTACTTTTGAAGCAAAATTATGTGAAATGAAGAAATTACTTCCAACAATCAATTTCTTCATTTTACATAATATCTTTCACCAAGAACTGTAAAATATTTTCTGCAACTCCTTTCAATTTCAACCGGTCTAAAATTTCACCATCTGGAAATAGGCTAAGTTATGCTTAAAAATTACAAGTACAATTGTTCAAAACATTGAACTCAGTAATAGAAGAAAGGTACCCAGTAACACTTATGATATTTGAAGCCAATATTAATGGAACTTAACCCTTGTCATGCTGAATTAAAAATTCTGTACAGAACTGCTTTCAAATCAAAGGACTGGCAGCACTGGAAGGTCTCAATGAGGGTCAATATTTCTTTTTAAAATTGATTATTCAAACAACTCTGGCTGAAAGGGGACAAGCAGGTGTTGTAGACTAAGATCAGACTGCACATATGTGCAGGCTGATCTTTGTCTATACCACCTGCTCAAACTGGAATATTCAGGGTTCAGCATGACAAGGGTTAATCCTTGTCATGCTGAATTATAAATCCTCTACAGATTTTCATTGAATTCAAAGGGCTGAAAGCACTTGAAGTACATATTAAAAGTTAAAATTTCTTCTGAAAATAAATATTATAAACTATTCTGGTTTAAAAGGGACAAGCAGCTGGTGTAGACTAAGATCAGACTGCACATTTGTCCATACCCCCCTGACAAAGTAGGAATATCCCGGGTAAGCATGACATGGGTTACTATAATCTTACAACTCAGATAAATAATAGAAGAAAAGATATGTATATTGGGCAAGATACATTTCTTGACCAAATAGAATTTTGGTTATGATAAGACATAATTCAAAGACAAAATATTCATTTAGACTGGTTGGTGAAATCCGATCCTAAATTCTACAAATTAGGGTGATACTTACTCCTGCCTAACATATCCAACAACTTGCCCCACTGGTGCCTCAATTGTAATTTCATGGGCCAGAGAATCAATACATGCACACCATGGACATCCAGCACAGCATTTGAATTCACGATTAACTCGAATTACCTCCTGCAAAAAACATCAAAAAAATTTCTAACATGCAATGGTCGAAAAGAGACCGTAAAAATGGTCATTTAACTCATTCACTCTTTTAAACACCTCCTTAATATAAAGCTATGGAAAACATTGTTGAAAACAAAGAAATTGCTTGTTGCAAGCAATTTCTTCATTATCCACAATGTTTTCTATCTATAATGGCGGAAGAATTTAAAATTCCATCTACTTGAATTGTTGTCTGCAACATCTTGCCATTTGGACCAGTCTAAAATTTAGTTGTGTGGGAATGGGAAACTCTTTACACAATAGCAACATTCTGTGACCCTGATATTTTATTCATGAGATAGCATTGTAGGTACAGGAAGAGCAAGAGACGAAATTGTCACAAAATCAGGTATTCATAAGCTTCATCAAAATCTGTGAGGAATTATGGGGGTAGTTTTGAAACAAAGATTATAAACAATAAGTCTCCTTTTTTGTTTTCTGTAGCATCAAATAGAGAACTTTGATATTATGCACTATGTCACATGAAAGCAAACATTTGGTGAAAATTGAATTAAAATTAACCTAAAATTGTAGGGGCAGTTGCACACACAAGAATTTAGATATTAAGTCCCCTTCTTGCATGATACAGCATTAAATCACAAAACATTGATAAAATGCGCTAGGTCAAACAATGGTGAAAATTTCATCAAATATGTCCAAATTGTAGGAATCTCGCACATAAGGTCATGTTAACCCATTCCCACACAATGACGCCTTTAGAAGCCACCCTAGAAAAAAACCTTTGAAAAACATTGTGGAAAATGAAGAAATTGCTTGTTTCTTCATTATCCACAATGTTATCTACCCCAAACGATAAAGATTTTTAAATTTTCATAAACTCTAAATTGTCATCTGCAACTCCTTTCAATTCAGATCAGTCTAAAATTTTGTCATCTTGAAAAGGGTTAAGGCCCGCTCACTGCCCTCATTTAGCAATCTGATAACCATTTTTTTTCTTTGCAAAAGCCTGGTTAACAATTTGCAACACCAATCTTCTGACCAGGTTTATCATAAAACAATGAACGTGTTAAGATATCATGGAGCAAAATCTTTAGTTGTCCCAAATATGAGTCATGTATCTTGACCCGTGTTTAAATAACAACAAAATGTTAACTTTTTGCATTAAGTTTATTGCTAGCAGAGAGGCAGATTCTGAGTAAAGATTTTCTTTCAGCATGACAAGGGTTGAACTTTCATGATAGTTTAGCCTAAAATCTTGCCTCTAGAGTGTATCAAAAATGTTGATGAATCACATTCTATACAAACACTCATCTTGGTTACTTTGTGTTTCATTGAACTAAAAAATAAATACCCAACCTGTCCACTGTTGTCTGTAATGTGGATTTGGAAACCTCTAGATGGCCCACAACATTGTCTCATACACATCTCAGACTCTGTCAAAACAAATGGTACATTTTATCATATATACTCTTAAGTGGCAGCAGATTATCAGAAAGCGGGCTACGATATTGCAGCCAGTAATCTAAGACTCTGTCAAAACAAATAGTAGTACATTTTATCATAGATACTCTTAAGTTATGTTATCTCTAGCTGCAATATCCTGGCCCTCTGTCTGATAATCTGCTGGAGAGAAAGTCAAATTATCAGAAAGAGGGCTACGATATCGCAGCTAGTAATCTCAGACTCTGTCAAAACAAATGGTACATTTTATCATGGATACTCTTAAGTTATCTTTTTAAAAGTACCAAAAATAATGTACATATTCCCCTATCTCTCTGTCAAAACAAAAGGTACATTTTATCATAGATACTCTTAAGTTATGTTATCTCTAGCTGCGATATCCTGGCACTCTTTCTGATAATCTGCTGGCGAGGAAGGTAGATTATCAGAAAGAGGGCTACGATATCGCAGCTAGTAATCTCAGACTCTGTCAAAACAAATGGTACATTTTATCATGGATACTCTTAAGTTATCTTTTTAAAAGTACCAAAAATAATGTACATATTCCCCTATCTCTCTGTCAAAATAAAAGGTACATTTTATCATAGATACTCTTAAGTTATGTTATCTCTAGCTGCGATATCCTGGCCCTCTTTCTGATAATCTGCTGGCGAGGAAGGTAGATTATCAGAAAGAGGGCTACGATATCGCAGCTAGTAATCTGACCCTGTCAAAACAAACAGTAAATTTTATCATAGATACTCTTAAGTTATCTTTTTAAAAGTACCAAAAATTAATGTACATATTCCCCTATATATAAATTATTTAACCAATTACAAGATGACAAAATTTTAGACTGGTCCAAATTCAAAGATGTTGCAGATGAAAATTTTAAGTTGTTGAATTAAATTGTTTTGTCTTTTAGGTAGAAAACACCGTGACAAAATGAAGAAAATGCTTGTAACGCCTTCTGGCTAAGGAGGAAAAAATGATAAGAGATGTTTTAAAAATTTCACAAATTCTTTTCAAACTTTGTCACCATGGCAACCTGAGTTTTCAAATGATTTCTATTCTTTTAGCTATTGTGAAAGAGGACCACCTGCTGAACATTCCACCCAATTCGGTTCAAATTGGCCTAATAGTTTGGGAGTAGATATCTATCAAAATTCTTCAATAATTTCTATATAGAAACACACATCCCGGTATTCCACCCCTTGGGACCAAAGAGTTTGAAAGAGGTTAATATACTGATGTTTCATGCAAAATATCAAGATTCTACGCCTTCTGAAGGAGAAGACTCTCAAAAAATTTTTTTTTAAATTTCACTTTTGTTACCATGGTAACCACAGTTTTCAATGGATTTTAATTCTTTTATTTTCAGAGTAAGGTAATTCTTTGAAGTATTTTGGTAGAGGGTCAATAGATGATGATTTATGCCAAATATCAAAGCTCTGGGCCTTATTGTTTTGGGAGAGTACCCGGTAGTTTTTTTTAAAGTTTTTTCGCAAGCCGTCAGGCATCCAACCCATGACACCCCATGATTGAAGATTGAGATTCTGATGCACTACCGACTGTGCCATAACAGCAGCCTGCAGTATCTATACAAGATATAATGCCAAATGACCATAAATTAAATTCATTTCCTTATATACATATAAGTTTTGAAATCCTTAACCCTTTCCCTCATATTCTTTCTTTTTTATCGCCCCTGAAGAAAAGCTTTGGAAAAAACTAATTGTCTACATCTTTATATATCTTATAGTGTTCTAACCTATTACCAGACAGGTCCAAATTCAAAGAAGTTGCAGAAGAAAATCCCCTTTGAATTAACTATAAAGAGTTGAGTCTAGATTCTTATGTATCAAGCAGAATCAGATATTTCTTCAGTATTTCACAAAGAGAAATGTTGAATACTCGTCTAATACTCTTAGAATATGAAATGATTGTCTTGTTTTGTATTTACTTTGACAAATATATATCGTCTTTTCATTCTCATGCAGTTTCTCACTATAGAAACAATTAAACAAAGGTGTGCTTTATGATGCATATTGTTTCTAGTTTCAATGTCTGAAAAGACTTCTTAAAGCAAGCCAACAAACCAAACAACAACAACAGAAAACAAAATATCACTATAAAAAGAGTTAGTTTGTTTTCATCACTAGTTTTTCTGATCTGAGATCTATTTCTTTTGATAAATATGGGTATCAAAATTTTGTCTTTATGCTCTTTTATTCTATCATTTCATTTCTGTGAAAGGTTAAATGGTAAGTCAATTTCAAAAGTTCATGGATTTCAATTCTTTGAAGTATTTTGAAAGAGCATGACCAAAAGATCATTTCTGTGACATTTGATTGAAATTCTATGGTTAGTTTAAGAGAAGAAGATTTTTTGTAATTGTAAACGGACGGACAGATAGACAGATGGACGCCAGACGATGACCGATCACAATAGCAAACCCACTTCCTGCTCATGTGAGCTCAAAACTTTAAAGAACATTGTGGAGAATGAAAAATTGCTTGAAACAAGCAAATTCTTCATTGTCCACTATGTTTCTGTGCCAAAAGACGAAAACCTTTAGAATTTCATCGACTATATAATGTCGTCTGAAACTCTTACCAATTACCAGGCAACAAACTTTTAGACTGTTCCTAATTGAAAGAAGTTAAAGGTGACAATTCAAATTTAGATTTTTTGACTTTCTGCGTAGAAAACATAGTGGAAATCAAAGAAATTGCTTGATGAAAGTAATATCTTAATAAAGCAATTTCTTTATTTACATGATGTTTTCCCCCAATTATTTTTCTTGAGGAAAGTGTTATTTTATGGTAATAGGTTAACCCACTCTCAAACAATACCTTCTTTTTTGCCCATCAAGAAAAAGTGTTAGAAAACATTGTGAAGAATGAAGAAATTGCTTGAAACAAACAATTTCTTCATTGTCCACAATGTTTTCTACTCAAAAAGACCAAATCTTTTCGAATTTCATTGTCTATGAAATGTTGTCTGCAACTTCTTTCAATTGTGGCTAGTCTAAAATTTTGTTTTGTGGGAATAGGTTAACAACAATTTTTTCTTACCCTCAGCAGCAAAATAAACTTGTTGTCCCATACTGTTTTGTATCTTGTATTTATTGCTAGATTCCCATCCTGTCACCACTGTTCAAAGAAAATTTAGATTCAATCATTTATAGATGAAATTACTTAACCTATGATGTTTTTTGACACATTTTAGGCTAGTCTAGATTCAAACAAGTTGATTACACACAACAACTTTTTGTTGATTAACTTTCAAAAATCTTTGCCCTTTGGGTTAGAAAACAATGTTTTCCAAAGTTTTTGTTTTTTGGAGTGTCAAAAAGAGTGATTGTGTGGGAATATACTAAGCAAAAATAATTGGGAAATCATTGTGGAAGAATGAAGAAATTGCTTGTAAAAAGCAATTTCTTCATTTTACACATCTTTTCTACCTAGACAGTTGAAAATATCTGAAATTTCACGAACTTTAACCCATTCCCACACAATGACAACTTTAAACGCCCCTGTAGAAAAAACTATGGGAAACATTGTGGAAAATGAAGGAATGCTTGTCACAAGCAATTTCTTCATTATCCACAATGTTTTCTTCCTAAAAAGATAAAAAATCTAGAGACTTCACCAACTTAAAATTGTCATCTGCACTCCTTTGAATTTGGACTGGTCAACAATTTAACTGTGTGTGAATGGTTTAAATTGTCCTCTACAACTCCTTTCAATTTGTACCATTCTAAAATTTTGTTTTGTTGGAATGGGTTAACTCTTTCCTGTTTTTTAAATTCTAGACTGGTCCAAATGGAAAGAGGTTTGATGCATATTAAAAGGAAACCTGTGGTAGGAAATATTGTGGGAAAAGGAGAAATTGATTGCCACAAGCAATTTCTCCTTTTTCCAGAATGTTTTCCCAAGTACAAATTCACCATGCCTTAAAATTCTGGGTTTGCACAGGAAAGCGTTAGTACTTGCCATTGGATATCTTCAAAAGCAAGATTGTATCAATGACATATACATACATAAACGAGGGCCAAAAAGGCCATATATGGCTCATCTGAGAATGATTTCTCTACTTCTGACAAGGGCAGCTCTTCAATGCCCACATTTTTTTGTGAATCATTTTCTTCTACAAGATTTGAAAAGGGTTACCCAAGGAACATTCCTGCCAAGTTTAGTCCAAATTGTCCAGTGGTTTAGGAGGAAAAGATTTTTAAAGAAATATTTCCCTAAGTCTGATAAGTCAAGCCCTGCATTGTCCCTAGTTTTAGGCAAATCTAAATTTCATGACCAAGTTTTGAAAAGGGCCACCCAAGAAACATTCCTGCCAAGTTTGGTTGAGATTGGCTCTATGGTTAAAGAGGAGAAGATTTTTAAAGAACTGTTGAAGACATCCGACAAACAACAGACACAGGGTGATCATAAAAGCTCACCTTGAGCATGTTGTGCTCCGGGATGCTAAAAATAAACCCCAACATAGAGAGTTAAACATCTTAGAAATTACTATGACACCAAAGAAATTGTCACCAGGGCCCCTTTTCTCATATTTCATAATAGAACCTTTCCATTTTCGATAAGCTTCGCCCTTATGACTTAATCATTCTGACAAAGTTTCATGAAGGTTGAGCCTAAATTATAGCCTCTAGAGTGTAAACTAAGAAATTGTCATATAGGCCTCTTTTCCGTGTTTTCAAAAAGAACCTTTCCATAATCAATAAAGTTAATCCTTTTGATCTGACAATTATTCTGACCAAGTGTCATAAAGATTGGGTAAAAAAGTGCCCCTAGAGTGAAAATTCTGAAATTATCGATGCCACTCAACAAATAACAATCACTCAAGGAACACAAAAGCATACCATGAACATGTTATACAGGTGAGATTATAAAACAACTGTGCTTGTCTAAACTGGAAATTGTGGGTAATACACCAGCGTTCAATCTAGCTTTGTGTCACAGGGGGCCCAATGGGCCCATGGCTCTTGGTCAAGGGGGTCATGCGATACAAATACATAGACAAGCTATTGAATTACAGGGTTTCTAATGTAACAAACCATAAAAATTTGATAATAAATATATTGTTTGGAACAAAATAAATCTACTAGAACAGGTTAAGACATTATTTCCATGACTTCATTCAGAGAAGTCTTATTGAATGTGTGATTGAAGTGTGCCATTTGGGCCCAGTCTTCATTTTGAAGGGGGTCATTTTGGATTTTAGAGGGCCATTTTAGCTATGGCCCGCTCTAGATTGAACACTGATACACGTCTGTATATACTTAATGGGACATCTAAAATAGGTCCCTTATAAACAAGTGAGATGTCTTAAAGAAAATTAAAGCTAGATTGTGAAATTGTAACACATCATTTTCTATACAGCTCATGTAATATCCTTCCTTTTTCTCTAAACCCCTTGTCATGCTGAACCCAGAATATTCCTGTTTTAGCTGGTGGTATAGTCAAAGATCAGCCTGCTCATATGTGCAGTCTGATCTAAGTCTACACCACCTGATTGTCCCTTGGTTCTTTGTAAGAGCATCTAGTGCTTACAGTACTTTGATTTATATGTATTTTTTTTAAAACAGATTTTATTCAGTATGACAAGGGTAAGATAACTCAAACTAAACATCCGCATTGTACTTACATTCTAGCAGCTCAATTTGTTGTTTAACTAAGAGCTGGTCTATAGAACAGAGATATTCTAAGCCAGGAGGACAGCCTGGTATAGGTTCTGGTCTGGTCATCCATTGTACAGGTTGTTGTCCTGGCATTCCTGTAAATACAAAAATGATTGTTTATTTGTTTATGAGGTCAGTAAAATAATGGTTTATGTACATTACAACAGCTATACTCCAGACCAGGAGAGTTCTAGCCTGATGTGCTGGCATTCCTGTAAATACATAGGGAATAGTATCTTACGGTAATGACACTACATCTTGTATTTGCTTTGAGCTGTGGAGGAAAATTTTAATATTTCACCAGAACCAAACACTTTCAAATTTTATTCTCATCCAGTTTGAAAGAAGTTCCAGACAATAATCAAAACTGAGTGCAATTGGAAAAGTAACCAACCTAAGACGTGGAAAATAGAGTGTTACAAGCAATTTCTTCTTTTCCAACAATATTTTCTCAAGAATAGTATCACAGAGCCGTAAATACAAGGGGCTGTACAGAAAAGGGATAAATGTGATTGCTCTAGGTGTAAACACTCAGAAAATATGAGTATGGTTAGTCTTGAAAAGAAGGTCAAAGAGAAAGCCAAGATTATAGTGTCATGGTACTAGGTCTTTTATCACAGATTATCACTAGTTGCAGGCATCTATAAAATCTTGGTGTCTTGGGCATGAGGAATCAGAAAATATAAGCAAGCAAGTAGGTCCAAGGTCAAGGTAATAAAGTCGTGGTTCTATGTGTACAACTAGGTGAGTGTATATATGAAATTTGATTATCCTAGATGTAAGGAATAACAAGAGGGCCAGAATGGCCCTAAAATTGCTCACCTGACTAATGTAAGATGATTCAAAATTGAAATTGGCCCAATGGTTACTGAGGAGAAGATGTTTAAAGATTTCAAAGTCAAAAACTGCCCTACCCTTCCAAGCCCTTATTTGGTCATCAATCAAAATTCAAGAACAACTTTTGAAAAGGTGAGGAGAAGATGTTTAAAGATTTCAAAGTCAAAAACTGCCACGCCCATATTTGGGCGTGAAACCAAATTCTGCAAACAACTTTTGAAAAGGGTCACCCAAAGAACATTCATGCCAAGTATGGTTGAAATTGATCCAATGCTTACTGAGGAGAAGATGTTTAAAGATTTCAAAGTCAAAAAAGTGCCTTACCCTGCCACGCCCATATTTGGGCATAAATCAAAATTCCAAGAACAACTTTTGAAAAGGGTCACCAAAGGAACATTCATGCAAAGTTTGGTTGAAATTGACCCAACTGTTACTGAGGATAAGATGTTTAAAGATTTCAAAGTTAAAAAAACTGCCACCAAAAGCTCACCTTGAGCACGTTGTGCTCAGGTGAGCTAAAAAACAATAAGAAGGCTTCAGTTTTTGAAAAATATGTCAAAGGTTGAGGTCACAATTCTTTGTGGCCAACTATTAAGTTATAAGAAATAATAAAATATGAGCAAGGCCAAAGGCTTTTAAAAGTGGGTTAAGGGTCATCAAAGTCAGGTCATAGGGAATAAGAAAATAAAGAGCAAGGACATTTATCTTTGATGAGATTTAAAGTGGATATAAGCACTTAACCTTCCAATTTACTTATCATTTACTTTTTTGTCTTTAAACCCCACCTCCTATCTTTTTTGACCAATTCAATTTACGGATAAGGGGTCACTGTCTCATGAATTTCAAAGGCAAGCACTGTCAACAGAACAGAAATATTGTTATTTAATACTCACATTTATTAACCCATTACCAGATGATAACAAGAGTGCCATCGTCACAATATACGCCGCCACTTTGCTGCTGTTTCAAGAAAAATAATTGTAGTCACTACTTATTTTGACAGAACCAAATTCAAAACATTTGCAGACTACCTTTTTAAATTGTCAAGTTCAAACTGTTTGTTATGTTTGATTGATTGAAAGGGCCCAGGGGCATAACTCTTGCAAAAATCAATGAACCATAAAATCCTTGATCTATGTACACCTACAAAAAATGGTGATGACATTGACTAAGTTTCATTTAAGTCAAGACAAAAAGTTAGGAGGAGTTGCGTTCACAAGGCTGCAATTTCAATAAGCCCCAGATACTAAGTTTTAAGGGGGCATAAGTCAGGGAAAAATTAATGAACCAGAAAATATTTATTTCATGCACATCTACCAATTTAGGTTATAACATCCACCAAATTTCATTTAGATCCAGCAAGAAACTAAGGAGGAGTTGCGTTCACAAGGCTACAATTTCAATAAGCCCTAGAGACTAAGTTTAAAGGGGGCATAACTGAGGCAAAAATCAATGAACCAGGAAATCCTTACTTCATGCATATCTACAGATTAAGGTGAAAACATCCACCAAGTTTCTTTTAGATCCAGCCAGAATTGTAGGAGGAGTTCTTTTCACAAGGTTGCATTATCAATAAGCAAAAGAGACAAAGTTTTAAGGGGGCATAACTCTTGCAAAATCAATGGACCATCAAATACTTCCTTCATGCACATCTACCAATTAAGGTGATAATATCCACCAAGTTTCATTTAGATTCAGCAAGAATTGTAGGAGGAGTTGCGTTAACAAGGCTGCAATTTCAATAAGCTCTTGTGACTAAGTTTTAAGGGGGCATAACTGACACAAAAATCAAAGAACCATAAAATCCTTACTTCATTGATTTCTACCAATTAAGGTGATAACATCCACCAAGTTTCATTTAGATCCAGCAAGAAACTTAGGAGGAGTTGCGTTCACAAGGCTGCAATTTCAATAAGCCCCAGAGACCAAGTTTTAAGGGGGCATAACTGACACAAAAATCAATGAACCATAAAATCCTTACTTCATTGATATCTAACAATTAAGGTGACAACATCCACCAAGTTTCATTTAGATTCAGCCAGAAACTTAGGAGGAGTTGCGTTCACAAGGCTACAATTTCAATAAGCCCTAGAGACTAAGTTTAAAGGGTGCATAACTGAGGCAAAAATCAATGAACCATGAAATCCTTACTTCATGCACATCTACAGATTAAGGTGATAATATCCACCAAGTTTCATTTAGATCCAGCCAAAATTGTAGGAGGAGATGCCCTCACGAGAAAAGTGGACGTACGTACGTACAGACGGGCAGATGGACGGATGGACAGACGAAGAAGATGACACCAAAATATGACTGCCTCCGGCGGCGTATGAAAATATAGACTGGTCCAAATTCACAGATGTAGCAAACAATTTTTAGAGGATGAAAGTTTTTGTTATTAGAGGTAAATTTAACAAGCAATTTATCATTATCCACAGTGTTTTCCAAAACTTTTTTTTATTCCGGGCATGAAAAAGTGTTACTCTGTTAACCCTTTCCTGTTTTCAAAATTTCAGACAGCTCCATAGCTTGGTTGATTGAATGGGTTTTAATGCCACTTTTAACAGTATTTCAGTTATATTGCAGGGCTGGAGCACCTAACAATGGATTCCTGGTATTTCTCACTCCAGTACTACCACTAAATCCTTTCCCAGCCTCCGGCTGCTATCCAACTGAGGTTTACTATTATCCAGCCATTGCTGAAAGACAAATGTCAAAAAGAATATGTGCCAATGCTGCCAGGGATCAAACCTATGACCACCCATTATTGAAATTTGGAAGTCTTACGCACTACCAATGAGAAGTTAGAGATGATGATTAAAAGTGGGTGCAATCTGTACAGTAACCAACCTTAGAAAATATTGTGAGAAAAGAAGAAATTGCTTTCTTCTTTTCCTACAATGTTTTCTCACATAGAAAGGGTTAAAGTGACACATATTAGTCAGTCTAGTTAGCTGTGGGTTTAACCATTTCCCATTTAATGACGCTTTTAAATGCCCTTAGGAAAAAAAGCTTTGGAAAACATTGTGAAAAAGAAGAAATAGATTATTGCAAGCAAATTCTTCATTATCCACAATGTTTTCTACCCCAAAAGTAAAAAAAAAAATATCCAAAACTTAATAAGCTTTGAATTGTTTACTGCAACTCCTTTCAATTTGGACCAGTCTAAAAATTTTCCGTCTGGTCATGGGTTAAGACCACTTCCTAACTTTTGATGGAGAACTAATATCTAGCATGAGGAAACTTTATTGGTGTAAACTTTAAAATGCAATAAAATATAAAGAAAAACAAGAGCATTGCCTACGGGTGCCTATGCTGGCTGTTGGGTACCTGACAGTGGACAAAATGCATCTAGAGTTGTCCCCCTTGATAGTTTAGGTTGCTTTTTTGATAGCGAACAAGTGTGCCAAGTTTCAAGTGAATGCCTTCAGTAGAAACAGATATCACAAAAAATCAAAGTTTTTGCACTAAGACAATGACGACAACAATAACAACATCGACGAGGACACCTAGGCTATAGCAATACCATGGGTTTTCTCTGAAAACAGCCAAGCTTAAAATAGGACCATCAAAGACTAATGCATTCTTTATCAGACTAAATCTTTGTGTTTGAAAAGCTCTAATTGTTATTCAGAAAAAGCTTTTTGAAAGTCAAAACAATAATTGAAGGGTTCTTTATCTTTGTAAACTAATTTCATGTGATTGAATACTTCCTTTTTAGTGACATAAGAATTTAAAGTAGGCACAAACTATTATTCACTTTTCAATACAAGAAGTTAAGATAACAAACTAGGGCACCAGGTACAGATTTTAAAGTATATTTCAAAAGCCTTATCTTCAAAACATGCATTTTCATGCTTAACCCATTACCAAAAAAACAATTTTTTAGACTTGTCCAAATTCTAAGAATTTGAAGACAATATCTAGAAGTGCAAATTTATTGAAAAAGAATACTCATATTTAGTAGAAAACATTGCAAAAAAAGGGAGATATTACTTGTCACAAACAATTCCTCCTTTTCCTGAGATTCTTAAGAGCTCAAACCATTAAGAGACAGTAAAAATTTAGACTGGTCCAAATTGAAAGGAGTTGCAGTCAACAATTCAAAGTTTATGAAAATTTAGATTTCTTCAACTTTCTTGGATAGAAAATAGTGGAAAATGAAGACACTGTTCATTTTAGAATTTTTTTCTCTAATTTGCTTTTCTTGAGGGGCATGGGTTAAGAAGCTGGATCAAGTTGTAATGGAATAAAGAGAATGTATTTTGACCTAAATCCTTTATCACGAAATTCCATTTTTAACACCCCCCCCCCCCCTAAGAAAAAAGTTAAGGAAACAATGGAAAAAGACAACTTTACGATTTGGACCAGCCTAAATTTTATTGTGTGGTAATGGACTAAGCCATAGGCAAAAAATATCTTTTTTGTTCCTGTTCATTTCCCAATCTTGGGAATACATTGTGGAAAATGAAGAAATTAGTAGTAATGACTAATGTCTCAGGTGAGCTAATATTCATTACATGCAAAATGCTACAAAATATACCAAGTTCACATTTGTGTATTGGCAATTTTATGTCAAAATTTCACTTTTCTTATTTAGTTGCCCTAATCATGAAAGAATGTTTTATCTTCAAAACTGAAATTCATCATCCTTTACTATACAACCATAAATTTATGAACAGATGACAATCTGCTTTTTAAAACATTAGAAAGGGAAGTAATCTTTTTTCAAGCATCTTGTCTTCTTCTCTCAATGTTTTCTACATAAAACATGTGTGGAATTTAGATAAAATTTATGTCACCTCTTTAAATTCTGACCAATATAAAATTTCTTGGAATAAGCAGTATCATTCAAGGCATGAAATAATAATCCTTATATCTCTTGCTATTTATATAATCCTGAAAAATTCAAGTAATAAAGATTTTAGAAGAAGAATTGTTACAAGCCATTTTTTAAAGATCTTTGAAGAAATCTGATAAGGCTCACCCAAGGATCAGTCCTGGTTGAAATCTCTGCAGTTCTTTCAGAGGAAAAGATTTTCAAAGTAAATTTTACAAAAAATGCACAACTCACCCATGACGGACATGACAATAGCTTGCTGGCATTCAGCCAATGGAGCTAAAAAACTATATTTATTACCAAATGGACTGGACTTTTACCAGATGGCAATATTTCACACTGGTCCCAATTCAAAGGAGTTGAAGACGACAATTTAAAGTTTATGAAATTTTAGGTTATTTAAACTATATAGGTAAAAAACATTGTGTAAAATGAAGAAATTGTTAACAGCACACAATTTCTTCATTTATACAATGTTTTCATGATTATAACACTTGAGGAGCATCAAAATGTTTCGTTGTGTTATAATTGGTTAATTTCAAGGGTGTATTGCAAAACTGTCATCATTAAATCCATTACAAAGCAACACAATTTTAGATGTTTAAATTCAAAAATGTTGCAGTTGACAATAACTACCTTAAAAATTCTAATAGAAGCGAGGTGTTTATTAGAATCATAAACTTTACGAAAGAAGGGGGTGGGTATTTATTAGAGGCTTTGCGAGAAAGAGTTCAAAAGTTCTAAATATCATGTACAATCCGTTCGGAACATAGGCCTATAAGTTAAGTCCTGAAATGTTGCATCAATATGAATTAAGATGACTAACTTGTAAAATTTAGACCCGTCAGAACTAATAAAGTATCAAATGGTACCACTGTCGACTTTAACAAAGTCGGCAACATGGTTCTACAACAACAATGAGCCTGTGAGATTTACCCATTTTGTCCGGGATCAGAAGCGCTCATCTTCGGTAAAACATCTAAACAAAGAAATGTTATTCTACCAAACTATCCTTTTTTGCAATTCAAATTATTCAATTTCTTGGGATAAAATAATTATTTGGAACAAGCCAGAAAGCAAAAAGAAAATACGAAAAGATTACCCCAAATTGACTTTTTTTGCGTTATATTCCAAAAATCAAATACAATCCTATGCCTAAACACGAGTTTACCAATTGAGGCAATCATGTAAATGCGATAATTGAGTAGCTTTATTTTACTGCGAGGGTAGAGTAGGTGATCAAAGGGGCCAACGCCAAGTGTTAATCTATTTCGGGTCGAGTTTCCGGAGTTGACATGCATGTCGCATGAGAAGTAAGACCCTTGTCATTCTGTGTCTATGTATGATTTTAGTAGACATACTTTCTGGGATTTAGTACAAAAACTTACGAAAATTTATCATATAACAGATAAGCTCTACTTTAAATGTTAAATACAAACCTACATTGCATCAATATAGGAAGTTTGCCATCTATGACAGATGTGGCATTTTTCTATATTTTGCAAAAATCAAGTAGAACAATGTTAATCCATTGGAATTTGGGGATGCCGCATCATATTTCAAAAAGTTTTCTCATATAGATATGTTTGAATTACTAAATATTACAAAACTGTTATTGATCACTTATCATTAAAGTACGACCTCAATCTCGACTTACCTTTTCACTTATCGAAATTCCCAATTAGTGAATAAAAATAAATTCAATAGAAAGTATTTTGATTTTAATGTCATGTTTCTTGTAATGTATTTTTGGTTAAACAACTCACAATGTCAACCATGAAATAACAATGTACCAATATTTGATAACTGCAATCGGTGTTTCTAATGGTAGCACTACATACTGAAGTTTTTACCAAGCATCATGGCTAATAAAAGTATATAAGCTAATAGTTTTTGGATATGTTTTCTGTCATAATTCCCCATTTTAGGACATTAAATGAATAAATCTTTGCATTCAAAAAGAATGTGTTCTTGTTGTTGTTTTTTGCAATCAACTCACATTCCATTCTCTTTCTTTCTTTGTGTTATCTAAGCTTCTGCAGTGCTCCACAAAAAGTGAAAGGCAGTCTTTGTACAATAAATCAACTCGTAAAATGTATGTCTCAGAATTTCAAAAACATGATTTGGTGACTGGGTGTTTATTAAAATTTCTGAAAATCAAACAAAAAATGATCAATTTTGACATCTGAAGTTGGGGGTGGCGTTTATTAGAGTATAGGCACTTAATAGAATTTTTATTGAATTTGTTGAACTTTTACTTTTGTGGATTTTTCGAAGTAGAAAACGATAATGAAGAAACTACTTGTATCAAACAATTCCTTCATCTACCACAACGTTGTTTTTTCTTGCTTTGTTTACTTGGGGAGTCAAAAAGTGTGATCATGTGGAAATGGGTTAAGTGCAAATATGTAACTATAAATGCACTTACAACAGTTTTGAACTACCCCTATAGCTTCCCAACTATGTGCTTGTTAGTTCCTGTGTTTATTTTTAGAACCGGTTAGAACATGCAAATTACATATTAAGAGTGATGCGTAACATAACTATAACACAACATACCAATTAAATCTAACAGTTTTCAACTATTTTCTAACAGAAGTCCAGAATGTTACCATTTTTTACCTTTTTATTTGATGGTAATGTATATGTAACATATGTCTTGTTTTATTTGCCCCTGGTTTGATCCCCCTTATCAAGTCATTAGGACGAGACCTTAAGCTGAGGCCCTGTCACTATATGACCCTATTTGTAAAGTGTGATGTAGAATCCAATACTATCAATCAGTCAACTTGATGATTTTAGCTCCACATTTTTAACTCACTATCCAGAATCCAATGAGCATTATGCAACGGTTGTATTTGAAGTTTTAGATAAACAAGAAAGCTATAGTCACTATATATGTCATCAACTAGCCAAGACAAGGAAGTTTGCTTTCAAAGACCCCTTTTTCTGTGAAACTTTCATCCAAATTCATCTGTAAATGCAGGAGGAGATATATACAAGACAGTTTGCATTAAACCTCTTTTTCTATGATGCATTATGTATTAATTGGTAAAATATTGTAGCATTCTGACTCATAATCAATTTACTTTGTCAAAAGCTAAAACATTGCAATTCATACAATATAACACCTCTTTACCTGGTGGAATTCCTCCCATTGGAGCCATGGGCTGTCCATAACCTGGGTAGCAAAGTGTGGTTACATTATTTAACAAATAAGATTAATAAGTAAGTAAAGTGCATTAAAGTTTTAAATTAGTAGACTGGATACAAACAGTTATTTCCCATTACAAATTAATAACATTTTACCTGGCTGCATTCCTATCATTGGAGCCATCATTGGCTGTCCATAACCTATGTAGTAAAGTGATACTTATGAGAAATATTGTAAATAAGGAATTTTGAAAAGCTAACCATGAAAGGTTAATATTGCAATCCTTTTATAAAATATCTCAACTTAATTTCCATTCATGCTAAATGAAAACAGAGGACTGTGGTGGCTATTGCTAATCTAATCAATTTAGCTCCAGGTTTTACTGTGATAGTCACTTTAAGTAGTATTTAAGTAAAACTGTGGTTGGTCCGTGCACCCTACTATGGCTTCCTGTCATTTTTCACACCAAGACATGTACATGTACAATAGGGCTCGGTATTGGTCAGTTTTATCGATTCCATATTTGTATTGATACAAAGTAAATGATATTCGATATATCATCCGATAGTTAATATTTTCAATAAAAAGCGATAAACACCAAAAATGTGAACTTGGGATCATGCTCAGGACTCTTGAAAAGAAAATATCCTCTATTACCTATTAAGTAAACCAGGCTAGAATAATATTATCTATATGAAAAAATACTATTTTCTACACCAAAATTGGCATATCACACTACTATGCCAATAGGGACGTCCATCAGCAGTACTTTCAGTGCTTTGATTTTAATGGAAAAGCTCTGCAGTTTGTGTTGAGATCTGATTAAGAATCACATTTTTGTTTCATGTTGCATACATGTTAACAGTTGCATATAGGATTACAAATTCAAGCAATTAAATGCCTAACTTTCGTGAAAAAAAGAAACTTGAAATATCAATAACTGGAGATAATAGATAACAAATCATTTATACACCTTCACACATTACCAGACAACAAAGTTAAACTAGCCCAGTTTGAAAGAAGTTGCAGGTGTTAATTTCTTAATACAAATGCGTTTCTGTGTAAGAATTATTGTTGGAATTGAAGAAATTGCTTTTCACGAGCCATTTATGTTTTCCTATGCTTTTAAGAGAAAAAAGTGAGATTGTGTGGTAATGGGTAAAAGGACAAAATGCTGGTGACTATGGGATTGAACTGTTAAAATCTTTAGTTTAGAAACACGTCACACAAGAGTTGAACCAAAAAGTATCCTCTGTGATTCTAACAGAACAGTTACCTGGTTGATATCCAGGTGGTGGCTGTCCATACCCTGGTTGACCATATGCAGGCTGTCCATAAGCAGGTTGTCCATAACCAGGCTGAGCTGGTTGTGTGTATCCCGCTGGAGGAGGAGGCTGTCCATAACCTTGCTGGTACCCAGGTGGAGGCTGGGCATAACCTGAAATAGATTATCAACATTGATACCGAGTATTGACAATGAACAGGTTGTCCTGGTTAAACCAGCGCACAAAGTTGAGAGTACTCCAACCAAAGATAGTTGTTCATAGATGTATTGATGCCAGGATGAGTGCCAAACATGATCTGACATTGAACCCTAACACATACATTAACTAATTCTCACACAATCACGCTTTTTTATGCCTTACCAGAAAAATACTTTGGAAATCATTTTGGTAAATGAAGAAATTGCTTGTTTTGCTCGTCACAATTTCTGCATTATCCAAATTATCAAAATATTCTAACCAGTGAAATATTATGTAACCAATTCAATCCTTTATGTCATCTAATTTGTTTGTTCGCTTTGTTTCTTGTGATCTTTAATGTAATTATGCTGTTGCAGAAAATCAGCCTGTAGTAATCCTTTCCGAATAAATTACTGATTTTCATGACAAGGGGATATCACAATTCATAGCAAGAACTATTGGTGAGAAAAGAGATTCATTGTTCTGAGGAAAGTATATTCTAGGTACCTGAGGTAGAAAGTAAAGGGAACAGATACTTGACATTGTTGACAGCTGTTGAATAAAGATCATTTGAACCAATATTATTGATTCAAATTATCAGTGGTGTGGAAATAGATTCCAGAATTAATTTCACTTGCCACAATATTGCCTTTTCCCTTCAATAAATTTTACAATATATAATGATTTCTGATCTTGACGATCTATTTCATACCATTTCAAAATTTGCCTTAGCATATGTTTATCCCTGAAAAATGTACTTGTCTGCTACTAGAAAAGCACATATCAGTTAACCCATTCCCACACAGTGACGCTTTTAAATGCCTCTCAATATAAAGCTATGGAGAACATTGTGGATAATGAAGAAATTGCTTGTTACAAGCAATTTCTTCATTATCCACAATGTTTTCTACCCAAAAAGAAAAATATTTAAGAAATTCAAGCAACTTGAAATTGTTATCTGCAGCTTCTTTCAATTTGGACCAGTCTAAAAGTTTGACGTATGGGAATCAGTTAAAGACAGGCATGTAATTTCCACATCCCTGATAAACTGATTACCAGACTGCAAAATTTTAGACTGGTCCAAATTGAAATAACAATTTTGAGCATATGAAAGTTTGGGTTTTTTTTCCATTCGGGTAGAAAACATTATTGATAATGGAGAAACTATCTGTAAGAAACAATTACTCCTTTTTCCACAACGTGTTTTCTCAGCTTTTTTCTTTGAGGCATGTAAAAGGGCCTTTGAGTGGAATTGGGTTAATATACGGGAAAAACATGTACCGAGTGTCCAATCTTGAATAAGGAACTCCCCCCCCCCCCTTATCAGATATTTCCTAAATCCTTTTATATGAACAAAAGCAAAATATCATATATTTCTTGGCTCATAATAGGCAGGGTTTTCCCTGACCCTCTCCTTCTTTGAATTTGGACCCCCAAAATAGCTAGACAGCCTTCTTTATCTTATTTGATAGGGGTCATAATGTGGCAAAATGACCCCCTGTTTTGAAAGACAAGGGAAAACCCTGAATTTTTCTAACAATGATTTTAAAAATCATTTTCCTTTCCCAAATGCTGTATTATGTTAACGGTAAATGTAAATAAAAGAGGAATAATAATTAACCCTTTCCTGTTTCTTTAATTCTAGACTGGTACAATTGAATGACATTGTCGATGGCAATGAAAAGTTATTGTAATTTGGAACCGAACCATCCTATGTGGTAGAAAATAGTGTTAAACATGAGGGCCATTGGCCCTAAAGTGCTTAGCTGAGTTGATGGCTACAAAAGTAATCAAAGCCCTAGTGAAGTAATTTCAGCCAAAAGTCACCTGTTAAGAAATCAGAAACAAAAAGACATCTTAACTTCTTACAAAGATACAGGGGTTTTTGTGCCAGAAAAATGGCATCTACATTGCAAGGCAGAAATGGATTAATGAACTAGATTATGAATTAAAAATAAAATAGGGTGTGGGGTTTGTTGGATTTTCTAAGATTTTCTACTTTTTTATGTAAAAAAAATAGGGTGTGCGCGAGCAGAGCCCCAATATGACCAAAGGGTAAACACATGATAAACCTTTTAGAGGTTCACTAGGAAGTTCTAGATACCAAATATTAGTGCTGTAGGCTTTCTCATTTCAGAGAAGATTTTTTCTTCTTCTTTGTTTCTGTTAAAATTGGGTGCGGCTAGGTGGAGCCAAAATAAAACCCAAAGGGTATCACATAAACAAAATCTATACAAATTGACTTGGAGATTCAAGATACCAAATATCAATACTTAAGGTTTTCTGGTTTTAGAGAAGAAGATATTTAAATTTTTCCTTCTTTGTTTCTAGGTTAAAATAGGATGAGCCCAGGTAGAGGCCAAATATGACCCAAGGGGTATCATATGAACAAACATGATAGAGGTCCCTTATGAGTCGCTTAATACCAAATATCAATGCTCTAGGCTTTCAAATTTCAGAGAAGAAGATTTTCAAAGTTTCAGTTCTTTTTTTCAATGCAAAACAGGGTGTGCCTGGGCAGGGCCTAAATATGATCCAAGGGCCACCATTTGATCAAACTTAATACAGGTCCCCTAAGAGGTGCTGCATACAAAATATCAATACTCTAGGTCTTCTGATTTCAGAGAAGAGGATTTTTAAAGTTTCCTTCTTTGTTTAAATGTAGAAGTGGGTGCATAGAGCCCAAATGTGACCAAAGGGCCATCATTTGAACAAACTTGATAGAAGTTCCCTAGGAGGTGCTGGATACCAAATATCAAACCTCTTTGTACTCTGGTTTGAGACAAGAAGATTTTTAAAGATTTTCTTATTTTCCCCTTTTTTGTTGCCATGGCAACCAGAGTTAAGGGTGGATTTCAATTATTGAACATCCCTGCCAAGTTTCATCAAGATTGGCTTTCTGGTACAGGAGAAGATGTTTCAAGAAATTGTTCACAGACACACGACCACACACAACGCCGGACATTGGACGATAACAATAGCTCACCTTATGCACTTTGCGCTCAGGTGAGCTCAAAAGAAGAAATTGCTTGTTACAAGTATTTTCTTCAGTTTTTCACAATTATTTCTACAGGATAAAATCACATGGATGTAAAAAACAGGGACTGCACAGGAAAGGGTTAAAGAGATAATCTGGTGAAAACAGCTCTTGAGCATTTATCCGGGACAAAGCTGAATAGTTTAACTCACCCATCGGCTGGCCTGTCATCACACCTTGCTGGTCAGAGCTCATATTTCTTCTGTTCCTGCAAAATAAAAGTAATATGTCAAACAAAAATCAATATGGATGGGAACTTAGATATAAACCCAATCCCACATGATACCATCTTTTTTGCACCTCATGAAAAATGCCTTTGAAAATATTGTGGATAATAAAGAAATTGCTTGTAACAAGCAATTTCTTTATTGTCCACAATGTTTTCTGTTACAAAAGTCAACAAATTTGAAAATTTCATCTACTTAAAACTGTCATCTGCATCTTCTTATAACAGTCTAAGATTTTGTTGAGTAGGAATGGGTTAAAAGGAAAGGTAAGATCTGCAAGGTACAAAAAATGAATTTTGGCAATATTTAAAAAAATTATCCTAACTTTTATTTGTTTGTTTGATTGGGGTTTTACGCCGCTTTCAACAATCTTTCAGTTATATCGCGGCGGCTGGAGCACCTAACAATGGATTCCTGGTATTTCTCACACCAGTACCGCCATCACATCCTTTCCTAGCCTCCAGCTGCTATCCCACATAGGTCTACGAACATCGACCCATTGATGGGAGACAAATAGTCGGAAAGAAAGAGTGCCTAACTTTTAACACATCCTACAATTAAGAAAAGAAGGAAAAGTGCCTAACAGGACATACAAACAAATGGATTCTTTGTACCCTGAAAAGCATTGGCAATTGGCAATCAGAGTTGGGTTTTTTTCTCAAATTAGAGGCACCTCCACTGGCCTTACAGGTAGATATTGAAGGTACTGAAAATTGGGGAAAAAAATCCTATGCCCCCCACCCCTTTCCCCAAATTATGCTATTTTTTTCTTGTTACCTGTTACCTTGTAGCCTGTCCTCTTCAAAGAGACAAAAGCCACTATCATGGCTTATTATCTCCTCCTTGACAATTGATTATTTTCTTGTCCAGTTACTAGGAAAATAACCTTTTCCTTTTAACCCATTCCCACACATTGATGCTTTTGGACGCCCCCCCCCACCCCCCAAGAAAAAACAATTGGGAAAACATTGTGTAAAATGATGTAACAAGCAATTTCTTAATATTACACAATGTTTTCTATCCATAAAGTAGAAAAACTTAAATTTCCATAAACTTTAAATTGTCGTCTGCAACTCCTTTCAATTTGGACCAGTCTAAAATTTTGTTGTGTGGGAATGGGTTAAACCCATTGCCAGAAGACTAAATTTTAGATTGGCCCCACTTTAATAAAGTTTAAAGTTCATTACTGTGTATGTCTTTTGGGTAAAACAACGTGGATATTGAAGAAAATGCTTGTAAAATTCCTTTTTCTTCATGACCACAACTTCTATACTCCACCTTCACATACCTCATATTTCAAGGGGTGATAGTAGCCTGAAACCTATTTCAAGAAAATATTCACTTGTGATACTCAAATCAAACTCACTGATGAAACATACAACCTACCAATAAAACAATCTATTTATCCAAACTTTGTTACACGTGTATTTCTTGCTCTTCGATGCAAAACGATTTTTTGACGCAAATCAGAAAAAGAGTTGCAAAATCTGGGAATTTCCAGGATTTCGTCTTACGTCAGTGAAAAACTCGTGATCGTTCTTCGCTTGAGTAGTTTTTTCTATAAACGTGGTCTTTCACTATTGAGTGAATTTAAAAAGTCCATGATTCCAACAGATCTTAGATTAATTATTTATACGCCTTATCGGAAAAATATCTTACCTACCTGTATTTCAAGTCACGCCCTATTTGTTTGTTTGTTTATTGGAATATTTTGGTCCGGTATGATTTTGAGTATTGCGAAAAGCTAATCGAATACAATATAAACCAAGCACAACGAAGTGCGCCTTGCGACAAATTTATATTAGAGTTTCGCGTTTAAGAGGGTACTTTTCTCGCAATGATATTGTGCAAGATTGGAAAATCAATTTCAGTCACTAGCTACTCCATGCACACTGAATTCCTTTGGCGAATCATACACAAGAATTGTACAAAGTGATATAGAGAATATCTGCAAAAATACTGAAGACAGGATAGGCTATAGTTCATTAGTTCATAAAGACATTAAAAAAAAGGTATCAACAAACTCAACAGAATCACAGCACAGGATATGCATGGTCTATCCACTGAACACATATTATAATTATGCTGGGATTCCGGCTATTGTAGAGAGTCGAATCACGGCATATCTTAATGCTATCATGAATACGGGGGAATCACTAGCTGTGACCCGCTTTTATTACCAAGTGAAGTCCTTGAGTCTTTGATACTGACAAAAATACAACAAAATATTTCAAAGTGTGGTAAAATTGAAATGTGAACTCTCTGAAACATACCATGGCAGTAAGATGTTTGACAAGACGGTTTTCTCAGCACAGAATTATAAAAAGTTTATGATAATGAACTGCTACATCGCATACAGCAATTCGGGTCAGGGCAGGAAATTGGAGCACTAGATTATTCAGCTGCAACATGCCTAGATGATGCTGTACTTCTGTTTGATAAATTCTTAAACTACCGTTTTGATTGTGAGTCCTGTGCGCTTCCGCTGGGCTTTGGCTGCGTCTCCGATAACCTTTAGGGGGTCCACAGATAAAGACCAGCATATTTTTTTTTATATTAGGTGGCACAGAAATAGACATTAAGATCTTGCGGAATCATCTGGAGCTCAAAAGCTTATGAAATTATACTATTGACTTTATTATACAGGTGGCCAGGCGTCGGCTTTATGGACCGTCATAGATCAAAGCTACATGGTGAAAACGGATTGAGACCCCTGACATATATTCAGCTATATACTGTCTATATTCTTTTTTTCTATTCTATAGAAATGAGACCTGCTGGCGGAGCAAAACTCAACTTCAAATGATTAGAGATGTTTTCGAAACAAATATTATCTTAACCAGTCACTGCAGATGATGCAGTCGTCTACAACTATATGGGATCCTTCAGATTGATGCTTAGTTATACACTTATGCATTTGGTGCCATTACCATGCTACCGAAAGCATGCATGGTGAGAAAATTAGCTCTTATACAATTTTAAAGTTTTAAAGAATTTAGTCGAAATCTATTAGTTTTCTATGAATGAGATTTTCGGAGTTTTCACTATACACCAAATGCAGAAGTAAACCTCGCAAATTTAAGCTATTCTGTTTATTATTGTTGTTGTTTTATACCCGATCGAATTCTTTCAACTGTAAAATGATAAAGAGAAATCCTAGGATAACTTCAGAAAATTTTGATCAAAACCCACCAAACAGTTTCCGAGAAGAAGACTTTCAAAGTTTGACTATGCACTGTATATATCGAATTTACCCTTGTCCATTAAGGACATGTTTTTTTACTGTTCAAAATGTTTGTATGGGTCCGATAAAAGGTCACCCAAAGATTATTCCTCTGAAATTTAGTTGAAATCCATCATCTGGTTTCTGAGAAGCACCAGATATGGAAATTAACTCCGCCCATATTACACATGTTTTTTTTTTTTTTTTTTTTTTTTTTTTTAATCTTTTTTTAATATCATTATTTTATTAGGTCGAAATTCTTTGGAAGAATTTGATACACATTCAATAAAGGATCATTTCAGAGAAGGGTGAAATCTGTTCAGTACTTTCTGAGGACAAGATTTTAAGTGAAGAGTTAACCGACGAACAGAGGGACACAACGCTATGGCAGTAGCCCGCTAGCTTTCAGCCAGTTGAGGTAAAATTCAATTTAACCAGGTTGTGAGTCAAGGGTATAGCCGAAGCTCTTTTCCTGTTGAGTAGTTCTGTTCCTAAACCGGATTTCTAAATTAGTATTTGGCTAAAGACTATTTTCGAAATATTGTGAAAAAAGAAGGAATGTTGTTATCAAATAATCAGTTCTTCTCTTGTAGAGTGAAAAAAGCATTGGTGAAGGTAAATTGCGAGTAAAAGGTGCTTTAATGACCAGCCTACACACACCCTTTTCACTTCACATCAAAAGGACACTATGCAATGTAATTATCACACCGCGTTGTGTAACAGCCGTTTAAATTAATGTTATAACCACACCAAGTCATGTTCAACGAGTCTGATGATGTAATGAGAACACCACACCACTTTAACGTTACAAATACGCCACATCATCTCATTACCACATTACACATCTAAATCAGAGTACTGAGAGTACTGAAGGTCAGGAAATTATGGATATTGTAAGATACAAACACCAAGAATTTGCAAAACTAGGTAGAATGAAAGGATTTGCAATTTGTACTTTCATTGTTTACGGTTCAAAAAATGGTTTTATCAATATTATATTCTTTTGTGTGTCCAAGCAGGGCCCAAGATTATAAATCTTCTTCGTATTCAAGGGACAATTTACCCAAACTTTGACTTCAGTTGAAAGATGCATTTGTGCAGAAATGATATCATAAATGCGTGAAAATGCGTGAAAACTAAAAAAAGTGGTAAATTGTTGCATGCAACATTTAATGTATATTAGAAATTGAATATTTATTCAAATTTGAAGTTTGAGTAAATTCTCAACTAACCATTAAGAACAACATGTACTTGTTAAACACCAATACCCCCCTTACTACCATTTTCAGAGCAGTTGTATGATACAACATGGAAACCAGTTGTAAAACCAATGCCAAAGTTTAAATATTGCACATATTTGACCTTGAAAAATGACCTTTTCTTATGACCTTGAAGTTGGTACCAACAGAGAGGTTTTGTCTCAAACTATAGTCCTGTCAAATATGAAGGCTTTATCACTTACATTACAAGAATTATGGCCAATGTTAAAAGTATTTTGGCGGAAAAACAGAGTAACAGACAAACAGATAAACTGACAGGGCAAAGACATAATTTCTCGATTTATCGATGCGGGGGCATAAAAAAGTTTGATTATCTTATTATGCCTGTTCTCTGCCAGCATAGCATTGGGTTAGATAATTCAATAGTGGTCCCGAACAATAGTAATTTAGATTATCATTAAACATGAAGCTCTTTGCTAGAATAGGTGTATACCAAATGATGACAGTTTTGTGCCACAATAGCTTGGGCTTAGATATTCACTTAGCAGTCCAAAACAATAGCATTTTTTGTATTTTTTATTAATATCCACATTAAACGTTAAGCTATTTGCTAGAATAGGTGGAATATGGTCTTGAAATGGTTCGTGGTAGTATTTCTTTCGTCGATTTTCTTATAGGTAGATCTACTTTTTCAGCGGATTCAGCGATTAATAGGTGGCCTCCTAGTCCAACATTTTTTGCCTGAAAGTAGATCCGTGACGTGCTTATGGTCGCTAGAGGCAAGGAAATCCCTTGGAGGGATTTCCTGGCATAAAAACCTTATCACCGTAATGCCAATACCCCTTCACCTTATGTAATACCACAACGCATAATGTCAAAACCACTCCAAAATCACATCACGTTATGTAATATCCACAACACATAATGCAACAACAATTCCTCGTAACAACTACACCAGGTTATGTTTCAACGCCACCACGTTATATCATAACCACATCAAGTACTACTTCTCGATATCATAAGGCAGTTACAGCGTTCAATACCATTTCCTGCCAACCATCAAAAGCTGCCAATGAGCACATTTGGCTTAAGTGTATGACATTCTGGTACCAATGTTTTTTGTTGTTGTTATTGTTTTTTTTAAAGATTTGGTATTCTCTCTAGAGATTAATTGCCTTGTAATTATTTAAGAGCGCATGTATCTTTAATATCTCGCTCTAGTTCGATATTGGGTCAACTTACTAATCGCTAGCCATGTCCAGTGCCTTGGACAATCAGTTTGATTTAGATGTTAAACGGCATTCTTTTGCAAAATTTGTGCTCAATAACATGGAGCAAAAACAGTGGTTGACTCGCGACTTATGATAATAATAATAATGATAATAATAGTAAAATCTTTATTTAAAGAAGGTAGCTCATTAAGCTATCATCAGACGAAACAATACAATGAAGAACTTATTTACAACAAAATCTGCAACAAATAAGTTAGGATGTGCAAGAGGTCATTATCATAACCTTACACTTTATAATTCTAATTGAAAGACAATGAAATGGTGATGATTATGAGAATGGTCATAATGCAATTATCTAGTAATGTCAAAATATGAGAAAGGCTTTGAAAAAGGCAATAGCCTTACCTGTAAAACCCACACAATCGTGAATTAGTGGTAAATGCTATTCTGAAATAGTGATAATAATGATGAGAAATGATAATGTTAGTAAACATATAGGTAATCTCATTTGACATACACTTGTCCGAGAGAAGTAATTGTAACTATAACCCGTTACAAGTCATCAAATGGTTTTTCGGGGAGCTTTCAAAGTAAGATAAATTTGTAATTGTTTGAAGGTTTGTTGGTATGGCATTCCAACATTCATACCGGTGTAAGAAAAGGTTTTCTTCAAAAATTCCATACACCCATAGTCAAAATACGGAGTGATGTAAGAGTTGTAAAATATTTGTTTCATTTTCATAGTAAGAAAGTTATTAAATCTTTTAAGTAAACAAAGGTGTGGTGTCAATTTTCCGCATAGCTGATCCACGAGAACTTTCCAGGACAAAGTATTGTCAATATGTACACCTCAAAGCTTCTGAGAAAATACATTTTTCTATCTATCTTGCTATCTCGTTTAATTAAAATTAATTCAGAACTGTGTTTTATATTTTGCTAAGACGCCATTATAATATATGTAGTTTTTGAAGGATTAAGAATCGTGTTGTTATGTCTGATTCGTCGAGGTAAAATGTTTAAATCGCCAAACAAAGAAAAACGCGTAACATAAATCTCAGAGTTCAAAGATCACTTCCGGCCTAAATGAATGGCTAATTGGTCTATCTACTTTTTAGCTACTACAGCTAGTACTATAGAACAAAACAACAACTAGCCGGTGTTTCTGATGGGGTACCCCCTCTCTCTCTTTCTCTCTCTCTCTCTCTCTCTCTCTCTCTCTCTCTCTCTCTCTCTCTCTCTCTCTCTCTCTCTCTCTCTGAACAAAAGCAGCAGAGATAGATAAACTGCACGGGAAAATTTGAGAAGAATCCAAACAAGCAAAACAGTGTCTCGCAGTTCAAATCGATAACATACGATATCTGAAAAATGAATCCTACTTTGACGATCATAACCTTGCGAAAAAAAGACTTAACTCTTTCCTGCTTTTCGAAAATTTTAGACCTGTCCAAATTCAAAAGTTAGAAACATTGTTGAAAAAGTAGAAATTGCTTGTTACAAGCAATTTCTTATTTTTCTATAATGTTTTCTCAATGAGAGAATCAAAGTGACGTAAAAACCAGGGATTGAACAGGAAAGGGTTTAAGACAAACTTTTGTTACGACGTTTTGGTCGCCACACAGACAATCTCTCTGTCACTGTTCTTTATACACATACGATGTAGTTGACAATTAACACTCATTGGCACATTCCTTTTGGAAATAGTGGTAATAAGACATGGAGAAAATGTCTGTTTCTTAATTAACCCATTCCCACATAGTGATGCTTTTAAACGCCCCTCAATATAAAGCTTTGGAAAACATCGTGGAAAATGAAGAAATTGCTTTTAACAAGCAATTTCTTCATTATCCCCAATGTTTTCTATCAAAAAAAAAACGAAGAAATTTAAAGTTCCATCAACTTGAAATTGTCGTCTGCAGCTTCTTTCAAATGGACCAGTCTAAAATTTCATCGTGTGGGAATGGGTCAAACAGTATTTCAAATATTTTTTAATTCAAATATCGGAGGATGTCGTAAATGGGACGGTTTACTAGTAAAGACGGGGGTCACTGGGGTTGCTTTCATGATGTTTTGTCCGTACGTGTGTGCGTCTGTCTGTAAGGTTTGACATAAAAATCGTCTTCTCAGAAGCTTTGTATGAATTTCAACCAAATTTCACTTAAATGGCCCTTGGTAGACCCACTTTTAGATTTTCTCAAGAAATTTTCATTAGATGAAAAACGTGACTTTTTCATGCGGAGGTCATTTCTATAAACATGTATGTAAAAAATGCTTTTTCTCAGAAAACATGGAAGGAATTCGACCAAATTACAAAGGAAAAATCCCTGGGTGACTTTTAACATACAAGGAAAAATATTTTGATTTGTTGAAAAACATGCCTTTTTTGGGCGGAGGTCATTTCCATATATGTAATAGGTGAAACGTTGAATAGCATTTTGTCAGAAAGTAAATTATCAATTTTTATTTTGACCCTTTATCACAGTGCAAAAATATTATGATTAGATGAAAAACACGCCTATTACGATCAGAGATCATCTCCATATAAGTAGTCTGGCTACCAGGAATTAAATCTTTCCATAGCTGAGCGAGGATGTCAATTAAGTCCCCTGACTCCAAAAGTCCAAATTTATACCAAGATTGTATCTCTGGTGGTCCACTTTAAAAAAAGAAAAAAAATGGAAAATCATTCTAACATGTCAACCAAAGTGAAAATCCCAAAGAAAATCTCTAAAAATCTTCTCCTGAACTAGAATTCCTACATCCTTATTCATTTTGCATAGAACATCAGTTCATAGACGTAAACATACAAATAACTTCAATCGCGATCCTTAGATGACCAGGGACGGAGCCTTGGATTTTGGGAAAGGGGTCAAGTAAATGAACAATTAAGATATTATTGAAATGACCTGTATTTTCTGCGAAACCTTATCGTCATTTTTTACCGAATTTTGTAAAAATATTCCTTAACTGGTGCTCCAATTTCCAAATAACGGAAATAATTGAAAATGTGAAAATCTGAAAATATATTCTTTTCCGGAACTGCTAAGATAAGCCCTTTAAAAGAGCGTTTATCTCATGCAAATGAGCAACCCAGGGCAAAGGATCCTCTTGTCCTAAAATTTTATTTAAAATTGACGCAATTATTCTTTATATTTAATTCAAGAATATTAACTGTGTATACGTGATTGGCATATAGGTCGAATGCTAGTGCTGTCAGAAACATGGGTTCCCAACTCTTAGTAGCCTGCTCACTAATTGTTAATAAGGATACGAAGAAAAATTGCTATTTCTCCCAGTAACTAATTCGCCGCATTCCATCATCGCAGTACTTTCAGTGCTTTGATTTTTCGATGTATGGGTTTTCATCAGGTCAAACTTATTTGAAGGAATCTGATAAAGGGTTTCAAGATAACCAATCTTCGAAGTACATGTATTTTTTTTAATGCCTTCTTGCTTGCTTACTTGATCGATTGATTGGGGTTTATTGCCACTTTTAACCACAAAACTTTCCGAGCCTCCAGCTGATCATCCCACATTGGTTTAAGATTATTTACCAATTGGTAGGAGACACACGAATATGAAAACCCTGTGGTAGTTTATATTTGCGTTTAACACATTTTAATCATCTTCATTTCCAAGGAGACCAATTTCATTCTCACCAAGTTTTCATATCTTACTTCTCAATTTCGAAACAAATTAAGCAAATGAGTTCTTTGTAGCGAAGCTTTGCTTTTATTTCCTTGGCTTGCAAAGACTTACTGAACGAGCAAACCAAACAACAACAACAGAGAAAAAGATATTTAGGTAAAAGGAGGATTTTTACACAGATGTTTTCCAAATCTGGGATATTCAATGATTCATTATTTTTGATACACATGGCTGTTATACCTCTTTCTTCTGGGGTTTTTATTTTCTGTAACGGGTTAAATGGTATGTCAGTTTTAAAAGTTAATGATTTCCACCCATAAACTCCCGTTTTAATACAAGTAACTTTCCAGCTTCTTGCCGGTATCTTCGATTGCGCCTATGGGTGGCATTTTGGATCTGCATCGGATATATCTCATAATGATAGGCTATGTGCTTTGATACTCACCCAACTGCTCTGATGTTCCCCTTTTACAAGCCGTTTGACTACAATTATTCTAATTATCTAGTTCTAAAGAATATAAGAAATTGGGTTTGAAGTATTTAAGAAGGATTATAATCGCTGAAGGTAGGCAAATATATTTTAGAATTTTTCTGTATAGAAAATCTGGAAAAAGACTTTTTTTACATACTTGAAAACAATCTTTTCTTCTTTTTTTCTAAAAATATACATTGTATCATATGTATCTAAATTTTTCATGAGAAGATGTGTCATTTTTGGAAAAAAACAACAACAGATAGCTCCAATGTGAAGGTCACAGCCTAATATAAAATGTTAAAAATAACCACGTCCCGAGCATAGCTTCTAAAATTATGGATGGAATTCAAAATAACTTTACAAAATTGTTCTCTATCATGAGTAGATGTGCAAATTGAAACAAGCATTCAGATAACTGCAATGTCTAGGTCACACCTCAATGTCGAACGTAAATTTTAGCATCTTCAGAGCATAGATTCTTCAATTATGGATGGATTTCTGAATAAGTTTACGCAATTGTTCTCTTTTATTACTAGATGTGCCATTTAAAAAGATGATTCATATAGTTCCAATGTCAAGGTAACAGCTCAAAGTCGAACATTAAAATTAAGCATGCCAAGAGCATAGCTCCTTCAATTATAGATGGATATCAATATGACTTGGCATAATTGTTCTTAGTCATGAGTAGATGTGCAATTTAAAAAACCAGATAGCTCTGAGGTCAATGTAAAATCTCAAGGTCAAACATTAAAATTAAGCATGTCTGGAGCATAGCTCCTTAAATCATGAATTGATTTCGAAACAACTCTTTGCACGATTGTTCTCTATCGTGAGTAGATGTGCGTTGAAACATATTTTCAAATAGTCCCAATGTCAAGGTCACAGCTCAAGGATTACCTTAAAATTTAGCATGTGCGGAATAGGGCGAGCATATACCGCGGAGCATAATCTGTCTCTGAAGGCTATTGCCTCACATATAATTTAATGTAGCGAGGATCATCGTAAATGTAGATAATGATGTTGCCTAATAAATGGTAAGAAGGGGGTGATTGGTCATCAAGCTTATTTTCCAAATATTTGCCATTGTTCATCTCCCGCTTTGCCGAAAAAAAAAAAATTCCAGCAAGGCTCATATGAGTAAGGTACTTGCTTACCAAATATGAGCATTTCCGGTTAACTTACTATCAGAGCAGCAAGTAACCGCAAAAGTAATTTATTCAAGCCATATCTTTCCGTAGTGGTTTAGAAGTGGCATTGACTTTAATGATAAATATGTGAGGTATTGGCATTTAATTTGGGAAAACAAACAACTCCTAACACTAAATTCATGTAGATCTTTTTGAAACAGAAATGTCAAATTACAGCCAGGCCTTTTTAGTTTTGCGGCTGAACATGAGGTTTGTGAGGTGACACTGACCATGTATTTAGACGAAATCAGCATTACAAACACATTTGGTCCGTTACAACCCCGTCACCTGCGAATTCAACTCATCATTGTCACGGCGATATCAAAAAGCTATCTCTCCGCCTGGCATTACGGATAAGTGGCCACTCTTTGGACGACTAAATATGGTCGCTTACCAGAATGGTCCCTTTTAAAACACGTAACGGAAATATATAAAGGACTGATTCGATTGCATACGAAAATATTTAAAGAAATTCTCGCCATGTTTGGGGAATCGTCTCAGTGAGAATATTCTAATGAGTTACAACAAAGTTGGATTTAGATATATATTTTCAGTAAATCCGACCGCTTCTTTCCGAGCGGTTTTGATTTTTGACAAGGGGCATTCGATTGTGGTCGCTGGATGGTAGTGGACGCTTAACTAAAGGTGGTCGCTAGAGCAAGATCGACTGTACCATATCTTTGTGATCAGATCCGGACCGCCATGATTGTGACAAAAAACTAACGATCATGATTTGTCGGTCGTGAGAGCTCGCTCGAGTTCTCTTAACCCTTGTAATACTGTGTAAGATCCCGGCTTTTTCAGAGTTGTATTTAGATCTAAGGACAGAGATAACCACCGATAGAACACTTATCTTGAGAATTTTTTCATAAACTGGCTTAGGAGGGACAACCACGAGGGGAAGACTAAGATCAGACTGCACTCATGTGCAGTCAGAGCTTTATCTGTACTTCCAGCCATACCAGAAATATTCCGGAATCAGCACGACTAGGGTTAAGATTGAAATGTTGTCATCTGGAATGTTTATTTCAGGAATCGATATATCACCGCTGTCAATCAAATATCGAATACCCATTTAACCCTTTCCTGTTTTTCAAAAAATTAGACCTGTCCAAATTCAAAGGTTTTGCAGACGACGTATGAAAGTTGATTTTATTTGAAAAATAATCATTTACTATATATGGTAGAAAATATTGTGGAAGAAGAAGAGATTGCTTTTTACAAGTAATTTCTTCTTTTTCCATAATGTTTTTATAAGTATAAAACCAAGAGCACGCGAAAACCAGGAATTAAACAGGAAAGGGTTAAATTATTAATTTATGTCAGAAACGGTGCGATGTACACCTCCGATATAAATATTTCGCCGGTTGGTGTGCTTCTTAAAAGACGATTTCTACATTATTAGATTCCTTCCATAGAAATCTTTTGGTAGATAGTTTTGTAGATTATAGTACCATTAATCCGAATATGCAGAGAAAAATGAGGTCACTGAATCGCCGGTTTTGTGTAAAACGTCACCGACTCATCATAGAGTCTTGGAATGGGTTAAGGAGAGATAATTATCATTTTCCATTGTTTGTTTTGTATCTCCTTTCTCCTTCTTATTTTGGATAAACATACAAATATGAAACACACGAATCGTATACAAGTAAGTTAAGCACTCCTAAACGCTAATACTATGGGTCATGGTCATATATGTAGATACCATAAAATATTTAAGAATGTTCAAAGGTAAATACACATGTATATGATTCTGATTGTTGATATCTGCTTGCACATGATTGCTTGGAAGATATACCTACTGGACTTTTTAAAATATTTTTGTATGAATATTGTATGTTTATGGTAAAATATTGGGGGAGGGAGAAGAAATTACATGTACTTGTTACAAGCAAATTCTTCTTTTTCTACAATGTTTTCTCAATTAAAAAAAACACAGGGACCTAAAAAGCAGAGATTAAACAGGAAATGGGTTAAACGACGTCACTTAAAATAGCGGCAATCCTCGTGTCGCGCTCGGTGGCCACTTCTGCAAAATTTTGTAGAGCGGAAAACGACTGATGGTTTTTTTTTGGTTTTTTTTTAGAAACTTTACACATAACGTTATATCAATTGAATGATATATCTTAAACTTTTGAAAATTAGGGGGGAAGTGTATATTATGTCCTTTCCTCTTTATTCAAGATTTTTCAATGCTACGGAAAATAATGCGACACGTGAATCCCGAAATCGCCCGATTAAGCTTACCGACGGTAACTATAGATGCGATCGTTCATCCCTCGTCCGGTCCACCAGGCTTTGCTCACCACGACATAGGCGTACTACTCAGTATTTGACTTTATACCGTGGCATAAATCAAAGTACTGAAAGTACTGTAAGCTAACAAAGCATGGTTTTGTTAAGTAACCCTCTTTGTGAAAGATTATCATGATAAATAAACTAGGTTAAAGTAACCCATTACAAAATCTTATACTGGTTCGAATTGAAAGAAGTTGCAGACGATAATCTCAAGATAGTGAAATTCGGAAGAAAACGGTGTGGACATTGAAGAAATTGCTTGTTACAAGCAATTTCTTCAATGTTAACAATTAATGTTTTCCAAAGCATTTTTCTTGAGATGCCTAGAAAAGCGGAATTAAGAGGGAATAGGTTAGATAACATGCTTTGAAAGAGTCCACTACAATTTGAATAGAGTTTGTAATATTCTTAAAATACACCAGAAGTACTTTTTATGGTGTATGCATTCAACTGATTAGTGGTTAAGCCTCCAGTGGCAGTTTGCACTCGTTGAACTTTCAGATCACCTCAAAGTTTTGTCTGTAACTTAAGCTATCAAAGATGGTGCTTTGCTAGCTAAAAATCTAATTCCACATAGGGTCTTATCGAGCACCTTCACTCAGTGACGCCATCTTGTCCCTCCGAAATTACTACATGATGCAAACAGTCGTTGTCGTTCTAAAAAATCGTAACTACAGCTTGAAGTTACGAGATTTTAAAATGACAACAATGATTGGCTGGCTGAGCCCATAGGCTATGCACTTGTTGCAAAGGAACACTGCATCTCCCCGGCCTCAAGATCTTGCGTAACAGTACACTGCTTTCGGCTTTTGCGACTGAGTTGTCAGATTCGGTTTGATTGGAGTTTGTTACTGATAAACCTTTGGATGTCCCTAAAAGTTGTTAAAAGTCCGATGAAATGAATTATAGCGTGGGAATATTTGAGTCTGGCGTCGCCGAGCGTCCTGCTCCAGAAATAGGACCCGGGCTGGTCACAAACCGTAGAACAGCCGTTGGTTGATTGATTGATTGGTTGATTGATTGGGGTTTAACGCCACTTTAAACAGAATTTCAGTCATATCGCGGCGGCTGGAGCACCTAACAATGGTTTCCTTGTATTTCTCACACCAGTAATATCACCGTACATCCTTTCCTAGCCTCCAGCTGCTATCCCACTTAGGTTTACGATTATCCACCCATTGGTGAGAAACAAATGTCGGAAAGGATATGTGCCGCCGCCGGGGATCGAACCCATGACATTCCATAATTGAAGGTTAGGAGTCTGGCGAGCTTACCGACTGCGCTATGACGGCGGCAGAGCAGCCGTTGAAGGGGGTGCCACTAGACTTTAATTGATACCTGTGGAAATACTAGGCTATAGTTTAAATGTATCACAAGTAAAACTTTTACTATCGTTATTTGCTGGGACAGCGTTCACGTTGCCGGTTTAAAACAGATTCACAATATGCTTTAACCCATCATCGGGTGACAAACTTTCAGACTGGTCCAAATTCAAAGAAGTTGCAGACGACAAATAGAAATTTATGATATCTTCAACTTTCTGTGTCACGGTAGAAAACGGCATCTATACAGCACTGGATAAAGGAGGGATTGCTTGTTGCAAACAATTTCTTCATTTTTCACAATGTTTTCCCAATTGTTTTAGAGGGGCGCTAGAAGGCGTCGTTGTGTTGGAATGGGTTAAGCTTTGAATCTTACTGCAAAACCTCAGTAAGCTTACGCTGAGAGAGCCGGTGGCGAGCGATCAAGTATCGCCCAGAGTAAAGCAATAAAGACATGCCGGATCCGCGCCGGGTCCATATTTTTTAAACCTTAGGCGTGGGTAGTCCCATCAATCAAAATTTACATATTCATTTGTATAACTTTCCTCCAAAATTAAGAATTCAGGGGATTGGTCAGGTTCTACCCGCTTCGTATGATAAATTGTTGAAAGCTTGATAAACTCCTACTGATATTTAACTAATTTTACTCCATCTACGTTAAAAGAAACCATCCCGAAATGGAATCGGCTAAAATCGATACCATGTGACCATGCACTGAAATTCGCTGTCTACTATTATGGGATAGAAAAATTGCAATTAATGACGTCATCCGCGCATGATCAGTCGGTCAAAACGCTTTTGTCTAGCCGAGAAGCACTTGACCTGCGCTATAGCGGGTCGGATAAATGCTATTTTATGGCAAAAAGTAACATAATCTAAAGGAATTACGTGAATCTTACATTTAACAGAAGGAATAAACAAGTGAAAAATGGCGAGTATGGAGCAAAGCGAGGAAGAAGTGGGTGAAGAAATGGAAGTTGAAGACGGAAACGAAGGTAATTGGAAATCGGTGTCATGTTTTGGTTTCTTCTGATTAGATAATTTTCAAATTTGACGTATCATTATCTAACTAAACTTCAAATTGTAGTGATCAACTATTTTTTATCGCCTTTTACCACTGACAGGATGCAACAAGACGAAATCGGTCGGATGTGCTGCGGCAGCCAACACATGTTGAGTGGGATTTCCCGTTTTCATTTGCATATTTGACAAAAAACTTTCTATTGTTTAATTTTAATTCAAAAGAATTTACAAACAAAACTATTAAGAGGAACATAACTCTTGTTTGAGCTATAAAATTAGATCTTAAATTGCGTGTAAGGGATTCTTTTTGTTCTTTTCTAAATTTTAGAATAACAAAACTATTGAGCGCGCATGCGCTCTAATGTCGAAAGCCGGCATTTCATCAAAGAATCTAAGGTACCTTAATTCTCCCACAGGATGCTTTTTAAACAAATGTATGTTGTCTTACAGAATTGAGGCTTATATACTTAATATATACAGTGCCCGTCTGTCTTACATTTATCTAAAGTTATACCAAATGTAATTTGTTTTAAAATTGAAACAAAAAATCCTAAAGTTTTGCTCTAATAACCAGGGCTCCCGCTGCCGATCGCCAATGGGGCCAAATGCGACAAAATAAAAATTCTGGCCCCAAAATCGGCGAATTGGCCGTAATTACATTGGCGCAAGAATAAAAATTCCCCAGGTGGAGCCCTGATAACTTGTGCTCATTGACCCTTTTACTGGTGGTTTTAACCCATTCCCACTCAATCCCTCCTTTTTACGGCCCTCAACAAAAAAGCTTTGGAAAACATTGTGGAAAATGAAAAAATTGCTTGGATCAAGCAATTTCTTCATTATCCACAATGTTTTCTATCTGAAAAGACGAAAAAATTTAAAATTCCATCAACTTGAAATTGTCGTCTGCAGCTCCTTTTAATTTGGACCAGTCTAAAATTCTTCTGTGTTGGAATGGGTTAATGTAAACCATCCAGCCACTTTCTAGAATCCTATTTTTCATGAAAGCTGGCTTTTCATGGATATATTATCACTACATACATCATTAAATTAAGATTGCTTTTCTTTTGACTATCTTGTTGCAATGTATTGAAATTTTGTAAATATTGAAATAATGAAATTTGAACAATGCTAGCATCCACAAAATATGACTGGACTCCTCTGTAAATGATTTCATCACTGCATCATTAAGATATGGGCATTTTATAATACTCTTATCTCTCTGTCCATTAATAAATTTGGTATAAAACTTATCATTTTTTTTTAAATTTCCACAAAACTTCAAAACTCTGTAAGATACAATTCTAATATTTGGAATAAGGGTTATCAAGTCAGTAGGGATCTTATAATATCAAAGTCATCTTTCAAGGTCTAACATATAAAAATGTGCACAGTGCAGGGCTTGAACATTCTTTTCATCTGCTTTTCCTTTTTCTTTCATTTTCTAAATGCAAGTGGAATTTTAAAGATTTGAATACAGAAGTTAACCCATTACCAGATGGTAAAATTGTAGACTAATCCCCCCAAATTGTAAGCAGTTGCAGGCAACAATTTAAAGTTTATGAAATTTTAGATTTTTAACTTTCTTGGTAGAAAACATTGTGTAAAATGAAGAATTTCTTTTTCTTCATTTTTCACATACTTTCTCAAGGATTTTTCTTGAGGGGTGTCAAAAAGCGCCATTGTATGGGATTGGGTTAATAAAAGACTAAAATATTCTCTATGTGCAGGACAATTAAAAGTTTTAGGAATGTTCAAGCCCTGCAGTGACTGGGTCAATACTGTCTTGATTGAATGATAATCTTTATATAGATTCTGTTTATTGCTGTTTGATAATGGTTACGATTTTCAGATTGCGATGAGAATACTCAATCATCGTTTCCTCAATCAAGAGGTGAGAGTAAAGGGTGAAAGGAAATTTGAATAACTCCCTATAGAGTAAAGAAGCATGAGCTTAAAGTTGAAATATTGCAAATTCCACTTCAGAGCTTTAGATAATGGGATGACTTCCAATGGGCCCCTACAGGGTTTTCGTTTGACCCGAGACCTCGGGTTTTGACGCACAGAAATTCATAAAAACGCCATTTTGACGCTCGAAAATTTGTCACTGTGCGTCATTTTGACTCTCGAAAATTAGCAGCCAAGCGTCAAGGGTCATCATAAGTGTGCCAAAATTATTGGAAAATGGTTAATTGATTATGAATTTATACAACCCTATCAAGGATAACACCAAGCTTGATTGGTAATTAACACTCTCAAGTGATGGACATGCATCGGCGATCGTAATTGACAGGTACTTGACACCTATGAAATTAATGATGAAACCCATTTTCAGAGACCTAATCCTACTGAAAGTTACTTGTTTGCTATTTCTTTTATAAAAAGCTCACAAAATATAACCAAGAAGTAAAATGAAACCAAAGAAAATGTTGCCCAAGAAATGTCATCAGTTTTCGTGCATAAAATCGGCACTTCTTTTTATGAAAAATAAAAACAATTTAATCCTCTTAGTACTCATGAGATTTTCTAAAACTGATTCAAACTAATAATATATGTATGGAGAAATGTTTCAATCTGAGACAGTGTTTATTCTAAGGCACCTTTGCCCCCCCATGCCCCCCCCCCCCCCAAAAAAATTTTTAATGCACCATTGCTAAAAAGTTATAAACTGTTTTTCTGAATTTTTCGGGGGGGGGGGGGGGGGGGGAAACATCGCATTTTGACTCTTGGGATTTCAATTTTGACTCTTGGAAATTTTGGCCCAAGGGTCAATGACTCTTGGCTTTTGGGAACTAATGGAAACCCTGCCCTACCGATATTTGGAGTTGTCCTGAAAATTGCCCTTTAGTTAACTCCCTTGACTTGACTGGGTAGTTCCGGTTTAAATTTGCTATATAGAGAATATAAGGGCTGAGACTAAATGCTCCTATTTTGCGTAGAATCAGATATTTTTTCAGCATTTGATACAGAGGAATATTGAGTACTCTTAAAATACTCTTAGAATATGGAATTGTTGTGGTAGTTTATATTAACGTTGACACGTTTTACTCGTTTTTCTCTCCCGACCTAATTTCATTCTCGTCCAGTTTTCATATTTGGAAAACAAAATTAGCAAAGGCGTCCTTCGTAGGAAACCATTGCGTTTACTTCTTTAACTTGAAAAGACTTATTTAAACAAGGAAACCACACAACAACAACCAAGAATAACATTATTGCGATAAAGAGTACTTTTTACGCCGATTTTGTCCACTTTTGAAAGATCCATTATTTTTGGTACACATGGCTATTAAAATTTTGTTTGTATCATCTTTCATTCTAAGATATTTTTTAGCTCACCTGAGCACGTAGTGCTCAAGTGAGCTATTGTGATCCCCTTTTGTCCAGCGTCCGTCCGTCGTGCGTCGTCCGTCAATTTCTTTAAAAGACATCTCCTCCTAAACCACTGGGCCAATTTGAACAAAATTTGGCAGAAATCTTTCCTAGGTGGTCCCCTTCAAAAATAGCTAAAAGAATTGAAATCTTTTAAAAACTCTGGTTGCCATGGCAACAAAAGTGAAATTTTAAAATAATCTTTAAAAATCTTCTCCTCCTGACCCAAAAAGCGTAGAGCCTTGATATTTTGCATGAAGCATCAGTATATTGACCTCTTTCAAAATAGCTAAAACCGTGACCTCGGGTCCCCAGGGGCGGCCCCCCAGGGGGGGGGGGGGTTGTATAGAAATAAAGAACGTTTTTTTAAATGACATCTCCTCTCAAACCACTTGGCCAATTTGAACCAAATTTGGCAGAAATGTTTCCTAGGTGGTCCCCTTCAAAAATAGCAAAAAGAATTGAAATCTGTTAATAACTCTGGTTGCCATGGCAACAAAAGTGAAATTTCAAAATAATCTTTAAGAATCTCCTCCTGACCCAGAAGGCGTAGAGCCTTGATATTTTGCATGAAGCATCAGTATATTGGTCTCTTACAAAATAGCTAAAATCATGATCCTAGGGTCTCCAGGGGCGGACCCAGGGGGGGGGGGGGGTGTAGGCATGAAGCATCAGTTCACAGACTTCTTTCTTATTTCTGAAATTATAACCCATGGAAAAAGTTTTTTTCTTCTTTCAAATCAGCACTCAAGCCTTGGAATTTGTAATTTGGACTTTTGGATCCCCAGGTTCATAGTCTAGTAATTGTGGCCCACTTGTTTCATAATCCTAACCTTAACATGAAATTAGACTGTTGAAAGAAAAAGAGCCTTTATCTCAGGTGAGCGCCCCAGGGCCAACGGCCCTCTTGTTTCTGTAAAGGGTTAAATGGTAAATCAAATTTAAAAGTTAAAGATGTCCTCTCTAAAACAGCTGTTTTAATCCAAGTAACTAACACGCTTCTTATCGGTATCTCTGATTGCGTAATAGACAATGGGTGGTATTTTGGATATACACTGGATATATCTCATAATGATTGGCTATTTGCTTTTGATTTTCACCTGATATCACCTTATTACAAGTAACAAAGGAAGTTGTTCACTATTCCCTCTAATTCTAAGGAAATTACGAGTTTGTAAATTTTAAATAGGATTATAAATGCAAGAGGTTAAGGAAATCTATTTTAAAACGTTTCTCATTTAGAAAAAATTGGAAAAATGTTTAAGTAAGAAAAATGTGAAAAAAAAAATGTTAAGATCACTTTTTTACAACAAAAAGATTTGAATTTTTAGTATATATACATTGTATCATATATGCCATTGCATGATATATCTCAATATAGTAATAAGAACTTGGTAAATGGATTAACACGTTCTAAAAGATTGTCTTAGTTTGATCTTTGTAACACTTCTTAAGGTCATCTCTTTTATATTCAACTTTTTTTATTTCTCACTTTTTCTCAAATACTTAAATACATGAAATGATATATAAAACAATAAATTAAAAAAAAAAAAAAACAACAACAACAAAAAAACATTAAGTAGGGTAGAAAAACTGTTGTAAAGGAAAAAGTAGCTTGCAACAAGCATATTTTTCTACAATGCAATGTCAATTTGCATATTCTTTTTCTACAATGCATTCTCAATTTGAAAGCCACAGGGACTTAATAAACCAGGGTTAACCGGAATAAATTTTATATAAGAAATATAAATTTGTGCACACATGTTATATCAGATGCTAAAGCTTGTGCAGGTTGATTGATTTTAATTGGTTTACCCATTCCCACTAAATGACGTTTTTAGGCGCCCCTTAAGAAAAATATTCTGAAAACGTGTAAAATGACAAAAGTGCTTGTAACAAGCAATTTCTTCATTTTTCAGAATGTTTTCTGCCAAAAAAATGAAAATATCTACAAATTCATAAACTTAAAGTTGTCATGTGCAACTCCTTTAAATTTGGCACAGTCTAATATTTCGCCCTCCGGTTGTCGGTTAAACACCTCTTTCAACATTAAATCAGTTACTTATTCATCTGAGCAACCAGCTGCTCACCCTACTTAGACCTTATCATTTGCCGATTGGTAAGAAATTAATGATATATCTTACTTGCCATTGGTAAGAAACGAATGATATAACATGGGAGGACCTACAGAGGCAACAATCATTTCCTCAAGCCTTCAGACACTACACAAAGCTTGTTGAGGATCATGCATTGAAATTCTGGTAAAAATTATTTCATATTCATCAATGAAAAGGGTATATGATAAATTCCCATGGTCATGTAAAGAAGACGTATGGAGAGCTTCTTTGTAACAGTTCCCGTTTGTAAAATGACAGATATTTTATAAATTCAAAGCCCCGCATGACATGTGACACCATTTTTTAAAAAGGAAATAACGGAATGTATCATTGTATTTATTTCGATCAAAAAAGCTCTTTTTATAGTAATTCATTCGTATATCTAGAGTTAGGGTATATCCAAAAATACACTTTTATATCGGCTCATTTACGATTATAAGCACGTAAAACGTCAGTTAGCTATAAAAATAAGATCAGCTGTTAAAATAAAGTAGTCTCTAGTCTCTAGTTCATCTAGGGTTTCAACATTGATGACAGGTAGTAAGAGCTGGCAACAACCTGTTAATGTTTTCGATACCGAAATCATCGATTTTTTCACCGGAACTACCCAAAGATTTAAGGGAGGTCACTCTAATACTAAAACTAAGCAGAGTAACTCTTGATATCGGTAGGGGCCCATTGAAAATGGAAAATTTAATCTGTCCATCAAACCCTGTTATGGTAGAGCTTTAGATAAAGGGGGTATTTAGACAGGATTTTAACAGACACAGGTTTTGCAGTCTGAGAATCACAAATAAGGAATCAATACTCTCAAAAATATCTGTTTTGACTGTTGGTCACATAGACCTTCTGGGGTTCAACTTCAGGAAAAAAAGACATTCCCAAATTTTTTTCTGTAGTTGAGCCCTGTGTGTTATAACTGTCTTGTACATTTCGTAATCTATATCTTATGAACTTAGAATCTATAATGTTTGAAGTATCATTCCATCATGTATAGTCAATATAGACTCAGTTCAATACTTATATGAAACACAGGCTGATAGCTAAAAGTCAACTTTTAATTCGGAGGACACTCTCAAACCTTATGATGCATACTTTTGAGTCCGAGTCCTTGGAATCCAAATTTGTCAAATTTGATTCTATCATTTAGCAATACTAACAAAATCCCTTTATAGTAGGCTCTCAATGACATTGTCTTGTTGAATTGAGTAACAACAACATAGGGTTTTGTTGAGAAATTGCAGTTTCAGAATGTTGGTAACCCTCTTATCTACGTCCCTGTGAATTTATAGGCCTGCACATATGTATGGGGTTTTAATTCAGCATTAGAGGTTTAAGCTATTGCGTTTGGATCCATCCATTTTTGCTTTTTCACATCGCTGTGTGTGTTCTTTTTAAACGGTACTAGACTTAACCCATTCCCACACAATCCCTCCTTTCTTCATCCCCCAAGAAAATAGTTCTTGAAAACAATGTGGAAAAAAAGAAATTGCTTGTACCAAGCAATCTCTTCATTTTCCACAAAGTTTTCTATCCAGAAAGTTGAAAATATCTTAAGGTTTCATAAACTTTAAATTGTCTTCTGCAACTCCTTCCAATTTGGATCAGTCTAACATTTTGCCCTCTGTTAATGGGTTATAGTGAATCTGCTATCATTTTGATTTGAACTTGCTGTATTGGTTGATGGGATTTATTAGCCTTATACATGGATACTATTTTAGGATTTTACTCTTATTATAAAATGCCTTATGCAGAAATGGATTTGTTTTTAAAATGACTTTTCCTGAAAATTAATTTTTGGTCTTAAAATTTGTTCAACTTGTAAGTCCTTATAGGTATTCCAGGGGCTTGGTGATGGCATTCTGAAATCAATATTTCTAGTGATCTGCGATAATTTTGGAAGCAAGGGGACAATGTCCCCATTTTCCATGAAAAGTTGAGGCATTTACAAAATTGATTGATCACACAAACAACCTGGTGTCTCTGGCCTTAAAAAAACTGGGGACATTTATGTTTTTTTTTGAGACAATAGTGGAAAAATGCAGCTTTGGCAGATCAATGTATTTCTCAATGAAATCCCTACTGCAAGTTTTGATTTGAATCATCTTGGCAAAATAATTTAACAAGTACCCACAACACATGGTTTGAAATGCATACAGACTTTTTCTGAAGTTAAGGGAACATTTTGACAGATTCTTCTTACAAGGGGAAAAATTGTGGAAGTTTAATACAACTCACAAATCAATGAAAAAACACCATATTTGTCAGAATTCATTTCTGTTCGAATAATGATCAATTATAATGGCATAAGTGAAGCCTGATCATAGTTTTAGGTGTTATTTGGTACAAGATAATGGAATGAGCAGCTGGGGCCTCGGAAAGGATGTTGAGGTAGTACTGGTGTGAGAAAATGCCATACATCCATGGTTAGATGCTCAAGTCTCGGCATTAAGACTGAAGTACTGTGAAAATGGTGTCGAACCCCTTTCTAAGAATCTTCGACAAAGATAGAATTGGGTCAATTTGTTAAAGGGAGAAAACCAGATCACTAGGTCAACCTTACGGCCTTGGAAAAACCTTCTGCACACTCCCGAGGCCTAATTTATGCTGAATTAACCTGAAAATAGGTCAGATAAGTTCCATATTAAGTACTTGAGGTAGAAAAAATAGGGCACAAGGTCAATTTTTAGAAAAACCTTGTAGACTAGACACTAGAGGACTTATTTTAGCTCAGTCAGCCTGAAAATTGAAAGTAAACTCAGATGAGTAAGCTAGTATTTCAATGCTTAGGCTTCAAACTAATATATTGATATCAATTTTGTTTTGGATTTCCATATCTAGCAACCTTAAATTGTATGATATCTTGTTGGAGGTGTGTTTTAGGAGGGCAGTGGGCATGGTAGAGATCTGACAGTTGATTATGATTGGCAGACCTCTGTATTGTTAATACACCAAGAAAACTTCTTTTAGGTACCTTTCACTTATAAAGAAAGAGCTCTACAATGTGATTCAATTGGTCCAAAATAATACAGGGTACATGTTGCAAATTATATTGATCTTACTAATGATGAATTGGCTTCCAAGGTTTGAGAACCAACTTTAAGGGGGCAGTGTCCTCATGTTCTTGAAAAAGTTTGGATATTTGGCAAAGCTGACAAATCACTAATACATGTACATGTTTTTCTATTGGCTACCAAGGTTTTGGAACCAACTTCAAGTGGACAGTGTCCCCATGGTCTAAAACATGGGGACTTTTATGATTTTTTGGGGACAATGGTGCCAAAACAAAGCCCTGTCAGATCACTATAGTTACTCATATTTAGCAATGCATGTGATTGCTTTCATGATATCTGTTTTCAATTTATTGCTTTTTGTAACAGTAGCATGAAGCGAGTCATAAAGGTGACAATTATTTGTTTTTTCCAGCTTTAAAACTGAATAGGTGTATATTGTTTTTCTGATCATCTACATCCTCCTCCCCTAAAAATTATAAGAACTATATGTTACAAAAAAATGTACATAGTTCCAAATGGAGGGATTGAATTCAATTTGGAAATGGAAAATTGCACTATTTATGCATCAAAACCTATGTTGTTGGTACTCATTTGAATCTTTATGCCAAGGCAGTTGCATTGAGCACCTACAATATAAGTTTTGTATTAGAGATACCAGTCAAAGATTTACTAGTCAGAAGAGGCTGCAGCCATGGCGCAGTTCGTAGCTCGTCAGACTCTCAATTATGAGGTCAAGGTTTTGATTCCCGTTGCAGCAAATATCCTTTCCGACATTTGTCTCCAAGCAGTGGGAGAATAATGGTAAACCTAGGTGGGATGAGCAACTGGAGGCTTGGAAAGGATGGAGTTGTAGTACTGTTTTGAGAGTCCATGGTTAGGTGCTTAGGCCATTGCAAAATGAATAAAATACTGTTGAAAGTGGTGTTAAATTCCATTCAAACAAGGAAATCTCATTTAAAGATCTGTTTGTATGTTATGATGTTTATACAAGCTGTTATAACATTTTATTTATTACATGCAATGTCTGATTGTCAGAGTTTAGGTAAAAGGATATAACTGAACATTTTTGTTTTTACTCTTCATTGTCAGCAGTGTAAGATGAATTAATCTGATTAGTGTTTGTCCCAATCAATTTCTTTTTTTCCGACCATGTTTAGTTTTCCGCCTGAAATTTGAGTTCTCTGAAAAGTAAAAATTCGGTGACACTTTCAGATGCCAGCAAGAAAAACAGGTCGTGAAAAAAATTGTATAAAATGTAGAAATTGCTAGTTATAGGGCTTATCTTTAATATCCACAATGTTTTCTGCTCCAAAACTTAAAAAATCCAAGAATTCATAAGTTTTAAATTGTTGTCTGTAAGTCTAAAATTTTTTCGACTGGTAATGGTTTAAACCTTGCGCTGTTGTTTTGTTTTCAACAATAAAGCAGCAAGTTGTCTGATAGAACTGTCTACCATTTTCAATTTTTTATACGCCCGTCGAAGACGGGATGTATTATGGGATCACCCGTGGCTTCCGGGCGTCCGGTCGTCCAGTTGTCCAGGCGTCAGGGCGTCCGGGCGGTGTCCACTTCTTTGTCCGGAGCATAACTCTGTCACCGTAAGTCCAATTGACTTTAAACTTGGCAGTTATATTCTTCACATCAATACGGAGTGCAGTGCACAAGAACCATAACTCTACCTGGCCTATTTTTTGAGTTATTGCCCTTTGTTGTTTTTCATACTTGAATCTTGTCCGGAGTATATCTCTAAAAGTATTATAGCTAGGATCATGAAACTTTATGGGTGTATAGATCTCACCAAGGGGGAGTGCAGTGCACAAGAACCATAACTCTACCTGGCCTATTTTTTGAGTTATTGTCCTTTGTTGTTTTTCATACTTGAATCTTGTCCGGAGAATATCTCTTAAAGTATTATAGCTAGGATCATGAAACTTCATGGGTGTATAGATCTCACCAAGTGGGAGTGCAGTGCACAAGAGCCATAACTCTACCTTGCCTATTCTTCGAGTTATTGCCCTTTGTTTTTTTCATACTTGAATCTTATCTGGAGTATATCTCTAAAAGTATAATAGCTAGAATCATGAAATTTCATAGATGGAAAGAGCTCACAAGGTAGAAGTGCAGTGTACAAGAACCATAACTCTACCTGGCTTATTTTTTGAGTTATTGCCCTTTGTTGTATTTAATACTTGAATCTTGTCCGGAGTATATCTCTAAAAGTATAATAGCTTGGATTATGAAACTTCATGGGTGTATAGATCTCATCAAGGGGGAGTGCAGTGCACAAGAACCATAACTCTACCTGGCCTATTTTTTTAGTTATTGCCCTTTGTTGTTTTTCATACTTGAATCTTGTCCGGAGTATATCTCTAAAAGTATAATAGCTAGAATCATGAAATTTATTGGATGGATAGATCTCACCAAGGGGGAGTGCAGTGTACATGAACCATAACTCTACCTAGCATATATTTTGAGTTATTGCCCTTTGTTATTTTTCATACTAGAATCATGTCCGGAGTATATCTCTAAAAGTTTAATAGCTAGAATCATGAAATTTCATGGATGGATAGAGCTCACCAAGTGGGAGTGCAGTGTACAAGAACCATAAATTTACCTAGCCTATTTTTTGAGTTATTGCCCTTTGTTTATTTCATACTTGAATCTTGTCCGGAGTATATCTCTAAAAGTATTATAGCTAGGATCATGGAACTTCATGGGTGTATAGATCTCACCAAGGGGGAGTGCAGTGCACAAGAGCCATAACTCTACCTTGCCTATTTTATGAGTTATTGCCCTTTGTTTTTTTTTCATACTTGAATCTTGTCCGTATATATCTCTAAAAGTATAATAGCTAGAATCATGAAATTTCATGGATGGAAAGAGCTCACATGGTAGGAGTGCAGTGCACAAGAACCATAACTTTACCTAACCTATTTTTTGAGTTATTGCCCTTTGTTTTTTTCATACTTGAATCTTGTCCGGAGTATATCTCTAAAAGTATTATAGCTAGAATCATGAAACTTCATTGGTGTATAGATCTCACCAAGGGGGAGTGCAGTGCACAAGAGCCATAACTCTACCTGGCCTATTTTTTTAGTTATTGCCCTTTGTTTTTTTTCATACTTGAATCTTGTCCGGAGTATATCTCTAAAAGTATAATAGCTAGAATCATGAAATTTCATGGATGGATAGAGCTCACAAGGTAGGAGTGCAGTGTACAAGAACCATAACTCTACCTGGCCTATTTTTTTGAGTTATTGCCCTTTGTTGTATTTCATACTTGAATCTTGTCCGGAGTATATCTCTAAAAGTATAATAGCTAGGATTATGAAACTTCATGGGTGTATAGATCTCATCAAGGGGGAGTGCAGTGCACAAGAACCATAACTCTACCTGGCCTATTTTTTTAGTTATTGCCCTTTGTTGTTTTTCATACTTGAATCTTGTCCGGAGTATATCTCTAAAAGTATAATAGCTAGAATCATGAAATTTATTGGATGGATAGATCTCACCAAGGTAGGAGTGCAGTGTACAAGAACCATAACTCTACCTGGCCTATTTTTTTAGTTATTGCCCTTTGTTATTTTTTCATACTTTGTTTGACAAAAAATATTCATTTAAAATAACATCAGTTCTATTCAAACCCCCAGTTAATATTAAGCAATGTGACGGGCGTATCTTGTGACAATTTGGCACCTTGTTATTGCTAATTTGAAAGTTTTATTACCTGTTTTGAAATTTGTCATTACTTATTTCATGTGCATATGTTTCCATTTATGATTTGAAAATGCAGCATTTTTGCGATAAATTATTTGCAAAAAACCCCAACAAAAACATGACTATTTTAAAGTTGTTCAAAAGTAAAGAGGTATCAGATGACAATCTTGAGTATGCTCAAATCAAAAACCTTGTGAGAAAAGTTAATAAAAAGATATTACTTTCTCACAATGATTTTCATTTTTGGTGTAGACAAAAATCAAACTGTGCTTATGTACAGGCTGATCTTTTGTCAAAATAAAACTATTCTTGGTTCAGCATGACAAGGGTTAAGTCTCCCTTAAAATAATACCACTTTTCTAAATGCCGAAAGTAAGAAAAAATGTGATTTTACTTTGCAGCTGAAGGTGGCGGAGAAGGGGAAGAAGATTATGATAAGAAAGGAAAGAAAAGGAAAAAGAAGGATGGAAGTGGAAAGAAAAAAAAGAAAAAGAAGAAGCACCATGATGATTATGTAAGAGGAATGCATCTATTAACCGATTACCACTGAATCCCTTTTTATATAACCATATCAGGGTTTCCGTTTGACCCGAGACCTCGGGTTTTGACGCACAGAAATTCAAAAAGAAGCAATTTTGACGCTTGAAAATTTGTCACTGTGCGTCATTTTGACTCTCGAAAATTAGCAGCCATGCGTCAAGGGTGATCATAAGTGTGCCAAAATTATTGGAAAATGGTTAATTGATTATGAAAATATACACTCTATCAAGGATAACACCAAGCTTGATTGGTAATTAACACTCTCGAGTGATGGACATGCATCTGCGATCGTAATTGACAGGTACTTGACACCTGTGAAATTATTGATGAAATCCATTTTCAGAGTTCTAATCCTACTGAAATTTACTTATTTGCTTTTTCTTTTATAAAAAGCTCACAAAATATAATCAAGAAGGAAAATGAAACCAAAGAAAATGTTGTCCAAGAAATGTCATTGGTTTTCGTGCATAAAATCGGCACTTCTTTTTATGAAAAAAAAGAAATAATTTGATCCTCTTAGTACTCTTGAGATTTTCTAAAACTGTTTCAAACTAAAAATATATATATATAAATACTGAAGATTCCCTAAAATTCATCTTATATCGAAAATAGAATATTGTCAGATTGGAGAAATGTTTTAATCTGAGACAGAGTTTATTCTAAGGCACCATTGCTAAAAAATATAAACACTTTTAAAGCAACATTGCTAAATAAATATAAACTCTTTTAAAGCACCATTGCTAAAAAAAGTTATAAACTTTTTTTTCTAAATTGCTTCGGGAAGGGGGGGGGGGGACATATCGCATTTTGACTCTTGGGATTTTAATTTTGACTCTTGGAAATTTTTGCCCAAGGGTCAATGACTCTTGACTTTTGGGGACTAATGAAAACCCTGCATATGAAAACATTGTGGAAAAAGATGAAAATGCTGATAACTAGCATTTTCTTCTTTTCTCAAAATATTCATTTGCCTCCCTACAATTGGTGGATAATCATAAACCTATACAGAGTGAGCAGCTGGAGGCTTGGAAAGAATGTAGTGGCAGTACAGTTGTAAGAAATACCTGGAATCAATGGGTAGGAGCTCCAGCCTCCAGCTGCCTCGATACAACTGAAATAGTGTTGAAAGTGGCTTTAAACCCCATTCGATCAATCAGTCTCACAATTCTTACTACCATATCTAACGCAAAGTTTAAAGACATGACCAAAATCCTTTAAAATGTTGTCAGTAACTTCTTTCAATTTTGACCAGCTTTGTTTCCTTGATTTAATTACCTGATGTCATATTGCAGTCGGTAGCAAATCGACTCCCAATCTTAAATCATAGGATGTCCAAAGGGGTGGCTTATTATACCCCCCACAACGAAGTTATGGGGGGGTATACTGGAATCAGGTTGTCCGTCCGTCCGTCCGTCCGTCCGTCTGTCCGTCCGTCTGTCCGTCCGTCCGTCCGTCCGTCCGTCCGTCCGTCCGTGGACATAATTTTGTGTCCTCTTCTCCTCCCACATTTTTCGACCAATTTTGCTGAAATTTTATCAGGTTGTTTCCTTTCATATGAAGTTGTGCACCTGCAATTTTCATCTTGATTCAGTCATTAGTTTCAGAGTTATGCCATTTTGAACTTTTTAATGGGGGGGAGGGGACATAATTTTGTGTCCTCTTCTCCTCCCACATTTTTTGACCAATTTTGCTGAAATTTTATCAGGTTGTTTCCTATCATATGAAGTTGTGCACCTGCAATTTTCATCTTGATCCAGTCGTTAGTTTCAGAGTTATGCCATTTTGAACTTTTTAATGGGGGGGGAGTAGTCAAAATTTAAAATTGCAAAACTCAGTAACCATAAGGGGAGTTACCAAATTTGGTAAGTAACATCATCTTGTATATATATACATGTTTGACATCAAAACGCTGTAAGTCATTTATAGTAACAATTAACTGAACAATTCCGTCCTCTCTAATACTTGGTACATAGCTTTCAAGGGTCAGAAGTGTTGGAGAGACTTGCAAAAGAAAGACGCGATCGGGAGGGGGGGGGTGAAGAAGCTGAAAACATAATTACATACACAATTGCTACTTTTCCACTCCTACTTAAAAAGGGGTCATAAAATGCCCCTTCAAATTCCACTCCTTCATAGAAAAGCCTTTTTAGCGGTGTGGGGGGTATTCTCGTCAGCCCTTGAGGGCGACAGCTCTAGTTTCCTTTCTGACATTTAGTGGGATAGCAGCTGGTAAAGGATGTAATGATGGTACTGCTGATAGATATACCAGGAATCTATTGTTAGGGGCTCCATCACCACGATATGACTGAAAAATTGTTGAAAGCTGTGTTAAACCCTATTCAAACAAACAAAACTTGTTTGGAAGTTGTTAATGCTGCTGCATAGAGTGTTTGTTTAGAGGGGATTGCCCTTGTCATTCTGAACCCAGAATATTCCTGTGTTGGCAGGAGTTAAGGCAAAGACAAGCTTGCACATAAATGCAGTCTAATATTGGCCTACACCACCTGCTTGTCCCTTTTAAGCCTGAGTTGGTTTTGATAATAGAAATAAAAAGAAATATTAACAAACAGTTGGTGCTTTAATCAAAGTTCTACAGAGGATTTCTAATTCAGAATGACAAGGGTTGACCTATTTTCACACAATGACACTTTTAAATGCCCCTCAATGTGACAGCTTTGAAAAACATTGTGGAAAATGAACTGGCAATTTATTCATTATCCACTTTGTTTTCTACCCAAAAAGAAAAAGATGTAAGAGATTTCATCAACATTAAATTTCATCTGCTGCAAATTCTTTGAATTTGGAAAGGTCTAAAATTTTATTGTGTGGTAATGGGTTAAAATAGACTATGTTGTGGGAACTCATTTGAATGTTCTGTATTGGAAATTTTGGATGAGCCTATTCAGATAAGTACATTCACCATTCCCCCATTATTTAGTACAGAATGTAGCTAGGTAAGCATCTTGATAGTTTCTTTCCGCCTTTGTCAAGGAGCAAAAAAATATCTTATTACAATCGAACATCAATCCTGCTATACACAAAATTTTAGATCATTCAGAATTATAGATTGAAGGCCACACTCAAATTGTATTTGAAAGGGAAAATTAAGATAAAAAAAACAGTGTTGGGAGAAAAATGCTTGTCTCAAGCAACCTCTCGTATTCCGCAATTTTTTTGTTTCCTTTTAAGCTCACCTGAGCACAAAGTGCTTATGGTGAGCTTATGAGATCGTTGAATGTCTGTCGTCCCTCATCCATCGTGCATTGTGGAGCGTCAATTATTTAAGTGGTAACACACTAGAGGCCACAGTTTGGACCCAATTTTCATGAGACTTGGTCAGAATAATTGTTAGGTCATGAGGATGAACCCTATTGTTTATGGGAGGGTTCTATTTGAAAACATAGGTAAAGCAACCTTAATGACATTTTCTTTGTTTACACTCTAGAGGCCATTATTTTATTATAATCGTCAGAGAACTTGGCCAGAATAATTGTTAGTTCATAAGTATGAACCCTATTGATTATTGGAAGGTTCTATCGGAAAAACACAGGAAAAGGAGCCTGAATGACAATTTCTTTATTTACACTCTAGAGGTCACAAGTTTGGCTCAATTGTCATGAAACTTGGTCAGGATAATTGTTATGTCATAAAGATTAACCTTAATAGATTATGAGAAGGTTCTATAGGAACCTTATCAGGAAAAGGGGCCATAATGACAATTTCTTTGCTGACTATATAGAAGCCATGGTTTTGGCTCAATCTTCATGAAACTAGTGTTGGTAATTTGGCTCTAGTTGCAACTTTTAACAGCAGACAACTCAGGTGAGAGATTTAGGACCATCATGGTTCTCTTGTTTCTCAAGCCTATAAAAATGATTGATTGTATGGTTATGGGTTAAAGCAATACGAAATAAGTCAACCTTACTTTTATCCTAGTTGCTCTTGTATAATTACCATTATGTATAATAAATTTGTTTTATCTTGAGTGACCTGTCTTATCCAGGGTTCAGATGAAGAAAAACATAAGAAGAAAAAGAAAGAAAAGGCCATGCTGGACCTTGGAACACCAAGAGACAGACCTAGGGTATCCATAAGTATTTGTATTAGAGATAAATGAATATTGATGTTTGATCACTAAAATATTGTAACTACTGCTTGAATAAAGCCTTAAATTACAATACATGTATTTTGAAAGCCACTAACAATATATGTCTTTGTGTCAATTAGTTAATCATAACTTTCAATCTAAAAAGCTTGAGAAAAATTTCTAAGAGTCAAAACAAGATTTGTTTAGGATTTAAACATTTGTTATTAAGCGAATTTCAACCCTGATAATGAACACAGTTTAAAGGGATTATGTTAAGAAAATAATTGACAAATAATATCCATCTGTCTCACATTTTCTTTGTAATGAATTTGCAGCCTGGTATGGAAACATCAGAAGATATTGCCAGAAAACTTGGTCTTGCCAACATTGAACTTGAATACACAGAAGAAGATTTCGAAACCCTCACAAATTATAAACTTTTCCGTGAGCATATACAGCCCCTACTGGCAGAACAGAACCCTAAAAGCCCGCAGACTAAGGTAGTCAATTTGATAGCTGCCAAGTGGAGAGAGTTTGCACAGGCTGCTGGCCAGTACAAAAAGTCGAAGGCTGGTTTAGTGAGTCCAACTGTTGAGAAGACAGAAGATTTTGGAGGTGGAGGTGGTGATAGCAAAGCTGATACAACTGTCACACCATCTAAAGAATCGGGTAAGTGTTTTTTTGTTTTTTATTCCCCTGTAGATAGTCTATAAGGAAAATATATTGTCAAAACTACTCTAATTTGTACCCATTCATGCCCGTAACATAAAGTTGGAAAGAGGAGTAACACATCTAGATTTTATTATTATTTGCCATTTATTTCATGATGTAAGATGAAGACACTGCAGAAGATTACTACACAGAGGAAAAATCTTCAACAGCTAAGAAAAAGCGAGGTCGTAAACCCAAAACTGTTGAGCCTGATGAGGTTGAAGAGGAAGGCGATGAGCAAGGTGATGGAGATTATGACGACAAGCCAAGGAAAAAGAGAGCAACAAAGAAATCAAAGAAAGCTTTAGATGCTGAAGGTAAAAATGCAGTTTTATTAACTGCTGTCATGGTGAATCTGGAATATTCTTGTTTTGGCAGGAAGTGTAGTCCAAGATCAGCCTGCCAATATGTGCAGACTGATCCTTGTCTTACACCACCTGATTATCCCTTTAAAGCCAGAGTTCTTTAAAAGATAGAAATTTAAAATGAACATTAGCCAACAATTAGTGATTCCAGTATTTTAAGCCCTTTGGTTTCTAAATGCAATTCTGTAGAGGTTTTCATTCAGCATGAGAAGGGTTAATTACTGTGAAGCCATGAATCCTTTTTAGCTCACCTGAGCACAACTTGCTCAAGGTGAGCTTTTGGTATCACCTTTTCAAAATTTGTTCGCGACATTTTGATTGATGCCCAAATATTGGCGTGGCAGGGCGTGGCAGTTTTTGACTTTGAAATCTTGAAACATCTTCTCCTCAGTAACCATTGGGCCAATTTCAACCAAACTTGGCATGAATGTTCCTTGGGTGACCCTTTTCAAAAGTTGTTTGTGAAATTTTGATTTATGCCCAAATACGGGTGTGGCAGGGTGGAGCAGTTTTTGACTTTTAAATCTTTAAACATATTCTCCTCAGTAACCATTGGGCCAATTTCAAAAATATTTGGTTTGAATGTTCCTTTGGTGACCCTTTTCAAAAGTTTTTCGAAGAGTTTTGTTTCACGCCCAAATATGGGCGTGGCAGTTTTTGTCTTTGAAATCTTTAAACATCTTCTCCTCAGTAACCATTGTGCCAATTTCAAAAAAAATTGGTATATGGGCGTGGCAGGGTGGGGCAGTTTTTGACTTTTAAATCTTTAAACATCTTCTCCTCAGTAACCATTGGGCCAATTTCAACCAAACTTGGCAAGAATGTTCCTTGGGTGACCCTTTTCAAAGGTGTTCTAGAATTTTGATTGATGCCCAAATAAGGGTATGGCAGGGTGGGGCAGTTTTTGACTTAGAAGTCTTTTAACATCTTCTCCTCAGTAACCAGCGGGCCAATTTCAACCAAACTTGGCATGAATGTTCCTTTGGTGACCCTATTCAAAAGTTGTTTGCAGAATTTTGATTGACGCCCAAATATCTTTAAACATCTCCTCAGTTACCATTGGGCCAATTTCAACTAAACTTAAATGAATATTCTTTGGGTGACCCTTTTCAAAAGTGTATGCAAAATTTTGAATCATCTTACAGTAGTCAGGTGAGCGATTTTAGGGCCATTCTGGCCCTCTTGTTTTTATCCATTATCAATTTCACACCTAAGCAGATTCTTGGTAGTAGCCATACCATTTTGTCAACATTTCTGTGTCAATTGAAAGAGAATAGCTATTACAGGTGATTATTGTATTAAGTCTGTGTATGTGCTGGGTAGGTTGAGTGACAGTAGTGACATGTTAGTTCCAGAATAAAGTTAAGTCTTTGTACTGTAGAAAATATCTATGACTTGGTGACATCATTTTCTCAAGCTGGGGAAAATCATCCGATACCCCAGGGAGAAACCATATAATTTATAGTATCTCTATTGCCATAACTAAAATTGGTTTAAACCATAACCAGGTGACAAAAATTTGGACTGGTCCCAATTTGAAAGAAGTTGCAAATAACATTTTGAATTGCTCTAAAATGGGAAAATAACTGCCAAACAGGTAGAAACATTGTGAGAAAAGGAGAAATTCCCTCATAGTTTTCCATAAACATATTTCTTCAGGGCATCAAAAAAAGCTGTGTGGTAAAGGGTTAAATAGAAAAATCAGAAATCAACATCATCATAAGCTGTATATTGAATCTACATGTTCATAGGCAGAGTTTTAGTATAAGCCGTATATTGAATCTGTATCTTTATTAGCAGTGTTTACAATATGTTGTTTCCCTTGTCACAGATGAAGATTATGAAGATGATGATGACTATGAAGAAAAGCCCAAGAAGAAACGAGGACCAAAGAAAAAAAAAGGAGCCGATTATGAAGACATGGATGACGATGATGATGATGAATCATTTACAGTAAGTGTTCCAGAATACATACTGGTGGCTCATTACACCCAGAAAAAACAAAGTTGGTTGGTCTGTCTGTCTAGCTTTTTCTGATCTACCCTTATTAAACTAAAGGTTGAGTTTGATACATAATTCACACAAGCACAAGGTATAAAGCAAAGATGTACATCCCTTTGTTAGACCCTTTCCTGTTCAGTACCCAGTTTTTGAGAGTTTATAAATGAGAAAACATTGTAGAAATAGAAGAAATTGCTTGTGACCAGCTATTTCTTGTTTTTCGATAATATTTTCTACCACATGGAATTGTTATTTTCAAATTAAATCCAACTTGAATTTTCGTCTGCATAACCTTTGAATTTGGACAGGTCTAAAATTTTGCAAAACAGGATAGGGTTAAAGTATTGTCTGCTCATTTTCTCTTAAACTACTGAATGGGATTTTTTTAAATTTCAAATGTGCACTCAATATCAAACAAAGATGTGCAGGTATTGTTTTTGTAACAGATCATTTAATTTTCTTGGAGTAATGGCATTTTGTTGAAAAAGGCTTTATTCCAGTTACAAATGTGACTTGGAGCCTGGGGGGATATTAATCATGTTCTAGTTTGCATCTGGATGTACAAATGTGAATTGCATCTATTCATGCAGCTTGTAATAAACATCATGCTGTAGGGGCCCCAAGAGTGTTTTTAAGGGTTCAAAACCATTTCTGTTGTAAGTATGAGATAAAGAATTTGCTACTCAATTTTCTTTGATACAAGCTGATCTTGCCCTTGTTTACAATAGAAAAAATTCAAATTAAGCTCGCTTAGGCTCCCTTTCTTTTGTTGTTAGAGATCATGTTTCAAGATAATCCGGTGGCAAAGGCAACAATTCATAGATGTTATTCAACCCATTCCCTATGATGCTTTTTTAAGCCCCTTAAGAAGAAAGGTTTTGGAAACATGGAAAATGAAGAAATTGCTTGTTTCAAGCGATTTCTTCTTATCCACCATGTTTTCTTCCCTGAAAGACAAAGAATTTTAAGATTTGATCTACTAAAATATTGTCTGCATCCTCTTTGAATTGGGATTCATAAAAAATTTTGTCATGTGGTCATGGGTTCATAGTGCTAATATGAGTTGTTTTCCACTTCAGGAGGGTAGATCTGGTAAAAAAAGGAGAAGCAAGAAATCTGTAGCCCCTCTCAAAATCAAGTTATCAAAGAAAAAGAGAAAAAAGAGGGGAAGTTCGGTAAGTTAAATTGAAACCTTTTAGAAAGATTGGAATGAAACTTTGTTATTAAAATCTATGTAGAAGTTGAAAAAGCAAAAATAACAAAATTTGAAAATTTAAATCACTAATTCTTAGTAAGTTCAATAGAGCTCTTGCCTAGAATCAATGAAACTTTTGAAATGCACTAGATGAAATTGTCTTTGATAAAAAGAACAGAGAAGAAAGCATACAGTTAATGTTCTCTAATAAATATACATAACCAGAATATTGGTCAAAAGAATTGTTAATCCTCTAGACCATTCTTAATCCTTGCCATGCTGAAACCCAGAATATTCTGATTTTGGCAAGAAGTGTAGACAAGGGTCTTTGCCTACACCTTCTGCCAGTCCTATTCAAACCAGAGTCAAAAGAATTATTGATGATTAAACAAGTACTACTAGTCCTTTCATCTCTTTGATTTGATGTAATTCTGAAAAGATTTTATTCAGCATGACAAGGGTTAAGAACCGACCTCAGTTACAAATGTGAGATTTGAGATGATATTTGAAAATTTGATTTGGTGCAATGTAAAATGGTCAATTTAGATTAAGAAAATCAGAGCCAACATTTTTTGCCCTTTTAGATGATCCAGTTTAGTGTAACAGGTCACAAGGAGATATACAGATGCAAAGTTGTGCTTATTTTTCAGGATGAAGGAGAAGGGGGAAACAACACTAGTGATGAAGAATTTGAGAGACAGTTGGAAGAGGCCAGTCTATTAGCTGAACAAGAAAAAGAAGAGAAACCAAAGAGAAAGGGTCGTAAAGGAAAAGGAGCCAAAGGAAAGAAGAGGCTGAAACTTGGAAAATCTTTTGGGGATGAGGATGGATATGAGGTAATGGGACACCCTACTTGATGATCGATATTAAGGGTTAAATACCTCTTTCAACAGTTCTTCTGTTATTTGTCAAATTAGTTATTATCCTTTGCTGTTTTTCTGATGTTTATCAATGTAAGTCATGCTTTTTTGTGAGGACTTGTTTGTGAGCAAAATCTTTCTCTTGTTTCAAATTCATCAAAAGTTATAAGACTCTTTGACTTTGTTCAATGTTTAAAGCTTAATAGACCGCAAACTTAAATATGACTGATTACGGTCTCAATTTACAGTTACAGAGAAACAGTAGATCAAAAGGTCAATCTTTGTAATATTTCTTTTTTAAGAAATAGCTACAATCACATATTTTTTTTACCAAGTCTACAATATAAATATATTGGATGTTTTCAGACTGACCATCAGGATTACTGTGAAGTTTGCCAGCAGGGAGGGGAGATAATTCTGTGTGATACCTGTCCTAGGGCCTACCATTTAGTGTGTTTAGAACCAGAATTAGAAGAAGCCCCTGAAGGGACTTGGTCTTGTCCCCACTGTGTATGTAGTTCTTTTTGTTCTTTTAAGTGTTAAGGCAGCTTGCACCATCCTCTAATAAAAATTTTATATATATCTGGATCGTAAAATAGGAATTACTCTTTAACCCTTTCTTCTGCAAAAGTTTAACCTGTTCAAATACAAAGGTTTTGCAGATTAATATTTAAAGTGGATTGAATTTAAGATTGTCAATTCAGTATTGTAGAATATATTGTGGAAAAAGAAGAAATTGCTTGTTACAATGTTTTCTGAATTATAAAATCGCAGGAACATAAAAACCAGGGATTAAAGGCTGAGTTAATAAATAGATACTAGCATCAAACAGGAACAGGATATTAATTATTCCTTGAAGAAAATAATCTGAGAGTAGATCTCATACTTGGTGCTTCATAGTATTGTAAATGTTGTCTTAGAAAATTCTGATTTAATTATGTTTTAATTAAAGTGGGCTTTTGTTATTACATTATCTCTGAGAGGTACATGCATATAAAATGTTGAATTCACCCCATTTTTTCAACCTAACTGTAAGAAGATGCATGAACAAGACAGAAAGTGCAGCAATTTTGATCTTTTATATTCATAAGATTACAGTTATACAGAAGACGTCTTGTTTTCTCAAAATTACTGAGTTGAGGTAGGATGATTTTAGCCTTGTTGTATAAGACACATCAACATTTCAGGTTTTAAAGAATGAAGTTAGGAATTTATGCAACAGTACACATGTTATAAGACCCTCTCTCATGTATTATTGTTTTGCTGTCTATCTTTATTCTGGTTAATTTTGTTTGCAGTACATCTCATATTTTAGGGGCATGTTTCAAAATGATTTTGCATAGTTACTCTCCATCTTGAGCAGATCTGACAAATCAAATGATTTTTGGAATGCCTTGAGGTCATAGGTCAAGGTCAAACATTAGAATTAAGCTTGTCAGGAGCACATTTCCTACATATATTGATCAATTAAAAAAATGTTTTCACTCGTGAGTTGAAATGCAATTTAAAAAATTAAGGGGAAGTTTAAAGTTTGATGCCATGTACCAAGGGCAAAATTATAATATTAATAGAAATCGAGTTTTTTTGAAGTATGATTGCTTTATATAGTAGTAGTTTGGCACAAATGTTCTCCAACTTGAGTTTTTTTTTTGTTTTGTTTTTTTTCTCGAGGATAACATGATTACATGTTATTGACAATGCCCATTTTGGAAGTCACTTGTACTCTACAGGAAGAAGGAGGTGTAGAACAAAAGGACAATGACGATGAACACAATGAGTTTTGTCGTGTTTGTAAGGATGGTGGAGAGTTGATGTGTTGTGATACGTGTCCGTCAGCATACCATCCACATTGTTTGAATCCTCCTGTCAAAGATGTACCCAAAGAGGAGTGGATTTGTCCAAGATGTTCTGTAAGTATTTTAAGGAAATTACATATGGAAAATGCATGTTTTATCGTTAGTATCAAGGATTGGAAGGGGTCAATCAGGATCTAAAGAGTTTAACCCATTCTTACATAACACAATTTGACTTCCCTCAAGAAGTTAAACATGGAAATTAAAGAGCCGCCGTCATAGCGCAGTCAGTAGCCCATCAGACTCTTAATCTTCAATCATGGGATGACATGGGTACGATCCCTGGTGGTGGCACATATTCTTTCCGAAATTTGTCTCTCACCAATGGGTGGATAATCGTAAACCTAATAGGGATAGCAGCTAGAGGCTAGGAAAGGATGTAGAGGTACTACTGGTGTGAGAAATACCAGGAATCCATTGTTAGGTGCTCCAGCCGCTGCGATATAACTGAAATACTGTTAAAAGTGGCATTAACCCCAATCAATCAATCAATCAATGGTAAATGAAGAAATTGCTTATAACATGCAATTTCTTCATTTACCACAATTTTTTCTACCCAAAAAGGACCAATAATTTGAATATTTTTAAAACTGAAATTTTTATCGGTAACGTCTTTCAAGTCTAAAACTTTGTTATTTTGAAATTGGTTCAGAGCCACAGCTTTCAAACATTTTCAAATTAAATGTAGATGGCAGGCCAGGGATATTGCATTTTGTGAAAAAGAAAACATTCTCTTTAACCATGTCTTCCTTAATGCTTTCTATGCAAATCATACCACTGTTAGTGAAGCTGTAATTAGATCTTTAATTATCTAGATTTAAAGAATATTTGTGGTTAGTTTAGAGCAAGTTGTTAACAGTCCTTTACCTCCATTCCCTGTCTTTCGCAGATGATAACACAATATGATTGTATCAACTTCTTTTATGTTTTTGCAGTGTCCACCATTGAAAGGTCGTGTTGCAAAGATTCTGACATGGAGATGGAAGGAACCTCCTAAACCTGAGAAGGAAATGGAAGAAATGGACCACACACATGAACATCATTTAGAGCCCAAATCTACACCTGTAAGTAGTAAATTGACAATACTTACGCCACACCCACTTAAAATGGCACTTTGAAAGTAAATTTTGAGATTCCAGACATTAGATTGTTGGTGAATGTGGACATTATGAAGAGGAAAATGGTGGGATCACACAACCATTGTAATTACAACTTGAATATGCTAAAATTAAGATGTTTAAGTCTCACATTCACTAAATGTTTAAGTGCTCTGTCCATATATCTGTTCACTATTACAATAAAAATCATCTCCTACTAAGCTACCCATCATGAATTTGATGAAACTTCACAAAATGTTCCTTGTGTGATGCTCTTTCAAAATACTGAGTGCTGAAGAACTCTGGTTGCCATGGCAATGGATTGAGAAAAACTTAAAAAGTCTTATTCTCAAAAACCGAAAGGCATAGAGCTTTGATATTTGAAAATTGATCCGTAATGGTCCTCTACTAGAATATTTCAAATTATTGCTCTTATTTGAAAATAAGCAGGATTGCACCATTGCAATCCTGGTTTTAACCTTAAAATTAATAAGGATATCTACTTATTCAAAACTGAGAGGATAAGTTTTTATGTGCCAATATTAATGTTGTCTATGTGGTTTGTGTTATGTTGTACAAATTTAAAGAGGTTCAAGGTCATTTAACAAAGTAAGGTCAACTAGTGTCATATACATCAGAACATTGGATGTTACATAAGCAATTTATCACATAATCAGTTAGAATATGGGTCCCAAATTTGACAAAGATGATATATTTTGGCGGAAAGGATAACATGTGCCAAAAAAAAAAATCCCTGCATTTAAGTCAAAAATGAAAATACACCGAATGTGGACACAGCCAATATAAAGCTGTATTCAGTAGTGTGATCATTTATCTTTGTTATTTATACCTTACAGGATCACAGACCGGAGAGGGAATTCTTTGTAAGATGGACTGGTCTATCTATGTGGCATTGTTGTTGGATATCGGAACTACAGGTAGGTTTCCTGCTTAGCTCTGTCAGTAATTTGCTCTGCTAGTAATTTTGAGGTTAAAATCAAATAACCAGACTTGACTATGATATGAATGAATGATTGTTCTAAGCAGTGCTTAACAGCAACCGGGTGATTATTGAAAAAGAATGTCGGATAATTTTTCATTCCAATTTACAAATTGATTTACATTCTTGTTATATACTTTACACTTTGTAGCATGTGAATTTGGAATTTGGGCATAAATAAGATATAAGCAGATGATGTATCTTAACTCATTCCGAGACACTGACGTTTTGGGATGCCTGTCAAGTAAACCAATTTAGAAAACATAGTGGAAAATGAAGATTTGCACCATTTCCCACAGTATTTTCTTTGAAAAAATCTAAATTGCATTACTTTTAAAGTGTCATCTGCAACTCCTTTCAAGTTGGACCAGCCTAAAATTTGGGTTTAGCTTGGTAATAAATAAGCTTTCATAGATAGAAGTGTAGAACATTCTAAAGCCTTGTATGTCATGGCTCCAAATAAGTATGATAGCATTTAGAATTGGCATTCTCAAATCTCATAATGTGATCTTTGAAATATATACCTAAAGGGGAGATTAAGTGTAAAAAATGATATGCAGAATGCCCCCTGGGTTTTCATTTTGGTGGTACATGTACCCTCTAACTTTGAAATTTAGGGATTTACTTGTTGATTGATAAGCCAAACAGCTTCTTCAATTGATAAAATAAATGACTGACAAATTAATGATTGGATTTACAACTGATAATCAGGCATGCAAACCAGATACTCTTTTATTCAAAACATTCACAATCTTTCTATTTTAATCAATTATTCTTTACGTGCTTGCACATCCAGCCTATAAACCTGTATGTGAATTGATGCATTTCTACGTGAATTATGTACTGTAGTACATAAATGGGCACCCTTATATGTTGTGTTAGTGTAGTTCACCTAAAATTAATTTTTAACTTTCAAGCTGGATGTTTACCATCCTACCATGTTCCGAATTTACATGCGCAAAAATGACATGGATGAACCTCCACCACTGGAAGACGGCAGTAGTTTTGGTGGAAAAGAAAAACGAAAACAAAAGGAGAATGATGTAAATAACTTGGAGGATCGATTCTACAAATATGGTGTGAGACCAGAGTGGTTGACAATACATAGAATCATGAATCATAAGTAAGTTTGTTGTGAGCTTTGATAAAATAGAGTAAGACTTTAATGTGACTTACTGTTGTAAGATTTTCGATTTAAAATATTTGAAAGATTATGACACTCCTTCAGAAGGTCATGTGTATTCTTTCTACTTTACCATAGGCTTAGTTTTGTATCAGGATAATAACAATTGACTAATCGCTTTGCCAGCCCACTTACTCCGTTTGCCCAGCCCATTGACTTAAACAGGAAGTTCTTATCCGTTTAACAGTGTTATTTTGCAAAATTTTGGTTGGAGACCTACTTCATAAGTACAGCTTTAATAATCTGTAGTAACAGCATTTAAGTTGCAAAACCAACAAAAATGTGTCACATGAATAGCTTCCCATGTCAGAGTCCAAAGTGAACTTCCATTCTAAATGAATTATTTAACCCATTCCAACACAGCAAAATTTTAGACTGGTCCAAATTGAAAGAAGCTGCAGACTACAATTTCAAGTTGATGGAATTTTGAATTTTTTCATCCTTATGGATAGAAAACATTGTGAATAATGAAGAAATTGCTTGATACAAGCAATTTCTTCATTATCCACAATGTTTTCCAGAGCTTTTTTGTTGAGGGGCGTAAAAAGGAGGGATTGAGTTGGAATGGGTTAATTGGTCAACTGATTCTTTGATTGGCAGCCACAATTTTGTAGCTTTAATTTGCCCCAAAATTTTGTTGTGTGGCAATGAGCTAAATGTAAAGATAAAACACTGTAAAAAAGTATTTTATTATTATAGGTTTACTGTAATGTTTCAAGTAATTAGTCTTCATTTTTGAAGCATTGTAAATGCTCTTGAGGATCAATTTAAAGATTTTGAGGATCAGTTAAAAGAAAATATTAGACAAGCTGAAAATAATGTGTCCTTCTACTCTAGAGTGGAAAAAGGCAAATCTTACTACTTGGCTAAATGGCGAGACCTGAACTATGATATGGCTACTTGGGAGCCGGAAGATTGTGAGGTGCCAGAATTCAAGACACATGTTGAGAATTATGAGAACCTGAGGTGAGATACAATTTAGAGTGAAGGTTGACAGATTTCTGGTCACTGATCCCAACTATGGTAGTTGGACTGAAATATCAAAGAATGATAGTTTGCATAAAAAACAAAAAGTTTGCATAAAAACAAAAAGCATACCACTGATTTGCTACCTGAATGTGGTAACATTGGCATAAATGGCATTTTACCCTTTCCAGTTCAAACACGGGATTTTTCGTTCCTGTGATTTTAATTCAATTTGGACTAATCTAAAATTTCCATAAAACGGGAAAGGGCTAAGTCATCAAACCAACAAAATGCCTAGTCAAAGGTCAAAATTAACTTCAGTCTAAATGAATGATTCAACTGGTCATTTTTTCTTTATTGACTTGTATATATGGACCTTCAGTTGCAAGACTCACTTAATAATTAAACCAGTCAAATGATGAAATTAGGTACGACATACTGACACCACCCCTTGTTTGAAATCTTGATAGTTATGTACAGTCATACATAACTATTGTAAGGCCGAACATATACATGTGACAGTTGTCATGGCAACATGATGATGTTGCAGTCACCATGGTTGCTGGTTATTTCATAGATAACAGATAATCAGTCCATGACAATAGTCGTACAGAGAAGCTTTCTCATCTGTTTGAAATGTTTTAATGTAAACCAGAGTAATACGGTGTCATGCTGAATGATTTAGTAATCTGATGACTGGAATAAGTTTTCACTCATGAATAAACATTATTTTGATATGTACACTTTTAAGGGTGTATAGTTTAGCTGTCTTTTGGTGAGCACAGATTACTCTTATTTCCTATCTGTCAAAAAAAACAAACAAATTCATTAACTTTAACTGAAATTAGAATGAATTCCTCTTAACTGCATACTATCTCGCTACTTTCTTGTTGAAAGTTTTATCAAGGGGTATTAACATTGCTTTGGTATTCTCCTAAATAAAGTAATTTTCTGATAATAAAATTTTGAACAAGCAAATATTAAAATATATCAAACGAACTAAAAGCTTGTTTTCATTGGTGAATCAAAGTATGGGATTGTGTTGTAAGAAACTTTTTAATAACAAAGTTTGTATATCTGACTAGAGTTTTGTTGAACAAAATAAGCTTAAATCTCTACATTTTATTTATAAAAACCAGAAAGGTCATGTTTGCACCAATGGATGACTCCAGAAAAGGGAAGCCGGGTAAGAAAGGTAAAAAGCCTGGAAAGAAAGACGAGGAGGCAGCAGACTCTCCGAAACCTTCGTACATGCCTCCTTCTTCTCCAGTGTCTGATGTGAGTATTTACAGCAAAAAATTGGATTTTTTTTTGTTCATAGTCATCAAATTTAAAACACAGGCACATTTATTTAATCAGGTTAGAAGATAAGAGGAGGATAATTGTTTGTTTCAATGGAAAATCAATTCATATTTCATTGAGTAATCAATATTTGCTATATATAGTTTCTGCCATTAGTGAAAATATAGGTTTTGTTTTTCATGAAATGAAAGATGCATCAATAATACACAAAAAGCAAATGACTATTCTCTTTCTTTCCTACAAAAAGAGACATAGTATGATAAAAAAAGATTTACGAAATCTCTCAAAGCATGTAATTGTGCATGTCATTTACATGACGATATGATGACTTCATCACAACTTTAATCTTGATGAATAGATGTTCTGTAGTTTGAATTGAACAAAGGCAGGGCTAAATCTACAAATACAGTGACTTAATCATTGTGATGATTTTACTGTTTATTTCTGAACTTATTAATCCATCTAGAAATCTCATTAATCCAACAGAAATCATTAAAGAAGCATTTTCCATCATTCAATTTAACACTTTCCTGTTTGATCCCTGGGTTTTACATACTTTTGATTTATGATGGAGAATACATTCTAGAAAAAGAAGAAATTGTTTGTAACAATAAATTTCTTCTTTTTCCACAATATTTTCTTCCCTGCTGAATGGTTATTTTTCAAATCCAATTTGAATTTCCGTCTGCAGTGTTCATTCTAGGCGGGGGAATTGGGGGATTCCCTCACTTTTATTCAAAGATGCCCCATATTTTCAACATTGGTGTAAAAAAAGAGCATGAAATACCCAACATATCTAAATACTGTATATTTTGTGCTTATATCCCCCACAATTTTGAAATCCTAGGATTAACACTGCACCGTCTGAAGTTCCTTTGAATTCGGACAGGTTAAAAATTTGGCAAAATAGGAAAGGATTAGTGAATGGTAATTCGAATTACTGTTACAATTGAAATTTTTTGTGGTAATTAAATCTTCATGCTTTATATTTTTGACTCATTTTCCCAAGCCTCCGCCCCCAACTTACCATATAATGTAAAGCAGAGATCTAAATTCTTTTGGGAAAAGAAAAACTTGGTGGGAAATTAAAAAAAAAATGGTTATTACAAGCAATTTCTTCATTTTCCACAATATTTTGCTAAATTTTTCTTCATGAAATAGCTTGATTGAGTGGGAATCAGTTAAACTAAAAATGATGTGTGTTTTGAATAACCTGAAATTAACTATTTCTGGGTGCATTAGGAATCACTTGAACAGTTTCTGAATCAATGTATCTTTCCAGCTGCGTAAAAAACTGGCAGAAGACCCAGACTATATCAAGAGTACAGGTGGTACCCTGCACAGCTATCAGCTTGAGGGACTCAACTGGTTACGATATTCATGGGCCAACAAGACAGATACAATCCTGGCTGATGAAATGGGTCTTGGCAAGACGATACAGACAATTTCCTTCTTGTCTTGTCTCTACAATGAGGTTTGTTACTATACTGAGGGATGTTTTTATGTGTCAACCTGAATTTCTAGTCTATATACAGTAACCCATTCACACACAATCCCACCTTTTTATGCCCCTCAAGAAAAAAGTTTTTGAAAAAATTTTGGTAAATGAAGAAATTGCTTATAACAAGCAATTTCTTCATTGTCCACAATAGTTTCTTCTCTTAAAGACAAAGGATTTTGAAATTCCACCAACTTCTTTCAAATTTGGCCAGTCTAAAATTTTGTCATGTGGTAATAGGAAAACTGTGAAACAGGTAATCATTACATTGATGAGTTTTAGCACATTAAGGGAAATAAAGCTATGGCAAATCAATATGATCCATGCTCCAGGAAATCTGCCCAATTGACGCTACTGTATAGTAGTTGAAAGTCAAAATGTTTTAATGACAAAATCAAAATGTTTTAATGACATCAAAATTGTTTAATAATTGCAATAAAAGCTTTTGAAAACGTTGTGGAAAAGGAAGGAATTGACTCTTCTTCATAGGAAATGCTTGCGATCTTAAAATACAGGTTATAAAAGTTTTCATTAATTTAAAATTGTCATCCGCATCTTTTGTATATTTGGTCTGAAATTTTGTCATCTGGTAATAGGGTATGTACTAAAGCAGTTGTAACTTTGCTAGAACAATTCAAATTCATGGTGGTTAATTATTTTTCTCAATTCAACACTTTAAACCATTTTGATACAACAAAATTCTGAATTTCTCCAAATTAAAAGAGGTTTGACAAAATTTAAAAAAAATCTTGGTCCTTTTTGGTAAATGAAGTGGATAATGAAGGAATTGCTTGAGACAGGCAAATTCTTCATTTTCTGCAATTGTTTGGAAATGTTCAAGCTAGCAAAGCGTCAGCTTTGATAGCTTAAGTTTACAGAAAAAAATTGAGGTCTTCTCAGAGTTCAATGAAAGCAAACTGCCACTGAAGGCTTTACCACTAAATCCATTGAATGCCTATGTCATAAAAAAGAGATATTTTTGTGATCACTCAATCCTGCTTTTTTCGAGAAAAGGACTTTGAAAACATTGTGGACTATAAAGAAATTCCTTGTAACAAGCAATTTCTTCAATGTTCAAAATGTTGAAATCCCTACATGGTAAATGTTTTCTAAATTCCAACATTTTGAAATTGTCCTCAGCAACTTCTTACAATTTGAACCAGTCTGAGATTTTGTCGTGTTTAAATGGGTTATCTTCTGGATTACTTTATTCTCGTTTATCATGATATTCTTTGAAAAAGAAGATTTCTAAGCAAAACCATGCTTTGCTGGCTTACAGTACTTTGATTTCTTGAGAGGCATCAAAAAGCTTGATTGAGTGAGAGGAGGTTTAGAAGAATTCAACATTCGCTCATGTGTATCTTAAGTTCAACAAGAGTACATAAGAGGGAAAATCACCCCACAAATTTGACCATTGAATATATACATAATTGGTTGATAAATACAACTTTCGTCTACTTTTATGAATGATAACAATTGGCCATTTTCTCATGTGCTCAATTGCTATTCTAAAATATGGTCATATAGTAAAAATGAATAGAGGTCTAAGTTGCTTGGTAGAAGGTATATCAAAGCAATTTTTGACTATTCAAATACTTTCTTTATTCCAGACAAAAAGAGATTATTTCACATTGATCATCACAATTTCTTGTATTCATGCCCAGAGCTGCAGATAGAGGGTGTTCATATTTTAGATTTAATTTTTCACCAATACTGCCATATACCCTATGTTGTATGTACTCTTTTGAATTGTCTCCACAAGACAATTCAAATGACTTCCAACAATATAGGGTTGTGTTGACAAGTAAGGAGTTTAGAATGCTGTTACCAGGTCTTGTCTAGACCTCTGCATTCCCCTAAGTGTAACATTATTTACCTTCAGCTTAATATCATTTACACAAGCTTGATCCTTAGAATTATTTACATGAAAAAAAATATTCTAGATACTTCCGATCATATACATGTCACATGTGTTTTTTAAATTTGTAAATAAAATGGCTATTGAATCATGCTGCATTTGCCATTCTTGTTTGATTTACATGAAGAATATGAATTGAACATAGATTTTTTATTTGTAACAAGATACAGGGTTAGTAGATTCAAATTATTATCACAAAACTGGCCCTATGCTTCAAAACTACTTATCTTAGGTCTAATATTGCTAATAAAACACCCTATTTATTTGAATTCCTGACTGTTGAGATGGCATGTATAAAGCTTGTCATCCACAACTTTGTAATATTGAGTCATTCATTGTTGACCATTTTGATTATCGTAGCAGCTGATACTTAAGTAAGATGGCTGTTAGGAAAGAAATGGTCATAAAATAAAAATGGAAGGGGGTCCAGTAGCTAGTTGTAGTCTTTCTAGCTACTAAATTGCCTCCCAACATGTTCAGTATTGACTGCCTGAGTGGAACAAATCAACGAGCTCCAACAGGAGGCTTAGCATTGATTTTAACCCTTTCCCGTACAATCCTGTAAAAAGCAATTTCTTCATTTTCCACAGTGTTGTCTGACCCAGAATACCAAGATTTTTAACGTTCACCACTTAGAAATTGTCGTCAATTTGGGCTTGTCTTAAATTTTGTCTTTTGATAATAGGTTAATATGATCCGTATATAAACAAAATGCTGTATTTTTTATATTTTGATGTTGACCATTTCAAATATCATAACTGCAGTTTAAGCATATGGCAGCTATGAAAGAAATAGTCATACAATAAAAGGAATAGGAAGTCTGGTAGCTAAGCTTTAGTTATGCCTGCACTTAAATTGCCTATGCAACATAGAAATAGGGTTTTACCCATTCCCAGACGACAAAGTTCTAGACTGGTCAAATTATAAGTCGGCAGAATTTAGAAACTTTTCACCTTCTGGGGTAGAAAACAATGTGGACAATGAAGAAATTCTTAATTGTAAACAGTGTTTTCAAAGCATTTTCTTGGAGGGTGTCAAAAAGCGTTGTTGTGTAGGAATGGGTTATGGTTAAGTTATCAAAATAGTTGTACATGTCATCCAGAAAAATATGTAGTCATAGTGTTTGAAGAAATTAATAATTGCCTAAGAAGTTAAAATTATTTACCTATTTTGAAATGCAAATAAGATTAATTCTTGGCTATTCATTCATCTTATATATTTCATGCTGGTTCTAAATTTGTGTGCAATTCTTAGTATTAGAATTTATAAACTTAAGAAAATATTTTTTTCAACCTCACTGATGTAAAAAGTATGTGTAAATTACATGCCACTATTCTATTGGTTTTCCATATAAGCCTTTATATCTTGAACTTATTACAAAGACAGAAAGGCAAATCTGAAATGGGATTATGAATTTGACCGATTACAGGATAACAAATTTTAAATTAGTTTAAATTGAAAAATAATACAGATGGCTATTCATAGTTTTGAAATTGAAAAAGAAGAGTCATGCAGTATGGAAGATAGTGTGGCAAGAGGAGGTTGAGCTTTTTACAAGTAATTTCTTTTGGTACAATATTTTCCGCCACTATCTTTCTGCAGCATGTAAAAAGTGTAAGATTGTGGAGATATGGATTGAGAATTGATAAACTAATGTCTGAGTTGAACTTGACCATTTCAAATACCATAATAAACTGTGGTTTTATTGTCATCAGTTGCTTCTGGAATGGTCTACAGTAAAATGAATAGATGTTTTGGGATGTAAGATAATAGACAGTCTTACATTTAAAGAACTAAACAACAACTTTGTATTGGTCAATAAAAACTCCCCCAAAAATACAAAAAACATTTCATTGGTTTTGTAACTTTAACTGAATTTTGAATAGTCTTAAATTTTGTATTTTTGGTAATGGGTTAACCCACAATTAAATTCAGGAAAATATTTTTGGAATACAAAATATTTCTTCTTTACCTACAGTATTCTAAATCATTTGATATATTTGTTGCCTGTGATATTTCTTTGAATTTTGACAAGTCTTAAATATTGTTGAAGTCAAAATTTGTTTCTATATACCGATTCTTATGAACAAATCATTCATCTTGTAAGAATTTATTTTATGTATTTGAAAAGTTACAGCAAAAATTTGTATTACATCATACACTTATCCCGTTACAAGACGAATTTTTATGCCCCAATCAATAAGATTGGGGGCATATTGTTTTACTGGTGTCCGTCTGTCTGTCTGTCTGCAAAACATAACCTGCCAACTAAACATTTTCCTATAACTTCAAACCTGATTATGTTACAATGCTAATATTTGGTATGTACATAGGTCTCAACAAGGCACAACTGGGGAAGGTCATTTCATCAAGGTTAAGGTAAAATTTTTAACCCTTTTCCCTAAAACAAAGAAAAAGTTACAATGAAAATCACCTGTTTCTAAAGAATTCCTGTTTTTCGGGGGCATAGTGTTTCACAAACACATCTTATTTTTCTTGAGGGGGACTTCAGAAAGGGTCGTTGTGTGGCAATTGGTTAAGTTGACCCTTCTCATGTAGCATGGCATTCATTCATTCCAGGGACATTGTTGACGGCCATTTTGTTTTTACCAACCTTGCCATGTGGTCTCATGTAAAGTGTTGTATATTTATTCCAGGGACATTGTCGAGGGCCTTTCTTAGTCAGTGCTCCACTATCGACTATTATCAACTGGGAGAGAGAATTTGAGTTCTGGGCTCCTAACTTGTATGTGGTTACTTATACTGGGGATAAGGACTGTAGGGCAACTATAAGGTAAGGGAGTAAATATTTTCTCTTGGGACTTTTACAGAGTCTTATTTCACCTATTCCCTTACAATTCCTCTTTTGACAACCCTATCCCCCAGCAAAAAAACAACTGTAGAAAATATTGTGGAAAATGAAGAGATTGCTTGTTACAAGCAATTTCTTCATTATCCACCATGTTTCCTACTGAAAAAGAAGATTTTTATATTTTCATCAACTAAAAATTATTGTCTGCAACTTCTCTGAAGTTTGACTAGTCTAAAAATTGTTTGTCAGGTAAAGGGATAAGATGGGAGGGGTGAGTGGTGGCATTCATTGTCATTTACCATTGAAACCCTGTGTGTTGGTACTCATTTCAATAGTCTCAAGATAGTCCAAATGAGTTCCTACAACATGGGCTTTAGAGAAGAATAATTTAAATTTGCCCGTAGCTTGTTTTCATAAACCTGAAAATTTAAGCAGGAAAAAGTTGTGGTAAAAGGAGAAGTTGCACATCTCCATCAATTACTTTTCCCTACAATGTTTTCTATTCTAAGCTAACTTCATCTAGAGGAGATTAATGAGTCTTATGACTTTATGATACAAAATAGTTCCCTTTACACCAAGTTTGGATCAGTTCAGCAGAAGCTTATATAAATGAAACAGTATAATAAGAGCTCTCTAAATGTGAGTAGCATTATTCCAATGACAGATTATCAGGAGAAATATGGTACAAGCTGAATTGTAGGTTTGCACAGACTACAGCTTAACCCATTCCAACTCAACAAAATTTTAGACTGGTCCAAATTGAAAGAAGCTGCAGACGATATTTTCAAGATGGTGGAATTTAAATTTTCTTTGTCTTTTTGGATAGAAAACATTGTGGATAATGAAGAAATTGCTTGATACAAGCAATTTCTTCATTTTCCACTATGTTTTCAAAAGCTATTTTCTTAGGGGCGTAAAAAGGAGGGATTGAGTTGGAATGGGTTAACCTGACTAAACATTACAGTAAAAACCCTCTAATACGACCACTTGCGGTACTTTCTGACAGTGGTTGTAATAGCGGGGTGGTCATAATACTGAGGTATATTAATACTATACATACAAAAATGAAACTATAAGAACATGTATTACAGCGGAATCTTATGTCATTTTTCAAATTTACGATCCTTGATAAGTTCTACTTTCGCTATTCTCCATTTGATCCATCTAGTGCGACCTCAAATTATTTATTCGTAAGTACAGGTTCAAAGTATCAAATTGTCAATATCATATCTTCTATATTGTGAATACCAAGCATCAATTACATTGGAATCAAAATTTAATTGCTAATTAACTGTTCGGAAAGCCATAAACAAACTAATCGTAACTTCTCGGATACGTTTTCACTCTCGAATTTATTGCTCGAGTCAAAACCTGTGACACATTCAAATAACAAAAATAATACAAGCTATAATTTCTAAAAGTGATTAGCCACTTTAAGAATAACACCTAATATAATAAGGGTTCAATATCACATAATCAAAAATCCGATAATGTATTTACAATGTATTCGTACCCAATTAGTGTCGCTCTTATAAAGTGTGAAATTTGGGTGGTCGGTCTCAATGTGTTAAGTAACTGTTCGTTTTAGTTGGGTTCAAAATAGTGTATCAGCTATAGTTGGTACCAAATTTAGTGGTCGTAATTCAGAATAGGGTGGTGCCCATGTTAGAGAGGTTCATGACCATTGAAATGAAGAACAAAAAATTCCGTTCTGTAAAAAATCGGTTGTAATAGCAGGGTGCCCGTATTTCCGGGGTGTTCGTAAATAGGGGTTTTTCTGTAGTTACTGGTACAGTCAAACCATTCTGGAATTCACCTGGAGTAAGCAATCAATCTTTATTAAGTAATCCGTTTTTGAGTTTCTGAAAAAAGAAAGTTAATAGAAATCTACATGTATTTACACTTTCCTGTTTAATCCCTGGTTTTATGTCCCTGTAAATTCATAATTGAAAAAATATTGTGGAAAAAGAAAAAAATGCTTGTTACAAGCAAATTCTTCTTTTTCTACAATATTTTCTACACTGCTGAATGGATATTTTCAAAGTAAATCAACTCTCAATATTCGTCTGCAAAACCTTTGAAATTGGACAGGCTAAAATTTTGCAGAACAGGGAAGAGTTTAGCATGCACCTGTCATATGCAAGCACATTTTGTATGTCACTTAAGTGCTTTCATAATACAGGCTGGATGGTACACATATCTGGTTTGACAATTTTATCAAAAATATTTTTCAGAGAGCATGAAATCTCGTTTGAAGAAGGGGCCATAAGAGCAGGAACCAAATCTTCCAGATTGAAGCAGGGAGCCCAAGTAAAGTTCCATGTACTCCTGACCTCATATGAATTGATCAGTATTGACTCTGCCACTCTAGGGTCCATTGATTGGGCGGTGTTGGTGGTAGATGAGGCACATAGGTTGAAAAACAACCAATCAAAGGTAAGGTCTCATCTTTTATATGCTCTCTCGATAAAATGGAATGAAATCAACTGTACATGGTCTGTATCTCAACTATCACACGTGAACATTTTCTTTTACCTATCCTGCGCTTAATATGCTGAAGAAAAAATGCAAACAAAACACTTGCAAACAGTTTCTTTTTTTGTCACAATGTTTTCTACCATCTGTTGCTTTTAATTTCAATGTATATTTGAATTTTTATCTGTAGCCTCTTTGAATATTGACCTGACTAGATTTTGTTGAGTCTGCTGGTGGTAAACAAGACTTAGTTGTCACTATGACAAGTCGGTGTATGTGCGTTAGTATGTTAGTCTGTCCAAATTTGTCCCGAGCATTTGTGGATGGATTTCAAAATAACTCTGCACAATATTTTTCCTAAACATTGGATGCGCCTTTTGAACAATTTTTAAGATAGCTTCAATGTAAAGGCCAAATGTTCAAAATGAGCTTATCCAGAGAATAACTCATACATTTTAGGACAGATTTCAAATTAACTTGGCACAATTGGTACTGAAATGAGTAGATCTACAATTTGAAAACAAATTTTGGGTGTGCTCCAAGGTTAAGGTTACAGCTCAAGGTTAAATGCTGACATTGATTTGTCCAGAGCATATCTCCTACATTTCGTTATGGATTTTGACAATAATGCCACACAATTGTTTTCCCAGCAGGAATTTGTGTGCCATTTTCTAATAGCTTTATGGTCAGTTGATCCAATTAAGCTTGCATGGATATTAAAACAATTTTAGCTACCGTCATAGCACAGTCTGTAGAGCATCAGACTCCTAATCTTCAATCGTTAGATGTCATGGGTTCGATCCCTGGCAGCGCACATATCCTTTCCGACATTTGTCTCTCAACAAGGATGGATGATCGTAAACCTAAGTGGGATAGCAGCTGGAGGCTAGGAAAGGATGTAGTGGTAGTACTGGTGTAAGAAATACCAGGAATTCATTGTTAGGTGCTCCAGCCACTGTGATATTACTGAAATACTGTTAAAAGTGGCATTAAACCCCATTCAATCAACCAATCAATTGAAAACAATTTGAGATACTTGTTCTCCATTTTTAGATGTGCTGTAGAAAAATTTTCAGATAGTTACAAAGTCACAGCTAAAGACTGCATAATCGGCCCTTCAACATGTCCCTGCACAACTTGCTAGCCTTCATCGTCAGATAGAATTATTTATGATACTGATCTACATGATCTGAATTGAAATGAAAAGAACTTGAATATCTATCATGTTTTGTTTATGTTTCTAACAGAGGCCCTGAACAATTATTTCTCGTTTTCAGTTTTTCAAGATCTTGAGTAACTACCGTATTGGCTATAAACTACTGTTGACAGGAACACCTCTACAGAATAATTTGGAAGAATTGTTCCACTTGTTGAACTTCATGTCTCCAGATATATTTAAGTTAGTATGCTTATGTGATTAAAATAGGATTGCTCCAGTTTATGTGTTTATGATATCATAACCCATGCTGAATCTGGAATATTCCTGTTTTGAAAGGAAGTATAGGCAAAGATCAGCCTGCACATAAGTGCAGTCTGATCTTTGTCCACACACCGTGCTTGTCCCTTTCTAGCCAAAGTTGTTTAAATAAACAATTATGAAAAGAAATATTGACCCTGATTATGACCTTCAAGTGCTGTCAGCCCTTTAGTTTTAAAGCAATTCTTTATATGATTTTAATTCAGCATGACAAGGGTAAAACAGTTAATACTATTTATCAGTAGAGTCCAATGTTTAGGAGTACATGTTTGTATCTTCTGGATAAGACCATTCATTGGCAGATTACTGGCCACGCCCACTTAACCTCTGACAAGGTAGAGTGACTGAATTTCATAAATGGTAGTTTGTAGGATCTATGATAATAAAACGAAAAGCAAATTGGTGATTGGAGACCTAAACATTATAAATACAGCTTGAATATGTCACCAAACAAAAATGCTTGACATAAACATTGGAGGTGAACATTCTCTTCTTGCCTAAATGAATTAATGAATGATTCGCCAGTCATTTTTATACGCCCGTCGAAGACGGGACGTATTATGGGATCACCCGTGGTCTCCGGGCGTCCGGGCGATGTCCACTTCTTTGTCCGGAGCATCACTCTGTCATCCTAAGTCCGATTGACTTTAAACTTGGCAGTTATAATCTTCTAATATATACAAAGTGCAGTGCGCAATAACCATAACTCTACCTGGCCTATTTTTTTAATTATTGCCCTTTGTTGTTTTTCATACTTGAATCTTGTCCGGAATATATCTCTAAAAGTATTATAGCTAGGATCATGAAACTTCATGGGTGTATAGATCTCACCAAGGGGGAGTGCAGTGCACAAGAACCATAACTCTACCTGGCCTATTTTTTGAGTTATTGCCCTTTGTTGTTTTTCATACTTGAATCTTGTCCGGAATATATCTCTAAAAGTATAATAGCTAGGATCATGAAACTTCATGGGTGTATAGATCTCACCAAGGGGGAGTGCAGTGCACAAGAACCATAACTCTCCCTGGCCTATTTTTTGAGTTATTGCCCTTTGTTGTTTTTCATACTTGAATCTTGTTCGGAGTATATCTCTAAAAGTTTTATAGCTAGAATCATGAAATTTCATGGGTGTATAGATCTCACCAAGGGGGAGTGCAGTGCACAAGAACCATAACTCTACCTTGCCTATTTTTTGAGTTATTGCCCTTTGTTGTTTTTCATACTTGAATCTTGTCCGGAGTATATCTCTAAAAGTATAATAGCTAGGATCATGAAATTTCATGGGTGTATAGATCTCACGAAGGGGGAGTGCAGTGCACAAGGACCATAACTCTACCTGGCCTTTTTTTGAGTTATTGCCCTTTGTTTTTTTTTCATACTTGAATCTTGTCCAGAGTATATCTCTAAAAGTATAATAGCTAGGATCATGAAACTTCATGGGTGTATAGATCTCACCAAGGGGGAGTGCAGTGCACAAGAACCATAACTCTACCTTGCCTATTTTTTGAGTTATTGCCCTTTGTTGTTTTTCATACTTGAATCTTGTCCAGAGTATATCTCTTAAAGTATAATAGCTAGGATCATAAAACTTCATGGGTGTATAGATCTCTTCAAGGGGGAGTGCAGTGCACAAGAACCATAATTCTACCTAGCCTATTTTTTGAGTTATTGCCCTTTGTTGTTTTTCATACTTGAATCTTGTCCGGAGTATATCTCTAAAAGTATAATAGCTAGAATCATGAAATTTCATGGGTGTATAGATCTCACCAAGGGGGAGTGCAGTGCACAAGAACCATAATTCTACCTAGCCTATTTTTTGAGTTATTGCCCTTTGTTGTTTTTCATACTTGAATCTTGTCTGGAGTATATCTCTAAAAGTATAATAGCTAGGATCATGAAACTTCATGGGTGTATAGATACTTTGTTTGACAAAAAATATTCATTCAAAATAACCTCAGTTCTATTCAAACCCCCAGCTTATATTAAGCAGTTTGACGGGGCGTATCTTGTGACAGTTTGGCACCTTGTTTTATTTGGCAACAACAATTGAGTAGTTTTATTCGGAGAATTTTTATGTTGTTTCAGTTAATTTCCAATGTTATTTTAGTCAAATTTTGGTCCATTTTAAATGACCTTAGCTGTTACTTTGCTTACAACTCCTTTCTTTTAAGAAATAGGACAAAGGTAATAGAACAATTAAAATTTTTGCTCAGAAGCCTGATTGATGTTAAGTGTAACTTATAATTGTTTCTTATTTCAGTGACCTCCAGAATTTCCAGAATGAATTTGCTGATATTTCCAAAGATGATCAAGTACGTAAACTACATGACATGTTAGGACCACATTTACTGAGGAGATTAAAGGCAGATGTACTGAAAGGCATGCCAAGCAAAAGTGAATTTATTGTGCGTGTGGAGCTCAGTCCTATGCAAAAGTAAGATGTTATAGTACATGTTTGGGCAAAACATTGATTGTTAATAAAAAAAACATGAAAAATAAAAGTTATTCTGAATGTGAATACAAGCGCTGTTACAATATTATTGATCTTACATACATAAGATATCTACATCATAATTGTTGAAAGCAAAATAAGCTTCTTATAAAATAAAAGTCATGATGATAGAGTCCCTCATTTCTTGTTGATTCCATGATTTGGCTCTTTGTGATGTTAACCTATAATTTAACCTTGGAAAACATTTGGACATTGAAGAAATTGCTTGGTCTCCACAATGTTTTCTACTCCAAAAGGTATAGATTTTTAGCTTGGCTGTTTTCATTGAAAACCTAAGGTATTGCAATAGCCTGGTGTCGTCGTCATCGTTTTTGTTGTCATTGTCGTTGTGCGAAAACTGACATTTTGTGATATCTCTCGTTCTACCAAAGGGATTCACTTGAAACTTGTTCATTATCAAAAGAGCAACCTATTCTATCAAGGATGAAAACTCTTGATGCATTTTGTCCACTATCCAGCACCCAACAGCCGAGCGTAGGCACCCGTAGGCGGTGCTCTTGTCTAAATTCCATCAACTTCAACCTTTTGTCTTAAATTTCTTTGAATTTGGAGTTTACAAATTTGTTTTGTTGCAAAGAGTTAATAGGATGAAGTTCATTACTGGGATTGCAGCCACTATGAACAATATATGCAGTGCTTTACTTAACAAACACTCCCTCTCTAATTTTAGCGCTATCTGTGAACTTTCTGGGTAGGAAGTATTTTGGAAAATGTGAGAATTGTTTGTAATAAGTAATTTCTCTATTTTCCACAATGTTTTCCCAACTATCTCACTTATAGCTCGTCAAAAAGTGTCATTTTGTGGGAATGGGTTAAATCTTTTATTTTATATTTCTATTCTAGGAAGTATTACAAATACATATTAACAAGGAACTACAGTGCCCTTAAAGGGATTGGTGGAAGCCAGGTGTCATTGCTCAATATTATGATGGATCTCAAAAAGTGTTGTAATCATCCCTACCTCTTTCCTACAGCTCAACAGGTAAGATAATGGTCCTTTTGATTTATACCACTGGATAAGTTACAGTGCTCATCTCTCTTATTTGCAGACAATGTTGCATCAGCAACCACCTTTATAAAGGGACAACTCTCATTAAGGGGCCACTGTTAAATGCCCTTTATCATATGCTTTTGTATTCATTTAGAGGATTTTAAGGAGTGTTGATAAAATTGGATTTAATAGGTTTTAACCCTGTCATCAGGGCTCTGCAGACTCCCAGAATTTGGGGAGAAGTCACTTCTCACTAGTCTGAGAATTGGGAGAAGTTTTCAAAATGGGGAGAAGTGGTGAGACATTCAGGAGAAGTGGATCGCGTTAAAAACTAAGTTTTTGCGTGTATTCCTCATTTCTATCAGAAAATAAAATAGCTTTACAACCAAGTAGTTGCATTTTTAGGTCACCTGACCGAATGGTCATGGTGACCTATTGCAATCAACGTTTGTCCGTCGTCGTGCGTCGTCCGTCGTGCGTCGTCCGTCGTCCGTCGTCCGTCGTCCGTTAACTTTTAAACATTTTCATCTTCTTCTCAATGACTACTGGGTGGATTTCAACCAAACTTGGTAGAAAGCATCATTGGGAGATGCTAATTCAAGTTTGTGAAAATAGGGGTTCTGGGGGTCATAGGGGCCCCAATTGGGGGCAAAAAGGGGTAATTTTTGGTACTTCTTTAAAAATCTTCTTCTAATAAACCGTTAATGCCGGAGCTTAAATATTTTGTGTGCGTGACAACTAGGACAGGTATATTATAAATTGTGAAATTCATGTCCCTGGGGTCATGTATGGGGCCACACCCAGAGGTCAAAGTTCATCATGTTAAAATATTCACATTTTCATCTTCTGATGATGAAGTATAAAGCCAATTTCAAACAAACTTGGTGAAAAGCATCATTTGGTAATGGTTATTCGGATTTGTGAAAATTAAAAGGCTGGGGGGGTCAGGGGGCCCTAAAATGGGGACCAAAAGGGGGTAATTTTTGGTAACTTTTAAATATTTCATCTTCTTCTCAAGAACAACTGGGGGATTTCAAACAAACTTGGTAGAAAGCATCATTGGGGGATGCCAATTCAAGTTTGTGAAAAAAGGGGTTCTGGGGGTCAAAGGGGCCCCAGTAGGGGGCAAAAAGGTAAATTTTTGGTACTTCTCTAAAAATCTTCTTCTAATAAACCGTTAATGCCAGAGCTTAAATATTCTATGTGCATGACAACTAGGACAGGTATATTATAAATTGTGAAATTCATGTCCCTGCGGTCATTTATGGGGCCACAACCAGAGGTCAAAGTTCATCATGTTAAAAAATTCACATTTTCATCTTCTGATGATAAAGTACTAAGCCAATTTCAAACTAACTTGGTGAAAAGCATCATTGGGTACTGATTATACAGATTTGTGAAAATTGAAAGGCTGGAGGTCAGGGGGGCCTAAAATGGGGACCAAAAGGGGGTCATTTTTGGTAACTTTTAAACATTTTCATCTTCTTCTCAAGAACTACTGAGGGGATTTCAACCAAACTTGGTCGGAAGCATCATTAGGGGATGCCAATTCCAGTTTGTGAAAAGAGGTTGGAGGGGCTTGGGGTAAAAGGGGCCCCAGTCGGGGGCAGAAAGGGGTAAATTTCTGTACTTTTTAAAAAATCTTTTTCTAATAAACCCTAAATGCAAGAGCTTAAATATTTTATGTGCATGACTGGTAGGACTGGTATACTAAAGTTTGTGAAATTTATGTACCTGGGGTCATGTATCGGGCTACGCCCAGGGTTCAAAGTTCATCATGTTAAGAAATTCATATTTTTAGGTCACCACCGAATGGTCATGGTGACCTATTGCAATCATCGTTTGTCCGTAGTATCATTACATGGATGTCTTTCTAGACTTTTTAACTCATTGCCCATGAGTCAAATATGCTCATATCTCAGGAGCAAAAGCTTTACATGGGTCATATGGTGAGAAATTTAAGATTTTCTTGTCAAATCTTAAAGGTTCACAGCTTTTTATGTATGCTTTGTTTTTAAATGTCTAATAATGTTTATGTGATTAATTTTTGTTACTTGGGAAAACATCAAATTCTTTTCATCCTGACTAATTACATGAAATTTTTTAGTCCATCATTAACAGTTAATGGTGCATATCTTTTGTTTTAGGTGAAGGAAGAATATCAACTGGCAGAAATTAGTGACTATCATATCTACTGACAAAACATGGATGTAGAACAATCAATCATTTCAATTACTGTACCCAAAATTTTAAAGATTTTGATTTCTAACAAGCAAATAACAACAGTAATTTCACTTGATGACATTCTTTTTGAAATGTGAAATTCCAAAAAAATATAAGGCATTGCCTTACTGTTCTATCGCAGGTGTCGGCTCTGTACCGGGTAGGTGCCACTGGTGAAGGATAATTAAATTTCATGCATTCTATCTTTATACCCGTCACTTATAATTATTATACTACTTGTTCAACATGGAAACTAAATATCATTGACTTGATACATTTTTTAGTGTTCCATTTACCATGCTTCACCACTGTGGATTAGGGGCCTCTTCTTTTGGGAGTGATCGCCTTGTTGATGACGTTTTTTCTTATTTTTCCTTTATGTATTTCTTAGAATTGATAGTTATAAATTGTTAGGTTGAGTTTATGTAAAAAATGTACATGTATCGACAATTTTAACGGTTCAAAATTTATTATCTTCTTCCAATGCATTCTTCATTTACATTTATTATCCTTGACTTTGTAATCGCTCTGTTTTTTTGTATTTTTTAAATGATTTTTGGTACTGACTACCATTTAGAATGTTTAATGCTCTTGTTTTGATACACTAATCAAGATTTCTATCCTTTTTTCTAGTATCGCCAAAGACAACTTTTTGTCAGTGACATTTTACTATTTTCGAATTGTGTATTAAATTCTATAAACAGTGATAAACATTGATAGGTGCTTTTATCAGTGAAACCTGTAAAGATAATATATCTAGGGAACTCAGTTATTTTGTGGAGATTAGTTCTTAGATAGACAAGTTTCGTGGTTAAGACTTTGTCTTGAATAACAAAGGAGTTGTTTAAAAGATTCTAGTGTTAAAGGATAGACAGTGCTTGAGTTCCATTGTGTTGTGGAGGTGAAAAGAACTTTGGGCAACAATTGGCAAAGCTGTAGTTGTGCGTAAGTATTTATACCTAAGCCTGTCAATGAATTTTTCAGCACAAAATATATCTGGTTATTTTTACGTTCTGGGTTATTGTTGTTGTGGATGTTGATTGTTGGAATGGGTCATAGGTTTTGGGTTTTCATAGATATATCGGTACTTTTAACATGCTAGATATCTAATATGAATTTCACCTAGATTGACACATTGTTCTACTTCAATTATTTTGTTGATTGAATCAAAATGTTAACATTACAACATATATATTAACTCAAAGAAGATGCTAGATACAATCCTGAAATTCAGCAAAGGAACATTTCTTCCGGTTTAGCTCCGATTGCGCTTTGGATTCCTGCATTCCATACTAAATTACTAAAGCTGAAAACATTTGGATAGAAAAAGCCATTGCTCATACGAGCAATGGCGTCTTTTTTCATAATGTTTTCTTAAGTTTATCGCGATTTGTTACCCATTCAGTCAGCCTTTTTATTGCTTAGACACAACTTTTTATATCTACATTTTGCACTTTCAGTTCAATTTGGTGACAGTCTCGCTTCAATTCAGAGGTTGCTCTTGTAAGTTTCTGTACTGTATCTATGTACAGTATTTAATAACTTAAAGAGCATATTAATTTGAATATTTACTATGAATTTCAGCTAAATGGACACATTGATTTACTTCAATAATTTTGTTGATGACTTCAAAATTATGAATTTGCTCAAATGTAAACATTACAAGACATATTAAATCAAAGAAATGTATGAGTTTTGATTGGAATAAACCTCTTGCTATGTTTCTCATTGATAACAACTTGCTTTTTATGCTCGAAGAGTAAGCATATATATATATATATATAGTCACTGCTTTTTTTATTATTGTTCAGCCATCCGTCATAATTTTGTCCAGAGCTTATCTTCAATACTATAACAGATATATTACATGAAGCTTCATATATCTTGATGAGGAGAAATTTTGTTTACAAGAACCATAACTTTGCTCAAATTTTATAGTTATTGTTCTTTGTTGGTTTTCATACTTAATTTTTGTTTGAAACATAACTCCAAAACTATAAGAGATATCAACATGAAACTTCATAGATGGATAGATCACCTGAGCACAAAAGTGCTAATGGTGATTTTTTATTATACCCCTCTTTCCGTCTGTCCATCAGGTGTCAACAATGGATATAACCCATTACCACTTATGTAATTTTGGACATTTCCAAATTGAAAGGATTTGCAAATTCAAAACTGTAAAACATTGCTTCTGGTTTTCTATAAGGATAGAAAATGTTGCTGGAAAAGGAGAAATGTCACATTCTGAGACATACATGTATCTTCTTTTGCCACAATGTTTTCCAAAATTTTTCAGTCGCAAAAACACAGGATTGAATGGGAAAGAGTTAAACTTGAACTCTTTTACAGCTTGGCAAATTTTCTTAAAAGTTTATGGGATGTTGCTCTAAATGGCTTCTATTAAAATTGCTGAAAGAATTGAAATCGATCAAGAACTCAGGTTGTTATGTAACAAATAGTGAAAAAGAAGCCAAAACTGTAAACACGAACTCATCCTTAACCGCTGGGCTGATTTTCTTCAAACTTCATGGGGAGGTTGCTGTAGATGGCTTCTACAAATATTGCTAAATGAACTGAAATCCAAAAGAACTCTGGTTGCCATGGCAATAGATAATGAAAAAAGAAGCCAAAACATTAAACTCGAACTCCTCCTTAACCGCTGGCTGGATTTTTTTTTCAAACTTCATATTAATGTTGGTCTAGATGGCCTATACTAAAACTGCTAAAAAATTTAAAAACCATTTACAATTCTGTTTGCTATGGCAACAAATGTTGAAAAAGAAGCAAAAAATCTACTGTGAATTCCTCCATTACTTAAATTGTAGTTGGGTCACAATTGACGCAAGTGAGTGAATCAGGGTCATCATGGCTTTTTTGTTTTAATTCACAGACTATGCCACGCAAAAGATATTGGAAGAGTTCTTCAGTGAAGAAGGGTAATACAAGTAGACTCCAGGCTACCACCATAGGACGGGGGAATGCTACCTCCTTAAAAAAAGCATCAGATTTGCCTTCGGGCTCAAAAAATATGCCCTCGGGTTTGAAGAATTTATCACAATTGCCTACGGGCTCAAGAAATATGCCTTCGGGTGCGAAGAATTTATCACAATTGCCTTCGGGCTCAAAGAATTTATCATGTTTGTCTATGGGCGCAAAGAATTTATCAAATTTGTCTTCAGACGCAAATAAAAGGTCACCTATTCCTTCAAAAACAACCAATATATCAGAATTGCCTTCACATGCCACCAACTTGCCAAATATGTCTTATGACACGGAAAAAATATCTGATATAGATACTTTGCCTTCAAACAGTAAAAACTTGTCAAGTCTTAAGACTAAAAACAAAACTTCATCACAGGTGACTCTTTTTAACATAAGCTTACAAAATCAGCTTTTGGACGAACCATCTTCAGATATGACACCTTCAAATATGCCCTTTGCTCAGAAATCATTTGGATCATTTCATCAGGCTAGTGAACGCTTTCCAGCTTTTTCCAGAGGAATGCAGTGTACATGCAATGCTTTAATGTCTCTTATTTTCAACAAGTGTTCTGATACCAAATCATGCATTGATGATATTCTATTAGCTGGAGATGAGCTGTTTAGAACGCGCATCGCAGAATTGCAATCAACTGAAAGCTTCATTTCTAAAATGTTGCAGTTTGAAGAATTACCAAGGACAGTTTTGTTAGAAGGTACTAAATATGTAGTTCAATATGTAGATCAGTTATTTGGGACCCTGACCCATATTTCATGGAATGAAACCGAGTATAATATGAACCTGAAAGAAGGCATCGAAAAGTTTTTTGAAAAGTATAGTCATGGCCTTATAATAGTCGGAGGACTTTGTTCAGCTATATATTTAGACAGTAACAACCATCCAGTACTATTTGACTCCCATTCACATGCCCATGATGGCTTATCATCAGTAGATGGCAGAGCCATTCAGTTTCTGTTTGAAAACATTGAACAATTGATAGATTTTTTGTTCTCCTTCTATAAAAGCTGCAACATATCTGTGCTCTCACAGTTTGAGATTCAACCACTGATTATAACAAGGCAATTTCACGGTGTTTGTGATTCTCAAGTGGAAAATAAACCACCAAGTAAACAAAGAAAATCATTAATTGACAAATATTTCAGCTATCAGCTTCAAATGAAAAGAAACAAAGAGCAAAATGTTGATGAATGCAAAAACAAAGACAAAAAACTGTACATGAAAGAATACATGAGGAAACGCAGACAATGTAGCAGTGTGAGGAACCAAGACAGAGAAAGCTCATTGAAATGTAAGACAAAAGCAAGACAAAACAAAGAATTTTGTGCAAAAGAACTTGAAATGAAAAAAACTGCCAGAAAAGGCTCCGAATGCCGAGAAAAAGACAGAGAAAACTCATTGAAAAGCAAGACAAAAGCAAGACAAAACAAAGAATTTTGTGCAAAAGAACTTGAAATGAAAAAAACTGCAAGAAAAAGCTCGAAATGCAGAGAAAAAGACAGAGAAAACTCATTGAAAAGCAAGACAAAAGCAAGACAAAACAAAGAATTTTGTGCAAAAGAACTTGAAATGAAAAAAACTGCAAGAAAAAGCTCGAAATGCAGAGAAAAAGACAGGGAAAGCTCATTGAAAAGCAAGACAAAAGCAAGACAAAACAAAGAATTTTGTGCAAAAGAACTTGAAATGAAAAAAACTGCAAGAAAAAGCTCGGAATGCCGAGAAAAAGACAGGGAAAGCTCATTGAAAAGCATGAAAAAAGCAAGAAAAAACAAAGATTTTTGTGCAAAAGAACTTGAAATGAAAAAAACTGCCAGAAAAAGCTCGGAATGCAGAGAAAAAGACAGGGAAAGCTCATTGAAAAGCAAGACAAAAGCAAGACAAAACAAAGACTATTGTGCAAAAGAGCTTGAAATGAAAAAGTCTGCTAGGAAAAGCTCAGAAGTAAAGATAAAAGACAGAGAAAGCACATTTAAAGCAATGGCAAAAGCAAGACAAAAGAAAGAATACTGTGAACAAGAAGTTCAAGCCAAAAAACTAGCACGAGAAGATCCATTTAAATTGGAACTAGAAAGAATTAGGAAACAAGAAAGCAGAAGGAGAAACAGAGAAACTGAAAAAGCAAGAGATGCAATAACAAAGGCTACCAAAAGAAAATCATCAGGCTTTTCTGAGCATGAAGCTTCATTGGCAAAAAAACGATGTTTTGGTGTAACTCTGGAAGACTGTGTTAAGATTTTTCGTGATAAAGCAGCTCAAGGACCCATTTATGTATGTACGTGTTGCCACCAAACATGGTTTCAAAAGAGCGTCGTAAAACTTTCCAGGGTTCATTTAAATCATCAAATTAAAACATGTTGCACAGGTCTCAAATCTGTTGATGAAGAAGAATGGTTGTGTAATACTTGCCTGGCTTCTTTGAATAATGAAAAAATCCCAAGACTCTCGGTCAAGAATGGCATGACATGGCCAAACAAGCCAGATGTTTTAAATTTGCACCCTCTTGAGGAACGCCTTATTTCACAAAGAATACCATTTATGCAAATCAGAGAATTACCAAGAGGAGGTCAACTTTCTACAAAGGGAAATGTTGTTAATGTTCCTGTTGATATTCAGCCAACAGTAAATGCGCTTCCAAGGCAAATTGATGAACATGTTACCATAGCTGTAAAATTGAAAAAAAGACTATCACACAAATCAGCCTGTTTTACAGAAAATGTTCGTCCAAATGTTGTAATGACAGCACTTGAATGGTTAATGGAAAACAGTGAGTTATACAGGAATGCAGGAATAACAATAGATTCCTCTTGGAGAGACACCGTGCACAATGATAACAGCGAAACAGTGCAAGAGATAACAGGAAATGCCCAAAATACTGATGATCGTCTAGTAGAAACTAGCATTGATGACTTTTCTGAGATTGGCGCACATGAAGGTATTCAAGGTAATTCTGATACTTTGATTGATGATGCAGATGCTGATACCAATAAGGTGTATGTTTTTGCCCCGGGAGAGAACCAAAGGCCACTGAATTTGTTTGAAGATAAAAATGCGGAGTATCTTTGCTTCCCTACTATATTTTGTGGCAAAACTAGAATTGAAAATGAAGATAGATGTGTCCCTTTACATTACAGTGATATTGCGAAATGGGAGTTGAGAAGTTTTGACAGAAGAGCTGCCCAGTCAGTTCCAAACATTTTTTTCAAATTGAAAAAAATACAAGCTAAGCAAGTGAGTGACAAAGTGAATTTATCAATTAGACGTTGTAAAACTGAAGGAAAAAGAATAACAGCTGGTCAAGTGAGAGATCCATCATGTGTAAAGGAAATGGTCAGACTGAATGAAGGATATTATATCTTCAGAACACTCAGGAATTCTCCTGCTTATCTGGCAGCAAAAAAGAAAGATGTATTTGCTATGATCAGACAACTTGGTCTCCCTACATGGTTCATCTCTTTATCATCAGCAGACACAAGATGGCCTGATCTCCTGAAAACTTTAGCACGATTGGAACGAAACATCCTATCAGATGGTGACATAGACTCCTTAGACTGGAATACTAAGACAAAGTTAGTTCAAAAAGACCCAGTAACATGTGCTAGATTTTTTCAAAATCGTGTTGAACTTTTTATAAAAACTGTTCTGAAAAGTGATCATGATCCATTAGGAAAAGTGACTGATACGTTTCATCGAGTCGAATTCCAGAACAGAGGTTCACCACACATACACATGTTGGCTTGGACAAATGATGCACCAAAACTTGCTGAAGACAATGAACAGGACATAATAAATTACGTAGATAAATACGTAACTTGTTCTACAGAAACTGATGACTCTGAGTTGGAAAAACTTATCGACCTTCAGATTCATAAACATTCTAAAACATGCAAAAAAGCTGGTAAACCAGTATGCAGATTTGGATTTCCATTACCACCATTGCCAAAGACAATGCTCTTAGAACCATTAGAAGTAAATGTTGATCAATACAAAAAGAAATATTCGGACTTGCAGAAGGCAATGAATGATTTCAAAGATGGTTGTGATCTTGACTATAAAACATTTTTAACAAATGTTGCTAAAATGCCTGAAGATGAATATGTTAAATGTATTAGAGCTTCACTGAAAGGTCCCAAGATTTTCCTAAAGAGGCGTCCATCAGATATGAGAGTGAACTATTACAACCCGACAATACTGAAAGCGTGGGGTGCAAATTTAGACATTCAGTTTGTACTGGATCCATATGCTTGTGCTACTTACATTGTGTCTTATATCAGTAAATCTCAACGGGGAATCAGTGCAATGCTTGAGAAAGCCTCACAAGAAGCTATAGATGGGAATATGGACCTTCGGCATCAAGTGAGACATATTGGCAACAAGTTTCTTAACTTTGTAGAGATAAGTGCTCAAGAAGCAAGTTATTTGATACTTCAGATGCCATTGACGCAAGGAACGAGAGATGTTATATTTATTAACACTTCTCCACCAGACCAAAGAGTGTTTTTGTTAAAACATGAAGACCAATTGAAAGATCTTCCAGATGATTCTACAGATATTCAAGCAGACAGCATGATTCAAAAATATAGTAAAAGACCAAAACCACTTGAAAACTGGTGTCTGGCTGATGTTGTTTCACAATTAGTAGTAACATATCCTGAAGAAATGCAAAAAGAACAACATAATCAACATAATGATGACGTTTCTGACGAAAACGAAGATCAAGAAGAATTCTCAACTGACGATGTCCTGGTTCATCTTAGAAATGGAATTAAAATTAGGAAACGCAAGAACAACCGCGTGATAAGATATGTAGGTTACAGCAAGAAAACGAATTCTGAGAACTATTACAGAGAAAAGATTTTGCGGTTTCTCCCATGGAGAAATGAAAATAATGACATTTTAGCTGGTTTTGACACTTACGAACAACATTATAAGAGCAAAGCAAACATAGTTCAGGCCAAGCAGAAACAGTATGAGTACTTTGTTGAAGAACTAGAACAAGCTCGAATGCAAGCTGAATGTGAAATTGAAGAATATGATGAAGTTGCTCCAAACACAGAACATGCTGAGGCTGAAGATGCTTATGTCGGTGTCCATCTGAGGAATTTATTCACTTTGACCCTGATTCATGTGACCATAGAGACTTTGACATTGGTCCAGAAATTGGTCTTGCGGCAAAGCCAGTAGATGTACAGACAAGTGCAGTTCGTATGCCGGAGTGTGAATATCAGCTACTATTACGGTCATTAAATTGTAAGCAAAGAGAGTTTCATGATCATGTCAAAAACTGGATTGACTCTAAAGAAGAACCTTTGTATGCATTTTTGACAGGAGGTGCTGGAACAGGAAAATCAGTAGTTATTAACGCGCTCTATCAAACGTTACACAGAATCCTTTGTTCAGAAGAGGGTGAAAATCCAGATGACGTCAGAATTTTGTTGTGTGCTTACACTGGAAAGGCGGCTTACAATATAAATGGAACAACAATCGCCTCAGCATTTCATAAGAAAATGTATCAAGGACAACAGAATATGCATGCTGATGAATTGAACTCTTTCAGAACCAAATACCGTAACTTATCCGTTGTCATTATAGATGAGATATCTATGGTTGGAAATAAAACTTTTGCATTTGTCAATGACAGGCTCAAACAGCTAACATGCAGGAAAGATGACTTTGGTAGCGTTAGTATTATTGCCGTTGGAGATTTGTATCAGCTTTGTCCTGTTGGTGACTCCTGGATATTTAAAGACCTGTCATGTCCTGGTCAAGGATTAGCAACAAATCTATGGAAAGCACATTTTCAAATGTTTGAGTTAACAGAAATCATGAGACAAAAAGGAGATCTTGAATTTTCTGAGCTTTTAAATAGACTGAGACACAATGAGATGACACCTGAGGACAGAGAAAAGGTTCTGAAACGACAGACAAAACAAGAATCAGCGGATTATCCAAGAACTGCACCACATTTGTTTATTGAAAACAAATTTGTTGACAACTTCAACAATGCCCTTATGGAAAGTCTTACTACAGAAAAGATCAATGTGAAAGCAGACACAGATGTTTTGACACAGACAAAAGTTTCAGCACATATCAAAAAAAGATTGATTGAAAATTTACCCGAAAACCACACTCACACTGGTCAGCTTAAAGACAACCTTACTCTTGTTGTTGATATGATGTATGACATATCTGTGAATGTTGATGTCAGTGATGGTTTGACTAATGGTGCTACATGTATTGTGAAGTATATAGAGTATAGAAGTTCTACCACAAGGCCTGCAATTGTTTGGGTACAATTTACATCAGACAAAGTTGGAACTTGCAGAAGGAGTCACTACAACCATATGTATGGAATCAATATTCAAAAAAGTTGGACACCAATATTTGAAACCAAAAGAACATTCATGTATAATAGAAAGACTTATGAGAGAGTTCAATTTCCTCTACAACCATCAGCTGCCAAAACCGTTCATAAAGCGCAAGGTGCTACACTGGATAGAGTTGTAGTAAACTTAGCTCAGACGAAGCCTCGCAAAATACCACATATCCACTATGTTGCACTTTCAAGAGTTAAGTCAATGGAACAACTGTATATTTTGGATTTCAATGAATCAAGTCTTTCTAAAGATAAAGATGTTGATGCTGAAATGCAACGCTTAAGAGCTGATAAAATGAAACTCTGTTTCAAACCACTGTACGCCATTACGGCAAATTTCAAATTTCTCTTCAACAATGCTAGGTCTTTGAATAAGCATTTTCTAGACATCAAATCTGACTCAAATGTTCTTGCTGCAGATGTAATTGGTATAGTAGAATCTCGACTCTCTCCACGAGATGTCAATGATCAGTTTGCAATTGATGGATTTAAAATACTTCGCAATGATGCCTTTCAAATATCTCACGTGAGACCTCATCATGGGATAGTCATCTATGTTAAAAATTGTCTGCAAATTGAAAACTTTCAAACTTACACAACTGAAAAAGTGGAGTTTTCAAAGGTGTTAATTAAATCCTCATCAGAAACAGTTCAGTTTGTTGTTTTATACAAGAAGCCATCATGCGCTCTACCTTCACTGTGTACAACACTTCAGAATGACTTGTTTCCTCTTCTGGATAAAACACAAAAGATGGTGATCATAGGAGATTTCAATTTAGACATGAGTAAATCTCAAAAACGCTTTCTGAACTACATGTCAACCACTTTTAACTGCAACCAGTACATTTCGGGATCAACAACGAAATCTGGCACAAAATTAGATCTTGTTTTCTCTAATGTTGATAACATACAAACAGACGTTCTTGAAGCTTACTGGTCAGATCACAACATGGTATACTGTACGCTGTAGATAAATGTTAAAAAGCTTGCTAAATGGCATTAAATATAAAACCATGTTCAAGTACCGATTTGGACATGGTTTTATGACTTGTTCATGCAGTATGGTTTTCCAGTAACTACTGCAATGCCATTCTGTATTGTAGTAAATGGTACCTGGACAATATATCCACTAAACAGAAGAACGAACAGTCCTTTTCAAAATTTCTTCCGTAAAATACATCTCCAACCTTAGTTGTTTCTTCATTTAAATACAGGGGCACAGTATTCTTACTCGCTTCTCATTCTCAAGGGTTTAGATATCATAGTGGTTTTGAATTTATAGAAAATTTCAATATTGATTTCAATACTTCTTACATAGTAAAAAGGAGAGGAGGCTTTTGTTAGGTCACCTGATTGAATGGTAATGGTGACCTATTGCAATCATTCTTCGTCCGTCGTCCGTTAACTATTACACATTTTCATCTTCTTCTTAAGAACCACTCAGCGGATTTCAATCAAACTTGGTAAGAAGCATCTTGGGGGGGGGTGGCAATTCAAGTTTGTGTAAATTGGGGTGCTGGGGGTCAAAGGGATCCCAATAGGGGGCAAAAGGGGTATATTTTGGTACTTCTTAAAAAATCTTCTAATAAACCATAAACGCCAGTGCTTAAATATTTCATGTACATCACACGTACGACGGGTATATTAAAGTTTGTGAAATTCATGTCCCTAGGATCATGTATGACGCCACGCGTATGGGTCAAAGTTCATCATGTTAAAAAATTCACATTTCCATTTCTCATGAAGTACTGAGCCAATTCAACCAAACTTGGTGAAAAGCATCATTGGGTAATAGTTATTCAGATTTGTGAAAATTAAATGGCTACGGGACCAAAAGGGGTATTTATTGGTAACTATTAAAACATTTTCATATTCTTCTCAAGAACCACTATGCTGATTTTAGCCAAACTTGGTATAAACATCATGGGGGGATGGCAATTCAAATTTGTAAAAATTGGGGGGGCAGAGGGTCAAAGGGGCCCGTCATGTATCTAGCCACGCCCAGGGATCAATTGCATCATGGTCAAAGATTCAAATTTTCATTTCCTTCTAATGAACTGCTGTGCCAATTTCAACCAAATTTTGTGAAAAGCATCATTGGGTAATGGTTATTCAGATTTGTGGAAATGAATAGGCTATGCTGTGAGGGGGGGCTGAAATGGGGGCCAGAAGATGGTAATTTTTGGTAACTTTGAAGCATTTTCATCTTCTTCTCGAGAACCATTGAAGTGTTTTAACCAAACTTGGTAGGAAGCATCATTCTAGGATGCCAATTCAAGTTTGTGAAATTTTGGGGGTCAAAACCGGGTAATTTTGGTAATCACTACTTTTGTAATAAACCATAAATGCCAGATCTTAAATATTTTATGTACATGACATCTAGGACAGGTATATTAAAGTTACATTCATGTAGTCATGTTTAGAGCCATGCCAGGGGTCAAAGTGCATCATGTTGAAAAAATCACATTTTCATCTTTTTCTCATGAACTACAGAGCGAATTTCAAGGTTATTGGTCAAAAGCATCATTGAGTAGTGGTGATTTGTGAAATTGAACAAGCTGGGGGCCCTAAAATGGGGACCAGACGGGTTAATATTTTGTTTTGATTCTCTTTTACCTAATGGGCCGGGCCATTAAGGCCAATTGGGCCTCTTGATTTTTTATTTTTCTTCAGAAAAATATTTTCCAAAATATTCCTTATTTTATGTGAAACGGCACAAATTGTTATTTTCATAAACGAGGCAGGTAGTATCATAGAAGAAACTGATTTCTAGTCCGGAGTTATATATCCACTTCTGAAGCCCTTGATAAAGTCTGGAAAATGGAACTCTGGCAAAAAAAACTTAACACGGTGAGCCAGTCATTTCTAACCTATATTTTCGATCATTTTGTAACCATATTTTTGACGTCTGCCCATAAATAGGACGTCTTTAAAACTGTCATTATACAAAAGTATATATAAAACGATAACATGCCAATTAACATCTACCCGATTCATAGTCGAATATAATATGTGGCGAATCGTTAACAAAGTGGGCGCGAATCGATAATGTGGCGAATCCATATTGCGCAACCTTTGTCACGTGACGCTGTTTCCGCGCCATATTTCAGCAACAATGGCAGAGAAAAGAAAACTCAGTGAAATTGACGACGTAGATTCAACTTGTCTTGGGTTCATTCATGCTGTTTCTCCGATAAAGAAATCGAAAGCAAACAATATCTACTTCGAGGGAAAAATCCAGACAGCAGAAGATAAATACAAAAGACTTGTGTGTTTCGACGTTTCGAAACATGGCATCATGAAAAATGTTGAACAATCACAGACACCAGTTAAACTCAGCGACATACGGAGAACACCATCGAAAATGAATTCCACAGAAGAAGACATACTGATAAACACGAAGTCTAAAGTGAACATTACCAAAAAAATTTTGTTCAGAGCGTCGGAACCAACAGTTTCCATGAAGCCAAATGTCAACACCAGTGGCCCGACTGATATTGGGGTCGTTATCGACCAGATACCAGAACGTACTGGAGAGGTAATTCTACTAGTTATAAACCTTATGAAAAACCAAAGGCTCGCGCCGATATGATCAAATGAATAGAGCCATTTTTTGGAAAAGGCCGTAATGCCAAATAACTAATAATACTTGGTCTCAAAACTGGTACTGCAAAGCACCGAACCTAACAGAACCCAATTCATCTTTGGGCTAAAATCTGTGCTATGATACTAAAACCCAGTATTTTATATTTCTGGAACATGTTATAGGCCATTTTTTGAAAGAAAAAATGCTTTTTATGACGTAGCTCTTGCACAGAACTGGCAATTTCTTCTCTTTCCACAATGTTTTCTATGCCATCGGAAAAGAAGATTCTATTTTTTTTAATTTCAAATTTGTCATTTGCGACACCTTTCAATTTGGAAAAGTTCAAAACTGCCTGTGTGGGTTAAAGAAGCACCTTATCAAAATATTGTGACTCTCATTTAGATTTTAGTATCATTTTGACCCTTTCTTGACAAAGAAAATTCTAGCTTAAATTTTGCATGCAATGTAATTTCTGGTACTACTTTGGAAGTTCTACTAAACTTATGCATTCTGGACTATAACATAAGGTCTTGGGCAGAATTTTGTTACTGTGACATATGAAACATTTTTTTAGGGTCCCCCCCACCTTTTTTTGAACTTAGAATTTTGCATGCAAAAATATTTTTTCTGTTACTACTTTGAAAGTACTGAAACTATGGCTTTCAAACTTTGCACATGTGTTTGATATCATTAAACAGAGATCTTGGCCAAGTATTGTTACTCTGACTTCGAATTCAGTATCATTTTGACCAATTTTCGACATAGATAATTCTGGTTAAAGTTTTATATACAAGATCATATCTTTATTATTGAAGCTATGGATTTAACCCATTACAACTCAATCCCTCCTTTTTACGCCCCTCAAGAAAAAAGCTTTTGAAAACATTGTGGAAAATGAAGAAATTGCTTGTGTCAAGCAATTTCTACATTATCCACAATGTTTTCTACCCAAAACGATGAAAAAGTTTAAAATTCTATCAACTTGAAATTGTCATCTGCAGCTTCTTACAATTTGGACCAGTCTAAAATTTTGCTGTGTGGGAATGGGTTAAACTTTGTACATACATTTGCCACATGAATACAAGGCTGTACACCAAATTTCTTTTGTCTCAAATAATTTTTTATTCTTTTTTAGTGTAATTTTTACCCTTTATTTTTTTAATTTTTTTTTGACTTTGGGAATTCAAGTCGACTTCATATCTCTGTTGCCATTCTGCAAGCAATCAAACTATAGGTTTGAAACTCTATCAATTGGTAGCATATTACTTTTGTATCACTTTATTTTAAGACTTTTGAATGTCTTTTTTTTTTGCCTTTTTTTCATCTTAAAAAATTGCTTTCTTTACGATCCAGCTTCAGAATAGTCAAGTGCTCTGTCTTTCCTCCCCGAAAAATGGTAAAACAACTCTGACTATTAGAGCTATGATTTAATTTATTTCAATCTATAATTAAACCTAAATATATACCATATTTCTCCTAATAAAAGCATCCTCCCTAATGCTTCTTACCCCTTAGTAACAACTCCTGAATTCTGATAACATAATGTATATTAATCGATTAAAATGATAATTTAAAAAAAAAACATGAATGCTTCCTTCAATTTGATTAATCCTTCTCATTTTAGCACATTTAAATCTGAGGGTTTATGAAAACATTGTGCCAAAAGGAGAAATTGCACATAATGATTATTTTCTCCTTTTGCCACAATGTATTTTACCCTATCACAAAATGAAACTTAGGTACAAATAAAAGGCTTCCTATCTTATGATACTGAGTTTACCTGTGAAGTTTGAATAAAATCCATCTAGTAGATAATGAGAAATAGAGCGGACAAATTTTTTGCTTTACATCTTATATTATAAATTCTGCATGTACAGTTACGCCTTTTAAACCTTTTCAATTTGCAATTTTCACCACATACCCAGTCAAGCATCTGAAACTGTACATATTTACTTTATATTATGGAAATACTGACATCGGATTTCCTACAATATTTTTGCAGAACAATTTCGTCTGACAGAAATGATATTGAGCAATTTCATTGATGCAATCGGGCATAGGAGTTCTAACCTTCTAATACAATCCTTTTTATAACATTAGCCGCCGTCATAGCGCAGTTGATAGCGCGTCGGACTGTAAATCTAGAGGTCCCGGGTTCGATTCCCTACGGCGGCACTCATCCTTTCCGACTATTCGTCTCTCACCAATGGGTCGATAATCGTAGACCTATGTGGGATAGCAGCTCGAGGCTAGGAAAGGATGTAATGGTAGTACTGGTGTGAGAAATACCAGGAATCCATTGTTAGGTGCTCCAGCCGCCGCGATATGACTGAAAGATTGTTAAAAGCGGCGTAAAACCCCATTCAAACAAACAAATTATAACATTAACTTTCCATGTTCATCTTTTTTCTCAGAAACTTGGTATTTCACACGTCTTTATAATGATGAGACATACAGTACAACCAGGCTAAGTTTCATAACTATGATATTCATTTTCACAAAATTATGCCCTTTTTAACTTCGAAATCTCAACTTTTTTGTCTCGCCTGTGACGAAGGAGCTAAGGCGTAGCTTTTCCAGTGGCGACGTCAACGTTAAGTTCTTGTGTTTGAGTTCGTTCTCAGAAACTACTGGGCCTATTCAATTTAAACTTCACACATGTCTCGTGGGTGATGAAACCTACTTCCTGACCAATTTCCATAACTCTTGATGTGCATTTTGACAAAATTATCCCCCTTTTTTAACATAGAAATTTCAATTTTGGTATTTCAGCTTTTTTATCAGAAACTACTGGACTTATTCACTTGAAACTTCACACATGTCTTTGAGATGATACAACATACTACCAGGCCAAGTTCTACGACTCTAACATGCATTTTGACAAAATTATGCCCCTTTTTAACTTAGGAATTTCAACATTTTTTTGTTGAGTGTTTTTCTCAGAGACTATATGGGATATTGAATAGAAACTTTGCACATGCTCCTGCGATTAATAAGAAGATATTTTTAGCTAATTTCTTTTACTCTGATTTGTATTTTAGCAAAATTTCTCCTCTTTAATACTTACAAAACTTCAACCTTTTTGTGTGAAGTCTTTTTCTCTGAAACCACTTGAAACCTTGACCTGAAACTTCTCACAGGCTTTCATAAGTTCATTAACTTTTCAATTAACTTTTAAGAAAAATAAAAGTACAAAAACCACCAGTCTGTCGGAGTACACATTTTGATAATCAGTGCCAGATCCCTCTATCTATGATCTGAGCTCTTGTTTTGTTGTGATTTCTTATGTATACTCCTTTTATATCTTTTCAGATCACTATTTGTGGTAAGGTGCTAACTGTGGAAAAACCAGCCACACGGGAAGTCAGGGGAACTCCTCTAGGAATTCAAGACATCACAATTGCTGATCAAACTGGCTACATAGCTGTGGCACTTTGGGGTACACTAATTGGCACTGTTGAAAAAAACAACAGTTACTGTATCACCAACCTAAGCACACGAAGTTTCCGCAATGTGAAATCCCTAACTACAACTGCAACAAGTAATATAAAGCAAATTGACGATGTCACTGTAGATACTGTGAACGTTGAATCATCTGTAAAAAAATTATCAGGACATATTGAACAAATCCAAATAAATTTGATGAAAGCATGTGCATCTTGCAAAAAGAAAACTTCACTTGACACAGTAACAAAATTCTTCAGATGTTCAACTTGCAATATGCTCCAGAGATCCAATTTAATGCCTGCAGTATATACTGGAACCATGAACATACGTGATGATAAGGAACAACAGCTTCTGAAATTAACATTAACAAATTCAGCCATGAATGCTTTCGTAAAAGATCAGCCAGAACTCCAAAACATCATAAGCCAACCTGATGCTCAACAACTGTTGGAGGAACATTTCTTGGAAATGGAAGATGTAACATTAGAGTACTCCATGAAAGACCTGCTGGTGTCTGCCATTCAACACAAATAAATAGATAAACTCTGTACACGCATTTCATTAACTGTTACACTCGTATGCCATAATGTAGTCAACTTTTTCAACATGGTACATTTTATCTAAACTAACCATAGGCCAGAAAAGCTTATGCAATGGTGTGTTGTCTGTTATGCGTCTATTCGTCTGATGTTAACTTTCGTCTTGTAAACATGATACATCCTTCATTTATATACGCCTGAAGGGACATATCATGCTATCTCCCTGGTCATCTGTCGGGAATTTCTTGTGCAACCAACTCCTCCCACAGTTTTCATAATAATTACTTGAAACTTGCCACAATACATGACTATGATGTCTAGTTGTGCGTGTGACCTTTAAAAGTTTGATTCTTTCAGTCATTCTAGCATTATCTCCCCTTGAGTTTGGAAAAAGTCCTTTTTCAGCTTTCTAACACTAGCAATGTGATTTCTTCACCAATCTGTATAATATTTAGTCCCAATGTAAAAACATCCGATCTACAATGAGTTCGAATTTGAGCCAAATAGTACCTGTATGTCAATACTTATATAGTCTTGAATTAAAAAGATTTCTCCATCTATCTTTATAATATCTGGTGACAATGTGAAAGCCCATCAAGTCTAGATGTGTAAATTAGAACCATATCAGATATGTATGTCCAATTACCTGCCATTGAAATGTAGGAAAATACCATATTTAACCTTTTAACACTGTACCAACCTCATTTCCTCACCGATCTTTGTAATAATGTTTCTGTTTGAATTCGAAACATTCTTTGACCTGAATGAATATGTCTCGTTACCAAATATAGACATCTAGGATTTCTTATGTATAATATCATTCTTTACAGGTTCATCAGCATCTGCAGTCCATGTATTTTGTAAATTGTCATTGAAATTCATCATCCATTACATATCCAGCCTGCATGTGATGAACGACACATTGCTGTCACATTTTCACTTTGGTGTTTGTGTGTTACTGTTAAGATTTTTTTGTTCAGACTATATTGTGTACTTTGATTTGAGCTATATCTGCTACAATTTTGAATATATTTCAATAATCTTGCACAATTGTTCCCCTTGGTAGATGTGCTATTTGAACCATTTATTTGTGTAAATCCAAAGTCAAGGTCATTTGAAAGTCAAACATTTACAAGTTTGTTTTGGCTGTAACTCATACATTTATGGCTCAATCAAAAAGTTATATGACACAGATGTTCCCTTAAATGAGTGAAAGTGCCATTTGAACAATGAATGGATTCTTGTGTGTCTAAGATCAAGTCGTGCTCAAAGTCATTGTCAATTTTTTTAGTCAAACTTGTATCTGCTACATTTTTATTCCATTTCAAATTCATCTTGCACAAATGTTTCCTTTAATAGATATACTATTTGATCCAATTATTCCTATATGTCCAAGTTCAAAATCGTGCTCGACCTCAAAGCTAAATGTTATGCCCGGGCTATATCTGCCACAATTTTGAACATTTCAATTACCTTTAATAAAAGTTAGTACATGTGCCATTTGAACCATTTCTTTGTGTACCTACAAGGTCAAGGTCATATTTGAAGATCAAACATTTCCAAGCTTGTCTTGGCCCCAACTCCTACATTTATGGATGAATTACAAAAATTTAATGGTACAGTTGTTTCCCTCAATGACTACTTCTGCCATTTCGACAATTTATTTTAAGTCTAAAATCAAGTCATGCTCAAGGTCAATATCACATTTTTGTCCCGACTATTATCTGTTACAATTTTGAATGTATTTCAAAGTTACCTTGCAGAATTGTTCCCTTTAGTTCTAGATATGCCATATGAATTACTTATTTGTGTAACCTCAAGCTCAGTCATATTCGAATGTCAATCCTCCACTTCACAATCTAGTTGATGCATGTCCAAATCAATCATTCACCAAAGCTTTACAGCATGCACTCAGCATTTGTCTGGACATTCAGGATGATTCTTCTAGTTTAATACATGTAGTTTATCTATGAGACTATGTATTTTTAATTTCTTAAGTAACATATTGTATTTGGCCTAATAAAAGCACCCTCCCTAATGATAGCTCCCTTGAGGAAAACTACTTAAGTCTGATAACCTTATGTATATTAATTGATGAATAATGCCTTCAATTTGATTATTCCTTTTATTCATTTTAGCATATCTAACTTGGAGCCTTTATGAAAACATTGTGCCAAAAAGGTGAATTGCTCATAATGAGTAATTTCTCCTGTTGGCACAATGTTTCTTACCCTAACACAAAATGAAAGTTCTGGTTCAAAATAAAGGCTCCCCATCTATGTTTTGCATAGCTCCTTGGAGCTTTTATTGGGAAAATTACAGTATTGTTGTAATGCTTCATACGTTTGTCAGCAAGCATCTGCCAAACCATGTATTTGTATTTCTGAAGTAATATATTTTCGTAATGCTTGTTGTTCATTGTAGTAATGTTTCATACGTTTGTCAGCAACCTACTGCCAAACAATGCATTTCTTTTTTACTTTATTAAATAATATATTGCAATGCTTCATAAGTCTGTCAGAAGCTGCAAGACCATGTACTTTTTATTTCTTACGTAACATACCATATTTCTCCCATAAAAAGCATCCTCCCTAATAGTAGCTCCAACCAGTAAAAAAATACTATAATCTGATAACCGTATGTATATAAATTGATTGAAATAACAATATTAAGAAGCACTGATGAATATTGCCTTCAGTTTGATTAATCCTTCTACTCATATTAGCACATTTAAGTTGGAGCCTTCATGAAAACATTGTACCAAAAAGGAGAATTGCTCATAATGAACAATTTCTCCTTTTTGCACAATGTTTTTTACCCTATCACAAAATAAAAGCTTCCCAAGTATGTTTTGCATAGCTCATTGGAGCTTTTATTAGGAGAAATACGATATTGTTGTAATGCTTCATACGTTTGTCAGTAAGCAACTGCCAGACCATAATTTTTTATTTTTGAACCAATATATTTTTGTAATGCTTGTTGTTCATTGTTGTTATGTTTCATACGTTTGTCAGCAACCTACTGCCAAACCATGCATTGTTGTTTTTTTTTAAGTAATATATTTGCAATGCTTCATGGGTGTATCAGTGACTGCAACACCATGTGTTTTGAATATTTGAAGTAATAATTTATTGTAATGCTTCATAAGTCTATCATCTCTGTGGATACTAACATAGCACAAACTAAAATAATGATTTAAAAATTCTCCTGCTCTATCTGAAAAAAAACTTTCCAAAAAATATCTTCCACAGAAGAATTCCTACCTTATTGAATCCCCCGAAACTTAGATGGGATGTGCACTGATATACTCAAATCAGCATGTCTGACCAGCTTTTGATACAATTTTGTACCCACTGCTACTCCCAGGACTATCTATTGATTTTAGTTAACATCGTTACCTATCTTTACATGCCAGATTTGTGTGTCTTCAAAAAAATAGTTTGTGTACCACCCTTTTTTTGAAAACGTCTCTTCATGTTTAAATTTCCATTTGTAGACACAATTTACAACTTTTTAGATGCAGTTATTTTTTAGAAACTCTTTGCCCTTCATCAAATATAAATTCATACTTCTTCCTTTTTTTCCTTCCCCAAAAACTTGTCCCACAGTTTTTACCATAACCACTTCCCAATCTACCACATTTTCCATACTTCCAGGTAAGGACTTTTGAAAGATGTGCATTTATATTATCACTTTTTTAAACTAGATAATGTTATTCAAAACAAAACTCTGCAGCGAAAAACATTTAAAAACAAATAACTTGTAAACTATAAAGGCTACATACTTCAAACTTAGTATGTAAATGAACAATACAAAGCCCTTTAAAATGTATGAAATATCAAACGTCAAAATAACATGCTTTAAATAGCAGTACAGTCAATCTTGTTTTCAGCGACCACCCAGGGGACATCTAAAAAGTGTTCACTTAAAACAATGGTAGCTGAATAAAAACCTCACTCTTGAGAAATAAATTTTCTGGGTAATGACATAAGTTAGGATGTGCATTTAACAGCTACAAAAAATGATCTTTAGAACTTTTTTCATCTATGCAGCTTACAGTATCTTCAACAAGATATTGTAAAAAAAAAACATTTCATCACTCAAAATCGTCAGATTTGTAAGTGAAGAATCAAATGAAAAGTGAATTATAACTGCCATTTTTAATTTACGCATTGGTCTAAAAAAAAAATTATTCTAGGCGATATTGCTGTTGTCTCGCCTATATAGCCTATAATTCCATACTTAAAACTTTTTGTCTGCGTTTAAGACCAGCTCAGTTAATGGTGTCCACAACAACCAAACTGACTACTGAAGGTGTTTTCACACATTACAAGCTGATTGCCAAGATTTGTAATGATGTTTGTAAAACAGACATTGGTTTGTGATTTCAGAGAGGTGTCAAACAGACATGCAATCGTTTAATACAAGCGACCGGCGCTTTATGTGTTGAAAAACAGGTCGCTGATCACGTTACACAAAGTTCGCTTAATGGTCGTTAAATACTGTTGCAAAACTGTTTGTCGGTTTTCAAAGTGGTTGCTTAAGACAAAGGTCGCTGAATACATGTGGTTGTTTGTACAAGATTGACTTCATCTGATTGGTCAAAACTTAACAATGTTCAATTTTCACAAATGTATACAATTGAGTAACAAATTTCATACTATGAAATCAGTGCTAAATCTTTTGAATTTAGATGTCTCATTTCTATAAAATTTATTATACAGACATTATAAAGTAAATATATTTCACATTCAATATTCATACTGTTGAATGCATCTGTTACCGTAAATGACCAGTGTTAATGATATAATGGTTATTTTACAATTTAACTCTTCAAGGCCTGAAGACACATTTACTCATCTTGCAACAGATAATTGAACCAGTAAAAAAACAAAAACTATTTTAAAAATACTATTTTAGAAATTGATTAATGAATGAAAACAATGATCCAAAAGCAAAAAATGCTCATGAGCATTTTCAGCTTTTCTCTTAATGCTTTCCAAAGTCATCTGCTGCAGAACACATAAGTGTGTCTTAACGCATTGAGAGTTAAATATGTCAATATTGAGTTAAAACTTATATATTCTTGCCTAAAGATATCAATTCCATTTGTGTTTTTGCCTTGCACAATTTTAAGTTTAGAAATTTCCATTGTACTATAGTACAGTACTATACTTTGTAGTTAATCTACCATCATGCACTAATCTGGATCATCAAAGTGCAGGAGTAATTTTAAATGGAACCATTGAACCTTCACTTTTCTGAATGGCCTGAACATATCAGAGATTTTCTTCAATTTTCTATGTAATGACCCCTCAAAATTGTATTTCTTTCAATATGACTAAATTGACCCTTCAACTTCATGATCCCTAAAATAGAAAGTGCAAAGACAAAACAAAACAATCAAAACTGCTCCTTGAAATCTAAATAATTAAACACATGTTCACTCATTTTGAGGTCAGTACAATTCATTTGCACTATGTACCAATACATTTCATTCAGAAATATCATAGGAAGATACGCTCATTTGTCCCATTTGGACTTTTTTTGATACAATTCAACCTTTAAACTGAACATTCATTTCACATGTACCTATCTTCAAAAAATGAAAAAGTCAATTTGGCTTTCCATACTTTATCAATATTAAAGGGAAGAAAGGAATATAGATTATGACAAAATCATGCATTGATAATCTTTTATCTCAAAAAACTATTGAAGGAATTCACTTAAAATTTGGAACAAGCAGATAATCCTTAAATAAATTTTTGTAGACTAATCACCCTGAAAACCAGGTTAACTACTTTCTTGTTATTAACACCTCACACAATCAATTTTGAACTTTTTGTAATTCAAAGAACTTACAGACAACAATTTTTAAATTGCAAAACTCATTCTGCTTTTCAGCTTTGATAGAAAACATTGTGAAATAACGAAAACCGCATGTTCTGTGCAATTTCTCCTTTTGTCACCATGTTTTCCTAAACCTGTCACTGTACAGTTGTTCTTTGGGAAAGTTAATATCTCAAGAAATAACAAAGGGATTCATTTGAAACTAACAATACACCTTTACTAGTACTTAGAAAACTGGAATCAATTTCAAAACACCAGTTAACCCCTGACCAGTAAGGCAATTTTGGACTGTTCCAAATTGAAAGGACATGTAGACGACAAATTTAAAACTGTAAAAAAATTGCTTCTCCTTTTCTAATGGGACAGAAAACATTGAGGGAAAAGGAGAACTTGCATGTTCTGTGCAATTTCTCCTTTTGCCACAATGTTTTCCTAAGCCTTTCACTACAGAGTCGTGAAAACAAGGCATTAATTGGGAAAGGGTTAAACCTTAAATTCATTTCTTCAAAGTTATAATCCTTGTTCAATTTTATAAATTTTATTATTTAGTTGACTTGTTATATTTCATGTCTCAAACCACCTAAAAATATTTACTTGAATATCTAATTACTTCTTTGTTTGTTAGGAAAATGGGAATTCTAAACTGCATTTCATTATAGGTGTAACACTTGTTTAAATGAATATTTTCCTTACAAACCAGCAAAATACTTACCATCCAATTTCTAAAAAGTTGACCTTGCTGTCTTTTGGACAGCTCTTGTTGAAATTTTCAGAGACTAAATAAATCTATGTCACAAAACTATGATGCCTCATGTTTTCAATAGCCCTACTGGCCCAAAACCAGAAGAGCTTTTTGTCATGGTGTGGATTCCGTCATCCGTTTGTCCTGATGTTACACTTTTTTGTTGTTTACTCAAAACTCCACAATTTTAATTTGATCTTTCTTTAACTTGCACGGCTTGATTCGCCCATCAAGAGCTCAAACCCTATTGAAATTGAAGAAAATCCATTTAACAGTATTAAAAAACTAATGATTTAAAGTTACAATTATTTCACAAATTCCTCAGGGAATGAATAAAACTATGAAAAATAATCACTCAGTGTCTCAATATTTCGGCTTTGTGCCTTTTTCGTACAATATGGCGACATTATATGTTTTTAAAAATGCTGTGATAGATTTAATGATTCAGAACTCTTGAAAAAAATATTAAGACTCTGAGTGATTAATTCTCATAGTACACTTAAAGTTAATTCTTGTTTACTCGATAAAGTCCGCATTTTTGGCCCAATTCTTTTAAAATTATCTCGGAGTTTCTTTGACACGAAGGCAAGAAGGCTAACCAATATGAACAAATTCCATCAAGCAGTAATGGAAATGGAACCATATTGCATATTCCTCTTGTTTACACAATAAAGTCCACATTTTCAGCTACACTAACCAAAGGCCAGCGGGGCTATTGTCATGGTCCTGTGTCCGTCGTGCATCTGTGCATGCGTAAACTTTTCTTTAAACAACTATATCTTGAAAAATACTGGGCTAGTTTTTAACCAAACTTAACAGGGGTGTTCCTTGCACAATCCTCTTCCAAACTGCTAAAAATAATTTTGTTCCATGAACTATGGTTGCTATGGAAACAAAATTAATTTCTAACAGAAATTTTGATTGCAAAATTCTTTAAAACTACTAGGTAGATTCTAATCAAATTTCACATGAATGTTCCTTTGGTGGACCTTTTTCTAATTCTTTCAAACAAAATCACTCGTCTTGATGCTCTTTTACTCAGGTGACCGTTAAGGCCCACTGGGCCTCTTGTATATTATATATTATGCAATAAACATAGAAAATACTGCTTATCCTTTCAGTCCTCAATAAAGATCTTATTCCTGAGAACAAATACTTTTGTATTTTTCTTTTTTTAGGTTTGAGAATTCAAGAGTTTGATTCTCAATTTTTCTTTTAATATTTCATAATAGATTCATATATGATAAAAAAAGTAAACTAATAAAAAGAATGCAAATAGTGTATAGGCGGTCTGAATGAAATGATTAGTGTTCCTATTTGAATCAGAAAATGGGAAAAGATTTTATTTTGACAACATGTATTTAATCAAACCATTACCAGAAGAAAAAATTCAGACTGGTACAAATTGAAAGAAGCTAAATAAGACATTTCAAAGTGAGCTTAAATAAGAAAGAAGGTGCCAAAGAGGGTAGAAACATGTGGGGAAAGGATAAATTGCTTGCTGCAATCATTTCCTCCTTTTTCCACAGTTTCCCATAAAAAAATTTCAAGATGTCAAAATGGGGGATTGTGTGGTAATGAGTTAAAGTCTGTGCACTTTACCTGATAACATATAAATGGATAAAACTTGTCATCAATTGGTCAAAAAAGGTCCTCTGTGATTGAGTCAGTTATAGTGTGTAAAAGGTAAGGGTTACTGCTGAGTACACAAAGCCAGACTGTATACATGCAGAGGTTTAAAGTTAACACAGGATAATTTGCTCAAATTTATAGGATTATATGTTATTTAAAGGAATTATTACCAACAAAAGTATATTACCAACAAAAGTAAGTGAAATTCAGTTTTTGGAAATAATGTATCATAACAAGAAACTAAGGAAAAGATCGTAGCAGCCTTTAAATTGTTTGCCATAATTTTCTTCACTTGTTACAATTAAAGCAGATAATTCAAATTGAAGGATTCTAATGAAAAATGAATTTACTGTACGTAGATTTTCGGCAGAGTTTTATTTCATCAAGATTTCAAATTTTTAACAAAATTTTGACTTCTGGTAAATGACACGGTGTCCGTAAATGTCAGCCATTATTCTCATTATGTGAAAGTAAGCAACAAATCTCGTAGACTGATGATAACTTAATTTACAGAAATAATTAAAACTTTAGAAGGGAAAGGATTTTAAATAAAGATTTCTGGTGCCGATAGTATACAAAGCATTGCCAAAACCAATATATAGTATACAAAGCATTGCCAAAACCAATCAGTGTAGGTGTGAATGAAGCAAGCATGTTGACTATTAGCTGCCAGAACATACCCCTCTTTCTGATAATCTGCTGGCCTCGTGACTATGGATACACCCTTGAATTACAATCAAAGGGCTTCCGACCGGCAGTTGTGTAATTTTTGCGCCGCTTTCAACAATCTTTCAGTTATGTCGCGGCGGCTGGAGCACCTAACAATGGATTCCTGGTATTTCTCACACCAGTACCGCCATCACATCCTTTCCTAGCCTCCAGCTGCTATCACACATAGGTCTACGATTATCGACCCATTGGTGGGAGACAAATAGTCGGAAATGATGAGTGCCGCCGTCGGGGATCGAACCCTGGACCTCTAGATTGACAGTCCGACGCGCTACCAACTGCGCTATGACGGCAGCAGTTGTGTAATTTCACACTGTCCCCTACTTTTATAGCCACTGGGCCAGATTTGGCTATCACCTATAGTATCCAGGCGACTTGCCTAAAATTCCAGGCGACCTCAACTTCGCTTTGATCAGCAAATCAGGCGAAGTTTTATGAAACCAGGCGACTTTTTCGCCTGAGTCGCCCACTCTGCAGAGCTCTGGTCATGCAGTATAAATTACTTAACTAAAATGTTGTAAAATGAAAGTGCTGAAAGCACTGATAGAACTTATTGTTCATAAATCAATATTTCTTTTAGAAATCAACTTCACAAACAACTCCGGCATAAAATGTACAAGCAGGAGGTGTAGACTAAGATCAGCCTGCACATAAGTGCAGTCTGATCTTAGTCTACAACTCCTGCCAAAACCGGAATATTCCAGGTTCAGCATGACAAGGGTTAAAATATATTGAAAATAAGAAATGATAGTGGTTTTATCTGCACACTATGTAAAGTTCTATTATGTGAATTGTTTAGTCCTTTTTGTATTATTTATTATTACAGGTTTTACAATAACTTTATACATAATATAGTTCAATAATTACAAATGTTAACAAAATATGTAAATCATTCATTCATTTAAAAATTGTGTTGATTTTGATTTGTTACCATTATTTAGGAAGCTCCAAGACTTCCCAATGCTGCCTATGAAGGAACTGCTCTTATCAAGTCTTCTGGTAAATTAATATTACTACAGAAGATGCTACGGAAGCTCAAAAATGACGGACACAGGGTACTCATTTTCTCTCAGGTAGGTTGATATTGTTTTACATAAGTGAATTCTAAGGGGTCAGTTGAGATAATTTGAAAGTTTGTAGAGAACTTTTTAAAATATGTGTTCTTCGTTGTAAAACCATAAACATGAGTCTAGGCCATTTTTATCAAGCCGGCTTGCGGTGAGCAAGACATAGTTGTCACTTAGACAAGTCGGTGTATGTGCATTAGTACGTTAGTTAGTACGTCTGTCAGTCTGTGCGAATTTGTCCTGACAATTACTCCTACATTTATGGATGGATTTCAAAATAACTTGGCACAGTTATCCATCATGAGTAGATGTGCCATTTGAAAGAAGTTTTTGGATAGCTTCAAGTTCAAAGTCAAACACTAAAATTGTGCTTGTCTGGAGCATGATGCCTACAAATCTTTGCAGGCTCGACAGCAGTTGTCCTCAAACAACCATCTAGTTTCAAGGTTGCTTTTAAAGTATCATTTTCTAGAACCAAGAAAGTGGTAGAGTTGTCATATGGCATATTTGTACTCCTCTGTGTAATACTCTCCTGGTAGTTTTAATTTCAAGATTATCAGTCAAAGTTAATGTCAAATATGAACAGTTCAAATCTGTCATAACTTTTGATTTGTAAGGGGTAGTGTGTTCCAGGTTGTAAGACCTTTCTAGTCTTACCAATTTTAAGGTCATCACTTAAAGTCAGTCATTTTTCAAGACCAGAATGTATGAAAAGTATAAACTTAAATATTAGCCATGACTTTCAAATGCCAACCGATATGGTCTTCATATATCATTTCTATTTTTCAATTGGAAAGACCTCTCAGAGTAACAAAGTTCATCCGTGCACTTTCAGTGTGTAACCCTTTACTGTTTTCAAAAATTTCAGATTTGGCCAAATTCAAAGTTGGACATTATAAAGTTAAGCACAACTCAAAAAGTAACCAACAAATATGATAGATAATATTGTAGGAAAAGTAGAAATCGCTCATAACAAGGAGTTAATTCTTTTTCTACAATATTTTCTCAAGTATAATATGGGGACATAAAACTCAGGGATTGTATGGGGAAGCAGAGTTCTGCCAAGCCTTTGACCTTAGGGGGCCAGTGGCCCATTTAAGCCAAGAATATTGGGCCACTTTTCCAAAACATGGGGCCACTACATTATGAGGCTGTATATATGATGTGAACAGAATCAATGAGAAGAAACCTCAAGGGCTTTCTTCTCATTTAAAAGTAAACAATATAATGAATTAAAAATACAGTTTCGAGCTGTTAATGAATTATTTTCCTTGTGCGAATGGGTTAATACAAAAAGAAGTCATTGAGATTTTACTTGAATCATAAGATAGCAATGGAAAGTCCGAGAGCCATTTATTTTGGAACTTTTTTTCGTAGCTCGATTTGGCTATTTCGTCCCGGATTCTGATTGAGATTCGGCCGATTTTGAAGGCCCAGGTTCGTTTGGCTGATCATCGGCGCCAGTTCGTGATCTCTTTGGCTCACTCTGGCCACAGAAGCTCAAGATTGGTTTTGTTTTCTTTTTTCTGCCATCGCGCCGACAGAAAACAGCGAGTTTATGATGCAGAAGGAATATTTCGTTACGTCAAACTTAAATTTGTTATTTTTATTTTAGCCCCATTCATTGGCTGATATGACCGAAAACGAAATATATAGTGCACAGTAAACCAATCAGAGCGACCTTTTCAATCAATATTAACGCTCTGAATTACCAAGGGGAACCCCGGAAGTAAATAAAAAACCCAAACATCCGCCGATTCGTCCCAAGGTATCTTCGTACCTACAGCGCATGGTTCGTAACTTTAACGCGCCGGTCGGCCCCTCGGTCATATTTTTTAGGGGCCATCTGTAATTTTTCTGCGCCGATCCCGCAATGGCGCGTCCTTGACAGAACTCTTGGGAAGGAATAAAGATTGTACATAATCTTTAGATAATATGATTTAAATGTCGTTAAACGGCTCTCTGATGTACTGTTTTCAGATGACAAAAATGTTGGATGTATTAGAAGATTTCTTGGAACATGAACAGTACAGATATGAGAGAATAGATGGAGGAATTACAGGGTCAATGAGACAAGATGCCATTGACAGATTTAATGGTAAGTTAAAAACACAAGCAAAATAAACTTAAGAGAATTTATAATTGAAGATACAGAGATGCCATTGATAGATCTAATGAAAGTTAAGAACATGTATGATATAAAAATGCAAGACCTATCCAATACACCATTAACTTTTCCTGTTTATCAAAACTTTAGACTGGTCCAATATGAAAGAAGTTGCAGTCAACAACTAAAAGTTAGTGCAATTTTAAAAGTAACCAACCTACAGGGTAGAAATATTGTTGAAAAAAAAGATATTGCTTGTTACAAGCAATTTCTTATTTTCCCTCAATGTTTTCTCAAGTATAAAATCACAGGTACGTAAAAACAGTGATTGAACAGGAAAGGTTCAATAGAGTTAACCCATTTCCACAAGATGATGCTTTATGACTCCCCTCAAGAAAAACAATTGGGAAAACATTATGTAAAATGAAAAAAAAAACTTGTAATAAGCAATTTGTTCATTTTTTAGATGTTTCCTACCTAGAAGTTGAAAAAATCTAAAATTTCATGAACTTAAAATTGTCTGTAACTCCTTTCAATTTAGACCAGTCTAAATGTGTTGTCTGAAATTAGGTTTAAAAAAACATGTAAAACAAATATAAAAGAATGGAAGGATCTATGGCATGGTGACTGGATACTATGATAGATTAATCAGTTACCACTGAAAAACTTGTTGACTGGAACAAAGAAGCAGACAAAATGATGTAGTATTGAAACTGATAAGTGTCAAATAGGGTAGAAAACGCTTTGAGAAGAGAAGAAATTGAAGAGAATGATTTCTAACCTAAATAGCTATTTGAAATGTTGTCTGCAACTTCTGCAATTTAAACTTGTCTAGAATGTTGTCTGGTAATGGATTAATACTATCATTCTTTATATATTGTTTTATAGCCCCTAATGCAGAACAGTTTTGTTTCTTGTTGTCTACTCGTGCTGGTGGATTGGGTATTAACTTGGCTACTGCTGATACGGTCATTATCTACGACTCTGATTGGAATCCACATAATGATATACAGGTAATCAATGCTTTACACTTTCTTGCTAAATTTTCAGTCGTCCAATTAAATCATTCATTTAGACTAGAAGGGATTTTTGAACTTATACATTGGCAGCCATGTTTTTAAGGTCACCTGACCAAAGTCCTGGAGACCTATTTTGATCGTGTTTTGTCTGTTGTTGTGCATTAACTTTTTACATTTTGAACTTCTACTTAAGAATCCGAAGATGGATTTCAACCAAACTTGGCAGGAAGCATCCTTATGGGAAGGCACTTCAGATTTGTTCACGTCATGAAGTTACCTCCCCTAGGGGCCCCATAAGTGGCAAAAAGAGGCCAAAAAGGGTACATCTTTAAAAATCTTCTTGTCGGATTAATAGCGTGTTTAGTGAAAAAAATTCTTCTCCCAAACTTAGAGGCCTAGAGCTTAAATATTTAGTATGTAGCATAATCTGGTGGACTTCTATCTTTTTTGGGGGGGCTCAGGTGACCGATAAGGCCCTTTGGGCCTCTTGTTTGTTGGTTTGGCAACTTAAGCTTTGTAACTTCAGCTTATTCAAGTTGTAGTTACGACATTGAGGTTGTTAACTAACCAATACTTTTTAACTCACCTGAGCATAGTGCAAGGTAAGCTACTGTTGATTACATACTACTGGCCATAAATTTTTCTAAATAACGCCATTTAATAACGAAGCAGAACTTTCTGTCAGAGTCAATGGGTGGGCCAACAATAGGCCAATTGAAGTATTATTAGCCATAACAAATGCGATCCTGTAAGGTGGCATGTCAGAGATATCCTATGGCTTTGGGTTTAAAAAATGGTCAAGGAAATGAAATAAAAAACAGCCTTAGGGCTACTTATACATTGATAACCACAGCTTAAATTAGCTGTGTGGCTTTAACAGTCATTTGAATGAAACCTTAAATCAACCCCCATCTCCCCATAACCTGAGTTGTTGTGTGTGATGTAAAACTTTATACAAATCATATTAAATAAGCTGTGTTAATTGAGACCTTTAGGTCACCCTCCCACAAAATCATTTAATCTGAATGGCACTTTTGGTCCAAATGAAGGATAAAATTGGTTATTATGTCTTCTAATTGACATCTGTGCTCCAGCAAATAAACTAGGTAAACATCTCCATATGTATATTAACCCTTGTCATGCTATATAAATTACTTTACTAAATTGCTGTAAAACAAAAGGCTGAAAGAACTGATAGAACTGGTTGTTCAAAAATCAATGTTTCTTTTAGAAATCAATTTCATAAACAACTCTGAGAGGTAAATTACAAGCAGGAGGTGTAGACCAAGGTCAGCCTGCACCTATGTGCAGGCTGATCTTGGACTTCATCTCCTGTCAAAACCGGATTATTCCGGGTTCAGCATGACAAGGGTTAAGAATAAATGTTAAGTGATAAATGACTGATATCAGGCAATCCTGTTGCAGCTTTTCCTGTACCAAGCTGTGAAAGTGACTCTCAAAATAATTTAATAATATAATTGTTTCTTTAATTTTTCAATATAATTGTTTCTTTATTGATGAATGAAATAATTCTTGCAAGACATCTAGGACACATTAAAGTAGAAATTATTAATTCACTTCCAGGCTTTCAGCAGAGCACACAGAATAGGACAGTCTAACAAAGTACTGATCTATAGATTTGTAACAAGGGCCTCTGTAGAGGAAAGAATCACACAGGTGGCCAAGAAAAAGATGATGTTACAGCATTTGGTTGTGCGACCTGGTGTGGGGAACAAAACAACATCCATGAGTAAACAAGAGTTGGACGACATCCTCAAGTTTGGAACAGAGGAATTGTTCAAGGAAATTGAAGGTTTGTGAAACTATGTGTCATCACACCAGGTATAGTAAAAAGATTTTAATGAGTAAATTTTTTTAATTTGTGAATCGAACCCTATATTGTTGGTACTCATGGCAATTGTCATGGTTGGTGACCTAAACATTGTACCTAGAATCGAATAAGCTGTAGTTACAATATCTAACTCGCCAAACCAATAAAAATGGTTAGCATAAATGTTGGAGTTCAAAGCTCATCTCTGGTATAAGTTAATGATTTGATTTGTTAAGTTTTTGATTGACATTAATGATTTATTGCTGAACCAATTAGTATATATGTAATCTTGTGTTACAGGAGAGGAAGATGAAGAAAAACGTATTGTATATACTGATGAAGCAATTGCCCAATTGCTGGATAGATCTAAAGAAGCCCAAGAGGAGAAAGAGATGGCCATGAATGATTATTTCAGCTCCTTTAAAGTTGCTAGTTATACAGTCACAGAGGGAGATGAAGAGGTAAAAACTATTTAAATGACTTTAGAAACAATGATATTCAGGGGACCAAAAAAGTAAATTAAGCAAGGGTTATTTGCAATACGGTTTTAAGTCTCTATACATCTCGGCCAGCTGGGTTTAATCCCCGGCGGCAGCACATATTCTTTCCGACATTTGTCTCTCACCAATGGGTGAATAATCATAAACCTAAGTGGGATAGCAGCTGGAGGCTAGGAGAGGATGTAGTGGTAGTACTGGTGTGAGAAATACAAGAAATCCATTGTTAGGTGCTCCAGCCGCCCTGATATTACTGAAATACTGTTAAAAGCAGCGTTAAAACCCATTCAATCAATCAATCAACATCTGGGTCAGGTGTCGATGAACAATATTTCAGAGTCCCAGCCTGGTACTGGTGATACCCAGGAAACACATGAAGAAGTGATCTTACTAAAAGATTTTCAAACTGGTGTTTAACCCCATTCTGACATTCATTACTGTATTCCATCATTAAACCAGCACAAGACTGGCAAGACAATATTGTAATGGGTTCTTTGTATCTTTAGATTACGTAAGTATTGTTATTTTAATTACTCTTAGTATTCCAGGAAATAAAAGTTTTGCTGATTATTTTCATTGGCATGTGTCCTTCTAGAATTTGTTTATGCCTCTAGGATAGTAGCTATATGAGGAACTTACAGATCCTCCTTCACAGGGAAACTCCTTAATCTGTGTAGTAAATTGTTTACCCTTTCATTTGAAGGAGTCGAAGAAAGAAGTGCTAAAAAAAGAAAAAGAGGCAGAGCCATCAGATCCTTCTTATCTCTATTTCAATTGTTCTTATGCATTCTTAGGAAGAGGAGCCAGAAACAGAAGTGCTCAAACAGGAGGCGGAGCATGCAGATCCAGCTTACTGGGAGAAACTGTTGCGACATCATTATGAACAACAGCAAGAAGATCTTGCTAGGACACTGGGCAAGGGAAAGCGTGTCAGAAAGCAGGTGAATTACAATGATGCAGCAATGGGCAGTCATGATGATGCAGCCTGGAAAGAGTCTATGTCTGATTATGATTCAGACTTCAGCCATAATGGTAAGAAATGAGTTGAATTCTAGAAATGTTAAAGTTTATATATTCCTCTATACCCCTACAAAGATAGTTTGGATACATGTTGTTTTATTGCTTGTCTGTCACTTGAAAACTTAACCTGTGAACCTGACATATTTCTATATATTCCATACGATTCAAGTTCCAATGCCAATATTTGACATGATGATAACTCTCATTGTTATGCATCTGCTGTATCTTCGAGGTCATTTATGAAAAAAATGTTGTTATAGGGCATTATTATTTCACAAACTGGTTTAAATTGATTTTATTCAGTTAAAAAGCTTTTCTATTGTCATATTCACTTAAATTGAATTTATAGATTGTCTGTTGAAACTCAAATCTTGAAAGATGAGTCATCACATATATTCCCCCAAATTATCTAAGCTTTTTACTAGTTATAACATTTGATATATACATTTGTTAATGTGACAAACACTTCCACATTTTAGGAAGAAAACATAGCAGTAGAAACCTGAGAAAAGAAAAAAAAATCTTTCAACAAGCAGTTGCTCCTTTTATAACAATCTTTTCCACTATTTGTGGCCCTTGTTTGTCAATTTAAATGTTAAAGAGTTGCTGAAAAATCATTTGAATTAGATGTAACTGGTATTGATCAATTCTAGTAACTTTCAGATCCTATTAGTTTGCAAAGTTTCTGTTCAAATTTCACCATATGTCTCGCATTATCTGTAAACCTTTAATCTAATGAAAGTTTTTGTCTTATAGTGTACTTAATTGCATGTAAGAAATTTTGGTTGACATGCATTCCGAATTGGTCATCTGACTAGTTATACAGAGTATTTTCATTATGTAGAAAGCAAGGAAGCTTTGCAAAATACTCTGCTTTAACCAGCTTTTGTAGATAAGTGAAGCTGCCATAAACATATAATACTGAGTTTATTGTGGGCTAACTTCTCTGTTTTAGGGGATAATGAAGATGATGATGATGATGACTTCAATGAACAAAAGGATGGAGGTATGGAGAGCTCAAGATGAGAGAGATTGAGGGATGATTATAATCTATCATTTTTTTTTTTTTTAAACCCAATCTTGTGGTATTCAGCAATGCAATTTTAATGAGTAGCAATAATATAGGATTTGATGAAAATAATGAATAGGAAAACAACACTATTTTGAAATCTATATAACTCCTTTCTTGAACTTTGAGGACGGATTATTTCAAAGAAATTTTCACCAAATTTTAATGGAACCTTATCATTGGGGTAATTCACATTTGGTATTACAACAAAATTGCTTAGGCTTTTGGTCACTTGCCTATTCAAAGATGATTAATAAATGACATCCTTTTGACAGATATTTCAACATACAATTCTTTTTTTCGTTTGATTTCATTAAATTTCATATGTGTATCCCACTGGCCTATTTGGTCTTTTGCTCATAAAGTGGCTGTAGTATGATAGATTATTTGATAGGCATTTTTAGGTCACCTGACCGAATGGTCATGGTGACCTATTGCAATCATCGTTTGTCTGTCGTCGTCCGTCGTCCGTTAACTTTTAAACATTTTCATCTTCTCAAGAACTACTGGGCGGATTTCAACCAAACTTGGTAGAAAGCATCATTGGAGGAGGCCAATTCAAGTTTGTGAAAATAGGGGTTCTGGGGGTCATAGGGGCCCCAAACGGGGGCAAAAAGGGGTAATTTTTGGTACTTCTTTAAAAATCTTCTTCTAATAAACCGTTAATGCCTGAGCTTAAATATTTTGTGTGCATGACAACTAGGACAGGTATATTATAAATTGTGAAATTCATGCCCCTGGGGTCATGTATGGGGCCACACCCAGAGGTCAAAGTTCATCATGTTAAAAAATTCACATTTTCATCTTCTTCTGATGAAGTACAAAGCCAATTTCAAACAAACTTGGTGAAAAGCATCATTTGGTAATTGTTATTCAGATTTGTGAAAATTAGAAGGCTGGGGGGTCAGGGGGGCCCTAAAATGGGGACCAAAAGGGGGTCATTTTTGGTAACTTTTAAACATTTTCATCTTCTTCTCAAGAACTACTTGGCGGATTTCAAGCAAACTTGGTAGAAAGCATCATTGGGGGATGCCAATTCAAGTTTGTGAAAATAGGGGTTCTGGGGGTCAAAGGGGCCCCAGTCGGGGGCAGAAAGGGGTAATTTTTGGTACTTCTTTAAAAATATTCTTCTAATAAACCGTTGATGCCAGAGCTTAAATATTCTGTGTGCATGACAACTAGGACAGGTATATTATAAATTGTGAAATTCATGTCCCTGGGGTCATGTATGGGGCCACACCAAGAGGTCAAAGTTCATCATGTTAAAAAATTCACATTTTCATCTTCTTCTGATGAAGTACTAAGCCAATTTCAAACAAACTTGGTGAAAAGCATCATTTGGTAATTGTTATTCAGATTTGTGAAAATTAGAAGGCTGGGGGGTCAGGGGGGCCCTAAAATGGGGACCAAAAGGGGGTCATTTTTGGTAACTTTTAAACATTTTCATCTTCTTCTCAAGAACTACTGGGCGGATTTCAAGCAAACTTGGTAGAAAGCATCATTGGGGGATGCCAATTCAAGTTTGTGAAAATAGGGGTTCTGGGGGTCAAAGGGGCCCCAGTCGGGGGCAGAAAGGGGTAATTTTTGGTACTTCTTTAAAAATATTCTTCTAATAAACCGTTGATGCCAGAGCTTAAATATTCTGTGTGCATGACAACTAGGACAGGTATATTATAAATTGTGAAATTCATGTCCCTGGGGTCATGTATGGGGCCACACCAAGAGGTCAAAGTTCATCATGTTAAAAAATTCACATTTTCATCTTCTTCTGATGAAGTACTAAGCCAATTTCAAACTAACTTGGTGAAAAGCATCATTGGGTACTGATTATACAGATTTGTGAAAAATTAAAAGGCTGGAGGTCAGGGGGCCTAAAATGGGGACCAAAAGGGGGTCATTTTTGGTAACTTTTAAACATTTTCATCTTCTTCTCAAGAACTACTGAGGGGATTACAACCAAACTTGGTCGGAAGCATCATTGGGGGATGCCAATTCCAGTTTGTGAAAAGAGGTTGGGGGGAGGGGGGCTTGGGGTAAAAGGGGCCCCAGTCGGGGGCAGAAAGGGGTAAATTTTTGTACTTCTTAAAAAATCTTTTTCTAATAAACCCTTAATCACTTGTCTTGATGCTCTTTTACTCAGGTGACCGTTAGGGCCCACTGGGCCTCTTGTTTTCTTTATTTTAGCAGGGTTTGTTAAAATTTCATGCATGCATTCTTCTCAGCAATGTTTTGATAAGATCAAATTTGAACTTAAGCTTTATTGCTTAAATGGTCATTGAAGACCCTGTTTATTTCATTTCTGTTTGATTCAAATTTGCAGAGAGTAAGAAAAAGACCTCTATGAAGAGACGAGAGGAAAGAAGAGAAAGAGATAGACCTTTACCACCCCTGTTGGCAAGAGTTAATGGACAAATTGAGGTAAAGAGAACTGTTTCTGTGGTTTTCTGAAAAATTTCATGAATTTTTTGATATATGAATTTCTAATATAGATAGTTGTTAAAGTAAAAAATACATTTACAGTCTTTAATTTCTCCATATGTAATGCTTAATGTAGTTATTTTAAAGTCTCTTTTCCATGTACTAGTCATAGATGGGTGACATTTTGAATGTTCAGTAGAAAAACTATTTTAAGTACCTTTCAATGAGAAGAAGTTGATATCAATTTTACACAGATACAAAGATTTATGTAAGTTGAATTAAATTGAGACAGCGGCACTCATCTATTTGTCTCTCACCAATGGGTCGATAATCGTAGACCTATGTGGGATAGCAGCTGGAGGCTAGGAAGGGATGTAATGGTAGTACTGGTGTGAGAAATACCAGGATTCCATTGTTAGGTGCTCCAGCCACCGCGATATAACTCAAAGATTGTTGAAAGCGGCGTAAAACCCCATTCAAACAAAAATGAATTGAATTGAATGTAAGATTGCAGGTTCATGAGGAGCAGACATCAAGCAGCCTGGACATTGACATATTTTTATTGAGAAATTATATTAATTGTCTAAATAATCTTTGAGATAGTAACTATATAGAGAGTGTGTGGTGAAGACACTGATAGGACTGTCCTAATGCACAGGCAGACCTGATTCTGTCCTTTGTACACAACCTATTGGATAGTTACTATATAGAGTGTGGGCAGTGAAGGCTCTGATAGAACTGTTTTTATACACAGGCTGAAGTGATTCTGTCCTTAGTACACAATCTGTGGGATAGTAACTATCTAGAGAGTGGGAAGTGAAGACTATGATAGAACTGTTCTTATACACAGGCTGAAGTGATTCTGTCCTTAGTACACAATCTGTGGGATAGTAACTATCTAGAGTGTGGGTATTAAGACTATGATAGGTCTATGCTTATGCACAGGCTAAAGTGATTCTGTCCTTAGTACACAATCTTTGGGATAGTAACTATCAAGAGTATGGGTATTGAGACTATGATAGGTCTGTGCTGATAAACAGGCTAAAGTGATTCTGTCCTTAATACACAATCTGTGCGATAGTAACTATCTAGAGAGTTGGTAGTGAAGACACTGATAGGACTGTGCTGATGCACAAGCTGACCTGATTCTGTCCTTAGTACACAATCTGTGGGATAGTAACTTTCTAGAGAGTGTGTAATAAAGACTATGATAGGTCTATGCTGATGCACAGGCTAAAGTGATTCTGTCTGTAGTACACAATCTATGGGGTAGTAACTATATAGAGAGTGTGTAGTGAAGACACTGATAGGACTGTCCTAATGCACAGGCAGACCTGATTCTGTCCTTTGTACACAACCTATGGGATAGTTACTATATAGAGTGTGGGCAGTGAAGACTCTGATAGAACTGTGCTGATGCACAAGCTGACCTGATTCTGTCCATAGTACACAATCTTTGGGATAGTAACTATATAGAGTGTGGGTAGTGAAGACTCTGATCGGACTGTGCTAAAGTGATTCTGTCCTTAGTACTCATGGGAAATTGAGGGATAGCTGGCCCAACCCACTAACTCCAAGAAGAGATTCCACTTCAATATTGTTATTTTGAAAAATTTATGGCCCGTAGTAACTAGAAGTAAAATCATTGTATGGAGACAAATGTAGTAACCATAGCTTGAATAAGCTGTAATTATATTATTTTAGATTTGCCAAACCAACAAAAATGCTTCACATAAATGTTGACCTACGTTGGAGTTCAAAGTTTTCTTACGGTCTAAATGAATGATTTGATTGGTGGATTGATTCTTTGACAGCTTTTATTTTTCAATTGTAGGAAATGTCTCATAGGCTCATTCATGTTATATCCTTTCAGGTTCTTGGCTTCAATGCTAGACAGAGAAAAGCATTCTTAAATGCTGTAATGAGATATGGTATGCCTCCACAAGACGCCTTCAATTCTCAGTGGTAAGAAAATTTTAACAGATTTAACCCTGTATTAATTATTCAGTAGAGTGTAAAATATTGAGCAATTTCTTCTTTTTCTACAATGTTTTCTCAAGTTTAACAATACATATCCTTTCTGACATTTGTCTCTCACCAATGGACTGACAATCATAAACATAAGTGGGGCTGGAGGCTAGAAAGGATGTAATGTTCCTTTTAAAAGTTGAAAAAACTCATTTCTGCTGGGGGTTCTTTGCTTCATGTTCCTTTGTTTAGCCTTTTTCAGAGTCTTTAGACATATATGAGAGGCCTTCCATTTAAAGATGAGTTCAACTATTTTGTACATTTTCTGTTCAGGTTAGTTAGAGATTTGAGAGGGAAGTCAGAAAAAGTGTTCAGAGCTTATGTGTCATTGTTTATGCGTCATCTATGTGAGCCTGGGGCAGATAATGCTGATGCCTTTGCAGATGGTGTTCCAAGAGAAGGACTTTCACGTCAGCATGTCCTTACTAGAATTGGAATTATGTCTTTAGTACGGAAAAAGGTAGGTTTACCCAAAACTTTACCTAGATTAGGTGATTTCCCTCAGACTATGAGTTTCTAGTGGATCAGTCTTATGTGATTCAATGGTTCAGCTGTTGTACCTGCAAACTGATAGGTGGTGAGCACTACACCTGTTTTGAATCACTGGTCTCATGGGTTATTCCGTAGACGTAGGTTTTTGGACAAGCATTAAGTACTTGTGAATCCCATGGTAAACAAGATCAAGGAAAAATCTTTGAAAATGGCGCAGAACGCAATCAAAATAAAGTGCTTGTTTATTTTGATTTAACACTGCTTTGAACAGTCTTTGTTATATCTTGGAGAATTTCACTTATTCATTTGTTTCCTGGGTAGCTCATTACTTGTCTTGGGATGCCCAGAACATACCCACTTGACCTATTTGTCTCCTACCAATGGGTCGATAATCGTAGACCTATGTGGGATAGTAGCTGGAGGCTAGGAGAGGATGTGATGGCAGTACTGGTGTGAGAAATACCAGGGATCCATTGTTAGGTGCTCCAGCCGCCGCGATATAACTGAAAGATTGTTGAAAGCGGCGTAAAACCCCATTCAAACAAACAAACCCACTGACCAGCAGTGCAGCTAGGATTCAAAGTAACAAACCTTGACTTCTCTCTGATTGCTAGACTGCCAACCAAACTTCAGAGACATGCAGGACCCATAGAAATAAAGCATAAATTGAGATAAGAAATCAACACTGTACTACATTTGCCGTAAATAATATTTTACTATCTTTCTACATCTATGACGCTTTTTCTTTTATTTGTATCTTGCCATGTTTTTCAAAGGTAGTTTCAAAATTGAATTTTACAATGTCAGGTACAAGAATTTGAAGCCATTAATGGATCAAACAGTATGCCATATCTAAAAGCCACAGAGGCAGTTGAAAATCAAAAAGAGGAAAAAGAGAAAGTAGATAAAGAGGGAGACTCGGAACCAAAGAAAGAATCTGAGGAGAAAAAGGAAGGAAAGGAAGAACAAAAGGAAGAAAAGGATGATTCTAAGGATGGCAAGGAGGGTGAAAAAGAAGGAAAGGAAAATAAAGATGATAGTAAAGAAAAGGAAGGAGAAAAGGCAGAAAAGGAAAAAGAAGAGGAAGAGAAGGAAAAGGATGAATCAGAGAAAACAGAAGAAAAGGAAAAATCTGATGTGAAGGAAGAGAAGATGGATACGGAGTCTGAAAAGGTTGGTTACTTTGATTGTCAAATTTTTGTGATGGGCTACAAAATTGTTTCCTGGTAATCAACAGGCAGAGTAACTTTTTAGGTCACCTGACCGAATGGTCATGGTGACCTATTGCAATCATCGTTTGTCCTTCGTCGTGCGTTGGTGAAAAGCATCATTGGGTACTGATTATACAGATTTGTGAAAATAAGAAGGCTGGGGGGTCAGGGGGCCCTAAAATGGGGACCAAAAGGGGGTCATTTTTGGTAACTTTTAAATATTTCATCTTCTTCTCAAGAGCTATTGAGGGGATTTCAACCAAACCTTTTTCTAATTCTTTCAAACAAAATCACTTGTCTTGGTGCTCTTTTACTCAGGTGACCGTTAAGGCCCACTGGGCCTCTTGTTATACTCCCTTATCAGAATATCTGAGCATATTGTTTTACAGTTGTCCATCTGTCTGTCTGTCTGCAAAACTTAACCAAAAAACCTAACATTTACATTTACTCTAAACCTATTTTAAATACATTGCTCATATTGAGATATAAGTGTTCCTTGCATTGATAGCCATCAGTTTTTTATAAGGTCAACATCATTCATTAAGATCAAGGTCACTTATGAAGATCACATTTCGTGAAATAGGCTGTTGTGGGGGTATGGTGTTTCTTTTATCTGGACATCTAATATTGGAATCAAATTTACTATACCCCCCAAAAATATATTTTGGGGGTATATAGGAGTCAGCTTGTCGGTCTGTCCGTCCGTCCGTCCGTATGTATGTAGCTTTTTCGTGTCCACTCAATTTCTCAGCACACATTTTACGGATTTGATTCAAACTTCACTGATATAATCAGAGGTGTGCATATTCCATTTTGGTTATGGTCCATAAATTTTTAACGGAGTTATGGCCCTTTGGTGAAAAATCGTGTCCGCTCAATTTCTCAGCAACCATTGGATGGATTTGATTCAAATTTCACAGAAAGACTCTGTATAAGTCAGATATGTGCATATTTTAATTCGGTTATGGTCAATTGATTTTTGACTGAGTTATGGCCCTTTAATTAAAAAGACCATTTTTAGCTCTACTAGCCGAAGGCCACTAGAGCTATAGCGATGGCTTTTTCCCGTCCGGCGTCCGGCCGGCATCCGGCCATTAAACTTTTCCTTGTTTACGCGATAAAGTCCACAGTTTTCATCGGATTCTCTTCAAACTTTCACAGAATGATTGTACCATCATAAGGATCGTTCCTTTCGAAAATGGGTATGATCCGTCAAGAAACACGGGAAAAAGGGCCTCATTAAAAATTAATTAAAAAATCTTCGTTTATGCGATAAAGGCCACATTTTCATCGGATTCTCTTCAAACTTTCTCAGAATGATTGTACCATCATAAGGATCGTTCCTTTCGAAAATGGGTATGATCCGTCAAGAAACACAGGAAAAGGGGCCTTATGAAAATTTAATTAAAAATTCAATTAAAAATCCTCGTTTACGCGATAGAGTCCAAAGTTTTCATCTGATTCTCTTCAAACTTTCTCAGAATGATGGTACCAACATAAGGATCATTCCTTTCGAAAATGGGTATGATCTGTCAAGAAACATGGGAAAAGGGGCCTGATGAAATTTAATTAAAAAATCCTCGTTTACACGATAGAGTCCACAGTTCTCATCAGATTCTCTTCAAACTTTCACAGAAATATTGTACCAACATAAGGATCATTCCTTTCGAAAATGGGTATGATCTGTCAAGAAACATGGGAAAAGGGGCCTGATGAAAATTCATTAAAAATTCAATTAAAAATCCTCGTTTACGCGATAGAGTCCACAGTTTTCATTGGATTCTCTTCAAACTTTCTCAGAATGATTGAACAATCATAAGGATGGTTCCTTTCCAAAATGGGTCTGATATGTCATGAAACAGGGGAAAAGGGGGCCGTATGAAAATTTAATTAAAAAGTTCTTTTTAAAACTCTAGAGTCCACAGTTTTCATCAGATTGTATTTAAACTTTCACAGAATAATTGTACCATCATAAGGATTGTTCCTTTGGGAATTTGGTCAGATCCATCTTGAAACATGGGAAAAGGGGTCTTATGGAAATTTAATCGAAAAATATTTAAGGAATACTCTTTAACACTCTGGAGTCAATAGTTTTCATCGGATTCCCTTCAAACTTTCACAGAATGATTGTACTATCATAAGGATTATTCCTTTTGAAATTTGGTATGATCCTTCAAGAAACACAGGAAAAAGGGGCCTTATGAAATGTTTAATAAAAAATTCTCATTAATAATCTAGAGCCAACAATTTACAACGGATTCTCTTCAAACTTTCACAGAATGATTGTACCATCATAAGGATTGTTCCTTTGGGAATTTGGTCAGATCCATCTTGAAACATGGGAAAAGGGGCCTTATTAAAATTTAATTCAAAGATCTTTGTTAACACTCCACAGTTTTCATCTGATTGACTTCAAACTTTCACAGAATGATTGTACCATCATAAGAATTGTTCCTTTCAAAATTTGGTATGATCAGTCAAGGACCACGGGAAAAAGGGGCCCGATTAAAACTGGATTGAAAAAGTCCTCGTAAACACAATAGAGTCCATAGTTTTCAACAAATTCTCTACAAACATTCCCAGAATGATTATTACATTATGTAGATTGTTCCTTTCGGAAGTAGGTTTGATCCATCAAGTTTCACAAGTTTTCATGGGAAAAGGGGCCCTATGAAAATTTAATAGAAAAAATCTTAGTTAACACGTAATGGCCCTAGATTTCACCTGATTGACTTCAAACTTTCACATAATGATTGTACCATCATAAGGATTGTTCCTTTCAAATTGGGTCTGATCCATTGAGAAACATAGGAAAAGGGGCCTTAGGAAAATTCAATTAAAAAATCTTAATTAATGCTTGTAAGTCCACAGATGAGATTGGGTTGTCTTTATACTCAAACAGAATAATTATACTTTTGTAAGAAGAGTTCCCTTTGGAATTGGTTCAGATCCATCAAGTAACATGGAAAAAGGGGCTATATGAAAATTCAATTAATAAAACCCTGTTAACACAATAAAGCCCACAGCTTTGATCAGATTTTGTTGAAACTTTCACAGAATGATAGGAAGGTCATAACTATCAATCTTTTCATAACAGGGTTTGAACTGTCAAGAAGCACAGGAAAAGGGGCCTTATGAAAATTTCATTTATAAATCCTTGTTACAAAGTCCAGAGCTTTCATCGGATTTTCTTTAAACATTCACAGAATAATTGTACAATAATAATGATTGTTGATGTTTGCATTAGACCTGATCCATCAAGTATCACAGGAAAAGGAGCATTATGAAATTTAATTTTAAAATCATTGTACCACAATAAAGTCAACAGCTTTCATCAGATTCTGTTAAAACTTTCACAGAATGATTATTCCATCATGAGGATTCTTTCTTTTCAAATTAGGCGTGATCTGTCTAGTATCATGGGAAAAGGGGCCTTTAGAGAATTTTATCTATAATCCTTGTAACCAAGTCCAGAGCTTTCATTGGATTTTATTCAAACCTTCACAGAATCATTGTACAATAATCATGATTGTTGAGGCTGACATGAGACCTGATCCTTCAAGTATCACAGGAAAAGGAGCCTTATGAAAATTTTATTTTAAAAATTTGACACCAAGATAAAGTCTGCAGTTTTCACCAGATTCTGTTCAAACTTTCACAGAATGTTTGTACCATCATAAGGATTGTTTCTTTCCAAATTGGGCCTGATCTGTCTAGTATCATCGGAAAAGGGGCTGTATGAAAAATGATAACCAAATCCTCATAAACACAACAATGCCCTCAGTCTTTATCAGAATCTCTTCAAACTTTAATAGAATGATTGTACCATCATTTGGATTGTTCCTTTGTAAATTAGGTCTGATTGGTTAAGTGACACAAGAAAAGGGACCTTATAAAAATTTTATTACAAAACATCATTATTACAATAAAGTCCTCAGTCTTTATCATTTTCTTCAAACTATCATTAGAATTGTTCCTTTGTACATTGGGTCTGATTTGTTTAGTTTCGCGGAAAAAGGGGCCTTATGAAAATTTAGTTACAAAAATTCTTGACACAATTCAGTCCACTGTTTTCATTGATTCTCTTTAACTTTTAAAGAATGATTCTACCTTCATTAGAATTGTTCCTTTTGAAATTTGGTTTGTTCTGTAAAGTATCATGAGAAAAGGGGCCCTATAAATATTTCACTATAAACTCATTAACACAATAAATTCCACAGATTAAACAGATTGATTGTACCATCATTCCAATTGTTGATTTTGACAGTAGATCTGACTATAGCAAGGGTCACATAAAAATGGGCCTTATGAAAAACTCTCTTAAATATTCTGGTTAACACAATGATGTCCCTTGATTTAACCGGATTCACTTCAAAATTTCACAGAATGATTGTACAAATACTTAGATGGTTCTTTTCAGAACTGGGTACAATCCATCAAGTATCATGTAAAAAGGGGACATATGATTTTTTTTTAAATATTCTAGTAAACATAATGAATTCCCAATATTTCATCGAATTCACTTTTAACTTTCATAAAATGATAAAACCAACAGTAAAATATCACGGGAAAAGGGGCCTTATGAGAACTTTAATTTAATATCTTTGTTGTTAACACAATAAAGTCAACAGTTTTATTGGATTCTCTTCAAAGATGCATGGAATAATTGTGGCATTCGAAACACAGGAAAAGGGGCCTTACAGATTATCATTCAAAACATTCTTGTGTATGTGATGAAGATCACAATCATTATCAAGTTGTCTTTCAAATTTCGCAGGACAATTGTTGGGTTGTAAGGAAAGTTCCTTTTGGAATGAAATTGATCCATCAGAAAACACAGAAAAAGGGGCCTTATTGATTTTCATTCAAAACAATCCTGTTTATGTGATTAAGTCCACAATTATTGTCAGATTCTGATGAAATATTCACAGAATGATTGTAGGGTCTTAAGGTAACTTTCTTTTGGAAATGGAGTGGATCCGTCATGAAACATGGGAAAAGGGGCCTTGAGGATTGTTTCTTAAAATGATAAAGGGGATAAAGCTCCTTTTTTTTTCTTTATGCATTCTTCTTTGAGCAATTAACTTCCTTAAATAACAGATTACTTTAACGGAAAACTTGATAACCAGTAGAGAGTCTCAGGCCCTCATGGGCCTCTTGTTTCTTATGGCCCTTTAGGAAATAGCACTTGTACATGGACAAGCGCTGTTGGGGGGGTATTAGTCCACTTTGCGACAATGTCTAGTTGATTCTTAAAGACCTGAAGTAAATGACATTGATGTCAAAATCTTTGGTTGGCAACTTAACCCTTGTCATGCTGCATAAAATACCTTACTGAATTGCTGTCAAATCAAAGGGCTGAAAGCACTGATAGAACCTGTTCAAATATCAATATTTATTTTAGAAATCAACTTCATAAACAAATCTGGCAGGAAAAGTACAAACAGGTGATATAGACTAAGATCAGCTTGCACACAAGTGCAGTCTGATCTTAGTCTTCACCTCCTGCCAAAACCTGAATATTCCAGGTACAGCATGACAAGGGTTAAATATCAGGACTACAGCCCACCAATGATTTACCTTTTCTTATCCACTTGTACCACTTTATTTAGAATTTTAAGCCATTTGATTACCAAGACCTAAAGGAGATCTCCAGCAATGAAGGCTTTGATCGTCCTTTCCAGGAAATTCTTGATTTTGCATGTATTGAGTCTAATACACCTCAGATGGAAGCATTTTATCATTTTAGCCTAAAGAGGAAACAAAAACAGAAGAGAAAAAGAATGAAGAGGTGAAAGAAGAAAAGAAAGAAGAAGCAATGGAGACTGAAGAAAAGACAGATGCAAAAAAAGATGAGGATGGAGAGAAGAAAGAAGAGAAGGAAGGAGGAGGAAAGAGTGAAGAAAAGATGGATACTGATGAGAAGAAAGTAGAGGATTCAAAAGGTAAGAAACAAAAATCTTCATGTTGTGTGCCTTATCACCATTTTGTCCATCTACCTGAAATATACTAGCATATACTGTAAAAGGCAAAACATCACTTGTCTTAACCAAACAACATTCAAGAGATGAAGTTAATATTTTTGTTCTCATAGAGGCATGAAACAAAAATACTATTCTCACTGTGAAGGAGATTTGTAGATAAGTATGAAAAGTTTTTTCATACCTCCGTTAAAACAATAGATATTCTCTTTAAAACTAACAATTATATTATTCTATTATGGTCTGGCATAGTACAAATTTATAAGGGTTACTGATAACTATTTACCCATTTCCACACAACACTTTTGATGCCACCAAGAAAAAAAACTTTGGAAAACTGTGGACAATGAAGAAAATGCAATTTCTTCATTATCCACTGTATTTTCAACCTCATAAGACGAAAACAAAAAAAAACAAAACCAGCAGACATCCATCCACCTACCACATCTCCACAATCTTTTGCCAAATTGAATGAAACTTCACGTAAATTATTTTTGATAATGTGCCGACTTATTTTTCCGAGTTTATTTATAGCTCCTAGGTCAAGGTCAAAGTTCAAGGTCCGACATTAAAATTAAGCATGTCCGGAGCACAATTGCTCTCTATCATGAGTAGGTGTACCATTGAAAAGAAATATTCAGATAAGCCCAAGGTCACAGCTCAAGGTCGAATATTACAATTAATCATGACTGGAATGAAGTTCCTAAAATTATGAATTTTACATAATTGTGCTAAATCACAGCTCAAGGTTGAATGTTTCAGTTAAGCTTGTCTGGAGAAGGCCAAGCATGTAGCACCCACTTCGTCTGTCGGTCAATCCATCTGAACCCTTTTCCCTGTTTGTCTTGTACTTTTTGTGAAGGGCTATATAGGGGGAGCATAATCTGTCTCTGACGGCTCTTGTTTACCTTGAACTAATGCTATTTTTCACATTACGCAAAACATGCCAAATTCAAAGAGGCTGTAGCCAAAACAGTGCATTTCAATTCAGAAATACTTGGCATATAGGTAGAAAACTGTGAGAAAATAAGAAATTGCAATGTCTATCTTAAACATATTTTCTACAGTATGTCAAACAGGGATTACATGGTAATGGTTTGACCTTTTCCTGTTCAATCCCTAGTTATTCGTCCATGTATTTTATACTTGAGAAAGCCTATAACAAGCAAATTCTTTTTTTTACAATATTTTCTAACCTATTTTTTCAATAAAATTAAATTGTTGTCTGCAAAACCTTTGAATTGGGGCAGGTCTAGAATTTTGCAATACAGTAAAGTGTTCAAGGAACTTATATGGAGAGTCAAACCTCTGATAGAACTGTCCATCTTTTCAGATGATGAAAAGAAAGAAGGAGATGTAGAGAAAGCTGAAGAAAGTAAGGATACAGAAAAGAAAGACACAGATGAAGAAAAGAAGGATGGTAAGATCTGCTGTGCTGCCACTTCGTTGGTCCCGCCTATTGACTCCTACAGGAAGTTCCGCTTCAATATTTAAAGGCGTTATTTTGCAACATTTATGGCCAGTAGCAACAATAAAAAAGAAATCTAGAATGGTTGAATGGCAACCTAAACACATAACTACAGCTTAACTAAGCTGTTGTTTCGACATTTAAGTTTGCAAACCAACAAAAAAGCTTGCCAAAAATGGCAAGCAATCTCAGAGATCAAAACTCATTTCTGGTCTAAGTGAGTGATTTGATTTGATTGGTCAACTGAAAATTTGATTGACAGCTTAAATTGTTAAATTGTGACCTGTATATCCTGTATACTTCAGGAAGAATTATCTGAAATACTAGAATTACCGTGAGAGAAAGTTGCAAAGTATTTATCCATTGCACCACAATAAGGCTTTATGATGCCCCTTTTGAAAAAAGCTTGAGAAAAAATTGAGAAAAATATTTTCCACTCTAAAAGACAAAGATTTTTAAAATTCTATTTGCAATTATTTTTTTTGCCTGCATTTCTACCAATTTGGACCTGTCAAACTTTTTTTTAGAGGTAAGAGGTTTAATGGCAAGTCAGAATTACTGTTTGAGATAGTAAAAACTTACCCCAAAATTGTAATTTGATCTGCACATTCTAAAGGTTAGAATGTTTCACAGTACTCATGACAGTTGCTTTAATTTAACAGATCACCTCTGTCATAGCATGGTCGGTATGGTAGCGCATCGGACTGTCAATCTAGAGGTCCCAAGTTCGATCCCCGAAGGCAGCACTCATCCTTTCCAACTATTTATCTCCCACCAATGGGTCGATAGACCTATGTGGGATAGCAGCTGGAGGCTAGGAAAGGATGTAATGGCGGTACTGGTGTGAGAAATACAGGAATCCATTGTTAGGTGCTCCAGTCGCCGCAATATAACTGAAAGATTGTTGAAAGCGGCGTAAAACCCCATTCAAACTAATAAATTTGACAGATAACAATTTGAATGGGCTTTACCTCTTACCAAAACCCTCAAGACTCACTCTTTTGAAGCTTAATTGGTAAAATTTGACAAATTACAAGATAGAAAAATATTTTTTATTCAATTTAAAGAAAATGCAAGCATAAGTGAATGAAAATGAAAGGTCAATTTTATACAAGGTAGAAAGTAATATGAGAAAATTAAAATCAATTTTTGTTCAGCAAAATCTCTTTTTCCAACAATGTTTTCTAAATATACTTGTTATCAGTGCCTTAAAGGCAGGATTATGAAGTGATGGCTTAAAACAATATCCTGTTAGCTTGTAGCTAGTTACTGATCACATCTTGAAGGATTGCTTGAGCTTCTTATATATTGGAATTTCCTACCCCCACTACGTCTGCCATTTCATCTGGCAGAAAAAATGTGATGACTGGCTTTAAGAAGTGACAAAATGGTCATCATTTGATCAGGTTTAGATTTATTCCTCATTGAATATGTCTTGTGGTTGTGTTTGTATTTTTCTATATGTTTAATCATTAAATTTTCTAGCACACTAATTGACCAAAGCTGTTGAAGTGCAGTAAAATTCTAATCAAGTTAACTTGACTTAACCCATTACAGACGACAATTTAAAGTAAATGAAATTTTAGATTTTTTTCACTTTTAAGATAGGATAGGAAACATTGTGTAAAATGAAGAATTTGCGTGTTACAAGCAATTTCTTCATTTTACACAATGTTTTCCCAATTGTTTTTCTTGAGGGACATCCAAAAATTGTCACTGTATGGGAATGGGTTAAGGCATGAGCCTTGAGGATAAATGACTCTATATCACTAGCTTAACAATTTTCCTATAAAACAACAGTACTGTTGCTATAGCTTTCGTAAAATTGGCCTAAACTGTACATTTTATCCCAAAGATTTTTTTTTCAAAATAAATTGAAATTTATGCTTTGTGTGCTAGATCCTGAAAAGAAAGAAAATAGTGATGCCGACAAAAAAGATGAAAAAGAAATATCAGAAAAAGATGTCGAAAAGAAAGATGGTAAGAGTGTGTTTTAAAGCATAGCTAGATATAGATATATCCTCAATTTATCAACTGAATTTTGATGTCGGCAACTCCCATGAATCTGGACCAGTCAGGTTATGTCCTCCCAAATCATTCTGGCTTCTGCAATATAGAAACTTGCTGTGCTAGTAATTATATTTTCAATAATTTTCAAATAAATTAATATTAAACCCTTGTCATGCTGAAACCAGAATATTGAATACACTGCAACTCCTCTATAACGCTACCGGGCACAGCGCTGACTCCATTATAACGCGGGGTCTGCTTGGCTCCCAAAATTTAGGAGGGGGGGGGGCATTTCGGGTTACAGATGGTGAGATACGACGTTAATGCTGATTTTGCCGCGATTTTTTCATCCCGTCTTCGGCCCGCTCGAAGAAAAAAGGTTGCACATAAAAATCGATAATTACCCGAAGCCAGGTAAGTTTTTAACAACTTACGTGGATGGTCCTGGTCATTAATGCATTACTTCAGAAGTAATTGCTTTGTTTGATTGATGACAACGTAATGTTTCAATTTACAAAATCAGTTTGATTGATTGGTCTTACTGTTTGGCATTGAGATGATCAATGCCTTAGGTCTTTTATATTTTTTAAATCAATAGAGAATAGGCACATACCTCGGCATCCTTCAGTAACAAACCTTGAAGGTGGTGCGACTTTTTCACTCTCGAAGTTCTTTATTCAGTCCCCGGTAGGACGTGTTCTTAAAGTAATGCGCGAGCGTGAAATTAGACAAATTGACTTGAGCCTACTTTTTATTTCACTTCATAGTTTGCTGGTATCCGGAGCTCGTAGAGGAGAGTGGCTTCAAGATAAAATAGCAACAATGTGCTTTGAAAACAATCAGTCGTAGTTGCGACTTTTCCCCTAAAAACAGAAAATACGTGAATTTGAATTGTAAATGTCACAATATCGGAAGATTCTCATCCGAAACGGGATAGATAATATAAGTAGATAAAAATAAAATACCGTATTTTTCCGCATTTCTTTCAATAATCCGAAAATTTAATGCCATCCTGTATGATCAAACACACGGCAAAAAGCTCGTCAACAAATTTGAAGTCAAGGTTTTTGGGTACAGTTTATTTTATTCTGAGGGAGGAAAGGTGATCAAAGGTGCCGCCGCCAGATGTTCAGCTATTTATGGGAGAGTTTCCGGAGTTGACACGTGCCAGACTCGTACCCTGCGTGAGAATTCTTGCTGACCGAATTTTTTACTCTTGTCGTTATGAAACCAGACATTCCGCCGTCTCGAATTTTTTGTTTATTATGACCTTCAATTTTACGATTAAAAGTTAGCGGCTACAAAGTTTAATCCAGTTTTGTATAAGTGCAACTGGTCAGTTTAAATTCCCGATTCGTAAATGACTAGGTTCAGATAGAATTCTTTGTCGGTTTATTGTTACCGCATTTTTAACAATGGTAAAGAAATTAGACCAAGTCCATTACCGCGAAAGAAGTTCGAAGGTTGATCCACGCGACAGTTTCTCAACGCTTCACTAACCCCAGGTGTTCAACAACTCGTCGGTCTCCAAGGAGACGTCGCTATCAGGAATACTTAGATTTTATCCCTTTTGTCTATGGATGGAAATATTTACGTCCGTGTAAAACTAAATTCAATTAGATTAATGCCGACGACTATCATAATAATAAAACATGTCTCCGGTAAAAATTCTAGATTCTTAATAATGGGAGAAAGAGAACCACAATTTATAGACCTGTAGAAATTTACGGATTATTCAATCCTGATAGACCGGGAAGGTAAGGTTAGAAATTAATTCTCCGCACGCTGAATTTCGTCGGTTTCTGCTAAAATCTCGTAACTACAGTTGTTGTTTTTCATTTCCCGACTAGTAACTTGTATAGAATTAAACTTGTTACAGGAATTTTATCACTCACGAATTATCGGATGTTTGGTTCCGATTCCGACGGTTGAAAATTTCAGTTACGGGGGGAGGGGGGGGGGGGGGTGACAGCGTTATAGCATAATAACTCCACTTCTTCCGCTGTTTCATTTCTTGGACCCCACCAACAGCGTTATAATGGAGCTGCAGTGTATTCCACAAATGTGCAGTATGATCTTGATCTACAATACCTGATTGTTCCTTTCAGGGTTGTTTATTAGATAACCTTTTGAAATAAATATCAACCCATAGTGGTTCTAGAGTTTTCAGACCTTTAATTTCAATGCAATTCTGTTTAAAACTCTATTCAGCATTACAAGGGTTATCATCTAAAGGTAATAATCAAAGGGATATAAATAGGGAAAATAATGTAAGAAGATATTGTATTGGTTACTTCAATAAATGTATTACAAGACAGCAAATTTTAGACTAGTCCACATTGAAAGAAGCTACAGAAGACAATTGAAAGCTTATGAAGTTTTGGATAGTTTTCCTTTTGGCTAGAAACCATTGTGGATAATGATATACCAAGGTCAAACGTTCAGTCCTGTAGTGGGGCATTGTGTTTCACAAATTCATCTTGTTTCAAAATGCTGGTTCATGCTATACTATTCTGTAAACTATGCTGGAATGTGATAATAGGATAATGAAAAATTGACCATTTAGTTATTTATCTGTCCTGTTTAGATAACAAACAAGGACTTAATACATGGTCTACATTAATGTTTAGAATTGGGGATATAAGCCTAGAGATAAGCTTGTATTTAAAAGGCAATAAACAATATATCATAACAAACTGGATGCCCAGTGATTAAGGACCGAAGTTCAGTTACAGTGTAAAAGAACTGTGGACCTTTTAGTCCTGGAATATTAAAGTCAGAGCTCCAAAATGAGTTTTTCCAAGGTTTGATACTTAAGTATTTGTCCTTAGGCCTGGCAGCTTGGTGGGTTCCAACTCATATTGGTTCTCCTCTGTGTTTTAAGGGCCATGAGATCTGTAAATGTATTACTAAGATGGTTTGATGTATACATTGTTGAATGCAAAATATTGCTTGAAAAACATAACAGAAAAAAGATTTTTTTACAAGCATTTTTTTCTTTTTCCGAGCAGTTTTCTTTAATAAAACAATTTCACAAGTTTCACTATTATGTCGGTACAGAATAGAATCTCATTTTGGATAGGGTTCATTCGACAAAGACATTGTAGGGATAAAATAAATAAAATAATAGCATTACCCTATTACTTTGGAGCTCTTACTATTTGTATACATTTTTGTTAGCTCAGCTGAGCACAACGTGCTCATGGTGAGCTTTTGTGATCGTTGAATGTCTGTTGTCCGTTGTGCGGCGTCAACAATTGAAGTGTTTACACTCTAAAGGCCACAGTTTTAACCCAATCTTCATGAAACTTTGCTGGAATGATTGTTAGGTCATGAGGATGAACCCTATTGATTATGGGAGGGTTCTATTTGAAAACACAGGAAATGGGACCTTAATGACAATTTCTTTGTTTACACTCTAGAGGCCACAAATATGGCTTTATATTCACGAAACTTTGCCAGAATAATTATAAGGTCATAGAGATATACCCTTTGATTATTTGATTATGGGAGGGTTCTATTTGAAAACACAGGAAAGGGGGCCTTAAAGACAATTTCTTTGTTTACACTCTCGAGGCCACAAATATGGCTTTATGTTCATGAAACTTTGCCAGAACAATTATTAGGTCATAGAGATGAACCCTTTTGATTATAAGAAGGATCTTTCCGAAAACACAGGTAAAGGGGCCTTGATGATAATTTCTTTGTTTACACTCTAGAGGCCACAATTTTGGCTCAATCTCCATGAAACTTGGTCAGAATAATAATTAGGTCATAAGGATTACCCTATTGATAATGGAAAGGTTTTATCGGAAAACACAGGAAAAGGGGCCTTAATGACAATTTCTTTGTTTAAAGTCTAGAGGCCACAATTTAGGCTCAATCTTCATGAAACTAGGCCAGAATAATACATAGGGCATAAGGATAAAGCTTATTGATTATGGGAAGGTTCTTTTTGAAACACAGGAAAAGGGGCCTTAATGACAATTACTTCGTTTACACTCTAGAGGCCACAATTTTGGCTCAATTTTCATGAAAATTGGCCAGAATAATTGTTTAGTCACAAGGATAAACCCTATTGATTATAGGAAGGTACTTTTGGAAAACACAGGAGAAGGGGCCTTAATGACAATTTCTTTATTCACGCTCTAGAGGTCATAATTTTGGCTCATGGTCATGTTACTTGGTCAGGATACTTGTAAGGTCATAGAGATGAACCTTATAGATTATGGGAAGGTTTTATAGGATAACACAGGAAAAGGGGCCATAATGACAATTTCTTTGTTTACAATATAGAAGTCACAGTTTTGCCTCTATCTTCATGAAACTGATTATAGTTATTTGTCTCTAATTGCATTTTTTAAAAGACAGTTCAGATGAGTGATCTAGGACCATCATGGTCCTCTTGTCTTGGCTGTTTTCAGAGAAAACCTGAGGTTTTGTTTTAGCCTTGTCGTTGTCATACGAAAACTTAGAAGTTTTACTATCTCTTTGAAATTCATAATCTGATTCTCAATATATTTTACAAACTTGCACCGGTAGCAAATGTTTTGTGCATGATTCACGCTCACCTTAAACAGGTCATATTTTCACCTTGCCTATATGTCTTGTTCCATTGGCCAGATTCTAATATCTCACATATGTGTACTTGTACATCTTAAGGAGAACAAGTGATAAGTCATGATAAGGTCAAGGGCTTCTCCAGAAGGTCAAAGGCTAAGGAATGACCTTATATATGTCTTGATCCCATGGTTTGATTTTCGTGTGATAGCTTTTACAATATGATGACAGTAAATGTGCTTCAATTGATACCAGGAAAGATCAAAGCTGAAGGTCAAATTTTGATATAGCCAATATTTCTTAGTCTTATGGCCTGATGGTCATAATATTTCATAGTCTTGAACGTCTTCATGGTACATCATTTTATTCAGGCTCCTTCTTTTACCCTTTCCTGCTTTGCAAAATTTTAGGCCTGTCCAAATTCAAAGCTTTTGCAGACGAAAACCCTAAAGTGAATTTTATTTGAAAAATAAACATTCTGTAGGATAGAAAACATTTTGGAAAAAGAAGAAATTGCTTGTTACGATTTCTTCTTTTCGAACAATGAGTTCCAGGGTTCGCACAGGCTTGAAAAGTACTTGAAATGAAGAGCTGTCTTGAAAAGCCCTTGAAAACTAAATTTGCCTAGAAAAGCACTTGAAAATTAGCCATTGGCCTTGAAAAGCACTTGAATTTCACTTATTCGGGTATTCCAGACAGTTAGATTTGGTTTCAAAATCAAAAGTGAGCATTTCAGAAGAATTTCGGCACCTCTGAATAAAAAAGATAAGATCGGCGAATGCGCCATAATGTAGGTACAGGCCGAATGTACATGGCGCGAATCGGAATTTTAGTTGCTTCCCTTGTGTCAAGTTGCGAAATGGTAGCCGCACTACGCAGCGTGTCCGAAAAAGTAGAAATGTACGTGAATCAAGTAGAATTGACAGAAAACACCAACATCTTTTTCCCCCAATACGCCCCGGTCGTATGAAAAATAAAACCCAATTATGAAGAAAGTAACCATCCTAGATCCTTCCTATCCAGGCCTCCGAAAATTTGGAAATTTAAATCGGTCCTGGACAATGCCACCTCCCCCGCCTATTTAATTTTAGTAATGATGTGCTTTTTCATGAGCTAGTTATCCAAAGCTCTGTATATCTAACACAGTCATAGCGATTTTCTCTCAACACGAGCCTTTGTTGATGGAAAAATTCAGCTGACGTCACAAAAATGTCGGGTCAGTCCATTCTACTCTATGGGATCGCAGGGTCGTGAGGTACATCAAAAAGACCGACGAGACAAACTCGAGTGGGTCGCCCACGTGTTGCACTAGTTTTCCAGAGTAGAATTTGTGCACAAATCTCGGTCATTTATTAATTGTAGTTGATTTGCGATTTATTATTCGGACGTTTTCCACCCCTGAAGTAAGATTTCATGAATGGTTGTTTCTTTAACTTTATTGACAGAACTAGTGATATTATTATGCAGTTGTTTTCGTTTATATTCAAATTATCTGCATTCTGCGGATTTCCACTTATTGTTTGAATTATATTGGCTACGTTTCTTATCGTGAATGAAAACTATAAAACATATTTAACGACATGACTTTTTTTACAAATTTCAAATCTGGTCTAACATGCTCACTTGTGACAAATAATTTCATAAAAGCAAAATAATTTCATAAAAGCGCTGTGCTGAGCTATTCCGACTTAATACGAACGGTAACTGAAGTCTGTTCATCTCATGATTTATATACGCATCCCATATTATAGTAAAAGAAATTTGTTTCACAAGTAACGGCAAATTAAATTGGCGCAGTATTAGATGCCCATTTTGATAAGACTTAGAACGTGTGTAAATCAAGCCGATCCTCCATTACAAATACTTTACAAAACTCGATACCCGAAGTTGGGTCAAGTTCAAACTTTTGCTCACTGCAAATTAGGGTCACGTGCGGATTGGCACTTGATTGGCCGGCGGGTAAACTAATTATCGATCTTTGGCACTTTTGTATTACTCAATAACAAGTCCTTGAAAATGGTAAGATTTGTCCTTGAAAAGTCCTTGAATTTTACTTGGCCTTGTCTGTATGAACCCTGGAGTTCTCATGAAATCATAGGGACGTAAAAACCAGGGAATGAAGAGGAAAGGGTTAAAGATCAAGGTCACAGCAATGTCTTAATATTTTACAGACTTTCACATTGTGATATGATTGAGTGAACTGCACTTTATGCTGGCTTTTCTACCTAAGGTCAAGGTCATAAAAGATCAAAATGTCAAATTTTGAATTATTTATCCTATGGCCAGATTCTTTATTTCACCATTCAGCACTTGAAGCTAAGTGTTGGCACATGCATGTGTCTTGTTGCAACAAAACTGACTGTGTTGTAGTTTATTCTATTCTAACCCCTGTTGCTGTCAATCCTAGGGTTGGAAGTTTGACTCCTACCTCAGCCCAAATTCACAAAAGTCATTGTGATAAGCATCACAAATGATGAGTAGTGTTCATAAATTGAATTGGCTGCTCATGATTTGTATTGAATTTAGTTGCAGAGTAAAGTTAAGTTATAAAAATAATCAAATTTTGAAAACAAGTGTCATACAGGATAGAAAAGATAGTGAGAAAAGAAGTGCTTATTACAAGCAATTTCTCCTTTTCCCATGATTTCCAAACCATCTTTCTGCACTTTGTCAAAATAAGTATTGAAAGTTAATGGGTTTGAGAAGTTTGACACATTACCTGATGACAAAAAGTTATAATTGTCCACATCAAAGAAGTTGCAGATGAAAATACTTATTTGATAAATTTTTAGACTTTTTTGTAGAAGCAATGCCATTGGCAATTTCCTCATTTTCCACAATCTTTTGAAAGCTTCTGTGTTGAGGGGCATGAAAAAAGCAGGATTGTGTGGGAATTGGTTAAACACTATTGAAGTGAACAAAAATTCTTGTTTTGGGCTACAGTTTGAAAGCTTTATTTTTTAGAGGAGAGCTCTGAGACTAAGAAAGAAGCAGATGTCAAAAAAGAAGAGAGTGTTGAAAAGAAGGATGGGGTGAAGGAAGAAAAGTCAGACAAAGATGGAGAGAGCAAGGAAGTAAAGAAAGAGGAGAAACCAGAGTCAGATGAAGATAAGAAGAAGGAAGAAACAAATCAAAAGTTCATGTTTAACATAGCCGATGGCGGATTTACAGAATTACATACTTTATGGCAGAATGAACAGAGAGCTTTGGTTAAGGTAGGTGGAAAAGATTTGCAATTTAAAAACTAATACAAATTTCAATGTTGCAAAAATCAGTTCTTTAGAATTATTTTACAGTTAAATTTTGCCTTCACAATATTTGTTACCATGATAATTTGCACCTTTCAGAGGGTAACCTGGTTACCAGTTCTCCATGAAAACTTGGAGAAAGAAGGAGGGTATATCTCGAAAATAGCTCCCATTGTAACATAGCCGCCGTCATAGCGCAGTTGGTAGCGCATCAGACTCCTAATCTTCAATCATTGAATGTTATGGGTTCGATCCCCAATGGGTGGATAATCGTAAACCTAAGTGGGATAGCAGCTGGAGGCTGAGAAACAAAGTTGTGGTAGTGCTGGTTTTAGATACCAGGAATCCATTGTAGGTGCTCCAGCCGAGTGTTGAAAGTGACGTTAGACCCCATTTAATCAATAAATCAGCCAATTGTAGTATGGTTATGGGGAGTATGATATTACTGAGTAATCTAAAACATGTATACTTTGAAAATTTTGTTTCATTCAGTTTGTTTTTTCTTGGCACCAGGTTTTTGATAGATGTGACCCTGTGATGTTTAAGTGGACATTCAGAAGAAATGAAAAACTAAAAAGTAAGATACAAGGACATATTTGATCTAATTCAAGTCAAATCTGATTGATATTTCAAAATTATGGTAAGTCCTTGTAACCCTTCTGCATTAACCCATTCCAATAATTGGTTGATGAAAACTGACCCTGGCATAAGTTTAACCCATTACTGTACAATACTGCATTTTGTTGTGTTTATGAACTATAGCTATTGAAAAATATTGTGGGAAGAGAAGAATTTGCTTAAACAAGAAATAGCTTCTTTCCAAACATGTTGTCTTCTTTATATCACCCTTATTTATCAATTAAAACCAACTGTTTTGTCATCTGCAACCTCTCTCAATTTGGGTAAGTCTAAAATTTGTCATTTGGTTTAACTCTTAACCAGACAACATTTTAGACTGGTCCAAATTGAAAGTGGTTGTAGACAATTATTTTAGTAAATTTCTTTGTCCATTTGGGTAGAAAATTGCTTCAATTTCCACAATATTTTCCACGGCTTTTTTTCTATAGGGAAAGTCAAAAGGTGGGATTATATGGGAATGGTTTAAGGAAAATTCAATGTCATCTGCTTATATTTGCCTCAATTTCAGACTAGAGAACACGAAGTATGGCATAGAAGACATGATTACTGGTTACTAGCTGGTCTAGTGACGTATCCTTTACTGCTTGCATATTTAAAGTACTACATAGTAACTGAATAGTCACAGATTGTTTAGGGTACTTTGATAGTCAATCTGTTCCTCCAGTAGAAGGCAGCAGCCATAGTCGGTGGCGTGTAGGACTCCTTATGATGGTGTACTGGGTTCAATCCCCAGCCAAGGCTTATACCCTTTTTGACACTTGAGTGTCATGAACAGCTGGTGGCTCAAAGGGTGTTTTGGTAGTGCGAGAAATCAATCGATCAATCCTGTATTGGTTAGGGAAGCAGACTTGGAGAGATGTCGAGGGTTTAAGACACAGCCACAACATTTGTCATGTGGTTAGATCCTTGGGCAAGGTGTTAGAAGTCCCAGCCTAGTATTGGTGATAGCAAGGGAGCACTAGAATAAGTTAACTTTACCTTTAAATAACCAAAATTTTAAAACAACAGTACAACCCTTTGGTAGACTGCATTTTGTATACTGTGATTCACATCTTATTTTTCTTGTCCTGTGAAATAAAGGTATGGAGCCAACAAATATAAATATCAGTCCATATGAAATTGTATGGATATTCTTTGATCAGTTGAGAAGAGCTGGTTATGAAAGGATGATTTTGGAAGTTGTGCATTAGTCTTTTATAGAGTGAATGTGCTTCAGACATATGGAGCCACATAGATGGCAGGTCTGATCCTTTTACTTCTCTGGTTTTAACCCATTCCTAGATGACAAAATTTTAGACAGTTGATAAGAAGTTGTAGATGACAATTTTAAGTTGTCATATGGAGTAGAAAACACTGTGGAAATGAAGAAATAACTTGAAAAAGCAATATTTTTAACTTGTCCATTTTTTTTTTTTCTGTAGGGTGGTAAAAACCATGATGGTGTGGGGATGGGTTAAAGACTTGACTGAAGTTTCAATTTGACCTTTGACTGTTCATTGAATCTCTCATTCTTTTTTTATCTGTAAACATTTCCTTAACTGATATATAGTCATGGTTATGGTAGATGGCAGGATATTCAGAATGATCCAAGATTCCAGATTATCAATGAACCTTTCCAGTCAGAACAAGGGAAAGGAAACTTTCTAGAAATCAAAAACAAGTTTTTGGCCAGAAGGTTCAAGGTAAGCTTTTATCTGAGTGTTAATCAGGTCAGCATTATATGGATTATCCCATTATCAGATGACAAACATTTAAGATAATCCAAATTCAAAGAAGTTGCAAATCTAGGCAAACATGTATGGATTAATCCATTACCAGATGACAAATTTCTAAACTGATCCAAGTTCAGGTGATGAAATTCTTTTTTTTATGCCCTCGCATCGATAAGATGGGGGCATATTGTTTTACCGGTGTCCGTCTGTCTGTCTGTCTGTCTGTCCGTCTGTCTGTCTGTCTGCAAACTTAACCTGCCAACTAAACATTTTCCTATAACTTCAACCCTGATTAAGTTATAATGCTAATATTTGGTATGTAGATAGGTCTCAACAAGGCACAACTGGGGAAGGTCATTTCATCAAGATCAAGGTCAAAATTTTAACCCTGAACCCGTTTCTAAAGAATTCCTGTTTCGGGGGCATAGTGTTTCAAAAACACATCTTGTTTTTTTTGTTCTTTGAGGTAAAAACATTGTTTGAATTGAAGAAATAAGCAATTTCATCATTTTCCACTTTGTTTTCCCAAGTCTTTTTAGCTCCCCTGAGCACGAAGTGCTCTGGGGGAGCTATTGTGATCGGTCATCGTCCGTCCGTCCGTTCACAATAACAAAAAAATCTTCTTCTCCAAAACTAACCATGGAATTTCAACAAAACTTCACAGAGATGATCCTTAGGTCATGCTCTTTCAAAATACTTCAAAGAATTGAAATCCATGAAGAACTCTGGATGCCATGGCAACGGAGTGAAAAAACTTAAAAAATTCCTCCTCCATAACGGTAAGGCCTAGAGCTCAGATATTTGGTATGTATCATCATCTATTGACCCTCTACCAAAATACTTCAAAGAATTACCTTATTCTGAAAATTAGCCCTTTTCTGGGCGATCCCTGATTTTACATAGAAATAAAGAAGGAAATCTTTGAAAATCTTCTTCTCCCAAACCATAAGGCCTAGAGCTTTGATATGTGGTACAAATCATCATCAATTGACCCTCTACCAAAATACTTCAAAGAATTACTGTATTCTGAAAATTAGCCCTATTCTTTGTGATCCCTGATTTTACATAGAAATAAGGAAGGAAATCTTTAAAAATCTTATTCTCCCAAACCATAAGGCCTAGAGCTTTGATATTTGGTAAACATCATCATCTATTGACCCTCTTCCAAAATACTTCAAAGAATTACCATATTTTGAAAATTAGCCCTCTTCTGGGCAATCCCTGATTTTACAAAGAAATAAAGTAGGAAATCTTTAGAAATCTTCTTTTTCCAAACCATAAGGCCTAGAGCTTTGATATTTGGTATGTATCATCATCTATTGACCCTCTACCAAAATACTTCAAAGAAAAACGTGTTATTAAAATTAGCCCTTTTCTTTGTGACCCCTGATTTTACATAGAATTAAAGAAGGAAATCTTTAAAAATCTTCTTGTCCCAAACCATAAGGCCTAGAGCTTTGATATTTGGTACAAATTATCATCAATTGACCCTCTTCCAAAATTCTTCAAAGAATTACCATATTCTGAAAATTAGCCCTTCTTCTGAGCAATCCCTGATTTTACATAGAAATAAAGAAGGTAACTTTTAAAAATCTTCTTCTCCCAAACCATAAGGCCTAGAGCTTTGATATTTGGTATACATCATCATCCATTGACCCTCTACCAAAATACTTCAAAGAAAAAACGTATTCTGAAAATTAGCCCTTTTCTGGGCGATCCCTGATTTTACAAAGAAATAAAGAAGGAAATCTTTGAAAATCTTCTTCTCCCAAACCATAAGGCCTAGACATTTGATATTTGGTACAAATCATCATCTATTGATCCTCTACAGAAATACTTCAAAGAATTAACATATACTGAATATTAGCACTTTTCTTTGTGATCCCTGATTTTACATAGAAATAGAGAAGGAAATCTTTTAAAATCTTCTTATCCCAAACCATAAGGCCTAGAGCTTTGATATTTGGTAAACATCATCATCTTTTGACCCTCTACCCAAATACTTCAAAGAATAACTGTACTCTGAAAATTAGTGCTTTTCTTAATGATCCCTGATTTTACATAGAATAAAAGAAGGAAATCTTTGAAAATCTTCTTCTCCCAAACCATAAAGCCTAGAGCTTTGATATTTGTTACATACCATCAGCCATTGACTCTATACCAAATTATTTAAAAAAATTAGCGCTTTTCTGTGCAATCCCTAATTTTAGTTAGGAATAAATAATGATTTCTTTGAAAACCTTCTTCTCCTAAACCATTAGGCCTAGAGCTTTTGTACTTGGTATGTATTGATGTCTATACTTCAAAGCATTACCACATTCAGGAAATTAGTGATATATGGTGGGATCATCAACATACCTAGGATTAAAAGAGAAATCTGTAAACATCTTCTCCAAAATAATTAGACAGAGGGCTTTGCTATTTTGTTCATATCATAAAGCCATGAACCATCATACTCAGGGGAGCAATTTAGGACCATCATGGTCCTCTTGTTTTATTGAGGGACTTCAAAATGTATTATGTGTGGGATTGGGTTAAATCATATGAAGAAAAAATGCTGAAATTTAGGATGATGTTAATTGTATAAACCACTGGAAACTATATTGTTTATCATGGCATCCAAAATAAACAGGAATGTGAACAGGTCATAAGTGAGGAAGACTTTTCAGATGCTTTATTTTCATATTCACAGCTGTTGGAACAAGCCTTGGTGATTGAAGAACAATTGCGTAGGGCTGCTTATCTCAATCTGACCCAGGACCCCAGCCATCCAGCAATGGCTCTTAACACTAGATTTGCGGAGCTGGAGTGTTTGGCTGAAAGTCATCAACACTTGTCAAAAGAATCTCTGGCTGGGAACAAGCCAGCAAATGCTGTACTCCATAAAGGTAACTAGTCACAGTGGACTGTGATGTGCATCTTCTACTGTATCATTAACCCATTACCAAACAAGAAAATTTTATACTGGTCCAAATTGAAAGAAGTTGCAGAAGATAATTTCAAGTTGATGAAATTAGAAAAGTCTTTGTCAAGGGTGACAGAGCTAGCTTAATACTTTAGACTGGTCAAAATTGAAAAGATATTGCAGAAGACAATTTCAAGATAATGAAATGCAGAAATGAGACAAGCAATTTCTTCATTTTCCACAATATTTTCCAACGCTTTTTTCTCAAGGCTCGTAAAAAATCTGGACTGTGTGGGGATGGGTTGATCCATTACCAGAATGGTCCAAATTGTAAGACAGAAAAGACAGATATATTTGCAGAATGCTTTTTGAAAAGGGACAAGCGCTTTCTCCTTTTCCCACAAGGTTATACAAGGTTATACATATCTATCTTCATTTAATGTGTTAAAATATGGATTTGTGTGATAATGACTTAAAAAGTGGAATCATGTTAATTGCAACTACGATTAGTCAACATTTTGCTGCCAACAACCAGAAATATTATCAAAAGGAGCTTTTTGTTCCATAAATCTATTGTTTGGGCATAAAACCAGTTTCAATTGAGCAGTCAATTGCTATAATAGGAAATAAAGAGGATTCCTCGTACTATAAAGTATTGACAAAAACTAGGTAATCCAACAGGTTTCATAGCTTAGTCAATGAAATTGGCTAATGCTTGTTGATATCATTTTAAATGGGCTTTTGAAAATGTTATCTGATTAATTTATTAGTAATATCATTTCGCCAGTAGTGAGTCAGAAATTTGGTCTTACTCATTTTGTTTCTTATTTTAGATTCATTGCAATTATTATAGTAGTTTCGATTTTGTTTATTTTAAGTTTTAAATCAACTAGAAGAGTTACTTAGTGACATGAAACAGGATGTCAGCAGATTGCCGGCGACTCTAGCACGTGTACCTCCCGTCAGTCAGAGGCTTCAGATGTCGGAACGAAGCATTCTGGGACGTCTGGTAAATCCAGGACAAGGCAGTGGACCACCGCAGGCTCCCCCAGCTTCAAATTCAACTCCAACAACATCACAGTCTGGTATGTTAACCCATTCCAACTCAAACCCTCCTTTTTACGCCCCTCAAGAAAAATACTTTGGAAAACATTGTGGAAAATGAAGAAATTGCTTGATGCTTGTATCAAGCAATTTCTTCATTATCCACAATGTTTTCTATTCAAAAGGACAAAGAAATTCGAAATTCCATCAACTTTAAATTGTCGTCTGCAGCTTCTATCAATTTGGACCAGTCTAAAATTTTGTTGTGTGGGAATGGGTTAATTATCCATTACCAGACCACTACATTTAAGCCAACCAATTTTTGTTGATGAAATATTTTAACTTTTGTATTTCAGGGTAGTAAACATTGTGGATATTGAAGAAATTGCTTGAGTCAAGCAGTTTCTCCATTTTCAACTATGATTTTCAAGCATTTTTCTAGTGGGGCATAAGAAGAAGATTGACTGTGTGGGAATGTCTTGATAAGTCATTCCATACTCAGTCACAAGTTTTCTTAGCCTTCAGGTATGATATTTAGGAAAATATTGTTAGAAAAAAAGAAATTATTTGTTAAAAGTCAAACTGTTTACTACGTATAACCTTGAGAAAAGATGTCTATATGGCAATTATTGCTTCCACAGTCTTAGAAATTTGGATTGAAAGATACAAGCAAGTTGGGCTAGTATCTTAACAATTTTCACTAGCTCAATTAGAAAATTTTAGACTGGTTGAAATTGAAAGAAAATGCAGACGACAATCAAAAGTTGGTGAAATTCTAAAATTCTTTGTCTTATGGGGTAGAAAACATTGTGGACATTGAAGAAATTGCTTGAAACAAGCCATTTCTTCTATGTCCACAATGTTTACAAAGATTTTTTCTTGAAAGATGTAAGAAGGAGGGATTTTGCAGGGAAAATCATGTCATAATTTTTGGGATGAAATGGTTTGTTGGAAGTGCACAATTAGCAGAAAAAACCAAAATTATAAAATCAGAAGACCAGAATTTTAGTAGCATGTGGGGCTTGTTATTACAGATTTTTTGCAAGCCTTAAACATGTTTTTACTAGTTTTTATACTCGCTGGAGGTGGATGTATATTGGCGTCATCTTCTCTGTCTTGTCAGTCCATCCATCCGAAAGTCCGTACGTATGTACGTCCACTTTTCTCATGAGCACAACTCCTAAGTTTCTAGTTGGATATTTTTGAAACTTGGTCAATGTTATCACCTTAATTGGTAGATGTGCATGAATTAAGGATTTTATGGTTCATTGATTTTTGCCTCAGTTATGCCCCCTTAAAACTTAGTCTCTGGGGCTTATTGAAATGCAGCCTTGTGAATGCAACTCCTCCTAAGTTTCTGGTTGGATCTAAATGAAACTTGGTGAATGTTATAATCTAAATTGGTAGATGTGCATGAAGTAAGGATTTTATGGTTCATTAATTTTTCCCAGAATTATGCCCCCCTTAAAACTTAGTATCTGGGGCTTATTATAATTGCAGCCTTGTGAACGCAACTCCTCCTAACTTTTTGTATTGATTTAAATGAAACTTGGTCAATGTCTTCACCAAAATTTGTAGATGTACATGGATCAAGGAAATTATGGTTCATTAATTTCCCTGAATTATAACCCCTTAAAACTTAGTATCTGGGGCTTATTGAAATTGTAGCCTTGTGAACACCACTTCTCCTAACTTTTAAAATGTCTTGATTTAAATGAAACTTGGTCAATGTCATCACCATAATAATCTTAAAAGGTAGTCTGCAAATGTTTTGAATTTGGTTCTGTCAAATTAAGTAGTGTCTACAATTATTTTTGTGAAACTGCAGCAAAGTGGAGGCGTATATTGTGACTTAGGCACTCTTGTTGACCCTTGGACTAGTGAGAATATTGATCACTGCTTCCATGCTTAATCCTCAAACTTGTTCAGAAAAATCATGTGATCAATGGGCTGAACCTTATGGACAATAATGATATTAAAGGTGAGGAGAATGACCATTTCTTTCTTAAGGCAACAATTTTTTAAACAAGCCATTTCTCTTTTTCTCATTATAATAATTATTTCCAGAAGCATTAATACTTGAGGGCATCAAAATAAGGGTTGAGTGGTAATGAATTGAATGTTTAAGAGTCACTGACTTTATTTTACAGGTCCATCAACACCGTCAACTTCAAGTCAGAAAGCTACTCCAGTAACACCATCATCTACCCCATCACATAAATCACCTGCCACTACGCCAGGTAAGAAATCAAAGTACTGAAAGCACTGATTACCGAACATTGATCATAGTAGATTATATAAATCAGACCAGTCACACATAAACAAAATGTCTTGATCTCAATAAAACAGTATCTTAACCCTTGTCATGCTGAACCAGGAATATTCCGGTTTTGACAGGAGGTAAAGACCAAGATCAGCCTGCACATAAGTGCAGTCTGATCTTGGTCTACACCTTCTGCTTGTACTTTTCCTGCCAGATTCGTTTCTGAAATCGATTACTAAAAGAAATATTGATCATAGAATAACAAGTTCCATCAGTGCTTTCAGCCCTTCGATTTTACGGAAATTTAGTAAGGTAATCTATACAGCATGAAAAGGGTTAAAATGATATTACATTAAGTACACTCTTGAAACAGAATTGAATGTAAATGCAAGATATAACAGAAACATTGTTAGAAAAAGAAAAATTGTATGTCACATGCAATGTGACCTTTAATCAGAATGTTTTTGAGAGCTTAATTTCTAATACATGATTTTAGAATTGACTGGTAATAGGTTAAAATTGATTAATATTTCAAAATTACAGGATTCTATCTTATCTTATATTGGATCTTTCTAGTTTATCAAGAGTTGAACAAACTGTTTTTCAGAAACCTAATAAAGCATTTTAGCTTCAGCAAAACTTTAGCTAAGCAGCTGAAATGCATTATTTGTGCAAACAGGTAAAATCTGGATCAAGTTAGACCAATCCTTGAGAGATGTACAAAATCTGATGATATGTAAGGAAGAAAGAGAAAATTAATATATGATAAGAAATAGGATTTATTTGAACATGCATTATTAGAACAGATATAACATCAGTTGGCTACCATAGGCTCATAACTACAGCTTTAGTAAGCTGCTGTTAAAAGGTTTTTGCTGCCAACAAACAAAAGACAAGTTCATCAAAATTGCTTGTTTGGCAAGAAAAAGGTTTATTTGATACATACATTTAAAAGACTATTTCAGATTATTTGGATAACTAAATCTTTTGAAATAACATTTTAAACATTATTTCATTTAGAGATGAAGAGAATATTTTTTGTTTTCATGGAGGTATGAACCGAAAAAACTAATCACACTGTATGAATACGCGAAGCAGATTCATGCACTGTGTAATAAGGTTTTTCAGTTCATACCTCCTTGAAAACAAAAATATTCTCTTCATTTCCTATGATTTAATAGCATTAAGCGAAAAAAGCAAAAATTTACAAATGTTATACTTTTTTGTACGGGACTTTTTTGTGCGGAAGCATATAAAATCACTGAGTGCTCAAAATTTTGTTCATGGAGAAATGAATATTTTTTTTTTTTTTTTGACCAATCAGATCACCCGTTTTTGATAGAAGAAAGTAAAAATTAAATTATTACTAAAGTGATTATGAATAGATGAAGCTTATTTTATGTTTACCTTGCAATATTTATTTAGTTCCCTTTGATCATAATCTACCGGCACCTGTTTCAACGTCTGTGCCACCACCCCCAACTTTCTTTGGCCCGATCCCGGGACCAGGGGGTGAAATCCCAGGATTCTGGAACCTAAAACATGAGATTCCTCCTCGACCAATGAGCTTGGAGAATTTTGGGCTCCACCCACCACCAGCTACATCCAACTGAAATAGGTTATTACATGGTATTTGCTATGGTCATCCCTTCACAGCTACTGAAATGTTTTGAAATTTTAATCAATCACTAAATAATGAAACTGTAGACCAATCTTAATAGAAAGACTATATTTATGTTGCAGTAAAAGTGATACTTGTATCAAAGATGTAAGAAACTTTATTCCTGTACTAAGAAAACTGGTTTCTTTTGTACAATTTAGAAAGATTTGTCAGCAACAAGTAAAGTTTGTATGAAGAAACCATTTAAACTGTTACCAGACAATGACACTAATGAACCTATGATAATGAGAAATTTGAAACATGGAAAACAATTAGCAAATACATGTTATTTGTAATGCATCAGTGCTTTCTCAATAGAAACAAATTAAGTTAGAGCAATATTTGAGTCAGTACTCTTGTTTCTACCTTGATGATGGCAGAACTTTCAACCTTCTACAAACTTGTAAAGTGAACTTTTTCATCTTGTTAACCCGTTCCCCTACAATCATGCCTTTTTGCACCTCTCCAGAAAAAGGTTTGGGAAAACATTGTGGATACTGAAGAAAATGCTTGTAAAAAGCAATTTCTTCAATATCCACAATGTTTTCTAGAAAAAAAACAAAGATTTTTAAAATTTCATCACTTTGATTTTGTCTACAATAACTTCTTTAAATTTAGACCTGTCTTAAATTTGGTGGGAATGGGTTAAAATTAAAGAAGATGCTTTGAAGGGATGATGTACCAAAACCTTGGTTGTGATGTTTGGCATGTTGGTCTGTAGACAGACAGTGCTACTGCTACTGAATTGTTTTAGAAGTTGCTTCAAGCCTATCTGTGCGTTTATAAAGTTATTACTAGAGCTAATGTTGATGAGTTCATTATGATTTCAAAGCTCAACTAGGAGAGATGTTACGTTCACTCATGTGTTGGCATCTTGCTAAAAATGAATCATTGGGCTCAAGTCCCTTTCTTTTCATTCCAATCTAATCTAATGAACAAAGTCCACAGCAAATATCAACATGTTTTACACAAGTTAGGCAATGTTGTAGCCCTAAATATTTATACAATCTAAACCTGCATAAAGTTTGTAACTGTTCAGATATAACAGATATGCTTTTCACTTCCCTATGAAAATCAACCTACATGGGCAGACATGTGCCTCAATTCTGTGTTAGCTATAATTTGCTCAGGTTTATTCAAAAATGTGTTATAACTTCTCTGGATAGAAATTTCAGTACAAACATTACACAAATCTAAAATAGACTGACAGTTCCAAAATGTGTAAAATGAGTGGAATACCCCAGAAAAAATTTATTTAAACTTTACCCCAATAAGATGCATTACAATTTGATGAATATATCTATTGGCATGTTTATGAATTTATAAATAAGTTAGACGTCATTACACAAAAATATTGTAGTGCATTCCACTGAAAATGTTTGGGTCACATAAAGTTACACTTGATTCAAGCTGAACCATTGATAAGTGGACATTTGCATTACACAAGGTACTCGACGTATACAGATTTTGAGGTACACATCTTATACGGAGTTTTCTGTCGAGTTGTATGGGATGTCAAATAAAGCCTGATTTTCACTCCGATAATTTATAGGTATATAATAAATATATTTAAATTGACAAACCAGTTACTGAAAGAACAAAAGGCTGAAGGATCAAAAGCTTTTGTTGATGCACATGTTTGGAGTGCAACTGAAGATTGATACATTGATAGTCCAGTTTTTCATTATACTTTTTAGCTTTCAAAATAGTCAAGCATGCTGTTAAATACATGTGTAATTTGTTTCTTTTGTGTGTTCTGTTGAAGTAGAATTTAATGAGATTTCTTAAAAGCTTAGCATTTTTCAGAGTCAACTAATGCAATTGCTTCAAATGAGATTGTCTGCATCAAGCAAAATAATGTCATTAACTATTCTTGGCTTTTTCGGTCACAGGGAACCAGTATAATGCTCATCTTTAAGTCTTAAAGTGCAAGTTTTAAAAACTCTTTTTCCACTATTGATATTAGTTTGAAAATATGTATTTTCCTTTAATAATAATAATAACCATAATACCATGCACTAGATAAAGATTCATTTCTCATCGATTTTAAATGATTTTTTTAACCTTTAACCACATAGAAATAACTGCTTTAAGTTTTATGTGCAACAATTCCTATCTCAATAACTATTCAAACTGTGGCTTTGAAATGCCACACATGTATGAAAGGTACTTATCAAATCCTGGAGACTTAATTTCCTAACTTGACTATTTCATCTTCTTACATTTTGGCCATTTTTACAAAGAAGTTCTCCCCATTACAAGCCCACAAAGTTATAGACTGGTCCTAATTCAAAGGAGTTGAGGACAACCTATTCAAACTGATGAAATTTGAAATCTTTGTCTTTCTGGGTAGAAAACATTGTAGGAAAGGAAGAAATTGCAATTAATTTCTCCATTTTTCACAATGTTTTCCCAAGCTTTGAGGTGTGGCAGAAAGCAGAATTGTGTGGGAATGGATTAAAAGGTTTATGTGCAAGATGTTACGGTACATCTTGAACCTTAATGTCCTGTGAGAAACTTTACACATGAATTAAGATTCACAACTCTATTATTCAAATTTGTAGAAGCTTGGCTTTTCAAGATATTGAATTCCTTATCTGTCCAGCTTCAGGAATAGTCAAGTTCTTGTTTGATATCTCTTGCTTTCATGTTATTTTATTTGCAATTAACCCATTCCCACATAATTAAGCTTTTACCCCTCTCGAAAAACAATTAGGAAAACATTGTGTAAAAAGAAGATATTGCTTGTGAAACGCAATTTCTTCATTTAACACGATAAGAAAGTTGAAAATTTCTCAAATTTCATATGCTTGAAATTGTCATCTGCAACTCCTTTCAATTTGGACCAGTCTAAATTTTTGCTGTCTGGTAATGGGTTAAAGAATTACTAACCAAAAGACTACCTATGAAATGAGATAAGTGTTTGTGTAATTTTAAAAGACCCTATCATTATACACTGCAGCTCCACTATAACGCTGTTGGTGGGGTCCAAGAAATGAAACAGCGGAAGAAGTGGAATTATCATGCTATAACGCTGCCCCCCCGCTGCTGTAACTGAAATTCTCAACCATCGTAATCAGAACTAAATACCCGATAATTCGTGATAAAATTCCTGTAACAAGTTTAATTCTATACAAGTTACTAGTCGGGAAATGAAAAACAATAACTGTAGTTACGAGATTTTAGCAGAAACCGACGAAATTCGGCTTGCGGAGAATTAAATTCTAACCTTACCTTCCCGGTCTATCAGGATTGAAAAATCTGTAAATTTCTCTAGGTCTACAAATTGTCGTTCTCTTTCTCCCAATATGAGGAAGCTAGAACTTTTACCCTAAACATGCTTTATTATTATGATAGTCGTCGGCATTAATCTAATTGAATTTATTTTTACTCGGACGTAAATATTTCCATCCATAGACAAAGGGGATAAAATCTAAGTATCTCGCATAGCGACGTCTCCTTGGAGACCGACGAGTTGTTGGACACCTGGGGTTACTGAAGCGTTGAGAAAATGTCGCGTGGATCGACCTTCGAACCTCTTTTGCGGTAATGGACTTGGTCTAATTTCTTTATCATAGTTAAAAATACGGTAACAACAAATCAACAAAGAACTCTTTCTGAACCTAGTCATTTACGAATCGAGAATTTAAACCGACCAGTTGCAGTATACATGTAGCGGCTAACTTTTAATCGTAAAAATGAAGGTCATAATAATAGAAAAATATCCGAGACGGTGGAATGTCTGGTTTCATAACGACAAGAGTAAAAAATTCGGTCAGCAAGAATTACACGGGGTATGCGTCTGGCACGTGTCAACTCTGGAAACTCTCCCATAAATAGCTGAACATCTGGCAGCGGCGCCTTTGATTACCTTTCCTCCCTCAGAATAAAATAAACTGTACCCGAAAAACCTCTACTTCAAATCTGTCGACGAGGTTTTTGCCGTGTGTTTGGTCATACAAAATGGCATTAAATTTTCGGATTATTGAAAGAAATTCGGAAAAATAATGGTATTTTATTTTAATCTACTTATATTATCTATCCCGTTTCGGATGAAAATCTTCCGATATTGTGACATTTACAATTAAAATTCACGTATTTTCTGTATTTAGCGAAAACGTCACAACTACGACTGATTGTTTTCTAAGCACATTGTTGCGTTTTTATCTTGAAGCCACTATCCTCTACGAGCTCCGGATACCAGCAAACTATGAAGTGAAATAAAAATTAGGCTCAAGTCAATTTGTCTAATTTCACGGTCGCGCATTACTTTAAGAACACGTCCTACCGAAATCTAAGAACGCCGAGAGTGAAACAGTGTGATATTTCAATCGCACCACCTTCAAGGTTTGTAACAGAAGGATACCCAGGAGCGTGCCTATTCACTATTGTTTTAAAAAATATCAATGGGGTAAGGCATTGATCATCCTAATGTCAAACAGTAAGACCAAACAATTAAACCAATTTTGTAAATTCAAACACTACGCGTGTCATCAATCAAACAAAGCAATTACCTCTGAACTAATGCATTATTGGCCAGGACCGTCCACATAAGGTGTTAAAAACTTACCTGGCTTTGGGTAATTATCGATTTTTATGTGCAACCCTTTTTCTTCGGACGGGCCAAAGATCGGATGAAAAATCGCGGCCAAATCAGGATTAACGTTGTATCTCAGCATCTGCAACCCCAAATGCCCCCCCCCCCCTCCAAAATTTTGGGAGCCAAGCGGACCCGCGTTATAATGGAATCAGCGCTGTGCCGGGTAGCGTTGTAGAGGAGTTGCAGTGTTCTTGATAATTTCATCTTCAGGCTCCTCCAGCAAAACTTCACCACCACTCTTTTACATTTTTAACTTAACTTGGTTATGATTTGATTTGCAAGGACCTTTTTCATGTTGACTTAGTTGTTTTGTGCAAATCTAGTGTAAGATAGAATTATCATCAACTTGATATCGCTGCTGTGATAGTACAGTTGGAAGTGCATTAAACTGAAAATGTTTGGGTCACAAATCCAACCCAAAGCATAGATAACAAAATTTCAAACATTTGATATGTTCATTTGATCAGGATGAGCAGGTGGATGCTTGGATCAGATGCGGTGGTACTGGTGTAGGATATACATAAATGGTTAGGTGCTCCAGCCAATACCATATGACTGAAATAGTGTCAAAAGTAGTATGAAACCCTATACAATTAATCGTTTTGATATATTAGCACATTTGTGTTATCACATGTTTGCATTAATTAACTTTATTGTTTTCAATATTTAAGAATATTTATTAGTGAAAATTAATGTGGGATCTTTATAGTAAGGTTATTGAACAATTGATGCAAAACATGATATTAATACTATTAAATTATGGTAATGACATAAAAGAATGGAGAAAAAATGTGGTATTAGTACTTACTGCATTAATTCTATGTGGTTAAAGAAATGAGAAAATGGTCTTACTATTTTAATGTAATGTGGTAAAAGAGTTCAGAGAAAAATATACTGGTATCTACTACACTGTTGCAATGTGGTAAAGAATTGGGAAAATGAAATGTTAATACTTCCCTCTTTATTGTAAAAGAATAGAAAAAAAATATGAATGTTATTTTCTACACTATTGTAATGTAAAGAAATAGGGGGAAAATTGTTATTTAATTAATAAAGTTCTGGCTAGTATTGTAAGCTCTATGTCTTATTTTTCTAGCTCCAGCACAGTGAAAACACAATTCAAAATGCAATTACAGACTTGGTAGGTTTTGGTGACACTATAACCATAGATGTAGATTATGTAGATTGCTTTGTATGTCCTGCTTTGATAGATCAGGGGTATATAGACTTTGGTCTGTCTGTTTGCTTGTTAGTAGGTTTGTCTGTTTGTCTGTCTACACAAAAAATTGAGTTTGGTGATATTTTTTGTCTGGCCCCCTTGGGGTGAGCCAGACATAGTTATCACAATCACAAGTATCTGTGTTAGTGCCAGTCTGTCTGGATTTGTCCAAAGCACATTTTCTACATGTATATGGGTGGATTTCAAAATGAATTGGCCCAGTTGTTGTCCATCATGAGTGGATGCGCAATGTGAAGGGAATTTAAATAGCTCCAAGTTCAAGGTCATGGCTCAAGATCAAAGTTTAAATTGTGCTTACCTAGAGCATATCAAGGGTACTGTTACTGACATAGCAGTTTGGGGGAAGTTTCCTTTAATAAATGTCTTGTTATATATGTCATATAGAACTCTGTAGCAGAATGTTTGTGAAAAAAAATGTGCCCAATTGGTTGTATAGAGTGTATGATTTCAAGAAGATGTTCAAATGCTCACAATTCCTGCCTAGAGATGTTGTCTTTTTAGCTCGCCCAGGACAAATGTCTAAGAAGAGTGATTGTTGTATTTTCAGCGTCAGCTTCCTACATGGTCAAAGTTTTTGTATCGGTAATAACTTGTGCTAGGGGGATTATATTTCACATATGTTTACATAGGTTTTCATTTGAGACAATGACCTTGACCATGTGACGGTGATCTTTTTACATATTATAAAAATATTGATCAAAAACTTCAATTTTTTCTATCTTGGTCATTTTTCAAAAAAGGGGGCTAATATTTTACACATGCTCTCATCGGGAGCATGGGCTTTCATTTGAGATAATGACCTTGACCCTGTTGTAAAGAACTTTAACCTAAACTTTAACTTTTCCTTTGTTGATTGTTTTGCATTCTAGAGTGCTCATATTTCCCCCTGCATTCTTCAGGAGATAGGCTTTTATTTGAGAAAATGACCTTTACGTTATGACCTAAACCCTTTACCCTTTATAGAACCTTTAACTTAATATATCAGTTGTGTTTTGTGTATTTTGATTTATTCGGGCAAAACATTGAGCATCATGTTGTTTGCTAAGTCCTTTGATTTCTAGCTTGACAAAGCAGAGTTCTAGAAGACATCAATGGTTTAGATAAATGTATATAACCATCTTAGAATAGAAAGCCTAGTCACTTAGTATTTGAGTGTGCTTTACATTGCTGTATAACAGTTTACAAAATTTCTTCTCAGAGCTTAACACATTACCAGAGGGCAAAATTATAGACAAATCCAAATTGAAAGGAGTAGCAGACAACAAAAAAGTTGTTGAATTTTGGATTTTTTTCACTTATGGGGTAGAAAACATTGTGAAAAATGAAAACAAGTAATTTCTTCATTCCACAATGTTTTCTTCCCAAAAGACAAATGTTTTGAAGATTTCATCAACTGAAAATGGTCGTCTGCAACTTTTTCGAATTTGGAACAGGCTAAAATTTTGTCAAGTGAGAATGGGTTAACCAAGACAGCCAAATTTTGTACGTGTCCAATTTAAAGAAGTTGCACACTAAAGTCTGATTGGAAATTAAACTCTGTCTCTATAGAAAGATGGTATCATATCAGGGCTTGAAATTAGCACTATCAAAATGCAAAGTAGCCAAATGCTAGTGGAAACTTGATTTTTCTAATGGATTTTATCAGTACTAGCTTATTTTTTATGCCAGTTGCATTTAATGGACCTTGAGTTATATATGAATGATAACTGTTTTTTGAGAACTTTTTATGTTTATGAATGACTGAGTGATGCATTGCTTGAATACCCAATGAGTATGATTATAAAAGGAAATATATATTGAAACTTGAAACAAACAGAATGTAAATATAAGAGTAGCATGCTAGTGGGATTAAATGTTTGCTTGTTGAAATTCTGCCTACTAGAAAAACATTGCCAGTAGTTGAAAATGTTAATTTTAAGCCCTGAGTATGTCCTCAACCATCATGGTGTGAACTGCTTGCTAGTATAATTTGTAATCTGCTTGAAACCTATAGCTTAGTCACTTTATCTTTTTGTGTGATTTGTGTGTTTATCTTGAATACTTCACTAATGATTTTAACTTCAAAAGAATCAAATGATAGTGAGTTGTAAAAAAGAATGTGATAAAAAGAAAAATGTCAATTTGAAACAATCTGCTCACAGCTACAGCCAATTTCAACAAATATTTGCTTGACTTTACCTTCATCTCCAGGTGAAGAGAATGATTTTTGTTTAATATATTCAAACATCTTGCTTTTTGGAATTGTTGTCAGCAATATTTTTCAATTTAGACAATTTTTAACTTTAGACGTGTGGTAATGGTAACTATCAAATATCATTTTTCAGCTCACCTGACCATAAAGTGGTCTTGGAGAGCTATTTTAATAGGGTTGTGTTTGGCATCCAGTGTCTTTTGTCAGTCAACAAATTTTACCTTGTGTGCACTCTAGAGGTCACATTTTTGGCCCAAATGTCTTGAAACTAGGTCAGAATGATATCTTGGACAATTTTGATTATGGATCATGTGGGCTAAAAAACTAGGTTACCAGGTCAAATAATAGAAAAATCTTGTGTGCATTCAAGAGGTCACAATTTCTACTCAAATGTCTTGAAGGCCGCCGTCATAGTGCAGTCGTTAGCGCGTCAGACTCCTAATCTCCAATAATAGGATGTCATTGGTTCAATCCCTGGCAGTGGCACATATTCTTTCCGACATTTGTCTCTCACCAATGGGTTGATAATCGTAAACCTAACTGGGATAGCAGCTGGAGGCTAGGAAAGAATGTAGTGATAGTATTAGTGTGAGAAATACCAGGAATCCATTGTTAGGTGCACCATCTGCCTGGATATGACTGAAATACTGTTAAAAGCAGCGTTAAACCCCATTCAATTGAATTCAAATGTTTTGAGACTTATTCAGAATTTTTGATACATAAAATCTTGAATGAATTCAAAAATGGGTAATGTTTGGTAAAAACTAGGTCAAATCTTGGAAAAACTTGTGCAATCTAATGGTCACATTTTTGGCTGAAATGTCAAGAAGTTTGGTTAGAATGTTTGTCTACATGATATTTTGGACGAGTTGGGAAGTGGTTCATGCGGGGTCAAAAGCTAGGTCTCCAGGTCGATATTAGATAATATAGTGTGCACTCTCTAGGTCACAATTTTGGCTGAAAGGTCTTGAAACTTGGTTAGAATGTTTGTCTACATGATATCTTGGTTGGGGTTGAAAATGTATCATTTTGCGTTTAAAACTAGGTCACAATGTCAAATTTTAGAAAATTCTAGTGTGCACTTAAAAGGTTATATTTTTAGGCTCAAATGCCTTGAAACTTAGTCAGAATATTAGTTAGTACTGGTGTGAGAAATATCAGGATTCCATTGTTAGGTGCTCCAGCCCCCTCAATATAACTGAAAGATTGTTGAAAGTGGCGTAAAACCCCATTCAAACAAACAACACTGATTAAATAACATTTGAAGATCAAACTTTTCCATAATGGGTCACATTGTTAACAAAGCAGGTCACCAGGTCAGATTTTACAATAACCTTCCTTTTTATGAAGCTATATACTTCTGGCATAAATATCTTGAACACAATGATAATGTCTTTCTGGTTTAATTTCTGAGAAAAGATTTCAGTAACAAGTCTGGTTAGGACAAGAGAAGGTCATTTGTGCAATTTAACTTCTATTATCATGGACTCAGTTGAGTGCCATCAGACCAATGGCCTTCTTGTTTGTTGTTTGTAACTGTATAATCATTGGAATCCTCTATTCAGTACAATTTCTATGAGAACATGTAAAGGGGAATTAAGTACGTAATTTCTGAGTCAGGTTAGCTCAGTTGGTAGTGTGCTGTGCTCATATTCATGAGGTCATGAGTTCAAACACCATCTCTGGTAACATTCTTTTCATTTTTTTGAAAAAGTTACCACAACATTAATTATGTTGTTTATCTCTCAGCAATTTAAGTAGTTTACCTAAGAAGGATGAGCAGCTGATGGCTTGTGTTGGGTGTTGTGTTTTACTGGTTTAAAAAAAAACACATATATACAACTTAGAATACTGTTGAAAGTGGCATTACAAGTCATTTAACCCATTCCCACACAGTGATGCTTTTAAATGCCCCTTAATAAGAAAGCTTTGGAAAACATTGTGGATAATGAAGAAATTGCTTGTTACAAGCAATTTCTTCATTTTCCACAATGTTTTCTACCACAAAAGACAAAGGATTTAAAGGTTTCATCAACTTTAAAATTTTGTCTGCAACTTCTTTGAATTTGGACTGGTCTAAAATTTCATCCTGTGGGAATGGGTTAACGAATCAATATGCACATGCTAATACATGTAATTCATTCACATCAAATGATAATCTGGATCTTCTTTCATTTATGACTAGTCTAATATTATGTTGTCTTGTAACGAGATGTTTAGACTTAATTAATCTATATATGGCAATTACATTAAAAGTTTATTACTTGACAGATGATACTCTTTTCTTAAGGAATTTTCATGCCCATATATAGATAGGGGGTATAATGTTTCAGTAGCGGTGTCCGTCTATTATTCTGTTGGTCTGTCTACAAAACTTAACAATTATGATTACTTTCAACCTATTCAAGATACAATCCTCATATTTGGCATGGCATAATGATAGATCTCATCAATATGCAGATACTAAGTTTAAGGTTATCTAACAAGGTCAAGGTCACCTTTCAAGCAAAACCTTAATAAAAAGAATTACCATTTACATTTTCTTGGAGCCTTTTCAAGATACAATACTCATATTTTGCATGATGATAGATCTAAATTGATACACATCTGCAGCTACCAAGGTTGAGGTCATGTGACAAAATTAACTTTCTTCTTTTCCCACGATGTTTTCTCAAGTATATAATCACAGGGACGTAAAAACAAGGGATTGTAGGGGAAAGGGTTAAGTCTTTTATCAATGTCACATTTTCAAAAAAAAGGCTGTTGTGGGGGCTTTGTTTTTTCATCTTGTTTAACATGTATTTCAAAAGTGTCTATACATGTATTTTTATAAAATATGCATTCTCACTGATGGTTTATTTTCTCTGTTTTAGGTTTATCAAGATCCTTAGGGTCCAAACCCATCACAATTGAATGATGATCTTGACAGTGTACAGCCACACTGAAATCCAACAAAGAGAATGCCTGAAAAGTTATGTAGCAGAAAAACCTGTAGCTTTCATTAGCTATCTAAGTGAATAAAATAGACATTACAAATCAAAGAAATAAACATACAATTAATTCCATTTATAATGATACACAGGGGATAGAGGAAAATACATTGTTACATCTAAATTCTGTTAAAATTAATGGCTATTTAGGAATTTCCTAAATAATTACATTTTCCAGCTATGAAATCAACTGTGATATAAGCAATATATCATATTAAGGATTATTGTATATCCCATTTTTTTTGTATTATTTGAATACATATGACAAATGACAAGTCTTAGTAAATTAACTTCATATGTGATGCATTGAGTGATGTTACTTGTTTATTAAACAAGTTTATACATTTCCTCATCTGTGATTTATTCACTGTTGAATCTTTGTCTTTGCCTACTATTTTACCAGCAAGTAATAAAAGTTTACAATAACAGTAGCTCTCTCTATACACAAAAATAAAACAGTTGTTTTATTGGAAGTACCTGATTTTGAAGAATTTTGTGAGTTTTTCTGACAACATGTTGATATTTCGCACAAGGCAACAAATTCAGTGTCTTCAAGGTTTCGCGAAATTTATTTCAAATTAAAAGAAAATAAAAATATTTATTGGACAGATTTTTGCTGAAATACGAGCTACAATGGTTTTAGAACCAAAGGACAAATTATTGTATGTATCTTATAATCCCAACTTCAGTTTTAGAATTCAAACAGAAGAACTTTATACATGTAGTATATATTGTTGTATTTATTCTACTGTAATGTTGTTGACATTTTCATTACATTACAATTTGGCCCTCTTTCTGTATTTAGCTTGTTAGGTCACCTGACCGAATGGTCATGGTGACCTATTGCAATCATCGTTTGTCCACCGTCGTCCGTTAACTTTTAAACATTTTCATCTTCTTCTCAAGAACTACTGGGCGGATTTCAACCAAACTTGGTAGAAAGCATCATTGGGGGATGCCAATTCAAGTTTGTGAAAATAGGGGTTCTGGGGGTCATAGGGGCCCAAATAGGGGCCAAAAAGGGGTAATTTTTGGTACTTCTTTAAAAATCTTCTTCTAATAAACCGTTAATGCCAGAGCTTAAATATTTTGTGTGCATGACAACTAGGACAGGTATATTATAAATTGTGAAAATCATGCCCCTGGGGTCATGTATGGGGCCACACCCAGAGGTCAAAGTTCATCATGTTAGAAAATTCACATTTTCATCTTCTTCTGATGAAGTACAAAGCCAATTTCAAACAAACTTGGTGAAAAGCATCATTTGGTAATGGTTATTCGGATTTGTGAAAATAAAAAGGCTGGGGGGTCAGGGGGCCCTAAAATGGGGACCAAAAGGGGGTAATTTTTGGTAACTTTTAAATATTTCATCTTTTTCTCAAGAACTACTGGGCGGATTTCAACCAAACTTGGTAGAAAGCATCATTGGAGGATGCCAATTCCAGTTTGTGAAAATAGGGGTTCTGGGGGTCATAGGGGCCCAAATAGGGGCCAAAAAGGGGTAATTTTTGGTACTTCTTTAAAAATCTTCTTCTAATAAACCGTTAATGCCAGAGCTTAAATATTTTGTGTGCATGACAACTAGGACAGGTATATTATAAATTGTGAAATTCATGCCCCTGGGGTCATGTATGGGGCCACACCCAGAGGTCAAAGTTCATCATGTTAGAAAATTCACATTTTCATCTTCTTCTGATGAAGTACAAAGCCAATTTCAAACAAACTTGGTGAAAAGCATCATTTGGTAATGGTTATTCGGATTTGTGAAAATAAAAAGGCTGGGGGGTCAGGGGGCCCTAAAATGGGGACCAAAAGGGGGTAATTTTTGGTAACTTTTAAATATTCATTTTCTTCTCAAGAACTACTGGGCGGATTTCAACCAAACTTGGTAGAAAGCATCATTGGGGGATACCAATTCAAGTTTGTGGAAATAGGGGTTCTGGGGGTCATAGGGGCCCAAATAGGGGCAAAAAAGGGGTAATTTTTGGTACTTCTTTAAAAATCTTCTTCTAATAAACCGATTATGCCAGAGCTTAAATATTCTGTGTGCATGACAACTAGGACAGGTATATTATAAATTGTGAAATTCATGTCCCTGGGGTCATGTATGGGGCCACACCCAGAGGTCAAAGTTCATCATGTTGAAATATTCACATTTTCACCTTCTTCTGTTGAAGTACTAAGCCAATTTCAAACTAACTTGGTGAAAAGCATCATTGGGTACTGATTATACAGATTTGTGAAAATTAAAAGGCTGGAGGTCAGGGGTGCCTAAAATGGGGACCAAAAGGGGGTCATTTTTGGTAACTTTTAAACATTTTCATCTTCTTCTCAAGAACTACTGAGGGGATTTCAACCAAACCTTTTTCTAATTCTTTCAAACAAAATCACTTGTCTTGGTGCTCTTTTACTCAGGTGACCGTTAAGGCCCACTGGGCCTCTTGTAATTGGGACACATTACCAAAAGAAATTGTTACTGTGTTTTTTGTACTATGTCATAAGATGAAATTGGCATTGGTCAAATAGTAATTTACATTAACCTGTTCCCACACAATGAATTTTTTGACCAGTCCAAATTGAAAGAAGTTGCAGATGACAATTTAAATTTAATGAATTTTTAGATTTTTTCAGTTTCTGGATAGAAAATATTGTTCCAACCAATTTTTCATATTACACAATGTTTTCCCAATTGTTTTTCTTTGGGGGGGGGAGGGGTTGAAAAGAGTCTCTGTGTGGAAATGGGTTAATAAAAAGTATGAGTGACTAGGATCAACTTCCATGTAAACTACATTTGATTTAGATCGTGACATGTTTTTGCCTATCATCTGTGGTCTTGCAAAAATTTTCATTGATACAGCTGTATTTACGACATTGTGCTGGCTCACTGAGAATAAATAAAAAAAGCTGGAGAAATCTGTAGTTTGACTTTGAATGCCGCCATCAAAATTGAACGTCATGATATGAATAAAACACTGGTTTCAAATGACATTGACTGGATTATTGTCCCTACAGACAGTGTGTTACCAGACTGACATTCAACAATCTGTTGATTTTTCACCCCTTTTGTCTAACAATAATGCTCATCTAAACTGCACAGTGTTATATTTGTAGTTTTGGGGACTTTAACCCTTTGCTTTAGAAACCATCCTATGTGGTAGAAAATATTGTGGAAAAATGAGAAATTGCTTGTAACAAGCAAGTTCTTCTTTTTCCACAATGTTTCTTTCCCCAGGTATAAAATCAAAAGGACGTAAAATCCTTGGTTTGTACAGGAAAGGGTTAATGACTTCAATAAACTGTTTGGGAGTCAGTCTAGTTAGTACAATTGGTGGAGCAATTGCCTGCAAACCCTGGGTTTTTGGGTTTGATGTTTTGGCTGACCAAGCTAAAAAACTTATTTTCTTCTGGAAGAGACGTGAAACAAGGTCTAGTGTGATGGTGTGTGCTATACACAAGTACATGAACCACATGGGGCTCTTAGTTTTGTATTGTATCTTATCATTGGGATATTTGTTCTTATTGGTAACTGGTAGCCACAGTTATGATAGAAAATTGCATCAAATTTTGTTATTCTGCTGGGCGTGTAACTTTCAAGGTGAAAATGCAATTCAACTTGATAAAACTTGACTGACCATAATTAGGGGGGGTTAAGACTTTGATTCCAACAAAGTTTGAACTTAATGAATACCTCAATTTTGTTTCCAAATTTCAGTTATTCTGATGTAATACTGTATTTGACATCAGTGATTTGTTCAACAAAGTTGTAATTATGGTATAGTGCTTAGATGTATATTTCTTAACTTTGTTTATATTTCTTTATTCTTGTTGTCGTTGTACTCTAAACATTGTAGCTATAGAATGGTGCATGAAATAGTTACAAGGTTTTAGACTTGAACAGACATATTGATATTTACATGACAGATAAAGCTGTTATATAGGAATTATTTGAATTTTGTCATTCCATTTGAAGCATTAGCGTGAGCAAGTATTTTCTTAGTATATGGTTTATCTTAATGCCAATCATGTAAGAATTGAACTAATGAATTGAAAAATGTGTTGTTTAAATTGACAGATCACAATCCCCGCCTATTGACAAGGCAATTTGACTTGGATATCAATCTTCATTATTTGCATAATTTATAGTCAAGTATCTAAAATGAGAAATAAACGAATAGTTGGTGAAATCGATGTCACAAAACAGTTTGTAGTTTCTAAGTTATAGCTGCCTAACTAACAAAATTTTTAACATGCATGTTAGAGGTCAGCATATTCTTTATCAGATTTATCAGAATTATTTGATTGGTCAATTGATACTTAAATTGACAGTTGCGATTGGTCAATTAATACAATGGTATTATAATTTCTATGTGCAAGATTTACTCCCTGATTAGTGCAAAAATAACAGATCAGTATATTTTATACAACAGAACTTTTCTCAATACTTCTTACATCATGACCTAAGTTGATGGATGATTTTATACTTTAAAAGTTACACACCATTCTAAATTAGTCTATGATCACTTGATTCCTCATTTTGATGTGTTGGAGAAAATTGATTATGGAAAACATTGTGGGTAAAGGAGACATTTCTTTTGACAAGCATGGAAACTGCTTGTCACAATCAGTTTCTGCTTTCAACCAATAATTTCTACAGTATATACCAATTATGTATGTTAGTTTAAAAGTACTTTGATATTTCGTTTTGAGCCTCTTTCAATTTGGATGAGTTTAAAAATGTTCCTTTCCAACATATGTCTATCACCAATGGATTGATAATTATAAACCGAAGTTGGATAGCAGCTGGAGGCTAGGAAAGGATGTAATGGTGGTACTGGTGCAAGATATTCCAGGAATCCATTGTTAGATGCTCCAGCCACTGCAATATGACTGAAAAATTGTTAAAAGTGGAGTTAAACCCATTTTAAGAAAAAAAATGTGATAATTGATGTAATGTTCTGTCAAATAGTATTTTAATAACCAATGAAATATGGTCGGATTGTTTTTTTCAGTTTTCTCCTTTTATAGTGATATTTGAGTGTTAACAACTCCAAGTCTCCAACACACTTCAAAAGTGTTTACTTCATTTTGTACATCTTGTAACTTATTATTAGTGACCTGTGACAAAAAGGACCATTCTGGAAATGCAGTGCAACAAATATTTAACAAAGTAAAAGTTTAACTTGGGTTAGCCATAGTTCCCAAAGTCAAGTGAGGTAGAGAGACCATACCAGAAAGAGCACCTTATCAGCTTGCTCATTCCCTGGTTTATACATCCCTGTGATATTATACTTACAAAAACTTTGTGGAAAAGAAGATATAGCTTGTAACAAGTAGTTTCTTCTTTTTCCACAGTATTTTCTATCAAAGGATGGACACTTTTTGAATTACACATATTTTCAATTTAGTCTGCTACCCATTTAAATTTGGAAAAGTCCATATATTTCAAAAATACTAAATGATGAAGCAAGTTTGGTACTTACGCATTTACAAGATGGTTCATTTCAGCATAATGGGTGTTGTTAATGTCATTATCATCATCACAGATATTTGAAATTATCTCAGTTTTAATGTCTACATGTTTTGTACAAAATCATGGTCGTAGAATTGTTGAAATAAATAAGAAAGTTGTGAACAGTACAATTATTTGTTTATTTCCTCTGATGATAATTCCTAATTTGTTTGAATGAGGTTTAATGCTGCTTTAGGGCTCTGGCAACAGCGCAGGTGATAGAGCATTGGACTCTCTCTCATGAGGTCCAGGGTTGGACCCCTTTGTAGCAAATATCTTTTCTGACATCCGTTTCCTACCTAAGAGTAGATAATCATAAATCAATATGGGTTAAACAAGCTCAGAAAGGATGAGTTTTAGCACTGGTGTGAAAAATAACAGGAATCCATACAGGGTTCCTGTAAATCCTTAACCCTTTCCTGTTCAAGTCCTTAAAATGTCTCAAACTTAACATTATTCTTGCATTTCTTTTAAACCAGGGTGTTGGTGTTAGCTCACCTTAACACGAAGTGCTCAAGTGAGCTATTGTGATCACCTTTCGTGCGTCGTCTGTCAACAAATTCTTTAAACACCATCTCCTCCCAAACCACTTGGCCAATATGAACTAAATTTTGCAGAAATGTTCCTTAGATGGACCCTTTGAAAAAATGGCCCAAAGAATTGAAATCAGTTAAAAACTCTGGTTGCCTGGCAACAAAAGTGAAATTTGAAAATCATTTTTAAAAATCTTCTCCTCCTGACCCAGAAGGCTTAGAGCCTTGATATTTTGCATGAAGCATCAGTTTATTGACCTCTTTCAAAATAGCTAAAATCATGATCCTTGGGTCCCCAGGCGCAGAGCCTTTGGGGTGGGTGGAGTTTATAATGAAATAAAGAACGATTTTTAGCTCTTTTGCCGAAGGCCACTAGAGCTACAGCCATGGCTTTTTCCCGTCTGGCGTCCGGCCGGCCGTCCATCGTCCGACCATTAAACTTTTCCTTGTTAACGCGATAGAGTCCAAAGTTTTCATTGGATTCCCTTCAAACTTTCACAGAATGATTGTACCATCATACGAATTGATCCTTTTGAAATTGGGTCATATCCGTCAAGAAATTAAAATTTAATTAAAAAATCCTCGTTAACGCAACAAGAGTCCACAGTTTTCATCAGATTCTCTTCAGACTTTCACAAAATGATTGCACCATCATAAGGATTGTTCCTTTCGAAATTGGGTATGATCCGTCAAGAAACATGGGAAAAGGGGCCTTATGAAAATTTAATTAAAAATTCCATTAAAAATCCTTGTTTACGCGATAGAGTCTACAGTCTTCATCGGATTCTCTTCAAACTTTCTCAGAATGCTTGTACCGTCATAAGGATCGTTCCTTTCAAACAGAGTTTGAATTGTCAAGAAACACAGGAAAAGGGGCCTTATGAAAATTTCATTTATAAATCCTTGTTACCAAGTCCAGAGCTTTCATTGGATTTTCTTCAAACATTCACAGAATAATTGTATAATAATACTGATTGTTGATGTTTGCATTAGACCTGATCCGTAAAGTATCACAGGAAAAGAAGCATTAAGAAATTAAATTTCAAAATCCTTGTACCACAATAAAGTCAACAGTTTTCATCAGATTCTGTTCAAACTTTCACAGAATGATTGTTCCATCATGAGGATTCTTTCTATTTAAGTTAGGCATGATCTGTCTAGTATCATGGGAAAAGGGGAATTTTATCTATAATCCTTGTAACCCAAGTCCAGAGCTTTCATTGGATTTTCTTCAAACCTTCACAGAATCATTGTACAATAATCACGATTGTTGATGCTGACATGAGACCTGATCCTTCAAGTATCACAGGAAAAGGAGCCTCATGAACATTTTATTTTAAAATCTTTACACCAAGATAAAGTCTGCAGTTTTCATTGGATTCTGTTCAAACTTTCACAGAATGTTTGTACCATCATTAGGACTGTTTCATTCCAAATTGGGCCTGATCTGTCTTGTATCATAGGAAAAGGGGCTGTATGAAAAATTATTTCCAAATCCTCATCAACACAACAATGTCCTCAGTCTTTATCAGAACCTCTTCAAACTTTTACAGAATGATTTTACCATCATTTGGATTGTTCCTTTGTAATTTAGGTCTGATTGGTTAAAAGATACAAGAAAGGGACCTTAAAAAAATTATATTACAAAGCATCATTATAAACAATTAAGTCCTCAGTCTTTATCATTTTCTTCAAACTATCATTAGGATTGTTTCTTTGTACATTTGGTCTGGTTTGTTAAGTTTCACCGAAAAAGGGGTCTTATGAAAATTTGATAAACTCTTGACACAAGTCCACAATTATTGTCAGATTCTGATGAAAATTCACAGGATGATTGTAGAGTCATAAGGAAACTTTCTTTTGGAAATCGAGTGGATCCATCAAGAAACACAGGAAAAGGGGCCTTGAGGATTGTTGCTCAAAATGATAAAGGGAAAAAGTCCTGTTATTAGTTCTACTGGCCGAAGGCCACTAGAGCTATAGCGATGGCTTTTTCCCGTCCGGCCGGCCATCCGTCCGTCGTCCGTCCGTTAAACTTTTCCTTACTTACGCGATAAAGTCCACAGTTTTCATCAGATTCTCTTCAAACTTTCACAGAATGATTGTACCATCATAAGGATCGTTCCTTTCGAAATTGGGTCAGATCCGTCAAGAAACACGGGAAAAGGGGCCTAATTAAAACTTAATTAAAAAATCTTCATTTATGAGATAAAGTCCACAGTTTTCATCGGATTCTCTTCAAACTTTCTCAGAATGATTGTACCATCATAAGGATCGATCCTTTCGAAAATTGGTATGATCTGTCAAGAAACACGGGAAAAGGGGCCTTATGAAAATTTAATTAAAAATTCAATTAAAAATCCTCGTTTACGCGATTAAGTCCACAGTTTTCATCGAATTCTCTTCAAACTTTCTTAGAATGATTGTACCATCATAAGGATCGTTCCTTTCGAAAATGGGTCTGATCCGTCAAGAAACACGGGAAAAGGGGCCTTATGAAAATTTAATTAAATAATCTTCGTTTACACGATTAAGTCCACATTTTCATCAGATTCTCTTCAAACTTTCACGGAATGATTGTACAATCATAAGGATCGTTCCTTTCGAAAATGGATATGATCCTTCAAGAAACAAGGAAAAAGGGGCCTTATGAAAATTTAATTAAAAATTCAATTAAAAATCCTCGTTTACGCCATAGAGTCCACAGTTTTCATCGGATTCTTTTCAAACTTTCTCAGAATGATTGTACCATCATAAGGATCGTTCCTTTCGAAACTGGGTCTGATCCGTCAAGAAATACGGGAAAAGGGGCCTTATGAAAATTTAATTAAAAAATCCTCGTTTACGCGATAAAGTCCACAGTTCTCATCAGATTCTCTTCAACATTTCACAGAATGATTGTACCCACAAAAGGATCGTTCCTTTCGAAAATGGGTATTATCAGTCAAGAAACATGGGAAAAGGGCCTCATGAAAATTTAATTAAAATTTCATTAAAAATCCTTGTTTACGCGATAGAGTCTACAGGTTTTAGCTCTACTGGCCGAAGGCCACTAGAACTATAGCGATGGCTTTTTCCCGTCCAGCGTGCGTCCGTCCATCAGTCCGTCAGTCCGTCAGTCCGTCCGCCCGTCTTGCGTCCGTTAAACTTTTCTTTGTTTATGCGATAAAGTCCACAGTTTTCATCGGATTCTCCTCAAACTTTCACAGAATGATTGTACCATCATAAGGATCGTTCCTTTCGAAATTGGGTCATATCCGTCAAGAAACACGGGAAAAGGGGTCTAATTAAAACTTAATTAATAAATCTTCGTTTACGCGATAAAGTCCACAGTTTTCATCGGATTCTCTTCAAACTTTCACAGAATGATTGTACAATCACAAGGATCATTCCTTTCGAAAATTGGTATGATCCGTCAAGAAACACGGGAAAAGGGGCCTTATGAAAATTTCATTAAAATTCAATAAAAAATCCTCGTTTACGCCATAGAGTCCAAAGTTTTCATCGGATTCTCTTCAAACTTTCACAGAATGATTGTACCAACATAAGGATCGTTCCTTTCGAAAATGGGTATGATCCGTCAAGAAACACGGGAAAAGGGGCCTTATGAAAATTTCATTAAAAATCCTCGTTTACGCGATAAAGTACACAGTTCTCATAAGATTCTTCTCAAAATTTCACAGAATGATTGTACTAACATAAGGATCATTCCTTTAGAAAATGGGTATGATCCGTCAAGAAACACGGGAAAAGGGGCCTAATGAAAATTTCATTAAAAATTCAATAAAAAATCCTCGTTTGCGCCATAGAGTCCAAAGTTTTCATCGGATTCTCTTCAAACTTTCACAGAATGATTGTACTAACATAAGGATCATTCCTTTAGTAAATGGGTATGATCCCTCAAGAAACACGGGAAAAGGGGCCTTATGAAAATTTCATTAAAAATTCAATAAAAATACCTCGTTTGCGCCATAGAGTCCAAAGTTTTCATCGGATTCTCTTCAAACTTTCACAGAATGATTGTACCATCATAAGGATCGATCCTTTCGAAAATGGGAATGATCTGTCAAGAAACACGGGAAAAGGGGCCTTATGAAAATTCATTAAAAATTCAATTAAAAATCCTCGTTTACACGATAGAGTCCACAGTTTTTTTTCGGATTCTCTTCAAACTTTCTCAGAATGATTGTACCATCATAAGGATCGATCCTTTCGAAATTGGGTCTGATCTGTCTTGATACAGGGGAAAAGGGGCCTTATGAAAATTTAATTAAAAAATTCTTGTTAACACTCTAGAGTCCACAGTTTTCATCAGATTGTATTTAAACTTTCACAGAATGATTTTACCATCATAAGGATTGTTCCTATGGGAATTTGGTCAGATCCATCAAGAAACACGGGAAAAGGGGCCTTATTCAAATTTAATCGAAAAATCTTTTAAGAAATACTCTTTAAAACTCTGGAGTCAATAGTTTTCATCGGATTCCCTTCAAACTTTCACAGAATGATTGTACTATCATAAGCATTATTCCTTTCGAAATTTGGTATGATCCTCCAATAAACACAGGAAAAAGGGGCCTTATGAAATGTTTAATAAAAAATTCTCATTAATAATCTAGAGCCAACAAATTTCAACGGATTCTCTTCAAACTTTCACAGAATGATTGTACCATCATAAGGATTGTACCTTTTGGAATGGGATATGATTCCTCAAGAAACATAGGAAAAGGGGCCTTATTAAAATTTAATTCAAAGATCTTTGTTAACACTCTAGAGTCCACAGTTTTCATCTGATTGACTTCAAACTTCACAGAATGATTGTACCATCACAAGAATTGTTCCTTTCAAAATTTGGTATGATCAGTCAAGGACCACGGGAAAAAGGGGCCCGATAAAATTGGATTGAAAAAGTCCTCATAAACACAATAGAGTCCATAGTTTTTAACAAATTCTCTTCAAACATTCCCAGAATGATTATTACATTATATGGATTGTTCCTTTCGGAAGTAGGTTTGATCCATCAAGTTTCATGGGAAAAGGGTCCCTATGAAAATTTAATAAAAAAAAATCTTAGTTAACACGTAATGGCCCTAGATTTCACCTGATTGACTTCAAACTTTCACATAATGATTGTACCATCATAAGAATTGTTCCTTTCCAATTGGGTCTGATCCATTGAGAAACATAGGAAAAGGGGCCTTAGGAAAATTCAATTAAAAAAATCTTAATTAATGCTTGTAAGTCCACAGATGAGATGGGGTTGTCTTTATACTCAAACAGAATAATTATACTTTTGTAAGAAGAGTTCCCTTTCGAATTGGTTCAGATCCATCAAGTAACATGGGAAAAGGGGCTATATGAAAATTCAATTAATAAAACCCTGTTAAAATAAAGACCACAGCTTTGATCAGTTTTTGTTGAAACTTTCACAGACTGATTGGAAGGTCATAACTATCATTCTTTTCATAACAGGATTTGAACTGTCAAGAAGCACAGGAAAAGGGGCCTTATGAAAATTTCATTTATAAATCCTTGTTACTAAGTCCAGAGCTTTCATCGGATTTTCTTCAAACATTGTTTGTTGATGTTGGCATTAGACCTGATCCGTCAAGTATCACAGGAAAAGGAGCATTATGAAATTTAATTTTAAAATCATTGTACCACAATAAAGTCAACAGTTTTCATCAGGTTCTGTTAAAACTTTCACAGAATGATTATTCCATCATGAGGATTCTTTCTTTTCAAATTAGGCGTGATCTGTTTAGTATCATGGGAAAAGGGGCCTTTAGAGAATTTTATGTATAATCCTTGTAACCAAGTCCAGAGCTTTCATTGGATTTTCTTCAAACCTTCACAGAATCATTGTACAATAATCACGATTGTTGATGCTGACATGAGACCTGATCCTTCAAGTATCACAGGAAAAGGAGCCTTATGAAAATTTTATTTTAAAAATTTGAAACCAAGATAAAATCTGCAGTTTTCATCAGATTCTGTTCTAAGTTTCACAGAATGTTTGTACCATCATAAGGATTGTTTCTTTCCAAATTGGGCCTGATCTGTCTAGTATCATAGGAAAAGGGGCTGTATGAAAAATTATTACCAAATCCTCATCAACACAACGATGCCCTCAGTCTTTATCAGTATCTCTTCAAACTTTAATAGAATGATTGTACCATCATTTGGATTGTTCCTTTGTAAATTAGGTCTGATTGGTTAAGTGACACAAGAAAAGGGACCTTATAAAAATTTTATTACAAAACATCATTATTACAATAAAGTCCTCAGTCTTTATCATTTTCTTCAAACTATCATTAGGATTGTTCCTTTGTACATTGGGTCTGATTTGTTAAGTTTCACAGAAAAAGGGGCCTTATGAAAATTTTGTTACAAAAATTCTTGACACAATTCAGTCCACTGTTTTCATTGATTCTCTTTAACTTTTAAAGAATGATTGTACCTTCATTAGAATTTTTCCTTTTGAAATTTGGTTTGTTCTGTAAAGTATCATGAGAAATGGGGCCCTATGAAGATTTCACTATAAACTCATTAACACAATAAATTCAACAGATTAAACTGATTGATTGTAACATCATTCCAATTGTTGATTTTGACAGTGGATCTGACTATAGCAAGGGTCACATAAAAAGGGGCCTTCTGATCAACACAATGATGTCCCTTGATTTCACCGGATTCACTTCAAAATTTCACAGAATGATTGTACAAATACTTAGATGGTTCTTTTCAGAACTGGGTACAATCCATCAAGTATCATGTAAAAAGGGGACATATGATTTTTTTTTAAATATTCTAGTAAACATAATGAATTCCCAATATTTCATCGGATTCACTTTTAACTTTCATAGAATGATAAAACCAACAGTAAAATATCACGGGAAAAGGGGCCTTATGAGAACTTGAATTTAATATCTTTGTTAACACAATAAAGTCAACAGTTTTATTAGATTCGCTTCAAAGATGCATGGAATAATTGTGGCATTCGAAACACAGGAAAAGGGGCCTTACAGATTATCATTCAAAACATTCTTGTGTATGTGATGAAGATCACAATCATTATCAAGTTGTCTTTTAAATTTCACAGGACAATTGTCGGGTTGTAAGGAAAGTTCCTTTTGGAATGAAATTTATCCATCAGAAAACACAGGAAAAGGGGCCTTATTGATTTTCATTCAAACAATCCTGATAATGTGATTAAGTCCACAATTATTGTCAGATTCTGATGAAATATTCACAGAATGATTGTAGGGTCATAAGGTAACTTTCTTTTGGAAATGGAGTGGATCCATAATGAAAGATGGGAAAGGGGGCTTTGAGGATTGTTGCTTAAAATGATAAAGGGGATAAAGCCCCTTTTTTTTCTTGATGCAATCTTCTTTGAGCAATTAACTTCCTTAAATATCAGATTTCTTTAACGGAAAACTTGATAACCAGTAGAGCGTCTCAGGCCCTCATGGGCCTCTTGTTTTGTTTTTTGGGTTTTTTTGTTTTTTTTTTTTTTTTTTTTCTTTATGCATTCTTCTTTTAACTTCCTTAAATATCAGATTTCTTTAATGGAAAACTTGATAACCAGTAGAGCGTCTCAGGCACTCATGGGCCTCTTGTTAAATGACATCTCCTCCCAAAACACTGGGCCAATTTCAAGCAAATTTGGTAGAAGTATCAATTAGGTGGTCCCCTTTAAAAAAGCTTAAAGAATAGAAATCTATAAAAACTCTGATTGCCATGGAAACAAAAGTGAAATTTTAAAATAATCTTTAAAAATCTTTGCCTCCTGACCCAGAAGGTGTAGTGCCTTGATATTTTGCATGAAGCATCAGTATATTGACATCTTTCAAAATAGCTAAAATCATGATCCTCGGGTCCCCAGGGATGGGTTTTATATAGAAATAAAGAACAATTTTAAAAAGACATCTTCTCCCAAAGCCGCCGTCATAGCACAGTTGGTAGCACGTCGTACTGTCAATCTAGAGGTCCCGGGTACGATTCCCGTCGGTGGCTCTCATCCTTCCGACAATTTGTCTCTCACCTATGGGTCGATAATCGTAGAACTATGTGGGATAGCAGCGTGAGGCTAGGAAAGGTTGTAATGGTAGTACTGGTGTGAGAAATACCAGGATTCCATTGTTAGGTGCTCCAGCCGGCGCGATATACTAGTAACTGAAAGATTGTTGAAAGCGGCGTAAAGCCCCATCCAAACAAAGTTTTCTCCCAAACCACTGGGCAAACTTGAACCAAATTTTGCAGAAATGATCCTTAGGTGGTCCCCTTTAAAAATTGCTAAAAGAATTGAATCTGTTTAAAACTCTGGTTGCAACAAAAGTGATATTTTAAAGTAATCTTTAAAAATCTTCGCCTCCTGACCCAGAAGGTGTATGGCTTTGATATTTTGCATGAAGCATCAGTTTATCGACCTCTTTCACAAAAGCTTAAATCATGATCCTCGGGTCGCCAGGGGGGAGACCATGGAGGGGGGTTATAGGCATGAAGCGTCAGATCACAGACTTCTTTTTTATTTCTAAAATTATATCCCATGGATCCAGAGGGAGAAAAAAGTTGATTCCTTCTTTCAAATTTTCCCCAAAGCCTTGGAATTTGTAATTTAGACTTTTGGATCTCCAGGTACATAGTCTATAAATGTAAGTATGGCCCATTTGTATCATAATCCTAACTTTAACATAAAATTAGACTGTTGAAAGAAAAAGAGCCTTTATCTCAGGCGAGCGCCCAAGGGCCAACGGCCCTCTTGTTCCTTTTACTTTCCACGTAAGCCTTTAGCAACTAGAATCAAATGAGGTGAAGATGACAAAAGCTTTTGTTGGTTGTCTTCTTTTTAGACACGTTCACATAAAGTTATCTTTTAGCGTCCTATATCGCCATGATTAAAACCAATTGTCGTTGGACAAACAAAATTTTGTAACTACAGTATGATGAATCTTTTCTTAGGATATTTTGGTCGCACATCAAAGAAGTGAAACAAAATTGTAATGTTCCGTTTAGTTTGTAGCCACCAAGTCTGACGTCGAATTATTTGGACTACTTTCACTTTCAAAAAACATTTATTGCTCAAATCTAACAAAATGATCATTTGATAGGTGGATTGCTAGTTTTAATCTTCTTTTAAATTAGATACCGGGTCTAAGAAAGGAGGGACATCGCGTCCGCGGTTTATTGAAGATAAACATTTTCAGACATCGTCGGAGCGTACCGATTCTTCGAATTCGTCGTCTGTAAAGTAGGAATGATATTGTAAAGCTCTCATTCCTCAGAAATACCATCCCTGAAAACCGATGCCTTCTGGCTCATAAAACAATTTTTGAGCTGCGGCAGACCGAAGGTGTGAAGCTACACATTGTTGTCGCAGAAATTTACTATCTCATGTATTCCTCCGATGTTCCGGGACGAATAACCACCCTGACAGTCCCGTTTCATAAATAGGCTCACTCTGTGTTATCAGTTCCAATTTTACCTTTTAGGACACTCTTTTAAAAAAAGGTCGATTTCATTTTGAAAGGTTTCGATACAAAATTATCTTTATTTCTTCCAAACTTATGATTTTACAAGCGAAGTATATTCTACGCGCAAATACAAACAATTAGATCGTCAGTTTTGAATAAAAGACCATATTTTCGAAAGGACGGTGTGTAATTTCACATCATTTTATATTTCTTAGGAATCAATCTTCATATGCAATATAAATCTCTTGTCAGTTATCTTCGACGAAATTAATTATCAACGATGAAATTGAGTTTTGATACATATATTTAAGAGATGAAGAGAATATTTTTTGTTTTCACTGAGGTATGAACCGAAAAACCTTATCACACTGTATGAATACGCGAAGCGGATTAATACATTGTGTGATTAGGTTTTTCTGTTCATACCTCCATGAGAGCAAAAAATATTATCTTCATTTCTATAATTTAATAGCATCGAGCGAAAAATGCAACAACTTAACAAATTTTGATACCTTTTTAGCTCCCCTGAGCACAAAGTGCTCTGGGGGAGCTATTGTGATCGTCCGTCCGTTCACAATTACAAAAAAATCTTCTCCTAAACGAACCATGGAATTTCAACAAAACTTCACAGAAATGATCCTTAGGTCATGTTCTTTCAAAATACTTCAAAGAATTGAAATCCATGAAGAAGTCTAGTTGCCATGGCAACGGAGTCAAAAAACTTAAAAAAATCTTCTCCTCCCAAACGGTAAGGCCTAGAGCTTAGATATTTTGTATATATCATCATCTATTGACCCTCTACCAAAATACTTCAAAGAATTACCGTATTCTGAAAATTAGTCCTTTTCTGGGCGATCACTGTATTTACATAGAACTTGAATAAAGAAAGGAAACCTTTAAAAATCTTCTTGTCCCAAACCTTAAGGCCTAGAGCTTTGATATTTGGTATAAATCATCATCTATTGACCCTCTACCAAAATACTTCAAAGAATTAACATATTCTGAAAATTAGCCCTTTTCTTTGTGGTCGCTGATTTTACATAGAAATAAGGAGGGAAATCTTTAAAAAATCATCTTCTCCCAAACCATAAGACCAAGAGCTTTGATATTTGGTACATATCATCATCTATTGACCCTCTTCCAAATTTCTTCAAAGAATTACCATATTTTGAAAATCAGCCCTCTTCTGGGCAATCCCTGATTTTACATAGAAATAAAGAAGGAAATGTTTAGAAATCTTCTTGTCCAAAACCATAAGGCCTAGAGCTTTGATATTTGGTATACATCATCATCTATTGACCCTCTACCAAAATACTTCAAAGAATTAACGTATTCTGAAAATTATCCCTTTTCTTTGTGATCCCTGATTTTACATTAAAATAAAGAAGGAAATCTTTCAGAATCTTCTTCTCCCAAACCATAAGGCCTAGAGCTTTGATATTTGGTATACATCATCATCTTTTGACCCTCTTCCAAAATACTTCAAATTATTACCATATTCTGAAAATAAGCTCTCTTCTGAGCAATCCCTGATTTTACATAGAAATAAAGAAGGTTATCTTTAAACATCTTCTTCTCCCAAACCATAAGGCCTAGAGCTTTGATATTTGGTATACATCATCATCTATTGACCCTCTACCAAAATACTTCAAAGAATAACCATATTCTGAAAATTAGCCCTTTTTTGTGATCCCTGATTTTACATAGAAATAAAGAAGGTAATCTTTAAAAATCTTCTTCTCCCGAACCATAAGGCCTAGAGCTTTGATATTTGGTTTACATCATCATCTATTGACCCTCTACCAAATTACTTCAAAGAATTACGGTATTCTGAAAATTAGCCCCTTTTTTTGGGCGATCCCTGATTTTACATAGAATGAAAGAAGGAAAACTTTAAAAATCTTCTTCTCCCAAACCATAAGGCCTTGAGCTTTGATATTTGGTACATATCATCAAATATTGACCCTTTACCAAAATATCATACTCTGAAAATTAGCCCATTTCTGTGCGATCCCTGATTTTACAAAGGAATAAAGAAGGAAATCTTTGAAAATCTTCTTCTCCCAAACCATAAAGCCTAAAGCTTTGATATTTTGTACATATCATCAGCCATTGACCCTCTACCAAATTACTTAAAAAATAGCCATTTTCTTTGCAATCCGTAACTTTAGTTAGGAATAAATAATGATATCTGTGAAAACCTTCTCCTCCTAAACCATTAGGCCAAGAGCTTTTATACTTGGTATTTCTCCAAAATAATTAGACAGAGGGCTTTGCTATTTTCTTTTTAACATAAAGCCATTAACCATCATACTCAGGGAAGTGATTTAGGACCATCGTGGTCCTCTTGTTGTAGTGAACTATTATGTGCGGAAGCACTCAAAATGGCTGCGTACTCAAAATTTTGTTCATGGAGGTATGAATTAAATTTTTCGACCAATCAGATCGCTCGTTTTTGATAGACGAAACTAACAATTAAATTATAAGATACTTGAAACACGTCGTAGGAGTTATATTCGGCCGTGCGGCGCCGTACATATTAAATGGGCCCGTAGGAAATTTTCTAGGCACTATTCACTTATTTTGGTATTTTTGAGTATAAGATGCTACAATCTGTCATTTATACTAACATCAATGTATTAAATATTGACTTTGTTGAGTAATTTGTGATTTTAAATGTAGGTGGTCAGACCTAACAGCCCCATATAGCCTACTGAATGCAGGTTATTATCAACACCTTTTGGTGTACGACGCATGCGCACTTGTTAATTTCCTAGATGATATGTACGATCTTTTTTTTTTCTGTAGTAAGGTTTATTTATTTTAGTATCATCTCAAATTTCAGTTGGGATTTGAGGTTCATTAATTTGTATAATCAAAGCACTGAAAGTACCTCTGATGAGAAACGGAAACAAGATTTACACAACAAGAAGTTACTTTCTACCCAATTAATTCAGTCCTCTGCATTTGCCAAGCTGATTAAAAGACTGATTCCCAAAGCATGTACTACAGTGAAAAGAGATATGCTCTGATGTCTATAAGTAGTGGAAAAAATAATCATATTTTAAAACACAATTCACCTCAGATAATCCATGATTCTTTTAAGTAACCTGTGTGATATGAAGTCAAATGCAAGAAAATAGTTCCTAAATGCATGATCTAATCACTCTAGGCTTTGAAAGTAGAACTCGCATATAATTTACTTTAATAGTTCTCCTCTTTATGGATCAATCTCATTTGATCAGTCAAGGGCCAACAGCCTTAGGTTTAACTTTAGTAATGAATACCAGACAGTCTGTCTTTTGTCGCAACTCTCAGGCCCTTCAGGGCATTGTTTGTGAGATGTATTACTCTTCCTTGTATGTCGTGAAATAAGATATGAATATAATCTTTCCAGGAGGTAGAATTTTTATACGGGTCGGAACACATCTAAATTTGTCCAAATTTTCGAGACGTGGGAATCCGGACATCTCCATGGTGACGCATAGACTCTTTCAATTTACTTATTCTTCAACGCATTTTAATTGTATCTAAACACACATATCGCTGCGACATTATACTTTTTGGTAACACCTGGACATATTCTAGAGTACCAATACTGGTGTCTGTCAAGCAACCAAATGCACGAGTGTTTGAAAATCAACCTATTGAAAGATCTCTAAGCTAGCAATGCAAGATTTATTAAATAATAATCTCGGTCAAAGATTACCATGAAAAATAAACCAGATTAAGGTAACCCATGAATTAACCCATTACAAAATGACGAAATCTTAGACAAGTTCAAATTGAAAGAAACGCAAACGAAAACACCAGGTTGTGCGAATTTAGAAAATCTTTGCTTAGTAGGGTAGAAACTGCTTGTTACACAATGTTTTCCAAAGTTAAAAGCTTTTTTCTTGAGATGCTTCAAAAGTGGGATTGAGTGGGAATGGGTTAAAAACATGCCTTTGAATGAGTTCTCTCGAGTTTGAATAAAATTAATTCATTTGGTCCCACAAAGGTGAACTTGTAGGAAGAATTTGAAATATTCATGAAATACATAAGTACTGCTTTAAATGCGTAAGCATTCAATGGATTTAGTGGTTAAGCCTCCAGTGGCAGTTTGCACTCATTGAACTCTGAGAAGGCCTCAAAATTTGGTCGGTTAACTCAAGCTATTAAAGCTTGCGCTTTGCTAGCTAAAAATCACGTCGTTAAAATATCAAAGTGCATATATTTTGATTAATAAAGATAGATGTTTGTAGAGATTACCGTTCTCCTAAAAAACTTTGGCGGTTAACAAAAGCTTAAGTTACGATGTTCTGGTTTCTTATGACGATAAGTCTACAAAAACCAGGAATGTAATAAATACGTTCAAAAGGACCAAATAATTCATAACAATCATGGATTTTTGTGTTTGTCGCTGCAGAAAGTAATTATGATGTTGGAAAATTGAGACAGATCACATGAAAGAAGGATGACATGATCCATCGGTATGTTAATATTTTTTTAGTAAAGTACGTGAATGAATTGCGACAATATCACCCGAATTCGCTATGTTTAACAGTGTGCTGTATAAAATTGTATTGGAATCAAAGGTCTCGCAAGCGAATATGGGTTAAATTGTTAAACTAACAACTAAACAGTAAAGGGTGTATAGGCATTCAAGCGAGAAAAACGATACTACCATAGGACTGGATACACTCTAATTGGGATCAACAAGTTGGCAATCAAAACTATTCCGGCAAGACCACCCTTTGCCTTACAACTATTCCTTGCTCACAATTGCCGAAACTTAGACCATTTTCCCCTTGAATTATTCTAGGGATCAGGTGAATTAATTCCCGGATCGGTCAATCGTGGGGGCAAATGAAATATCGAGAGAATACGACGAGATCGGGAGGTATCACACGGTATGAAACCTAGTGATTATGGCAAGGTTTCATAGGAAAATATGAGAAGGACCGCCCTTTGTTAATTTAGTATCGATGTAAACGTTACAAAAAACGTTTTTCTGAGGGCTGAGCTTAGAAACGGAATCTCTTCACACGCTGTAAGAAACAGTCTTCTGAAATCTCTTGTTTTACTAAAAATTTAACCGTCGTCTTATTTTATGGGGTAGATATGTCTTTTGTGAGGCATTTCTTGCGCTCACGTACAGCTTCGATAATATTATGTCGTTTTCCTGGACAAACTCCTTTTCGTTGGTAAAATTTTTATGAAATCGATGACCTAACTTTGTCAAACCGAAAGTAGATTTTTGTGGGTTTCCCTACCCCAAAGAGTTTCGGTTAGAACGGGTCATCTTACTAATCGGTGATATACTTGAAACATATTTCGATTTTGATAATCATTTTCATCTATCTTTACTTTCAAAGAACTGCGATAAAAATCATACAATTTGTTTTCAAAAATGAGTTCGTTGTATTTTGGGACTTGTATTTACCCCATTAGCGCCTCTAGGAAAAGTAGGATGGAATAAGTCACGTGATCAACATGTAATTCGATGTAAACATCCTATGTGCATAGCTGTACAAAACACAATCGAGACGATGTTTTACTGGGTAGTTGTTGCAGTTCTGGCTTTAACTAATTGTCGTAAGTTTTATTTTTGTAATAGTATTTTTTACTTTTAGAAATATTTGTATAATGTTATCGGTTTTTGTTAAAACGCCAAGTATTCTATTTATACAAGTGGGTGGGGTAACGGAAAGCAAGTTCTTCAAATAGTTTCAAGTCAGAACGGCCCAAGACGTCTGTATTCTGGTCAAAATGGCAATAAGCTGTTGTTTTATTGCTCGAAACAGAGGATATCAAGAAATTGTAACTATTACTTAGATAGTTCGAGTATTGTCGTATACGAGTGAAATACATAAGCACTTGGAATTCTGAAATTTATAATAACTTTCAAAAATATATCACTCTATAATAAATATTAACAAGGTGGTGCAGCTGCCATTTTTGAAGGAACAGATGTTTTGACAAGCATCACTGGTGCCTTCATGGGAAATGTTTGACTCGTAGGAATACAGAACCACTGATGTTTATCAAACCATCCGTTACCTTAAAGAATGGCAGCTGCACTACCTTGTTGATATTATATAATAGAGTGAGATATTTTTGTAAGTTGTGAAATATTCCTGAATCCGAGTGACTTATCACAAGAAATATTGTCAAAAGAAAAGAGGCACATAAAGCTGTTTCTCATACATATACAGCAACTTAACCCATTCCCACACAAGCCTTCCTTTTTAAGCCCCTCAAGAAAAAAGCTTTGAAAAACATTGTGGAATATGAAGAAATTGCTTGTATCAAGTTATTTCTTCAATATTCAAAATGTTTTATATCCAAAAAGACGAAAACTTTTGAAATTTCATCAACTTGAAGTGCATATAAGTATTCAAACAATTTTTCAAATCACAAGATAAAATTGGTTCATCTTTAAACGCATTCTTTTGATACTGTAATATGTTATCTTTACTTTCAAAACCACTACTTTTTTATTTTATGCTAAATTAAGAAAAATTTGTGCTATAATTAGCACAAACAATAATCTTTTAACCCATTCCCACACTTTTTCAATTTTGGACTGGTCCAATTCGAAAAAGAGCTGCAGACTATTTCAACTTGACAGAATTTTGTATATTTTTGATTTTTGGACAGTAAACATTTTGGATAATGGAGTTTTTATGAGCAATTTCTACATTTTCCACAATGTTTTCCAAAGCTTTTTTCTTGAGGGCGTAAAAAAGGAGGGATTTTGTGGGAATGGGTTAAACAAGACCAAGCCAATATAATGTTTTCTTTGAATACAAGTTAAGTTAGATAAGACTTAATGTCAGTCTCATTAACCTTTTCCTGTTCAATCTCTAGTTTTTACGTCCTTGTGAATTCTTAATTGAGAAAATATTAAGAAAAGAAGAAATTGCTTGTTACAAGCAATTTCTTCTTTTTCCGCAATATTTTCTGGCATACTGAATGGTTGTTTTTCAAATTAAATCCAAATAAAATTTTTGTTTGCATAACCTATGAATTTCGACAGGTCTAAAATTTCGCAAAACAAGAAAGGGTCTTTGAATTTGGACTAGTCTAAAATTTTGCAAAAAAGGAAAGGTCTATAATCATCTCTACAGAAACCACTCTGTTATCTCTCCATCCATCATGCAGAGGAATAGTGATAGTTAAATAAGGTGGATCAAAATTTGATTAGATTGAATAAGTGTTTTATAGGAACAGTGTGATCAAACGAAAAACCTGTTAAAATAGGAGTGCAGTAATATTTCCAACCAAATAACTGAGGTCATAATTTGGAGATGGAGCCTCGACTTAAGGTCTTATTTAAATGACTAGAGAAGTAACTGATAGAATTAGGGACCCCTTACACATTATCACTAGATTAAATTCATTCTCTGTGAAATTAGGAAGTTGCTTCCTTTTTAACACATCATTTGATTGAAATATATAAATTTGGTCCAAAATTAAAAATAGCTGCAGACAGAAAAATATTGAGATGTAAAGATCAAAAATTGTGTGAGATGTAAACTGCAAAAAGTGTTTCTTATCAAGTAATGAAATTTGTGTGGGTAAAGGAGATGGCTGATAGGAAGTGATAGGGAGTACAGTTAAACCCATTCTGACACAATGACACTTTTGGACGTCCATCAAGAAAAATAGTGGGGAAAACGCTGTGTCAAATGAAGAAATGGCTTGTATCAAGCAATTTCTTCATTTTACACAATGTTTTTTATCCAGAAAAGTGATAAAAGTCTAAAATTTCATAAGCTTTGAATCGTTGTCTGCAACTCCTTTCAATTTGGACCAGTCTAAAATTTTTCTGTCTGGTAATTGGTGAAGTTGGGTTCCAAGAAGAGTCTATTGATAAGAGGAGGAGGAGCTTGAACCTGTGACTTCTAGATCACCAGTTAAGCACTCTCACCACTCCACCCCTGAGGCAGTCAATAATATGTTTCAACTAATTACCAGATGACAACATTTTGAATGGTACAATCTTGAAGAAGTTGCTGACAGATATTTTCAATTGATCAAATTTAAAAATCTTTGTATTTGGGGGTTAAAACATTGTGGATAATGAGGAAATTGTCTTCATTTTCCACACTGTTTTACAAAACTTTTTATTGAGGGTCGACTCGTAAAAAAGTGGGGGTTTTTTGGGAATGGGTGACCTGCTTTTGATAGAGATGAGGTTATCAAAACGGAAAACAATTGCGAATACTTAAGATAAGTGAAGTGTGGGAAATGACCTAACAAGACTTGTCAAGTGTTACATAATGAGGATAAAAACTCTTGTTGCAATGAATGAAATTTAACACCTAAAATAACTCATAACAATGATCTTAGACTGGTCTGCATTGACAGAAATAAGTTGTGACACTCACTTTAAAAAAACATTTTTTCTCCAACAATGTTTTCCTAAATTAATGAATTTGGGCTTCAAAAAACCAGTGATTTAGAGGATAGACACAATAAACGCTGCTGCTATTCCACTGAAACACCACACGTCATTAATTGATATTATTATTCATTTTCTCTCATATCATATGTTGACATTAGCCCCGTCTATTGTCTATTGGCCTCTGTTCATCACCAGGCTACATGGTTATGTGCCAAGACCCTTTGTCAAGTGAGAGTTGGCTATGGAAGGGCTTTTTACACCTTGTTTGTATCGGTGTCTGTACTCTCTAGAATCATTGAGATGGGGGACATCTTAGAGAACCTTGATATGTTAGCAAGCTGTTGTCATTGCATGGTATTTGTCATGCATCCGTGTGTGTGAGTGTCTGTAAACTTTTACTTAAAAAATATCTCTTCAGAAAGCACAGAACAATACAACAAAATTTCACAGGAATGATCCTTGGGTTACCTATTTAAGATTCCTTCAACAAATTTTGACTAATGAAAAACATAGCTTTCTTGGACAGGGATAATTTCCATATATGGTGAAATTTTAAGAATATTCTTCTCAAAAACCAGTGGATGGATTTCCAACAAATTTCAGGGGGAATGATCTGTGGATGACTCTGTATAAGATTCCTTAACCCATTCCCATACAATGATGCTTTTTGATGCTTCTCAAGAATAACAATAGGGAAAACATTGTGTAAAATGATGAAATTGCTTGGTAATTTCTTCATTTAATTTTTCCACAATATTTTCTACCCAGAAAGTTTATAAAATCTTAACTTTCATAAACTTTAGATTTACATCTGCAGCTCCTTTCAATTTAGACAAGTCTAAAAATTTGCCATCTGGTTATGGGTTAAAAGAAATATGATCAGATGAAAAACATGGCTTTTATGGTCGATGCTAATGTCAATATATGGTATGTAGTGAAAACTTTGAAAATCTTTTTCTCTGAAATCGGTGAGTCTATGGATTTCAACCAAAGTTCACTAAAATGATCCTTTGGTGACCCTTTGTCAGATCTTCAAAGAATATGGAATCGAATGAAAAACATGGCTTTTAGGGGAGGGGGGGGGGGATCATTTTTCCATACATGGTATGTTATGAATATCATCTTCTCAGAAACTTCGATCAAATTTCACAGGAATAATCCTTGGATGATAATTTGTCAGATTCCTTCAAAGAATTTGGCTCTGTCAAAAAATGGCTTTATGGGCGGTGCTTATGGTATAGAGTGAAAGTTTTTAAAGAAAATATTTCATAAGTAAATTCAGGCCAGTGGAGCAAATCCAGCGTTCAAGCACTTCTAGTTAGCTCAACTGAGTGCATCAAGCTCAAGGTGAGCTTATGTGGTTGTGTGATGTCAGGTGTCTGACGCACCTCATCAACAGTTACCCTTAAAGACAAACTAATCAACACAATTTTTGTTCCATAAATTTGAAAAATTATCAGAATGTTCATTATGTTGTGTGGATCAAATCACGGACAAATTTAGAGTCACTTAGTCTGTAGTCATTTCAAAGAAAAACCTGATAAACACTCTAGTCTATAAAGGCCACAATCTTTGCTCAATCAACCTAAAACTTTGTACGGAGATTAAATCTTGGACGAGATTGAAACTTTGTCACTTTAGTTGAAAATCTAGGTTATTAGGTAAATTCTTTGAAAAATCTTTTTGACAATCTAGAGGCCACAGTCTTTGTTTAATCAACCTGAAAAATTGTTGAGAATGTTTTTCTGGTCAATTTTACTCTTGCTTGAGATTAAAATTTTGTCACTTTAAGTGAAAAACTGGGTCACTAGGTCAATTCTTTAAAGCCTTGTAGGTAAATAAGTCTTTTCTAATCAACCTAAAAAGATATCTGTATTGATAAAATCTTTGATGATTTTAAATTGGATGATTTGGGTAATCCAGTTCATTTCTGTGAAAACCCGTATGTATGCTCTAGAGGTCACATGTTGATCATCTCAATTAACATAGAAATTTGTCAGATTGATGGTCTGGAAGAGATTGTGAATATGTTCAAACCTTTGTCACTAGGGGTGAAAAATTAGCTCAAATCTTAGAATACCATATAGAGGTAACATATTTTTGCTCATTCAACCTTAATTTTAATACCAATCCAAATAGATGTCTTTATGAAAATATCAATGAAATTTTATAACCTGGAGTCAAACAGTAGATCAATTTTTAGAAACATCTCATTGACATTGTAATATCATTTTCTGCTCAATTGACCTGAAAATGGGTCAGATTGTTTGTTTTGACAGTTAACTCTTTCCTGTTCAATCCCTGGTTTTTACTTCCCTGTGGTTTTTTATTTGAGAAAACATTGTGGAAAAAGAATAAATTGCTTGTAATAAGCAATTTCTTCTTTTTCCACAAAATTTTCAACCAGGAAAGGGTTAACTCATTTGAGTGATTTAGGGCCATTATGGCTCTCTTGTTTCAAAACTTAGAAATTAGTACAAAGTTTGTCTCATTATTTTTGAGTTCCTGCAGCATCATATTACTTGTACATGTACTTATATCCCTATAACAAAGTGCCCTGCTATGGTATATTTGCCACAACAGCAGCCAAGTCTAGTTACTACTCCAGAGGTCACGATTTTGGCTCAATCTTTCTCAAACTTGCTGTAGATGCTTGTATTGTCATAATGGAAGAACCCCGTATAGAACGGTATGTTATATGGAGTAAAAGGTGCCATTAGTGGCAATATTGGTCAGTTTTCTGCTCATCTTATCACACCTTTTTGCCTTAATATCCATTTTACCTTAAAAATATCTTATTGTTATCAAATTTTAGTTGATCAGTTTGACTGATTAAATTTAGGTGAGTGATCTAGAGTCACTTTGGCCCTCTTGTTTAATGTTTTTAACATCTTTTAAATAAGGAATGAAGAGACTGTTTTTGCAGAGCCAATTTGCAGCCGCTGTCATTGCGCAGTTGGTAGCGCGTCGGACTGTCAATCTAGAGGTCCCGGGTTTCATCCCCGACGGCGGCACTCATCCTTTCCGACTATTTGTCTCTCACCAATGGGTCGATAATTGTAGACCTATGTGGGATAGCAGCTGGAGGCTAGGAAAGGATGTAATGGTAGTACTGGTGTGAGAAATACCAGGATTCCATTGTTAGGTGCTCCAGCCGCCGCGATATAACTGAAATATTTTTGAAAGCAGCGTTAAACCCCATTCAAACAAACAAACAAAGCAGAGCCAATTTGCAGTGAGCGAGACATTGTTACTATGATATGCCCAAATTAATACAGAGCATAACTCTTACATTTAAAGATGGAGTTCACAATAACTTAGCATTGTTCTACATCATGAGTAGATGTGCATTTTGACACAAATATCAGATAATTCCAATGTCAAGATAATGGTTCAAGGTCAAACATTCATATTTAGTTTGTCGAATACAACTCCTACATGATTTGATTGATTTGCACTTGGCACAATTTTATCCATCATGATTGGATATGCCATTTGAAACCACTTATGAGATAGATCAAGATCACAACTTTAGGTCAAACATTCAAATAGAGCTTGTCCAAAGCATATCTATTTTTTTCGGATCTAAAAATAATTTGGGACACTTGTTCCCCATGATATTTCATGTGTCAATTGAAACAAATTTTCAGACAGCTCCTAGGTCAAGGTAACAGATCAAGGTCAAATGGTGGTGATAAACTTGTTGTCCCTTGAAGACCGAGTGTGTCTTCCTTGAGTTAACCCATTCCCACACAGTGACACTTTTGGACGCCATAGAAAAAACATTGTGTAAAATGAAGAAATTGCTTGAAACAAGCCCTACAGTCCCTTGAAGACCGAGTGTGTCTTCCTTGAGTTAACCCATTCCCACACAGTGACACTTTTGGACGCCATAGAAAAAACATTGTGTAAAATGAAGAAATTGCTTGAAACAAGCAATTTCTTCATTTTACACAATGTTTTCTACCAAGAAAGTTAAAAAGATCTAAACTTTCATAAACTTTAAATTATCGTCTGCAACTCCTCTCAATTTAGACCAGTCTAATGGGTTAAGAAACAAAAAAATGAAAATTCAATTACTCTGTGTGATTAGGTTTTTTAAAACTACAATGAAAACAACAAGTCACTTCTCTTAACCCATTACTAAACGAACAAAATTTTAGACTGGTCCAAATTGAAAGAAGTTGAAGATGATATTTCAAATTCTGCTGAAATTGGAAAATGAGGTAGAAAACATTGAGAAAAAAAGGAGAAATTGCTCTTTACAAGCAATTTCTCCTTTTCCCACAAAGTTTTACATGATTGCAAGTCTTAGGGTGTCAGAAAGTGTCACTTTGTGATATTGAGTTAAGTAAATAAGATTATTTGAGCACAGCACACCTGTCATTTTTGAAAATTGAACGATGAGGGATTTGTTAATGAAGAAAAGATTCTTTACGAAAAATTTGGGTAAAAGGTTTTTTTTGCAAACAAATTGCTTCCTTGTTTTATTTTTGTTAAATATGTAAAGGCTTGTTATATGACTCACAACATATCATAACATCTCTTCAAAAACCTTTACTCTAAAAGAATCAGAATCATAAATCATTGCCCAGTCCCCCAAGAATTGATTATAAAGGAAGTGTTAAAAGGCAAGCTAAAATTCTAAAAGGTTACAGATGACAATTTAAAGGCAGTATGAATTTAAATGGATTGATTTCCTGTTCCTTCATTGTTTTATTGATTTCGGGAAGATATATTTTTAGCTCACCTGAGCACAAAGTGCGAGGTGAGCTATTGTGATCAGTCATTGTCCGTCGTCCGTCCGTCCGTCTGTCCGTCCGTCCACAATTTCTTTAAAAATCTTCTTTCCTAAACCAGTAGGCCAATCAAGCTGAAACTTTGCAGGGATGTTCCTTGGGTGAAGTTCTTCAAAAGTTGTTAAAAGAATTTAATTCCCTCAAAAACTCTGGTTGCCGCGGCATTTGAAAATGGGAATCTTTAGTAATTCTTTAAATATCTTTAAAAATCTTCTCCTCCTGATTCAGTAGGCCAATCAAGCTAAAACTTTGCAGGGATATTCCTTGGTCGAAGCTCTTCAAAAGTTGTTCAAAGAATTTCATTCCCTGAAAAACTTGTAACCGCGGCAATGGCATGAAAATGGGAAATTTTAGGAAATCAATTTTTTTTTTTTTTCATAGACCACAAGGCCAATGACCTTTATATTTTGTATAGAGCTTAATCATATGGTTCTCTACCAAATTTTTAAATATTTAATCTCTGGGGTCAAAAATGGCCCCGCCCCTGAAGTTTGGAAAAATGCTGATTAAAACAATTTCAAAAGACTTCTCCTCTTAAACTATGAGGTCTATGATATTCATATTGGGTATGTAGCATAACTGGATGGTTTTGTACTATATCACTTAAAGTTGTCCTCCTAGGGTCAAAAATGGCCCTGCACTAGAGGTCCAAAAATTGGGAAAAACGTAAAATTTGAGTATGTTAAAAAACATTTTCTTCATTTTAAGGCGGAGTGCATTTATATTTTGAGTGTAGCATAGCCTGGCTGTTATCTATCAATTTTGATTATATTTTGTCTGTAGATTAAAAAACACCCCTTCTCTGGGTGTCCAAAGTTCATAAAAATGCTCAATTAGACCATGTTCAACAATCTTCTCCTCCCAATCTACAAAGTTTAAGGCATTCATATTCATATTTGGTATATAGCATGAACAGATGGTTCTTTACCATTTTAGCTAAAATCTTAGCTCTGGGATAAAACATGGCACTGCCCTATAGGTCCAAAATTTTGGAAAACATCCAATAAGAGCAACTTCGAAAGTCTTCTTCTTCTGAAATATAACATGAAGGGCATATTCATATTTGATATGTAGCATAACTATAATTATTATGCACTATGTTACAAGAAAATTTGCTATTAGGATAAAACACATCTCTGCTCCTGGGGTCAAAAATTGCATAAATCACATTGAAAGAATTCTTAAATAGAAATGGAGAAATTGCTTGTCACTCCCTTTCTCACAATGCTTTTTTAAACCTATTTTCCCTGAGGGTGACAAGTTCTAGGATAGTTTGGTAGTGTATTAAACAATAAAGCCAAAGGCATTCCTTTTTATTGTAAAGTATTACTGGATTGTTTTGTACAAAGCCCAAAATCTTATATTTGTTTTATTTATTTTGCCCAAGTTGTGTCTTTTTCTAGAAAAAAGGACTGTAATTTGCAGATGCCTCAGGTGAGCGATTTAGGACCATCATGGTCCTCTTGTTATATTTTTCTCACAATCCTTCAATTGTTTCTGCAACTCCTTTGAATATGGACCATCTTAAATTCTATCTGCTTGAAACATGATTATTCTTCCTTGAAAATCTTGTTACTCAATTCCCACTCAATCCTGCTTTTTTAAATCCCTCAAGAAAAGAAAAGCTTAAAAAAACATTGTGGATTATTACACAATCCCTCCTTTTTATACCCTTCGAGAAAAAGGCTTTGAAAAATTGTGGAAAAGAAGAAATTGCTTGTATCAATATTTTTGATATCAACAATATTTTCTATCCAAAAAGACAAAAAAAAATTATTTCCATCAACTTGAAATTGTCCTCTGCAGTTTCTTTCAATTTGGACCTGTCTAAAATTTTGTTGAGTGGAAATGGGTTAAGAAATTAAGCAATTTCTTCATAATTTACAATGTTCTTTACATTTTATCTTATCCCATTCCCACACAATGAGGCTTTTGACAGTTGGGAAAACAGTGTAAAAAGAAGAAATTTTTTGTAACAAGCAATTTCTACAATTTCCACATTGTTTTCTTCCAAGAAATATGAAATACTCTAAAATTTGTCTAGAAATCATTTGTAACAAGCAATTTCTTCAATTTCCAGATTGTTTTCTTCCAAGAAATATGAAATACTCTAAAATTTGTCAACTTGAAATTGTCTTCTGTAACTCCTTTCATTTTGGACCAGTCAAAAATTTTGCTGTCTGGTAATTGGTTAAAAGACATTTCTGGAATTCCAACAACTCCAAACTAAGCAACTCGGCCAATGTGGAGCAGTTTAAAATTTTGTTGTTTGATAATAGGTTAACATGTGACCCATTTTCCTAGTTTCATTGCTTCAGAAAGCAATTTACTGTTATTTTGATATACCGCAGAACTTTATGACCGACTTTTTATCGTCTTTTTCCCATTTTCTAAATGTGAGTCAATGGAAATTGCCAAGCTTATTTTGAAGACTCAGTTTTATGTCTGGTTATATTGTTTGGCAGGATATGTGCTAGCCTCTGAAATGGAGGTGTCTCCATAACCTATATTCTAGGGATCAAAATAGTGGGAACCAAATGTATAATTTTTAGCTCCACTGGCTATAAGTCAGCTGCTATTGTCTTGGGGTTGTGGCCGTCGTGCGTTCGTCCGTAACTTCCAAAAAACTCCTCAGAAAGCACTGAACAGAATTCAACAAAATTTCACAGAAATTTCACCCTTTATCAGATTCCTTCAAAGAATTTTGATTGGATGAAAAACGTGGCTTTAATGGGCGGGCCTTATTTCTCCATATGGTCTAACCTTAAAAGATCTTCTTCTAAGGAATTATTTTATGTATTTGTACCAAATTTTACTGGAATGGTCATTGGGTGACCCTTTATCAGATTCCTTCAAAGAATTAAGAATGGATGAAAAGCATGGCTTTAATGGGCGGGGCTAATTTCCATATATGGTGAAAACTTTGAAAATCTTCCTAACCAATGGATGGATTTCAACCCAATTTCACTGGATTGATCCTTAGGTGACCCTTGGATTCCTTCAAAGAATTCTGATAGGACAAAAATCATGGCTTTAATGTATTGATCTAATTTTCATATACGGTATACAGCGAAAACCTACAGTCTTCTCAGATTACAAACGATTATAAGTTTTCAACAAAATCTCACAAAATGATTCTTTAGGGATTCTTTGTCAGATTCCTTCATAAAACATGGCTCAGATGAGAATTATTGCTCTTTCTTCATTATCCACAATGATTTCTATCCAAAAGACGAAAAAAATTAACATTGGATCAACTTGAAATTGTCGTCTACAATTTCTTTCAATTTGGAACAGTCTAAAATTTTGCCATGTTGGAATGGGTTAAGCTCTAGCGTAATTGAAGCAGCTAGGTGCTGGTTATATCTGTTTGCAGGGGAGTGAACTCAGAGACTAACAATCATGGAGACATTGAGCCCATTACCAAATTTAGGCTGGTCCAAATTTAAAGAAATCACAGACACACATCTTGAAATGATAATATTTTAAAGATTTGTCTTTCTAGGTAGAAAAAAACATTCCGGGCAATGGAGGAATCCTTTGTAATTTCCTGATTTTCAACAATGCTTTACTCTTGAGGGGCCTAGAAAAGTGGGATTTTATGGGAATTAGTTAAAGAAGCAATATTGGTGTTCTGCATTGTGGTGTTAAGGCTCTTTTAAAATCCTTAGATTGCAGTCTAGTCAAATTGAATTATTAAGTTACCATAGTTTCCAAGTTAGCCCTAAAATTTTGAAATTATTCTGAGGTAACGCCTGGTCTTGAATTGATTCCTGAATGGAGTAGTAATCTTGAATTTATTGTTGCCCTTTTCCCAGAGCTTGATTTATATGTCATTTCATTGAGTACTGAATGCCTGCCAGAACAGCTGCAGTTGATACATAGTGTAAATCATAACAACATACATTAAATAGGGGAACCTTAAGGGACCTTGATTGTGAAATAACAGAACAACTAACCGTCCTTCAGGGCTTGATCTTATTCTTGTTGTTAGCTCCACTGGCTAAAAGCCATGGGGCTATTGTCATGGGGTGGTGTCCGTCATGCATCTGTCTGTCCGTAGATTTTTACTTTATAAATATTCTTCTCAGAAACCAGTCAATGGATTTTAGCCAAATTTCAGATTCCTTCAAAGAATTTTGATCAGATGAAAAACATTGCTCTAATGGGGGCGGCTAATTTCCATATTATATGGTGGAAGCTTTGAAAATCTTTTTCTCATACACCAGTCTTTTGATTTCCATCATACTTCACAGGAGTGATCCTTTGTTGATTTTTAAAAGTATTTGATCAGATGAAAAACATGGCTTAAATAGGTAGGGCTTATTTCCATAGATGGTATATAATGAAGGTCTTGAACCCACAATCTCCAATTTTGAAGTCAAGTGCTCAGGAAACTGAGCTTTGAATTTGGCTGACAAATACCGGTACTTTGAATAGAAAGATCATGCGATAGTTACCAGCTTTCACATTACCATAGAACAACAATCAGGATCCCTTTGTTGACAGGGTAATACTTAATATACTGAGCAATTTGGAAATTAAGTCCAGCAAAACAATTTGTGAAATTATTATTTAGATCAACATTTTGGATATACATGTAGTAACTTTAGAAAAGATCTTTCAATCCTTCTAGCGAAAAATGAAGCTTTTGTGGCTGGTGAGAAAATCGCAAAAACAAAATATACAGAAATAATCACATTTAGCACTAGAAGATTAAAGTGTAAAAAGCTTTGATGTGTGCCACAGAGAGGAAATTAAAACACGTTCCAGGCTTCTTGAGGAAATTTTGTTAGTTTCGAAGAAAGATTGAGTTAAAAATAGCTTTGTATGCCCAGCATTGATTAGATCAGGGGCATTTTTATATACCGAAGTCAATCTGTCTGTCCACCTGGAGCAGAAAAAATAAAAAAATATTATTGTTATTTAAACACCGTTTAAAGTACATGGCTCATAATAGGAATATATGTGCCTTGCTTTGATTGGTATCAGGAGGTTGTAAGGTCATGGTCATTTTGTCAAGGTTACTTATTTGGGTTAATTTAAAGCAGAAACTTAACAATTTGTTGTTATTGAAACACTGTTGGAGATACATGAAGATAAATGATCATTTACTTAGGTCAAGGTCACTTATCAAGGTCACATTTCTGTAAAAAGGCTGTTCAGGGAGGGGGGGGGGGATAGAAGAGGACATAGTGTTTCACAAACACACCTTATTTCTGTTTATGAAACAGAAATGATCCATTATGTTAAAAAAAATGGTTGCCCTGTTTCTGTAATGCAAAACAACATTGGAATTTGAAGAGTTCAAGATTATTCACTTATTAAAGTAATCTCTTATTGAGATTGTAATGAGAGTCCTCAGAGGCACTTCATTTATCTCATTACAAGACGGCAAAATTTTTGACTGGTCCAAATTAAAAGGAGTTGTCAACAGATATAAAGTTGATAACATTTTAGATTTTTTCAACTTTCTGGGCGAGAAACATTGCTAAAAAAGCTAAGTTTGATTTTTCCTCATCTTCTATGCAAATGAGGAAAAAATCTGCATTAAAAGAATTTGTTTTGGTGGAGATTCTGAAGAACTAGCTGATTTTTTTTCTGCATATTTTCCTTAAGCTCTCTGATACATTTACACTCAAAAAATGGTCACAGTTTGCTTGAATGTCACTACTTATTATGTAAATGGCAATTTTTCTTTGCAGATGCCTCAAATGTAGAGCGTTGTCCTAAAAATCTCCCTAGAAATAATTTGTTACGGACATTAGATAACAAATGTTACCAGTTTGTGAGGACTGAAATGTATTGGGATGACGCACGTAATTATTGTCGTCAGAAAAATGGTGACTTGATAACGATCAAATCCAGACAGATACAGGGTATGGTGGAGAAAATGATGCTCGAATTATGGTCAAATAATGGGATGTGGATAGGAGCAGAAGATAGGCGCAATGAAGGATCATGGAAGTGGGTTACTGGTGTGTATTCTGTTGCTTTATTATTCATATAATCATCAGGCCTACACGCGGTGAGCTCCCAATTTTAACTCCTGATTTTCAAGTTTTACAAAGAAACTTAAATCTGTAGCATCTTTGATCAACGGATTGCTGGCCACAACCTAATTAACAAAATGATTCACATAAATGCGGCCATAATCTACGGTTCTAAATTTGATGTCTGGTTAACGTGAATAATATGATTGGTCGAGTGATTCTTTTATTGACTCCCATGATGATGATCCCTCAATTTAGCCTTAGTTTGTTACTTTATCAATTTTAAATTACTTTTTTATTTTAAAGTGATGCGTTTATTTCTAACTTATTAAGTAGGACAAAGAGATATAGACAAAAAAAACACACTATTACTACCACTCGTACTTTTTGAAACTGGTCAATATAAACCACAGGTTTAAGGCCCTTGTTTATCTTTACTACCATTTCCAGTAAGATGCTTTTGGGATTTATGAATTGCTTTACTAAATGCCTTTTGATTTTGCTTTTTTCAAAAGTGTGGGTTCCCTATGTCTAATTGCAGATAATTCACATACTTTCTGTGAAAGCAAATCTATTCTAAGGGGAGTAACAAACATTAAGTTGAAAGCATTTTAATTGCTAATTAACCAAAGTTTAGACTCTTCAGAATGCAGCAAACAAATCACAATTAATTGCCCAAAATAACTTCTACTTTCTGTTATTCCACTCAAGTCAAATCTGGTAAAAGAGCGCAAATAAAATTTTGAGATGTTAATTTGTAAAATTGAAAGATCAGGTTAAACTGAATAAGGGTTTTAAAATATACATATACTTTGATATCCGATAATCTGCTGATTTTTAGCTCAGCTGTTTTCGGAGGAAACCTGAGTTATTGTGATCACCTTGGCGTCGTTTGCGATGGCGTTGGCATTTGGGTTACAAACTTAAACCTTTGTCATATCTCTGTTGTTATGGAAGATATCCTCATGAAACTTGGCATGTGTATTGACCAACACTAGAGCTATCTAGACTATCAAGGGGATAACTCTTAAAGCATTTTGTAAGAGTTATGCCCCTTTTTTCAACTTGAAATTTTTGCATTATCCATTACCTGCAGCCAAGCGTTGGAGTGGATTACACTGATATCTGAGATGGTTGTAAGGAGCAGTTTTATAGTAAAGTTTTAACCCATTCTGACTCAGTGACGCTTTAAGGCGCCCTCAAGGAAAAAAGCTTTGGAAAACATTGTGGAAATTGAAGAAATTGCTTGTTAGAAGAAATTTCTTCATTTTCCAAAATGTTTCCTACCAAGAGAAAATCTAAAATTTCATAAACTTTAAATTGTCATCTGCAATTTCTTTCAATTTGGGCCAGTCTGAAATTTTGCTGTCTGGGAAAGGATTAAAAGTATTGATTTCTAAGATTTTAATTTATTATTTCTCTGCAGGTGAACATATAGGATACAGCAATTGGGACAGAAATCAACCTAGCTGTTTCTTGCCCAAGTTCTTGTGTGTTGAGGATTGTGCCGTGGTTCGGAAGGATAAAAGATACAGATGGCATGATTATCATTGCCATGCAGCGCCGTATAGATATGGATTTGCTTGTGAATTTGGTAAGATAACCAAGTCTCACATAGTCCCACTTTTTTACGCCAGGTTTTAAAAACATTGTAAAGAATTCACGTTTTTCTGCCCCTAAAGTCAAAGTGTTTCAAAATTTCATCACCTATAAATGGTCAACTGCTACTTTTTAACCCTTTCCTGTTTTTTGAAATTTTAGACTGGTCCAAATTCAAAGGTTTTGCAGGCGACAATTTTAAGATGAACTTATCTGAATAATAACCATTCAGTAGGGTAGAAAACAGTGTGGAAAAAGAAGAAATTGCTTGTAACAAGCAATTTCTTCTTTTTTCCACAATGTTTTCTCAAGCATAAAAACACAAGGACGTAAAAACAAGGGATTAAACAGGAAAGGGTTAAATTTATACCTTTCTAAATTTTTTTGTTGTAATGGGATAAACATTATTCTTTTTTAGCCCACCTGAGCACAACGTGCTCAAGATGAGCTTTTGGTATCACCTTTTGTCCGTCGTGCGTCGGAAGTCGTCAACAATTCTTTAAACATCTTCTCCTCAGTAACCACTGGGCGGAATTCAACCAAACTTGGTAGGAATGTTCCTTGGGTGACCCTTCTCAAAAATTGTTCGCGGATTTTTGATTGACCCCCAAATATGGACATGGCAGGGCGTGGCAGTTTTTGACTTTGAAATCTTTAAACATCTTCTCCTCAGTAACCATTGGGCCAATTTCAACCAAATTTGGCATGAATGTTCCTTGGGTGACCCTTTTCAAAAGTTGTTCGTGGAATTTTGATTTATGCACAAATATGGGCGTGGCAGGGCGTGGCAGTTTTTGACTTAGAAATCTTTAAACATCTTCTCCTCAGTAACCATTTGGCCAATTTCCACCAAACTTGGCATGAATGTTCCTTGGGTGACCCTTTTCAAAAGTTGTTTGTGGAATTTTGATTTATGCCCAAATATGGACATGGCAGGGCGTGGCAGTTTTTGACTTAGAAATCTTTAAACATCTTCTCCTCAGTAACCATGGGGCTAATTTCATCCAAACTTGGCATGAATGTTCCTTGGGTGACCATTTTTAAAAGTTGTTCGCAGAATTTTGATTTATGCCCAAATATGGGCGTGGCCGGGCGTGGCAGTTTTTGACTTTGAAATCTTTAAACATCTTCTCCTCAGTAACCATTGGGCCAATTTCAACCAAACTTGGCATGAATTTTTCCTTGGGTGACCCTTTTCAAAAGTTGTTTGCAGAATTTTGATTGACCCACTAAAATGGGTGTGGCAGGGCGTGGCAGTTTCTGACTTTGAAATCTTTAAACATCTTCTCCTCAGTAACCATTGGGCCAATTTCCACCAAACTTGGCATGAATGTTCCTTGGGTGACCGCAGAATTTCGTTTCACGCCAAAATATGGGCGAGGCAGTTTTTGACTTAGAAATCTTTAAACATCTTCTCCTCAGTAACCATGGGGCTAATTTCATCCAAACTTGGCATGAATGTTCCTTGGGTGACCCTTTACAAAAGTTGTTAGTGGAATTTTGATTTATGCACAAATATGGGCGTGGCAGGGCGTGGCAGTTTTTGACTTAGAAATCTTTAAACATCTTCTCCTCAGTAACCATTGGCCAATTTCCACCAAACTTGGCATGAATGTTCCTTGGGTGACCCTTTTCAAAAGTTGTTTGTGGAATTTTGATTTATGCCCAAATATGGGCATGGCAGGGCGTGGCAGTTTTTGACTTAGAAATCTTTAAACATCTTCTCCTCAGTAACCATTGGGCCAATTTCATCCAAACTTGGCATGAATGTTCCTTGGGTGACCCTTTTTGAAAGTTGTTCGTGGATTTTTGATTGACCCCCAAATATGGGTGTGGCAGGGCGTGGCAGTTTTTGACTTTTAAATCTTTAAACATCTTCTCCTCAGTAACCATTGGGCCAATTTCCACCAAACTTGGCATGAATGTTCCTTGGGTGACCCTTTTAAAAAGTTGTTCACAGAATTTGGTTTCACACCCAAATATGGGCGTGGCAGTTTTTGACTTTGAAATCTTTAAACATCTTCTCCTCAAGAACCATTAGGCCAATTTCAACCAAACTTGGTAGGAATGTTCCTTGGGTGACCCTTTTCAAAAGTTGTTCGCAGAATTTCGTTTCACGCCCAAATATGGGCGTGGCAGTTTTTGACTTTGAAATCTTTAAATATCTTCTCCTCAGTAACAATTTGGTCAATTTCAACCAAACTTGGCAGGAATGTTCCTTTGGTGACCCTTTTCAAAAGTTGTTCCTGGAATTTTGATTTATGCCCAAATATGGGCTTGGCAGGGTCGGGCACTTTTTTGACTTTGAAATCTTTAAACATCTTCTCCTCAGTAAGCATTGGATCAATTTCAACCAAACTTGGCATGAATGTTCCTTGGGTGACCCTTTTCAAAAGTTGTTCACAGAATTTGGTTTCACACCCAAATATGGGCGTGGCAGTTTTTTACTTTGAAATCTTTAAACATCATCTCCTCAGTAACTATTGGGCCAATTTCAACCAAATTTGGTATGAATGGCCTTGAGTGACCCTTTTCAAAAGTTGTTCTAGAATTTTGATTGATGCCCAAATAAGGGCTTGGAAGGGTGGGGCAGTTTTTGACTTTGAAATCTTTAAACATCTTCTCCTCAGTAACCATTAGGACAATTTCAACCAAACTTGGCATGAATGTTCCTTGGGTGACCCTTTTCAAAGCGTGTTTAGGAAATTTGATTGACGCCAAAACATGGGCATGGCCGTTTTTTATTTCCTTGGGTGAACCTTTTTCAAAAGTTGTTTGTGAAATTTGATTGATGTCCAAGTATTGGCGTGGCAGGTTGGGGCATTTTTTTATTTAGAAATCTTTAAATATCTTCTCCTCAGTAATCATTTGGCCAATTTCAACCAAACTTGGCATGAATGTTCCTTTGGTGACCCTATTCAAAAGGTGTTTGCAGAATTTTGATTTACGCCCAAATATGGGCGTGGCAGGGCGAGGCAGTTTTTTTACTTTGAAATTTTTATACATCGCCTTAGTAACCATTGGGCCAATTTCAACTAAACTTAAATGAATATTCCTTGGGTTACCCTTTTCAAAAGTGTTGGCAAAATTTTGAATCATCTTACATTAGTCAGGTGAGTGATTTTAGGGCCATTCTGGCCCTCTTGTTTTTTCTTTGCTCACCACAATGCTAAATGTGACCTGTAATGCTTGAGGGATGTCCATTGTTTGTTGATTATTGTCCATTGTCAATGTTTACCTTGTGGACTTTTTAGACCACAGATTTTGCTCAATCATCCTGAAAATTAGTCAGAATATTTGTCTTGATGAAATTTAGGACAAATTTGAAATTGAGTCACTAGGGGTATAAATAATAGAAAAATTAGGAGAAAAAAACATTGGCACTCTAGTGGCCACATTTTTTAATAACCAAGCTTTAGATATGTCAGATTGTCTTCCTTTATAAAATCTTAGACATGAAAAAATAGGTTTCTTTGGTATCAGTAACGAGGTCATCAGACCAAATAGTAGAAATACCTCATGGACAATCTGGTAGTCCTATATTGTCTGCTTAATCAATCATAAAATTAAACAGAATGTTTGTCTAGCTGAAACCATGCAGGAGACTGAAACTGGATCACTGGGTCAAATCTTTGAAAGATTGCTGGCAGTGCAGAGGCCATTTCTTATGCTCAGTCATTTTTGAAATTGGTCAGATTATCTGTTTGGATACTTTCTTGGACAACTAAGAAAAAGGGTCACTTGTCAAAAACTAGGCCAAATCTGAGAAAACTCTAGATTGAATTATAGAAGATATACTTTATGTTCAATCGACCTAAAAACTGTCAGAATGTTTTTCTAGCCTTAACCCATTTCCACATAGTGACACTTTTGAACTTTGAATTGTCGTCTGCAACTTCTTTTCAATTTGGACTAGTCCAATTATTTTGCCATCTGGTTATGGGTTAATCTTTTTCAAAATCAAAGTTTGATCTATCTTGATGAAAAACAAGGTCTTTAGGTCAACTCTTAGAAAAACCTTAGTGGATTCTGTAAAGTCCATACTTTCTGCTCAAAAATCCTGTTAATTGATTAGAAAATCTGCCTGGATGATATCTTGGACAAGTTGGAAATCACTTTGGATAAAAAACTAGGTCATTAGGTGAAGGCTTTAAATATAACTTCTTGGCACTCTCTTCTGCTCATCAACCTAAGAATTGACTTGATTTACTGCTTGGCAAACTTGAAATGAGATATTTTTGGGTTCAAGCACTTTGTCACTATATAAAGTTTTAGAAAAATCTTGTGGGTACTCTAGAGGCCTTCTGCTTTAACAAACTGTAAATTGCTCAGAATGTCTATCTGGATGATATCTTGAACAGCTTTAAAAACTAGGTCACTTTGATTCTTAGAAAAACTACTATAGAGGCTATATTTTCTACTTAACCCAATTGAAATTGGATGGAATATTTGGCTATATAAAAACTCAAAAAAGTTTTTATTTTGGGTCACTTGGGATCAAAGTCTGAGTCACTTGGTCAAATTTATAAAAAGCCAAACATTTTGGCTCTCATTGGGGCCACAGTTTGTCATCAACCAACTCCAAAATAAATTAGGTAAGAATGATTGTCAATATAACTTCTTTTGAAAACTCTTGGGTCATAATCTTATGATAAAGTCATTGAGTAAAATTTTAGAAAAACCTTGTTTGTATTCTAGAGGAAATTGGTCACGCTGAAAGAAAAACTGGATCACTGGGTTGAATGTCAGAAAACTTATAGTAACACTGTCTTGTCAATGAAGTTTAAGACTGGTCAAAGTTGTAAGAGTTTGCTGACAATATTTCAAAGTAGATGTAGATCACAAGATTAGTTAAGTATCATACAGGAAAGACCAGAAAGCCGTTAAGAGACATCATATAGAGCCTACCAAATATTTTATCTTCGACCTTGACCTTGGAGCTATCCAAACATTTGTATCAAATGGCACATCTACTCATTATGGAGAACAGTTGTGCCAAGTTATTTTGAAACCCATCAATAAATGTAGGAGATATGCAAAGGACAAGCTCAATTTGAATATTTGACCTTGAGCTGGAACATTGTTTAAAATGGCATATCTACAATTGTGCCAATTTATTTTGTGAAACCCAACCATGATTTTTGAAAAATTTTCAAGTTTAGGAGGTATGCTCATGAAAAGCTCTTTTTGAATGTTTGACCCTGAGCTGTGACCTTGACTGTGGCTATCCAAACATATGTTTAAGATACTACATCTTCTCATCACATAGAAAAATTCTGTTAATTATTCTTAGTCCTTTTGGATGGAAAAATTGTTGATAATGAAGTAATGTTTTTGAACACCTTTTACTTGAAGGGCATAAAAATTGGGATTATGTTGGAATGAAATAAATTGATAAGACTATTGATCTAGTCAGGTAACTCAGGTGAATGATTAGGGGCCATTTGACTTTTGACGCCCATCAAGAAAAAAGCTTTGGAATACATTGTGAACAATGAGCAACAAGCAATTTCTTCTATGTCCACAATGTTTTCTATCTTAAAAGGGAAAGATCTTGAAGTTGTTGTCTGCAACTTCTTTGAATTTGGACCAGTCTGAAATTTCGTCTTCTGTTAATTGGTTGAGCAAAAATGTTCATTTTGTACCTGGAAAGAGTGAGTGGCCGTCCTTTTAGATAAAAAGATATTCTGTCTTGTTTCAGACATGTTACAACTACCAACAACAAAGGCAACTACAACCTTACCAACAACAACGAAAAATACTACACCTATACCAACATTACCAACAACAACTAAAAAGATTGTCATGAAAACGTCAGTGCCAACACCAGAACCACCCATAGAAATTACATCAATATCAACATCAATACCTCAAACATCAGGGACGTCACCAGAAACATCACCAAAGTCATCAGAGATTTCTGTACAAGTTACAAATTCATCAATAACTCTAGTAATGAATCCAGGTATGTATTGGTTGATTGACAGAATAACCCATCAACAGACAACAAAACTTTAGGGTTGGCAAAATTAAGAAATGGACAACATTAGTTAAATTGAGAAGTAAAGCTATGGTACATAAGGTAAAAAATAAATTTAGAAAGGAGATTTGTCTTGAAAAATCCTCTTCTTTTACTTCAACTTTTCTGAGAAGCACTTGATTAACCTTTCCCAACCAATCCCTCCTTTTTATGCCCCTCAATAAAAAAGCTTTGGAAAACATTGTGGAAAATGAAGAAATTACTTGTATCAAGCAATTTTCTTCATTAACCACAATATTTTCTGTCCAAAAAAACAAAAAAATTCAAAATTCCATCAACCTGAAATTGTAGTCTGCAGCTTCTTTCAATTTGGACCAGTCTAAAATTCTGTTGTGTTGGAATGAGTTAAAATATGAGGGGTGATGAAGAATTCTTGGCCTTGGGCAAGAAGTGTTTTTTACCAAAATAATTTCATTTATTTTTCAATATAGCCACCTTGCAATATTACATACTTTGTCGAACGATGTTGAAGACATCTCCTTTAAATTAGAAGCTTTGGGACTGATTTGGCAGAAACCATTGTCATTTGTAAATCATTATGGACAATTGTATGGACCCTTCCTGTGGGATACCTACTTGCAGCAATTTACCTCTGTCCATCCTACGCTCTGCCAAGATAACAACATGGATTTTGTTGATAGTATTCTTTGAAGTGGCACTCATCCTTTCCGACTATTTGTCTCTCACCAATGGGTCGATAATCGTAGACCTATGTGGGATAGCAGCTGGAGGCTCGGAATGGATGTAATGGTAGTACTGGTGTGAGAAATACCAGGATTCCATTGTTAGGTGCTCCAGCCGCCGTGATATAACTGAAAGATTGTTGAAAGCGGCGTAAAACCCCTTTCAAACAAACAAATCATCTTCAAGATTCTCCCTACCTCATTTTAAATCCAGTGGCCCAGTTCTTCACCATGCTATAATATGAGGCATCCTTCCCTTATATTGCTATCATGTCCTGGTGAGTTTCCCTTGGGAAGGGATAAGTCTTATAGGCCAAGGTATTGAATAACTGCATGATGACCAACATTGACCATTTGTTTAGAATTAACTATTGCTGGTAGGTTTGAGAATCATTTCTGTTGAATAATAAAGAGAAAAAAGTACTGTTACTACAAAGTACGTGGACCTCAATTGATATGTTTATAAAAAGCAAGTTTCTGCCCTGGTCCACTGACTTTTCAACTGTCCTGGTATGAAAATATAATATAAAAATGATTTTTTAGCTCGGCTGTTTTCGGAGAAATACTGAGGTATTGTTTTAGCCTTGGTGTTGTCGTTGTTCAGCGAAAACTTTGACAATTTGTGATATCTCTGGTTCTACTTAAGGCATTCACATGAAACTTGGCGCACTTGTTCATTATCAAAAGAGCAACCTATACTATCAAGGGGGATAACTCTAGATGCATTTTGTACTTTTATCCACCATCCAGCACACAGTTGCCTAGCGTAGGCACCCGTAGGTGCTAATTTTGAACTATTCCAACTTTGCCACATTGAAACTGAAATATTCTCACTTTTTCCTGATTCCTTTTTTGCCCATGGACAGCTCTGGAATAATACTGTTGAAAGTGGGAGTTCTACTTTGTGCTGGACAGTTTTTCCCAGTTCCTGCATTGTATTGTTTACAATTGCTTGTTGATATTTTCAGAAAATTTAATGAATGTAGAAAGTCAAAGACTTTCTAAAGAAGACTCTGGCATGAAGACAGGTAAGCCATTTCTCATTTACCATCATGGTGTATTCAATGCATGAAACACTTAATTTTGAGTTTGCACTAACTGTCAAATAATTCAATATTAGTTTCATCAATCATGATTCAAGTGTTTTGATGGGCTGAATTTTTCTTTTCATAATTCTATTAACACAATTTTGAGATCACAACTATTTTGTATGCTTGCGCACATCCATGAAATTTCACTCAAAATTAGTAAAAATTTACTTTTTTTGCTTGATATCACTAAATTACAAGAAATGAAGAGAATAGTTTTTGTATTCATAGAGGTATGAACCTAAAAACTTAATCACACTGTATAAATACGATTAGTAGATTCATGCATTAGTTTGATAAAGTTTTTAGGTTCATACTTGGATGAAAAAAAAAACTATTCTCTATATTTGTTGAGCCCGCTTGCGGTGAGTAAGACATAGTTGTCACAATTTCGCTTCGGTGTTTGTGCCTTCATAAGTGCGTGCTTGCATGCATCCATCTAGATTTTTGTCCTGAACATAACTTCTACATTTATGGATTTATTTGAGAATAACTTTGCATAGTCGTTCTTCTTGATGAGTACTAGTGTCATGTGAAACATTTGTTGTGATACCTCTAAGGACAAGGTCACAGTTGAAGGTCAAACAACAAAATTGACCTTGTCTGGATCATAACTTCTACATATATGGAGGGATTCGGAAATAACTTTGCACAGTTGTTTTTCTTGATGAGTGCTAGTGTCATATGATGCTTGCAAGGTCAAAGACCAATTTTGAAGGTGAAACGACCTTGTCCAGAGCATGACTTCTACATATATGGTTGGTTTTGAAAAGAATCTTGGCACAGTTGTTCTACTTGGTGAGTGCTAGTGTCATGCAAAGCATTTGTTGTGATGTGTCCAAGGTCAAGGTCAAAGTTTAAAGAAAAACATTCTGTGCAACACAATTCTCTGTACAAATCGGCACACTCGACATGTCCCTGGAAAACCTATGTCTCGTTATTAATTAAAGTCAGAAACTTTTTTGACACAGTTTTAACATAAAGATACACTATTTGTGCCTGTGTGCAAAATTTCCAACAATAAGCTGTATTCCCCAAACCAACAATACAACTTGAAATAAATGTCAGAGGTCAACATCTTCCATTATAAATAAATGATTTAATTGGACGAATGATGAATTGATTGACAGCAGCTATCTGTCATTCAAGTGAGTACACACAATATAGGGTTTGTAATAGAAATAACAGATTTTGATTACTGTCATTCTCATTCTTCCAGATCTCTATTTCATTAACCCATTACTGCACAACAAAATTTTAGACCGGTCAAATTGAAGGAAGCAAAATTTTAGACTATCAAATACTAAGATTCTTTTTTTCTCGGGGTAGAAAATATCGTGGATAATGAGGAAATTGCATGTGTTAAGCAATTTCTTCACTTTCTAAATGGTTTCCAAAACTTTTTACACAAAGGGAGACAAAAAGCTTGTATGGGAATAGGTTAAATATCCTCAATTTTTTCAGGTGGTGTAGTAGGCCTTGTGATCTCCTTCCTAATAGTGTTTCTAGCTGGTCTTATTTTGGGTGTGGTGATGTGTAGAAGGTAAGGTTAATCAAATGAGCTTTTTGTTTTAAGGAAAATAGAGCAAAATTTTGGCCTTTTTCAATAACAATGTTATAGGACATCTAAAAAGGACTTTAGATAAGAAATAACTCATTTTATTCGGTTATCTGGCAATAATGATTATGTGAACAGAAGAAATTTCTCCTTAAAAAAGAGTATTTGCATGCCCTCTCATCGAAAGATCGGGGCATATTGTTTTACTTTTGTCTTGTCTCTGGCTGTCAGTTTGATCTTAATATTTACAATTACTGCAAGCCTATTCAAGATGCAATGATCATATTTGACATGATGATGGATCTTGTTGATATGCATCTGCAGATACCAATGTCAAGGTCATGTTACAAGGTGTAGGTCATTTGTTAAGGTCAAACTTCTGCAAAAACTTAACCAAAATACTTAATATTTACAAATGCCTCATACCTATTCAAGATACTTTGCTCATATTTGGCAGGATGAAAGATTTATTTGATTGGCATATAAAGATACCAAGGTCAAGGACATGTGATAAGGTCAACGACATTTATGAAGGTTTAACTTCTGCAAAAACTGAACCAAAATACTTGATACTTACAATTTGTTCAAGCCTTTTCATAGTGCAATGCTCATATTTGGCATTATGATAGATCTCATTGATACACGTTTGCAGATACCAAGGTTGGGGTCATGTAAGATGGCCATGGTCACTTTTCAGGTCACATTGTCGGAAAAAAAGGCTGTAACTGGAGCATGTTTCACAAATACATCTAATTTCATAGAAACTATTTCTCCATTACTCACATTTTTTTAGCTCAACTGAGCACAACATACTCATTTTAATTATTTAGCATCTTTTTTCCATCCACATTGTTGTCTCCAAACATTAGTTTGGCTGACAATTTGTTGTCATGTGGGTATGTTCCAGGTGTATTCAAGTGAGTTTAGGTGAGTTGAGGGTGTTAATAGTGGTTCTGTTTTACTGTTTAGCTCTAGATAAGAAATTTAGCTCTAGATTAGAAGGTGTGATACAAAATTTAATTCTGTTAGCCCTTTTCTTGTGAGTACTAATTTGATTAAATCTAATTTGAGGTTCCAAAGAGTCTCCTTGTTCGGTGAAACAAAAATGAAACTTGCATTTTAAAACAGAAATCACTCTCTTTATCTGGAAGTACTTGGATTTGGAGTTTGTTCTTTCCATTGGCCTGTCCCAGTAACTCGGCTACTGAGACTTACAAGCGGTTCTCTTGTTTTAAAGATCTTTGATTTTATACCTGTTTGTTTTAGTGTGTGAAATTGTTTCCATTTAATTCATAGTAATTGAACTAATGATTACAAAAACAAACATACATGTTTTACTCTTGTTAACGTCTTTTCAACACTTTTCAAGTGTAGTAATTTTGCAGAACAAACTTTTCAAAATGGCATTTATGGTCAAAGGGAGATAAAAAAAAGTAAACTGGTTACTGCCCCCCTTTTTATTTGAATTTTAGTAAATAGTCTTTTCTAAATGGTACCTTCTTAAACCATTTCCTGTTTAGTTCCTGGTGTTATGTCTCTGTGATATAAATCTTGAGAAAAAATGAGGAGAAAGAAGAAATTTCTTGTTACTTCCCACCTCCTAATTTTCAAATTAAATCAACTTTAAATTGTCTCTGGTAAAATCATTCAATTTGGACTGTCTGTGATTTCAAAACTGGATAGGGAAAAGAATGTATAATGTTATGTTAAAAGCTAGTTTTAACTCATCAACCTATGACGTATAACCAATTCTTCCTCTCTTTTTCAATTTGAAGAGAATATAACCAAATGGAATCTCACTTCCTTTTTGATAAGATTTCCATAAATCTTGACACATATTTTTTATGGTCACAGTAATGAATCCTTTTTAAATTGAAGATATTCTGTCTTACAACATGCAAAAAGGCCCATATTTTTTTCAATTCTTCTTTTTGGTAGTGAGAATTTTTATACTGATAAAAAAATCAGCAATATCATGATGCCACTTCTCATGATAGAAAGTTTTTGTGGCTTTATGGAAAAATCTAACTGAAAATGTTAGACAAAAGGAAATAGGCCAATTCTCTTTTGTAATAAGTTTTTTGTCCCGAAGCAAGCTAGTCAGTTCACTTAACTTTTTCCATCCTTCTATACACTGTTAAAAGTGGTGTTAAACCCCATATAATCAATCAATCAATCAATTCATTAATTTTTCACAAATTGTTTTGTGAAACAGCATAGGATTAAACACAATAACATGTACTATATGTACATTTATACATGTAAAAATCAGTGATTCTTGTGTTAACCCATTCCAACACAGTGACGCTTCTGGACGCCCCTCAAGAAAAACAATTGGGAAAACATTGTGTAAAATGAAGAATTTGCTTGTTTTCTATCCAAAAAGTTGAAAAATCTAAAATTTCATGTGATTTAAATTGATGTCTGCAGCTCCTTTCAATTCAGACCAGTCTAAAATTTTGCCGTTTGGGCATGGGTTAAACTTCAAATCTGACTAGATAAACATGATACAGTTCCTCTGAAATTGAGAATGTTTTAGAGATATTTCATTCCCAATAATTGTGAATAATGAAAACATAATTATACCCTGCAAACGAATATTTTATGGGGTATACTGGAATCAGCCTGTCTGTGTACAAAATACTACCATTTTTGTGTTGCAATCTCCTCCTTCAGTTTTGCTTCAATACCATTGAAACTTTATACAAAGATTAACCCCACATTGAAGTTTTGCAAGACGCAATTTTGAAGTCTTAATTCTCCCTACTTCAAGAATTATCTCTCCTTGAATTTAGACATTATTTATGCTCTGTAGACATTAAACTGCTTATTATACTACCAATTTTGTGTCGCAAACTCCTCCTTTCTAGAAAAGCAAATTCAGTAGCTTTGTCCTTGTATTGTTAAAGCTCTCATTACACTGAAAGCACTTGCAGGGGTATATAGTCACATACTGTGAAAAGTTCTTGTTCATTCTGGATCATGGTGACATGCAGAACCTTTAGTTCTTTGATTTTTCCTTCTCTTGAAAGATACAATAACTTTTTATTCAAACTTTTCATTGTGTGTTACATCTGATAGGAGATATAGAAGAAAGTATTTGGAGGATGTAGGTTATGGTTTCAACAATGTCCTCTACACAGCAGCCCCAAGACAGGCAGTAAATGACAGGGTAAAAGAAACCAACGTTATGGTGGCAGCAGCAGCTGGAGAAGCTGATGATGATGATGATAATGGGTATGTTGAATTGTTTGCAAGACATTAAATAGTTTGGCTGAGATCTTCATGGCTCAAAATAACCCCAAAAAGTTATATATTCTGACATATTCGTAAATTTAAGTTCCAAATGATGGTTTGACTTGGTTTAGCCATTCTAGAGAAAATCTAATGCTTTCTTAACCTTTGTCAAGCTGAATAAATTTTGTTCAGAAATGCATTTAAGTCAAAGGGCTGAAAGCACTGGTAGTACATATTGTTCGATCATCAATACTTCTTCTGAAATTCAATTCCATAAACAATTCTAATTTCAAATGGGTAGACATGTGGTGTAGACTAAGATCAGACCGCACTTATGTGCAGTCTGATTTTTGTCCATACCTCCTGTTGAAACTGGAATAATCCGGATTAAGCATGACAAGGGTTAATGCTCTCTGAACTCATTACTTGATAACAACATTTTAGACTGGTCCAAATTAAAAGGTGTTCCAGACGACAAATTTTAGTTGATGGTTTTTTTTTTTTTTTCTTTTGGGTAGAATACATTGTGACTAATGGAGAAATTCATTTTCCACAATATTTTCTAAACATTTTTCTTTGGGGGATCAAAAAGCACCTTTTAGTAGGAATGGGCTTTTGCTCTCTTATTAAACCGGTAAGGAACGAAAGCTACTAAAATCGTTTCACTTTCCATCTTTCTGCAAACAAATTCATAGCAAATTTGCCAAATTCGTTTACAGTAAAATGAAAGTAGCAGCTATTTCAGGATTTCATACACATTCATTATTGAACCATTTCCACACAATCTCACTTTTTTACGATCTAAAAGAAAAGGGTTGAAGAAAACAATTTGTAGAGTGAAGAAATTGCTTGTTGCAAGCAATTTCTTCATTTCCACATTATTTAATACCCCAAAAAGACAGAGATATTTAAAATTATATCAATTTGAAATTCTCATCTTCAATTACTATGAATTTGGACCAGTTCGAATTTTTGTCATCTGGTAATTAGTTTAATGGATAGTATTAATATGAGATCTTTAAAAGAGTTAAGGCAGTGTTTATTCTCAGATAAGAAAGAAGTGGGGTATCTGCCCCCACCTCTTGTTAAAATGTGGGGGATTTGAAAAAATGTCGGGGAATATAGGTTATGCCATAAATCACTAAATACAAATATTTTTCATCAAGTTAATATTATACCTATAGCCTTCATAATGGCATAAGTTCAAAATATGTTTGCAAACATCAAGTTACTAGAAATTAGAAGAAGCAAAAAAATTTTTTAACTAACAGTTCAGCTTCATGATTCTGAATTCAAATAGTCAATGCATCACAAAAATCTTGTAAGAATGGTCCTCTCCCTCTCAAATTCAGTTATAAACATTCTTATATTACTGTTAAAATTCTAAAATTTGTCATCTGATAATGGGATAACATTCAAGGTAGAATGTCTGTCAAGGCTTTAGGCCATGACGCTGGAAAACCATCTTTGTAAGCCATGTGTTCCAACTCCACCTTGTTCCTTACATCCTCACATCGACTGACCTTGAGGGTCCTTCACATGACAGACCCTTCTCTGACCAGTGACACTTCTTCGGCTTATTAACCTGCAGTGTGTGGTGTTAATTGGTGAGGCAATGTGAAAATAAACTAATTTTGTATTTAGAAATTAATTAAGTGAGGAATTCTTATTCACCAATTTAAGTGCAATTTCAGACAACAGAAATATTGCTGTGGTAATCAGGTGTTTATTTTACGGCTGATATGGGACATTTTAAAAATCAGTAATGTTGTCACATTAAAATAAAAGTAAAATTTCTAAAATTATCTATGCCATAGACTTAAGAAAATAAGTCCAATCACATTATTTTTAGAATAATATAACAAACAAAAATTTCCTCCGAATAAAGTTCGCGAGATTTGAAACTATTTGAAGCTGGTGTATAAACATAAATTGACTAGTTCTCTGATTAGGTATCAAACACAGAATACAAAAAAAAACTTGCAGTGTAATCTAAATGTTACCTCATCAATCCACAGGTATTGTAATCTAAATGTTACCTCATCAATCCACAGGTATTGTAATCTAAATGTTACCCCATCAATCCACAGGTATTGTAATCTAAATGTTACCTCATCAATCCACAGGTATTGTAATCTAAATGTTACCTCATCAATCCATAGGTATACTAGTATTGAAGAAGTTGAAGCATGTGCCAAAAAGGTCAACCTTCCTACAGCCAAAGATATTGAAGAGAGGAGAACAAGTGGGGAATATACAGACAATCATTATGAAACTGTCCCTTCAGAGCCTCAGGAAGTGGGAGAAGGTAGCAATGATGAAATTCCTCCCCCATATCCAGGACGCAACTACACAGGATTTCAACCAGAATTCTTAAAGAAGGAAACTGACGTGTCTCAGGCTTATTCAAATAACTTGTATGGTTATAAAGGTTGAATTTAGTATTTTGTTTACAAAATCTTAAAGTTATTCAAAGTTTAAGTTGTTACATAATTTTTGAAATAACATTTAGATTTTAGATTTGAACTGTATTATTTTGAAAACTGAGCTGTTTCATTGTAAATGAGAGCTTGGTAAATTGTTTATAAACAATTTCTGTCTGAAAAGTTCAGACAAATGTTAATTTTTCAAAGAAAAAATCATATCGCTTTTGTTTGGTATCTGAAAACACTGGAAAATAATCAAATTAAGGTTGATATTTTAAAAAATGTAAATGTGAATGAATTTTTTACCATAAGAAATGTTGAATTATCAATATTATCTGTTTTTATGAAATGAAGGGAAAAAAATAGCTGTGAAAAGTGTGGAAAGATAATCTAAAATTGTCTTTTGGGCCTGTGTGTGACTTTTCTACTGATTTCTTGCATGAATGGCAGACATTGTGGAGTATGGATAACCTTACAGAGCTTTAACCCATTCCCATATGTCAAAATTTTAGACTAGTCCAACTTGAAAGAAGTTGCAGACAACTTCATGTCAACTGGGTTATGTTTTTTTATACCCCTCAAAGAAAACTGTGTGGAAAAATGAAGTCATTTTTTGGAACAAGCATTTACTTTGTTTCCAACAGTTTGCTGTACCTAAAAAGAAGAAGATTTTCTATTTTTAATCAATTTGAAATTGTTGTCTGCAATTTCTTTCAATTTAGTCTAAAAAAATTCCTGTGATTGTCAGAGAAAAACTACAAAAATATTTTTTAAGGGAAGAAGGGTAGGTAGTACAGTTGCTTTTCCCGCAATATGTTCAACCAATACTAGTCGAAATTCTGTGATAATATCCAACTTTGATCAGTTTAGCTTATTCTTATCAAAAATAGTGGCAGATAGCATATCCGAGTAGGTGAAACTTACAATAAAATGTCTTGCTCTACTGACCACCTCTATTAAACAACCACTTCAATTAACCCATTCCCACACAACAAAATTTTAGACTGGTCCAAATTCAAAGGAGTTGCAGACGACAATTAAAAGTTTATGAAATTTTAAAAATCTTTATATTTTGGGGTAGAAAACATTGTGGATAATGAAGAAATTGCTTGTAACAAGCAATTTCTTCATTATCCACGATGTCTCCATACCCTTTTTATAGAGGGGCGTTTAAAGGCGTCCCTATGTGGGAATGGGTTAAGTGACCACGATCAAAATCCTCCTTTCAAAAAATCTTACAAAGAACAGTTTCATTTATTAAAATATATCATACATAAATCCATTATTATTTGAACTTTCAGTTTTATTTATGTAATTCATCCCTTTCCCAGGATTCTTCATCAATGTTTTTCAGTGTGCCAGACAAAGCATCGTTTTGTAAATAGGTCAATATCAAATCAAAAGAAAGTTTGTGTAAATTTTATACACATTTTAACATTTAGTCTGTACATGTTTTATACTAACACAGGTTGTAAGCTTATTAATTGCTTTACAAAAACAGGGCAAAATGCAATGGCATGACAACCCACATGTGCTTTAACCGCTTACCAGATGACTAAAATTTACACTGGCCCAAATTGAAGGAAGTTGCAGATGACAATTTAAAGTTTATGAAATTCTGGATTTTTTCAACTTTCAGGGTAGAAAAAATTGTGGAATATGAAGAAAGCAATTTCTTCATATCTAACAATGTTTTCCAAAGCTTTTCTGCTTGAGGGCATCATAAAGCGTCACTTAGTGGGAATGGGTTAACCCATTCCAACTCAAGCCTTCCTATTTACGCCCCACAAGAACAAAGCTTTGGAAAACATTGTGGACAATGAAGAAATTGCTTGTAACAAGCAATTTCTTCATTATCCACAATGTTTTCTATCTCAAAAGACGAAAAAAATTAAAATTCCATCAACTTGAAATTGTCGTCTGCAGCTTCTTTCAATTTGGACCAGTCTAAAATTTTCTTGTGTTGGAATGGGTTAAATCCCAGCTCTCATCAGAAAAAAATAGGAGGGCACACAGTTAACCTTTTTGCTATGAGTTGTTTTTTTGTGTTCCTATGTCTGATACAAGAGAAATATTGTTTATATTGATGCTAAACATCTCCCAATCTCTGTTATGTTATATTTACAAATATAGTCTGTCTCTGGTATAATTTATTGTTTGATTCTTTGACAAAAATTATATGGACTTTCAAGATATTTGCAATGAAGATGAAGAATATAATGGTATGTATATAAATATGTGAGCTGTCCTTCTGTTAAACTTTTCCTTGTTTACACTCTAGAGTCCACAGTTTTCATTGGATTCCCTTCAAACTTTCACAGAATGATTGTACCATCATAAGGATCGTTCCTTTAGAAATCGGGTATGATCCGTCAAGAAACGTGGGAAAAGGGGCCTTATGAAAATTTAATAAAAAATTTCATTAAAAATCCTCGTTTACACTCTACAGTCCACAGTTTTCATCAGATTCTCTTCAAGCTTTCTCAGAATGGTTGTACCATCATAAGGATCTTTCCTTTTGAAAACGTGTATGATCCGTCAAGAAACACGGAAAAGGGGCCTTATGAAAATTTAATCAAAAAATCCTTGTTAATCCTTGTTTCATCAAATTCAATTCAAACTTTCACAGAATGATTGTACCAACATAAGGATTGTTCTAGTAATTAACTTCCTTAAATATAAGATTTCTTTAACAGAAAACTTGTTAACCAGTAGAGCGTATCAGGCCCTCATGGGCCCCTTGTTGTGTGTTTGTTCCGTATAATAGGAACCTAAGATTTTCTCTCATCAATCATTCCTCCATGTTACAGTATTGAAATCTACAAGGATCAGTTTGAGAATTTCTACCCTATGAGGCACTTATTTTTCCAGCTAGCCCAACTCGAAATGTTGTCTGTAACTTCTTTCAGTTTGTACCAGTCTAAAACTTTGTCATGCTGTAATGGATTAAATTCAACTTGTGGATGCATTCTGGTAAATTTCTGTACTGTGATGTAATTTATGGCTCAAAATTATTCTTGTATGTGTTCAAAAGTATGCTCATAATGTACCTTTGTATTCCAGTTGTTTGTTTTTATTTAGGTAGTAGAGAATAATTAAAATACTTTTAAACGAATTTGTCACAATCCATGTATCGGGACAATATAGCTTGTCAAACAGCTAATTTAATTTTTCAAAGCACATAGGATAGATAACTCAGTAGAAAAAAATTTGCAAAGAAATTTGACATTTTGTGATGTCATTGTTGTAATCAGATGTACATATTTGAACATCCAATGTATGTACGATAACAAAAGAACAATCTTTACCTTAAAGGGGACTAAGTATAGGTATTTTTTTTGCAAAAATTATGCCTTTTAGTTGGATTCCTATCCACTATACATGTGAGTGTGGAGCATCCTATTGTGGTCCTAGTGTTACCACAAGGGTTAGTGGAGGGATATTGCTTTGGTGTTGTCTTTATATTGCCCATCCCCTGGGTGTCCTGTTTGATTGTTCAGTAAAGTTCCTACAATTTATGAACCGTAGCTGTCAATCAAAGAATCAGTTGACCAATCAAATTATTTAGATTGGGAGTAAACTTTCAACTCTGACATTTGGCCAACCTTTATCTTAAAACCTCTTGTTGGTTTGGCGCATCATAACTAAAGCTTGAATAAGCTCTATTTACAACATGTTACTAGCAATAAATGTTACCAAATAATGTTGTTTAATATCTAAGTTGAGCTTCCTGTCTGTGGGCATGGCACAGTTCGTGGGTGGGTCCAGCGACCTGTCAATTATGGATGATTTCAAAACAGTTCCGCAAACTTATTCTCCATCATTAGTAGATGTGCCACTTGCTACAAATATTGGGATAGGATTAAGATTGCATGTCAAATAAAATTAAGTTAGTCCTGGGCAGAACTCATACATTTATGGATGCTTTTATCATGTTACAGTTATGTTTATGTTCTGAAAAAGGTTTTAATGGATACTGATGCAATAGAAAAGTTATAAAAGAAGCTAATGTTTGTGACAGGCTGTCTTATCTTGAAGCTGTTTGTACGCTTTAAAAGTGCAATAGTTAGGTAGAAGTCTACTTGTAGTGAGCTATACATAAATGTCACAAGGATAGTTTGGTTTGTTTGTGTCAGTCCATCCATACAAGTTTACTACCTTTTACAAAACCACCAACTGACTCACCTGGCCATGCCCACTGACTCCAACAGGAAGTTACACTTCAGTAATAGATAGTGTTATTTAACAAAATTTATGGTCAGTAATAACATGTATCAAAAATTCAAAACTATTTATTGGCAAAAGAAGTTGCAGACGACACTTCAAAGTGTGCATAGTTTAAAAGTTATTGACTGAATAAGGTAGAAATCATTTTGGGAAAAAAGAGAAATAGCTTTTTACACGCCATTACTCCTTTTCTCACAATTCTTTCTTCAGTATTATTTTACAGGGGCATAGAAAGGGCCTATTGAGGGTCATGGGTTAAAGTTTACATATAGAATTTAGTACAATTATTTCATCTTGTGTAGCAATCTGGCAAAACACAAGACAAATATCTATTATTTTTTCTGAATCTTCAAAATGCAAGATTATTTTTTTTTAAATTGATGTTTTTGTATTGAAACTGTTAGATCTTTTCACAATGAGTATTATATATATCTTGTTTTCTAAAATTGTTGAACCCATTTCCACAAAATCAAACCTCTTTATGACCTTCAGATATCATATCAAAGAAAATTACTGAAAATATTTCTTGTTATAAGTAATATCATCCTTTGTTTTAGGTTGCTAAGCATTCATGATATTTTTGTGTTACACGAAACTGACCATAAAGTTTGGGAAATAACACTGTTCACCCCTTTACATGCTGAATAAAATCCTCTATGAAATTATGATAAAATCAAATGACTGAAAGCACAGAAAGCTCTCATTTTGGGTTGTTAACCCATTCCCACTCAATCCCTCTTTTTTACGCCCCTCAACGAAAAAGCTTTGGAAAACATTGTGGAAAATGAAGAAATGGCTTGGATCAAGCAATTTCTTCATAATCCACAATGTTTTCTATCCAAAAAGATGGAAAAATTCAAAATACCATCAACTTGAAATTGTAGTCTGCAGCTTCTTTGAATTTGGACCGGTCTAAAATTCCACTGTGTTGGAATGGGTCAATCATTTAGAAAAGGAACAGTATAAACAATGATGGCTTTAAAGGGACAGATTGGAGGTCTAGACAAAAAAACAGACTGCACATATGTGCAGCCTGATCTTTGTCTAGACGACCTGCCAAAATAGGAATATTCTTGGTTCAACATGACAAGGGTTAATATTAAAGGCAAATTTCCTATTGGAGGTATGTGGACTTGGCTAACCATTTGCCAATTGAGTGTATGATGCTTTGTCAATAAATTAAACCTACCTGAGACTGCCATTGAGGGAAAAGAAGAAAATTTTAGTTACCTACATTTTCTCCTTTTCTCTCATTTTTTCCTATCCTTTATCCATTGCCAAGTGACAGAATTTTATACTGGTCCAAATTAAAGAAGATGCAGACAACATGGTCAAGTTGATAGAATTTCAAGTGACTTTGTAACTGTGGGTAATAAACACTGTGGAAAGTTATTAATTGCTTGTTTAAATCATTGTTTTCCTGAAATACTTTCTTTAGTGGTGCAACAAAGTGTGATTATGTTGGTATGGATTAAACACCATCTAGTTTGCAAAGTGGACGTAATGGTGTTGATGTCAATAACATAATAGTCTCATCTTTAGCTGATGATGCACCACTCAGCCCTCTGGCTCACAATACTAATATTTGATGAAATTTTTGCTAATGACTATAACGTTTATAAGTAACATAGTTCTTTAATGAATTGATAATTTCTCAACAAAATGTCATTGATGAAGCGTTGGGTACCAGTATGATACCCACTTTCCAAAAGTCTATAACTCTGGTTGAAAACTTTCTAGTAATATTAACCCTTGTCATTCTGAACCCGGAATATTCCAGTTTGGGCAGGAGGTGTAGACCAATATCAGTCTGCACATAGGTGCAGTCTGATCTTGATCTACACCCCCTGCTCATACTTTTCTTACCAGCGTTGTTTATGAAATTGATTTCTTAAAGAAATATTGCTTCTTGAACAATGGGTTCTATCAGTGTTTTCAGCCCTTTGATTTTACAGCAATCCAGTAAGGTAATTTATACAGCATGACAGGGGTTAACACCCCCTCCATGTAATGGTGACAGTCATAAAGAGTTACTTCTGTCCATGTGTGTGTGTTTGTGTGTTCAATTCTTGTCTGGAGCATATCTTTTTTCATAAATTGATGGATTTCACAATAACTTGGCACAGTTGATCTGCATGAAGAGTACTAGAGTCATCCGTAAAGTTGTGTTTGATACTCATAAGTTCAAGGTCACAACTGAAGGTTATGTGACAAGTAAATATGCAAGGGTATCCGTGTTTGTAACACATTTCTAGTTTTATTATTATCAGTATGTTATAGCATGGTTGTTCAATTTGTCAAACTGAAATTATACAATTGTAAATAATTGTTCAGAAATATGCAATATGGAGTTGAAAACTTCTATTTTTGTGCCAAATACAAGTAGTGGTGTACAAGTATATATATATAGCACTTAATATAATCTACAAGCTTTACACGTGTAAATGTGCTCGTCTCAGGAATAGGGATGAAACCGAAAAATATAACACCTGTCACACAAAAAGAGAGCATCTTAGAAGTGCTAAAGGTATCTACAGACTGCACAAACTGACGAGGTTGAAAACTTTTTGCTCTACATTCTACTTTACTTCAGGTTTATTCTTTCAATACCATTGACCAATGAATGACCTCCGCAGGATTCTTTTTTTTGTTTTTCAAAAAATAGTTTCATGGAGTTTCGAGATAGTCGTCGCAGTAGTAGTAGTTTCATTCAGGTAAAATAATAAACATAACATGGTAACAATAAAACATGATAAGTTTTAACCCATTCCAACTCAATCCCTCCTTTTTACGCCCCTCGAGAAAAATTATCCACAATGTTTTCTATCCAAATAGACGGAAAAATTCAAGATTCCATCAACTTGAAATTGTCGTCTGCAGCTTCTTTGAATTTGGACCGGTCTAAAATTTTGTTGTAACATGAATACTAAAACCATACAATGAACACCAGCACCCGGGATAACACAACAAAGAGATAATCTTTTATTTCCATTGTGGTCCCCAGGTGTTGGCGTCATCATATAGATGCTGTCTTTTTGTATGAAAGGTCACAATAATATTTTAATGTTAGGTTTTTCGTAAGGTAAAAGGTAAGTCAAATATTCTATAGACGATAATTGTTTGTTTCAGTGCAAAATGGATTTATCTTTCACTAAGTGACCAACAAAAGCTGTATTTTAAAAGGAGGTGGAGCCTAGAGTCAGGCAAAGCTCCATGTTGTTTTCACAATGAGAAAGATCTATCCATCTTACATGAAAAACGAAGATTTATTCTATTTCTTTATGAAAAAGAGACAAAATATGATTTTTTAAAAACAAAATCTATAAAAGGACACCATTCTTCAAATGAATAAACCCATAACCAAACAACAATATTGTGAACTGGCCCAAATTCAAGGAAGTTGCAGACAACAATTTAACGTGTGTGTAATTTGAATATAACTAATGAATATGGTAGAAAATATTGTGGTAAAAGCCATTTCTCCTTTTCCTTAGTATTACTTTATAGGGTGTCATTGAGTTATTGGTAATGGTTTAAACGACAAACTAACGATATCATCTGTGTCCTTGGTCCGGCTAAAACAAGATTCAGGAGCACAAAATGTAAGAGAGCTGGGCTAAATCTAGCAATATAGTGAGTTTATCATTTTGATCATTTCACTGCTCTTTTGGTGAATTTATCAGGTAATAATTTATTAATAAATCTTGGTAATCCACCAAAAAGTATAAAAGGAAGCATCTTTTGCTCTTTGGTGCAACATTTTTGAAGGTACAATGTACTTGTACTCGTACGGTCATTTACCATTCTCCCGAAGGCCTAGAATAGTTTTGCGCTCACCTCATAGGCAAATTTTCATGCTTTTACTATGAGCTGTTTCTGTATAACTGTTCATGCTCCTACATGTATAAGATCAGTGGATACGTTTTTACTGTTGTTAATCTGTCTACTTGTCATATCTGTAAATTCTTATCCAATGGTATATTCTCTGTTTCTTCAAGACTATGGAAGACTTTGTGCTCATATTTGGTGTATAGATATCTTTTTATCTAAAAACAAGGTTAATGTTTGCAATCAAGGTCATTTTTCTAAAAATTGCCATTACAAGTGCATTAGTGTTTCACAAACACATGTTGTGTTTTTTATTTGTGACATGTTATTTGTATTTTAATTTTTTTCTTTTATAACAGAATATATTCATTAAATCATAATAAATTAATTGTCTTGTTTGAGTCATTATTGTCATGTATAGTTTGGATGTGGATTGTTTCTGCATGATCGACTTTACCAATTCCTTAAAATTGCAAATATTTCCCATGTAGCTAGACAGGGTCTTTCAGGGTCCCGCCGTCATAGCGCAGTTGGTAGCGCGTCGGACTGTCAATCTAGAGGTCCCGGGTTCGATCCCCGACGGCGGCACTCATCCTTTCCGACTACTTGTCTCTCACCAATGGGTCGATAATCATAGACCTATGTGGGATAGCAGCTGGAGGCTAGGAAAGGATGTAATGGTAGTACTGGTGTGAGAAATACCAGGATTCCATTGGTGCTCCAGTCAGAAAGTGGGTTTGATCTGTTAAGTTTCACAGGAAAAAGGGCATTGTGATTTTTTTATAAAAAATCTTGTCAACACTATTCGGTCCTCAGTTTTCAGTGATTCTCTTTAAAACTTTCACAGCGTGATAACAACAAGATCTTTATTTAGAGAAGGTAGCTCATTAAGTTTTAACATACAAAAAAAAACAATGTAATGATGGGCTTATTTACAAGGAGGCCTTCTGAAACGCCTCGATGGTTGAGTGGTATATGTACTTGACTCGTGATCTGAAGGTCACGGCCCACCGTCACCGAGGTGTGTTCATGGGCAAGACACTTAATAGCCAGCCTCAGTTTACCCAGCTGTAGAAGTGGGTAGCAGTGGGGTTAAGCCACTGCCTCTCTTTCAGGGACGTGAAAACATCTGGTTTGTGTGTTCGAGAGCGACTCTATAAGCTTAAAGCTTTCGTCGCAATCGAACTAAAATAAATTGGTATAAACTAAATGGGTGTTAAGACAATGGGCCAAGCGTGCAATTATGCTAATAGTGGTAACAGTCTGTAAGGCCAATAAAATCTCTCTATATAAGTGATAAACGATCTTATTCACTTGATCGGGCTGACCATGTTGGTATAGAACATGCACTCGCCTTCAAACGTTCCATCCCTGGGCTGACCAAACTGATGAGGCGTTAAGATGAGGCACCTTGTGTCATCCATTGAGCAGTTAAAGAACAAGGCGGGGCGCTCAGCGATTTCGCCCTGTATCCTTGCAATATCCCTCGTAACAACTAACCGTATTCCAGGGACGGTGCTCATATGGGCATGTGCTACGCTAGCGACGATGAATAAACGGAAATACACACACATTCACTTGGTACTTGAGTATAATTGAATAAGGCATAGGTATTTTGACTAAAATATAATTAATTTACATCTAAATACAAATATCTTTACACACAAAAACACACAGAATATGAGACAGTTTTATAAGCCTATCTGGTCCAACTCTCTAGACATTTGGCACACTGTACATGGCTCACAAAATAGGCTCGTGAAAAAGTCTTTGATAATTGATCCCTGAAAGAGAAGAGGAAAGGATCAAGAATGAAAATATTGTATTCCGACAGATGGATAACTTTCCTTTGTACTGACGGATCGCTGATCACGCCCACTGACCTCGGTCAGGTTGTTTAACTACGATATTATACGACCTTATATTGCAAAATTTATGGTCAGTGAAAAATAGGAAAAAGTCAAATGCTTGGTTGGCGACCCAAAAGTGCGTATCCTCAGCTTTAATAAGTTGTAGTGATGACGTTTGAATGAATGAGTTGGTTTAACGGTGCATCGTCAGCTGAGGGCATTTAAAGCACTAAAAACGAATAAAGAATTTCTAGTTGATGTAAAATTCGAAGATATAAGAATATACTTGTAACTAATATTGTGTCGATGATTTATTTAGTCGCAATACCGACAAAATACTGAATGCATATAACGACCAATATCGGAGATCAAAGTTCCACTAGTTTATATGAATGATTTAACCCATTCCTACACAATGACGCTTCTAGACTCTCCTCAGGAAAAACTATTGGGAAAACATTGTGGAAAATGAAAAAAATGGTTGTAACAAGCAATTTCTTTATTTTCACAGCGTTTTCTTTCTAGAAAGTTGAAAAATATAGAGTTCCATAAACTTTAACTGGTCGTCTGCAACTCCTTTCAATTTTAACCAGTCTAAAATTTTGCTGTGTGGTAATGACTTAATTATTATTTCGAGTTTTTTATTCACAGACGCTATCCGTGAAATTCCGTGCGTAAAGCCAAGACAACGAACAGTCTGATCATCAACACGGTACTTTTCCGTTGATCGTCATGACTTAATTCCCGAGAAATCTTCATTTTTGATAATACCATAATAGTAGTAATATCTTTATTCATAGAAGGAAATATGTTAAAACATTTTTAACAAAATTTTATTTACAACACGGCCTTCTAAAAGATGAAAGGAAATAACAGTTATACACTCTAAAGACACACACACACACATACAAGCACACTCTTTCTGACTATGTCTAACTGTCTGTCTGTCTGTCTGTCTGTCTCTCTCTCTCTCTCTCTCTCTCTCTCTCCCTCTCTCTCTCTCTCTCTCTCTCTCTCTCTCTCTCTGTGTGTATTTTTTGTGTGTTAGAGTCTCTCAAAAACCCCTTTCCGTCTCCCTTTATCAGGTAATGGCTACCCAAACACTCGTCGAGGGTACGAAACACATATTATATTTACCTTAATTCCGAGTAGAGTTCTAACTTTGATTCTAAGAGCAAAAGCAGCACATGGTATAAGGCCCATAAACGGTGTTTCCCCAAGTCGGGTGGCAAGGATGTATTTGTGAACACACCAGCAGCAACATAAACTAAACTCTGAAATAACAACAAAATGTAAATTTCATTATTTGATTCGACATATCGTCGTTGGGAGGACAGAATGTCGTAACTACAGCTTGATTTCGGACGCCCAGCGACGATATTCGACAATTATGTCCTGCTCAATTCGTACTTCTCATTGTAAAATTGCCCGTTTCCGTGTTCTTCTAATCCGGAAGCCATTCGACATTGGACACCCCAGTAGATGTTTTATTGTTTGGGGTCACGAAGGTCATTGGCACATACCTATTTATACATTCTCTTACTGACCTTAGAAAAGGCTTCGGGATATATTGTGGAAATTGTAGCTAGCAATTTCTTTTTCATCAACATTGTTTTCTATCCCTCAGAAAAAAAACAACAAATCAATCCTTTTATTTCTAATTTTATCGATCTAAAACTGTCGTCTGCAAAATTTTAAATGTCTTAAATGTTGACGTCTTTTAATGGGTTAAGAGATAGTCCCCTGTCTGATAGCACTTCTATACTGAATAAGTGAGTATTCCCGCTGCTTAAACGACTCCGCCCGGTTTTGACCCTAGCAATTTTCTTTTTCTTATAATGCTTTTAACCATAGTCTGGTGTTTATTTTTCCAATTTCGGATGTCATATACATTCCCTTTTGATTTGGATCAATCAAAAATTTTGTCTTGAGATCACTGATGAATAAATTGACCGATCGCTAGCCCCGCCTACTGACTCCGCTGGCAACGCGCACTGACTCCGCTGGCAACGCGCACTGACTCCGCGGGCAACGTCTACTGACTCCGCTGGCTACGCGCACTGACTCCGCGGGCAACGCCCACTGACTCCGGGGGCAACGCGCACTGACTCCGGGGGCAACGCGCACTGACTCCGCTGGCAACGCCCACTGACTCCGCTGGCAACGCGCACTGACTCCGGGGGCAACGCACACTGACTCCGCTGGCAACGCCCACTGACTCCGCTGGCAACGCCCACTGACTCCGCGGGCAACGCGCACTGACTCCGCGGGCAACGCGCACTGACTCCGCAGGCAACGCGCACTGACTCTGGGGGCAACGTGCACTGACTCCGCTGGCAACGCCCACTGACTCCGGGGGCAACGCGCACTGACATCGCGGGCAACGCGCATTGACTCCGCGGGAAACGCGCACTGACTCCGCGGGCAACTTGCACTGACTCCGGGGGCAATGCGCACTGACTCCGGGGGCAACGCCCACTGACTCCGGGGGCAACGCCCACTGACTCCGCTGGCAACGCCCACTGACTCCGCTGGCAACGCCCACTGACTACACCTGGAAGTTCCATCTCGATATTCAACGTCGTCATTATGCAAAATTATTTCCAGTAACATGCGACGGTGACCTTCAACAAGCCGTAGTTAGGACGTTTAAGTCGCCAAGCAACAATAATGTTTGACATTATTGTAGGCCAATATCGGAGTTCAAAGTTCATATCATGTCTAAATGCTTTATTTAAGTGGTCGACTGATTCTTTCATAGACAGCCTCGATTGGTGAGTTACAAAGTTTATCGTTCAGAATCTGACATTTATACAATGTATACCAAACATTCTACATGGCTAGCTAATGATCATTTACATCAAAACGGTGCTAATCTTTTGTCAATCGTTAATGCAACATTACCGTAGCGGATTAAGAGGGAATTCGAGGGGGTTCGTTTGAACTCTCCTCTGTAGGCAATTATTTCATATCATATAAATTTGATAACACAGTCGATCTTACTCGAAAGACCATTTCTGTTAAGCGACAAGGTCAATAACAATAATTAAGCGACCATAAATGAAATCTTTTTTTTCTAAATCAAACGCTCTTAAGAAGTGAATGCATTTTGCTATAAAGTAAAATCACAACTTAACCAGTTGTTGTTTCTACTGAGTCCCAACAATATATGACTAAGCGAGAATTCTGTAATATTTTTTGTATGCAACCGTACCAATTATACAAATGAACTGAAGATTATTGTTGTCATGTTCACCATCTGTAAAAAAGGGTGTACTCGTTTGTAAGAAACATAGTTCGAGAGTAAAACAATTATTGTTTGTACCTGGATAATTCCCGCCCATGAAAACATATGTTAAACATATAGAAAGTGCCTAGCTAAATGATTAATTAGCTACTACCCCGACAGAATCAGTTAACGTAAATCAACACATTACACATAATTATACTTGTGTATTAGTAGTTCCAGAAATAGATTAACAATAACATGATATTAATCGGAAGAAACATTGTTTCTTTTGGCTTACGTGAATTCACTTTGGTTCTGACTAGACAGAAATATAGCCTATAATATATAAAACGTGCATTAGGGTTGTAGCGTTATTAGACAGATCGCAACATCCCGTTTGATCTCCAACAGCAATTTCAATTTAGATAACGTTATTAAACGACGTTAAACGACAATATTGATGGCCAGTAATATGTTGAAAAAAGCAAAATGGTTGGTTAGTGAGTTAAACGCCATATCTATAGCTGGAATATGCTTTCGTTACGACGTTTAATTCGCAAAACCGTCAAGAATACTTCAATAATTGTCTAGCCATGTCGGAGTTCAAAACTATATATATATTAATTGACAGATCCTCGCTGTCAATCAAAAATAGATGGACCAATTAAATCATTCACACGCACATATATATATGTGTGTGTGAATGATTTTATTGGTCCATCTATTATTGATTTTTAAATCGATTCCAAATTCTGGAAACAACACTCTTGGACACACTAAGGAAATTAGCAACATGCCTTTGAGGTAACCCAGAATAAAGGATCCAAATGCCCCTATTCGTCGCATTTTGACTAAGATGGCGTCTTAAACGCCCATCTGCCATACTGAAATGGCAATCAATCTAAAATTTGTGATAACTTTGTTCAATGTTTGCTAAATGTACCAACGCACCTGAAGATACAAGGCAAAATGAAACGCGTTTTATGGGGGTATAAAAAAAACTTTTTTTTAGTCGATTTCTGTTTTAGCATCAAATCAATGAACGAAAAGGTGATCCTTAGCAATTTTTTGTAGTATATCTTAAAGAGGACATGACGTACTTCATTAGGTTTTCAAATAAGTGTTTGGTGGAAATACTTCGCCAGTATTTCGACAAAAAGCTCGATCACTCTTTTCATGACCTTCAAATTTGATACTTGACCTTGAACTCATGGTTTAAAGCACATCGGTGTGATATATGACCTTGAAGTTTAATGGGTTACCTTGAGATCTGCAATCTTACAGTGACTTACCGTAACCTGTTTGGTTTGTTTATTAAAATGTACAAATGTCACCCCTGAAGGTTGCTATGTTAGACTCTCGTGCTGGCCGTGTCCTCAACTAACGGATTACTTTGTCAATCAAATATCGACAGACAAATAAAATATTACATTTAGCCCGGAAGTGAATTTGAACTCCAACACTAGCCGACATTTTTCAAGCAATTTTGTTGGTTTGGCGACTTAAACGTCGTAACTACAGCTTATTCAAGCTGTAGTTACGGCGTTCAGGTCGCCAACCAATAATTTTACTATTTGGTTACATGTTACTGACCGTTTAACATCGCAGTGGAACCTCATGTCGGTGCTTAGAGGGCGTGGCCAGCAGCCCATCAATTTGATCCGATTGGTGATTGGAGAGCTTACTATTTGACATTGACTTAGTTAGGTATACTTACTGTTCGTATTGCCAGTGTCACACTGGCATAGGTTACTGTGCCAGTCTCTCTCGCTGAGTGTATCGTCGAATGGAGCACGTGCTATAGACGGCCGACCTTGGAGTTTGCTATCTGACCTTGACATATTAGGTTGCTTAGTAACTACAGTTTTATCTGGGTTAAATGATCCACCCGTCATCACCACTTTTTCATCTCCTTCAACTGAAAACGTGCAGAGGGAAAAATAGATGTAAAAAAATCAGAAAAAGATCGAGAATTGTAACCGAAATCGGTTTAACGATTGATTATTCTCTTACCTTCCTTTTGAGCCAAGAAAAGTGCACCCGAGTTGTAGTTTGTCTCTTACCTCGGCTGTTACGTAAAAAATGCATAGGGTGGTATCTTTTTACAAGTAATCGGGCTCCAGACAAGGTCCAAAACAGTCGAACAAATGAGTTATACCACTCTAACAATGAAGAAGACCTTATCAAGTGACCTAAACCCTGTACTTATTTTGAAATTTTAGAATTGTCAAAATTCAAAGGGTTAGCAGACGGCACAATGAAGTGAGGACAATTTTAAAAAGATAACCAAACTAAATAATAGAAAATAATGTTAGAACAGAAGAAACTAACTCTTCGAAGTAATTTCTTCTTTTTACACAACTTTTCTCAGGAACGATATCACAGGAAGGTAAAATCAGGGACTGTATGGTAAAGGGTTAACCATGCAGATACACGTATCGTTGGTGGACGACCAAATTGTTTGACCAATTCCCACTCAAAATTTTCGACTGGTCCAAATTGAAATAAACTACAATTGACAATTTTAAGTTGATGGAATTTCGATTTTTTTTTGTTGTCTTTTTGGATAGAAAACATTGTGGATAATGAAGAAATTGCTTGACACAAGCAATTTCTTCATTTTCAACAATGTTTCACACTGCTTTTTTTCTTAGGGGCGTAAAAGGGGGGATTGAGGGGGAATGGGATAACTTTCGCCTGCTGACCGTGAGACTGCATCGGCACCATTATGGTTTGCAAAGGTGTTAACTATTCTCCTACCTCGAATTTCAGAACAAAAGATCATAAACCAGATGTAGGGCCTAGTACTTAAACCCCTCGTCAGGCTACAAAATTTTAGACTGGTCCAAACTGAAAGAAGTTACGGTCGACAATTTATGTTTGCGAAATTTATATTTGTTCATTTATCTTAATTATTGCTTGTTTATTTATCTATTTCATTTATTCATTTGTCTTTTATGGAATATCATTTTGAAAATGAAGTAATTGCTTCAACAAGTATTTTCTTCATTGTAACACTGCATATAACGTAACAAACAGAATTCTCATCATGTCTATGCGGAACGCCTGTCTTATCAACCTCATCTTTGAAACAATAATTACACGTGTGTTGGCAGCATCCTACCACATTACCCTATCTCTTTTAAAAACCGTAATACACGAGTGTGCTTCATCAAATTTCTTAAAATGAAGGACACTGTCATACTAAAAGGGGTGTATGAGCGCAGACTTGGATTTTCTTACCATGCAATTTAGTATATTTATTTTATATGTGTTAATTCCAGAGAGGGGAGAGAAAGGGAGAGAGAGAGAGCGCGCGAGAGAGATAGGGAGAGAGAGAAATGTACATAGAGGGAGAGAAAGGGAGAAGGAAAGAAAGAGTGAGTGAGTGAGACAGAGACAGACAGAGACCAACACAGAGAGAGATGGTTGAATTGAAAAGTTACTCGAGGCATAATTACATATTTGAAAAAGAGACAGGATCCTGCAGGGAACGATCAGAGAAGCACATTCAATATAATAGGTGAATAACCTTTTTTGTCGGAATTATTTTCCTGATCAGCCTGCACAAGCAACGCTGACAGACCGGGATTGAATTTAGAGTGACAGATTTTTCAGATAGATATCCGCTTTCGAAAACTTGAAAGTGCACGTGAAATGCAGGGTACCGTCTTTTAAATCTATGAGGGGTTTTATCCTAAACGCAGGAAAGTGTTGGTACCTATAGCATTTCCCGTTAGGTCCCTTTTCGCTTAAAGGCTCACTTGTGGGTTTTTCCAGAGATTTCACTAAGAGTATAATCAAAGTATTGAAAGTACTGTAAGCTAGCAAAGCATGGTTTTCTTTGTTTAAAGTTATCATTATAACAGGAGCTAACCCATTACAACATGGCACAATCTTAGACTGGTTCAAATTGAAAGAAGCTGCAGACGGCAATTTCAAATTGGTGGAAATCTTTGATTTGTAGGGTAGAACACATTGTGGTCATTGAAGAAATTGCTTGTAACAAACAATTTCTTCATTATCCACAAGATCTTCAAAATCGTTTTCTTATGGGATGCTGTAAAAGCGGATTAAAATACCAAGAAGATAAAGTTGCAGGTAGGGTTTGCAGTATTCCTTGTATACATAAGAACTACTTCTTATGACGTAGGCATTCACTGGATTCTTTTGTTAAGCCTTCAGTGGCAGTTTGCACTCGTTGAACTCTGAGAAGACCTCAAAATTTTGTCTGTTAACTTAAGCTATCAAAGCTAACGCTTTGCTAACTTATAAAATTCAAATTCTCTTTCGTGAACAACAACAACGTCATAAAAATCAATTTAACGAGTGACGGAGCAACATCCCCCTTGAATTTTCGCAAAATGAAAAATAACTCGATCTAACAATAACCTTACTTCTTCAATGCAAAAAAAGTATGAAATTGAAATAAAAAAAATTAGAGAATGCGTCTATTACACAAATGGATCTCCGACAGGCAGTTCTGCTTCGATATTTAACGGCTTTATTTCGCAAAATTTAGGCCATTAGCATGTAGCAAAAACGGATGGTTTGAATGGATTGAATAAGCTGTAGTTACGATGTTTAAGTCGCCAAACAAACAAAAATACATAAATGGCGGCCAATGTTCGAATTCAAAGCTAACTTCCAATCTAAATGAACGATTTCATTGGTCGACTGATTATTTGATAGACATACGCGGTTAGTCAATTAACAATTGGTAATCTAGATAAATTTAGTGTCTATGGTGCTTAACACCGACTTGAACAAAAATCAGAAATCAGCGAAATTCCCGGGCACTTGTTCATGTGCCTCCTGGGTATCACTAGTACAAAGTTGGATCTCTGTATCCACTGAGACATTGCAATAGATCACTGAGACGCGTTAAAGTTGGAAGGGCATTAAATCTGGTATAGAGAAAGTTTGGGTTTCTATCTGCATTTCAGAAGAATTTGTAATTATTGACAATGAATTTAACAAAAGCCAAATGTGACACGCCACGCTAAAATGAGATAAAATCGCGCCTTAGGGTTTGTCCAATTTCACCTGACGCGAATAGCAAGTGAGAAAGAGAGAGAGAGAGAGAAAGCGAGAGAGAGAGGAGGACAGAGGACGGAGAAACATAGACAGTAGTGGGACATAGAGAGATAGAGAGAGGGTCAGACAGACAGAGACTGACGGACAGAGAGAGGTAGTGGGGGAGAAAGATATCACACCGTTAAAACGAGTAAGGAGATATCAGAGGGAAGGAGAAGGGAGGAGAATCCACAGATCAATATAAGCAGCTTCGAGTGTACTGTCCTTCAGTTTTTAATCCGTTATTGTCGAAAGAGTGGCCGCCAGTTGTAAGGGCAAAGACTAAGCCGATGTCAGCAAAATCAGGCCTTTTCTACTTCAGCCGAATAGTTTGCAGCCTTTCTTATGCAGACAAATGTGGTAATGGTTAATTTCTCTGAAGATCTGGGTTAACCCTCTCCTGTTCAATGCGTTTTCACGTCCCTGTGATCTTATGATTGAGAAAACATTGTAGAAAAAGAAGAGATTGCTTGTAACAAGCAATTTCTTCTATTTCTACAATATTTTCTACCCTACTGATTGGTTCTTTTTTCAATTTAAATCCACTTTCAGTTTTTGTCTGCAAAACCTTTGAATTTGGTCAGGTCTACAATTTTGCAAAAACAGGAAAGGGTTTATTGGCATTCATTCGCCGAATCGCTTCCTTGTTCGTATAATCGATTGACCGTCGTTCTTTCGTTCGGTCTGAAACAGTCATTTGGCGTAAGTTATTACGTTGGTATAATTGTTCAGAGTTCAACATTTCCTTGATACGGATATATGGAACAAACGATTTGATAATCCCAGTTGTTTCATACATTAATTCAGACCTACTTGTAGGCAGTACATAACAGGGGGCGTCGATTAGCTAGCTGCGTTATCGTAGCCCTCTTCCTCATAATTTGTTGGTAAGGCTATCGGGAAGAGGGCTGCTTTATCAGCCTGCTACATGTGGAAAAAGTGCTAGAGAATGGCTCAAAGAGGACACTTATTTCATTTTTCATGAAGCGTAAAAGCTTTGACCTTTGCATAAATCTTTTATACCATTTATCCAATTTATCGAAATTTGCATTCTTATATGTAATTTATGCATTCTTGCATCATTACATTTTTAGGAGACTTAAGTATTGTAACTATTGAGTAGTAACTTGCAGATCGTTGTCTCGCTTGAGTAAGCTGTAGTTACGACCATGCGGATTAAGTCGTCTATAAATTAAACTATAAATGTGGGAGGTCAATATTTCATTTCTGGTCAAAATTGGTCTTTGATTGGCCAATAGATGCACAAGTTATAATGGGTGATCAAAGATCAATTTTATCTGTACCACTTTATGTTCATATCCATTTTTTTTTTTATTTACAAGGGCGATCTGTCGGTTTAATGTGTTTGTTAGTAATGGCGTGAGAGCCGCCATGCTTTGGTCGCCAAACAACAAAATACTGAATTTCAAAACAAAGCAACCTTGGTTGTAACTGAGTCTTCAGCGTATGGACTTTAAATGGGACTGAAAAATTATAGTTGGCTGACAAAATCATTCTGAACTTCGCTTTCGCGGAATTGATACTACACAAGTATTGAAGAGGGTACCTTGTATTAATTAATACCTATTAATAAATTACTACCTAATCCCGCTATGTACGGCCTCTAAGAGATAGAGATTGGGAAAACATGGATTACGAAGAGTTTGCATGTCACACGTAATTTCTTCGTAATAAACAATACCTTATCCCTAGATCCGTCAAGTATCACATGAAAAGTTGCCCTATGAAAAACATTTTTAGATATTCTAGTTAACACATTAATGTCCCTAGATTTCACTGGATTCACTTCAAACTTTCACATAATGATTGTACAATGATGAGGATGGTTCTTTTCAGAATTTGGTACAATCTGTCAAGTACCATGTAAAAGGGGCCATACTAAAATTGACTTTAAATATTCTAGTTAACACTATGGAGTCGCCATATTTCATCGTCGGATCACTTTAAAACTTCACAGAATGATTAATCCAGCACTTGGATGGCTCTTTTTGAAATCGGATCTGATCAGTCAAGAACCATTGAGAAAGGTACCTTATGGAAATTCTATTGCAAATTAAGTCCATAGTTTTCTCATAAAACTTTCACAGAATTCTTGTACAATCCCAAGGATTGGTTCTTTTTAAAATGGGTAAGGTAAATAAAGGATCACAGGAAAAGGGGCCTTCTGAGAACTTGGTTGAAATGTCCTCGTTAACACAATTAATACCACAGATTTTTTTTTATCGGATTCTATTCAAAGGTGCATAGAATAATTTTGGCATTGAAAACACCGGAAATGGGGCCTTACAGGATATAATTCAAAACATTCTTGTTTATGTGATGAAGTCCACAATTATTATTGGATTCTGTTTAAAATTTCACAGGACGATGCTTCCATTTTGAAATTGAGTGGGTCTGTCTGAAACACGGGAAAGGGGGCCTTAAAGATTGTTGATAAAAATAATACATTTGATTTTGTTATTTTCATTTTATGCATTCTTCTTTCAGCAATTAACTTACTTAAATATCGGATTACTTTAACGGAAAACTTGATAGCCAGAAGAGCATCTCAGGCCCTCATTGGGCACTTCTTTGTTTGATATCGCCACAAAATGGGAATTCTAATACTGCTATTAAATCGTTACATTTGATTGGTGGTCATTAAATTGAAAATACAAGTATTCGTCTAAAACATTTATGAAAATATGAATGAATAAAATTTGCAGTGCAGCAATTGTACAGTAGTATCGTTTGTTTGAATGTTACGAATTCTTCAGAAATCAAAAACAACAAATTGCACGCTTTCTTTATGGATCGAGTATATATATATATGCCTATCTATATATCATTCTCTCCGTCTAAGCTAGCGTAATTATGTTTAAACATTAAATGAAAAAAGTGGGGGTTCAGTTCACACGGCTAATGCGGGAAGATAGTCTCTCGTTCAGAATGACGAAACGATTTAAGACGCTTTTCTTTTTGAAATCCGATTTTAGTTGAAGTCTCCTAACGACTACAGGCATTCGTGCCCAGAACGACGGACAGGGCGAAGGGAAATTAAAACGATTTACCAGATAAGCTACAGAGAAAACAGGCATGACTCAGATATGAAGTGGAATTAGAATACCAACTTCAATACTTTTCTTCAACAAGTATTGTTGATGTCCAATTAACCCATTCCCACATTCCTCCCCTTTACACCCATCCAGAAAAAGCTCCTGAAAACATTATGGAAAATGTAGAAATTGCTTATAACAAGCCATTTTTTCATATTCCGCAGTTTTCTATCAAGAAAGTTGAAAAAATCTAAAATCCATACACTTTTAATTGTGCATGTTAACGGGTTAAACACGATTCAAATGAGTGTCCACAATACAGGGGGGCGGTTATTTGATACAAACAATACAGCACACGAAAACGTTTCTATTTTTCCTTTATCTGAAATTCTGGGTTTGTAATGCACGTTTGAATAATCGTGAGAAAATTCCTAGCAAGTGAGTGTTTCCACAGTCCTAAATTTCCAGTTAATTTATCTCTGAAAATTCGAGGTTAAGTGATTCTACCTTTTTTTAATCACTGTTGTTTGTGGAACGAGTCCCATCTACCGAGGTTCTAGATTAACAGAGTCCCACTCAATCCCGCTTTTTGACGCCCTTAAAGAAAGTTGCTCTGGAAAATAATAATAGTGGTAATTTTATTTATCTGTTTGTTACAATACAGCCGCCGTCATAGCGCAGTTGGTAGCGCGTCGGACTGTCAATCTAGAGGTCCCGGGTTCGATCCCCGACGGCGGCACTCATCCTTTCCGACTATTTGTCTCTCACCAATGGGTCGATAATCGTAGACCTATGTGGGATAGCAGCTGGAGGCTAGGAAGGGAAGTAATGGTAGTACTGGTGTGAGAAATACCAGGATTCCATTGTTAGGTGCTCCAGCCGCCGCGATATAACTGAAAGATTGTTGAAAGCGGCGTAAAACCCCATTCAAACAAACTGTTTGTTACAAGCAAATTCTTCATTATCTACAGTGGTTTCTACCACAAAGGACTAAGATTTCATCAACTAAACAAATATCGTATGTAACTTCTTAGGGTTTCGACGACCGTAAACTTTTGTTGTCTGGTAGTTGCCCTTTCCTGTTTTAAATATTTTTAGACCTGTCCAAATTTAAAGGTTTTGCAGACGAAAATTTATAGTGGATTTAATTTGAGAAATAACTATTCAGTAGGGTAGAAAATATTGTGGAAAAAGAAGAAATTGCTTGTTACAAGCAATTTCTTATTTTCCAACATTGTTTTCTCAAGTATAAAATCACAAGGACGTAAAAACCAGTGATTGTACAGGAAAGGTATACAAGACCCTCTCGAACGAGTATTTGTTATACCAGATGACGATTTTGAGACTGGTTTGAACAATTAGCAATGAAAACATCCAAAGTGGTAAGAAATTTAGGGAAAACGGAGAAATTGATTGTTGCAGGCAATTTCTTCTTTTTCCACAATGTTTTCTCGAGTAAAAATTACAGCAACGAAAAACCCCGTACTTGTACAGAAAAGGGTCGATTCTTATAAAACGTAAAGGGTTTATTCTTATAAAACCTAAATAAGTCGGAGTGTTTGGTAATGGATTAGACCATCATCTGCAATATGATTCCATGATACTTTGTTGTTGATTGATGATGGTGGTGGTGGTGTGTGTGTGTGTGTGCGCGCGCGCGCCTGTGCGTTGGAGAGCGAAGTTGTTGAATGTTGTTTTTTTTTTTAACCATTTCTTCAGTTTTCTGCTAGTCGGATCCGGAACCTGTTCATTACGATATAGATAAGGATTTTTAATCTATTCCAGAGAACATTAGACACTGACAGATGGATGCAGTTTTTTTGAAATTGTTTCTAATGCCTTTTCGTCTGCATATCCTGCAGACGAACTCTCCCTTAACTTCAGGCACTTGCCGCCTTTTGATTTCGCCTGACAACAATTAACGAATCGAGTCTGTGAAACAAAATATCGATCGACTAAACAAATCATCCAGTTAGTCCGGAGATGAACTTCGAACTCCGCTATCAGCAAAAGACGTCACTACTTGTAAATTTTCGGATCCTTCACTTCCGAAACTCTTGCATTGAGACTTCGATTATGTGTAACTATCAATTGATTAATTGTATGAGATTTAACGCAACTTTTTTACATCGCGTCTGCTGGTGCATCTAATCTTGGCTTTGAGTCGTTTCTCACACTAGAACAACCACAACATTCCGTCCGATCCAACAGCCGTTCATGTAGCTTAGGCGCAATTTATTTTATACCTATTTGGAAACTAGTTCTTTCAATTTAGACTAATCCCTAACAATTCTTAGAAATACACCTGTACTTGCACCGCACGTGTGGGTCAATTACAGAACCAAGATCGATTGATTCACGGAAATCGAACTCGGGACCTTCTGATCGGGAAGCCGACGCTCTTGCTCTCGGCCACCGACCACCAAACTACGCACTTCTAATCATTTGCCCTTGACGAACGAACCAGAGATTGAATTCTCGACCTTCGTATTGCAAGAACATCACGTTACAGACAAAGCAAGCCGGGCTCGGCGTGTAAGACTATGAAAAGTTTTTAAAAGAAATGAAATGAAAAGATAAATACCATTGTGACACAAGTTATAAAAAATATGTGCAAGCCCTAGGTTACGTAACTTTAACTTCATTTTTTTTAATAAAATTCTTTCTTTTTAATCGTGATCTCGGGAAGAAAATAGAATCAAATAGATTAATCAGAAAATAGAATAAATAATTAACTCATACTCTACCTTCCATTATTACTAGTTAAGTTCCACTACCACTAAAACACAGATGAATTAAACTCATATAAAATAAATCAAGTTTTTCTCTCTTTTTTTTTCCTTCACATAATAACCTGATTCACTCCTTGTTCGTGTTCAAGAAATTTCGACACGAGCCAAATATTCCATGTCAGTACAGAGAGTCTGAAACATACACCAGAATATGTTTATTGCAGTAAATTTACTGGCGTCTAGAACTTGGCTCGACTTTTACTTGAAATTGGGTGCTTATCGTATTCATATATATGCGTACGGCATTTTGTCGAACCGACAGCAGTCTCGCATTATTGCGTCAGCAGCGCCATGGACATAACCATTTCCCGCATGATTACTGGTTATTATGTACCTGTGATATTATACTTGAGAAAATATTGTGGAAAAAGGAGAAATTGTTTTAACAAGCAATTTCTTCTTTTTCCACAATATTTTCTTTAATAAAGGATGGCTACTTTTTGAATTGTACTTATTAATGTCGTCTTATATCCCTTTGCATTTGCACAAGTCTAAAAATTTGGTAAAATTGTAAAGTGTTAATACAGAGGTCCAATGACCGAATACCGCCTCCCAAGTCACTTGATAATTACATATACCAATGTAAGATATTTAGCTGGACTGGGACCGAGACTTTTCGTCGAAATCGGTGGATATTTTTTTTAACATGTATATGCCTACTTTTGCTGAGCCCAAGTAACACTATCCATAGTGCTTTGCAAATCAGGGATACTGTTTGTGACGGTTGATTTATTGTGTGGTTTTATCGACGATTTCAGCACTATATGCTAATATTGCTGGCGATAGCATGATCACCAAACCACGACCGGGCTAGTCGGGTATATTTCTCCCACTAGACCTACCCTAATAACCCACTGTCTCTCTTCTCGGACCATTTAGAAATCGCACATGTAAACTATTTGAACTATATCAGTGAATAAACCAATTCCCGTCGTCGAGAACGTGGTTCTAAACCGAGGTCATTCTCCCATCCGCCTGTAGCCAACATAGTTGTCCACTGACAGATGACATTAAGTGGGATGGTCATACGACATCCAAAACTTCAATAAAGTTAAAATTACAAACTAAAGGTAAATTGTGATATTTGAGAAAATGAAAAATTATCTTTGTACAAGTAATACCTCTTTTTCCCATTAACAAATCAGTAGATGAATACATCGATCACATAGTCGAATATTGACTTCAAAGTTATATGAGCCCGTGCGTGACATTTCCAACCATTACACATGTGCGCCAAGTAAAGATTCTGATCAGCCTGTGCATCCGCACAGTCTGATCAGAGTCTTCACTGTGCGCTTTACAATTAGATGCCATTTCAAAGACATTTTATACGATTGTCTAAAATTCTAAAATTCCTGTATGGCTGTGCAGGCTACCGAGTGTCAAAAATGCACTCACACGTTAAATGGTTGGAAAAGACAGGCAAGGGCTCATATTATGTACTGTTGTACGTTTATTGTAAAACATACAGTAATTGACCAGCCGCGGCTGTTAACCAAAGAATCAATCGACCAACAAACCTTATCATTTTTTGTGTATTTTCGAATAGAAAACATTGTGAATAGTGAAGAAATTGCTTGATACAGGGCTTTATCATGGGGTGTGTAAAGGAGGTATCTCGTGGGAATGATTTCTCTTGTGAGGGTGTCAGAGGTTCAATAGACCCGCTCAATGACTCACTCATCAATTCACCGTTCACTCACAGACTGTATAATCGCGATCAATCAGTAGCCTTGAGGCAAAGATTTTTACGTCCATACTCAAATATTTAGCAATGTAGATCAGATTATGAAAATAAATAAATATTTTGTGGTAAAAGATGATCACAACTTTAAATCATGGCGATTTTTTGGTCAATTTTTTACGTAAAAGTTCAAAAGGAAAAACTTTGCTGATGTCATTTAAGTGACACTCTATGGTAAGACAGCTCTATAAAAGCTCTAACTGTGGTTGAAATGCTATGTTGAAACCATTGTTGGTTAGAACTATCATTTAGGCATGTATATTCCTTTACAAAAATTATAATTTTTTTAACATCTTTATTTCATTAGTTACAATTACTTCAGATGTGTATCACATAAACATCAACGTCTTATAGAATATATAGATGTACGTGTTATAGTGAGTGATCAATGGTCTATACAGGTATTATATTTTCTACATATGGTGTCTTTGGTGAGATTCTACACTTTCCATTCTTTCTACATTTGGGGAAATTTCAATTTCAGAATTTCTATATTTTTGTCCATACTCGAGTATGTGATTTATTATGAATGTATGTTCGACGATGAACCTTGTGTGTTAAAAAATGTTAAAATCGATTCTCTGAATAAAGCTATGTTATGACTGTAACTTGTAGATTAACAAATAATAAATGTGTTAAACAGCTGTAGATTAAAAGGGGAACCGTCAGAAAATATCTTGACTTCTGACATCTTCGTGGGAGCTTTTGTATTCCCGCTGTGAACCATGATGTTGACCTGTGTTTTAGGTACTGCGTAACAGCAGATATCAAAGCCGCCCAGCAAGCATTTTTTTCAGTTCTGGAAACAAATTAAAGTCACAGGGGCGAGGTCTGGGCTATAAGGAGGGTGAGATAACAGTTGCCATTTGTAAGAGTTGATAACCTCCACTGTAGCTGCGGCGGTATGGGAGGGGCGTTATCGTGAAGAAGGAGGACATTTTTCTGTGCTAACCGGGGACGCATTTGCTTGAGGTTTTCTCTGGGTTTTCAGAATTACCTCAGAATAGTAATTGGAAGTGAAATTTGACCTTTTGGCGTGAAATGAGTAAGTACCACTCCCCATGAATCCCAAAAGGCAACAAGCATGACTATGCCAGCCGAAGGAGACAGCTTAAACTTTTTAGGAGGCGGGGAACCAGCTCGTTTCCAATGCTTTGACTGAGCTTTTGTCTCACGTTCGAAATAATGAATCCACATCTCATCTCCAGTGATAATGAGGTTCAAAAACTGATCTCCTTCATGATTTAAACGACTTAAATTTTCCTTTGCATTGGTTACTCTGGTTGTCTTTAGATCTGCGGACAGCTATCCAGGCACCCACCTGGCACTTACCTTGCCCATGCCTAGATGTTCGTGTAAAATCTTGTGTTCCGATGCGTTACTGATGCTAAACATAATTGGCTACCTCCTCAAAAGTTATTGGACGATTTTTGTTGACAAAAGCATTTGCTACTATTGTTGGGGGTCACCGCCTTATCTGGCCGCGCAGTACTAGGCCTGCCACAAACACTTGTTCTGAGAAACCCGGTTACACAAGATTGAACATGACACACGTTTATCAGAACATCTTTTTAAAGCCTCTGAAAGATGTGGCAGGGTTTTTCACCTTCTGCAACCAGAAACTTAATTACAGAGCGTTGTTCCTGTAACAAAGGGTCCATGATAGAAGAAACACCTATCACATATCAGAGTGCAAAATATTGTTTAATCACAAATTGAAAATAAACGGACTTCGTTGTTGGCGAATAAATGTAGTTTTCACCAATCTATAGCTGTACATGGAAAGAGAGGAGCATGAAAAGTCCGGATACTTTTTGACCGTCCCTCGTATATTCCGCATAACAACTTTTAGCATCTTTTTTCGACAACGATTTAAATAGTTGATTTCGAATTCAATAAATGTGAATGTCACCGTTGAAAATATGCTTATTTGACATCTTCGCACTCCATTTTAAGTATACAAACAATACAAACAATAATTTTATTATCTCCATTTTCTTTTGGATATTTGGATTATTTTGAACATGCGAAAATAAACTAAGTTTTCAAAACAACAACAACAACAAAGTCCAACTTTATTCATTCATCGTCTTTTACAATCACCTTTGAAATTTCATGTTTATACAAAGGTGACAGTTACACCTTATCTGCAACAGACTAACCTAGAAAGATACCAGACTCTTAATACATATATCTAGACCTTACTGACAGCATTTAACCCATTCCCATACAATCCCTGTCTTTTACACTCTCAAGGAAAATGTTCTGGAAAACATTGTGGGAAATGAAGCAATTTCTTCATTATCCACAATGTTTTCTATCCTAAAAGACAAAAAAGAAATAAAAATAACAATGATAATAAATATCCATCGAGTTGAAATTATTGTCTGCATCTTCTTTTCAATTTAGACCAGTCTAAATTTTTTGTTGTGTTTGAATGGGTTAACCAAAGTATATCAAAAAGTTTCCAGTTTCAGTAGGCTTGAAGTTTATAACATGAAAAATGACGTGATCCGACTGACAAATAGACATTTGGTGTTTGGGTCGAAAAGATTGATAAAATCGAATTTAGAATTTCCTATACAATCCCTGGTTTTTACAGCCCTGTGATTTCACACTTGAGAAAAAATTGTGGAAAAAGAAGAAATTGCTTGTAACATGCAATTTCTTCTTTTTCCACAATACTTTCTACCCTACTGAATAATCATTTTTCAAATAAAATCGACTTTGTTATCTGCAAAACCTTTGAATTCGGACAGGTCTAACATTTTGCAATACGGTAAAGGGTTAAAACTGAACGAGACATCCCGCTCAGATAAATCCGGCATCATTGGAAGACCAAATCAAGTATTTGTGGGTTAAAATATCTACGTCATTGTTACAAGGACTTTACTATTAACAAATAAATATAGACAAATTTGAAGTCAATGGTTAAGAGTAAGCAACAAAATAGTGAGGGCGTCAAAATAGATGGAAGTCAAAATACATGACTTGAAGATAGATTAATCCATTGGCAACCGTTGTATCAATCAAGGGATTACGGTTACCAGTCAACTCGGCCCATCGAATGACTCGGCCCGGTCAACTCAGCACGGTCAGCTCGGCCCAAATATATAGTATATATGTGCAAGTATAATGCATAATGAAACTTTTGTAAAATCAATATCCCGTAACTTTATTCTATGACCCCACATCGATAGATCGGTGGCATCTTGTTTTACCGTTGTCCGTCTGTCCGTCCGTCTGTCTATCTATCTGTCTGCAAAACTTAACCAAAAACGTAACATTGCCAATTACTACCAGCCTATTCAAGATACAATGCTCCTATTTGGCCTGATGATACATCTTTATAATACGCTTCTCCTCGTGTCAAGGATATGTGATAAGGTCAAGGTCACAGACCAAGGTCAAACGCCAAAAAAAAAAATCCTTGTCGCTTTCACTAAAATACTCTATTAAAACTCATGTGCAAGTCAACAACACTTTTCATGGTAAGTCCTGTTGCGGGGGCATTGTGTTTCACAAACATATCTTGTTTGATTACTAATTTATTTTCTTTTGTTAGAATAGCATGATATTATAACATTTTTGGAATCGGGCAAAAAAAAGGTTGTTATTGTGCATTGTATTTTTTAAATCTACAACCACGAGTTGCCGGTGGGCCGAGATATAAATTGGCAGAGTTGACCAGTCACCAGTTAAACATAGCCACCGTAAATCCGATGATCAATTCATCTTTCGATCGGTCATTTAACCAATCAATAAGTTAATCAATATATGATTCAACCAACACATCCAGATTTTAACACAGTAATTTGTAAAGGAACGAAATCTTCTTGTACGAAATCCGTATTCACAAACAACAACAACTTGAAATATACAACAACAATTAAAAGGAAAAACATAATAATTATAGATTTAATTTTCTTTCAACCACTAGATTTTAAGACCAAAAACAATGGAAAGCTTGTTGGAAAAGGTTAGTGTATACTATTATTTGTTAAATTGCTAGTTTTATGAGTCATTTTAGATGAATTACAAGCACAATGAATGTATTCCCCGAAATGTCGACTGCTAAATTTTCTCGTTTTTTTTCAACAAAGAATATAATTTATACCAAATAAAGCAATAAATGTCAAATTTTCATTTCAATATAATAGTTCTTATGTTGAAGTGTCTGGTGCCCTTGCTGCAATATAAGCCCTCATTCTGATAATCTGCTGACGAGGCTCACCAGCAGATTATCAGAGGGCTACGATATCACAGCTACTGGTGCCCCAGTGGTGGCATGTTTACAGCTCCAGGGACTAGACATACTCTTAGTTTTAACGTTGTAGAACTAGGTTCTGTCACACAGAACTCTTTCTATTAGTGGGCATATTTTTGGTTCTTGAAGAGAATGATATTTGAATCCTTAGTATACATAGATAGATTTGCTTAAACAGTCTCTTAGGTGAGGCTTGTTGCTTTCCTTTGGACCTCTTCAAGTGTTCTTTTGAAGAGAATGATCCAGAATTCATGGAGTTTTGTTGTTGTAGAACTAGGTTCTTTATCATAGCATTCTTTCTATTAGTGGGGTCTTGATGAGAATGAATGATAAATCCTTTGTCTTTGCTAAGGTGATGCTTGCTGCATTCCTTTGGACTTCTTCAAGTGTTCTTTTGAAGAGAATGATCCGGAAATTGTGGATTTGAATTCTAAAGTAGATCCTGCCAGAAAAAGTAGAAAGTCCCTCATTGCATTATTTATGGCGTCTAAGGTTCCTTTTCAGAAATCCAAGCACTGTAAAAGTTTTTATTCACTATTTTGACAATGTTGTATACGTTGGATGTTGACATCCACCAATATTACCCAGTTTAGAAAATCCAGTAAGGTATTACTAGGGTAGAAGAGAAGTAGTACCCAATTAGGCTCGATTTATTATTTTTGAAAATCTGTCTCCTCTAAACAACTCTACATTTTGAAAATGGCATTATAAGAGTATTCTAGATAATTCTTAGAAAGCCTAAAGTATCCTTTGAAAAAATTACCAACTATTATCTGGCTCAGGGTGATTGTGGCCACAGTTATAATAATGCGCAGTCTTTCAATAATGAAGTGAGTGATTTGCCATCCAGGTTGGAAGCTATTCTGCAAGCTAGGTTCTTAGTTCTTCAAAATGCAAAGCCCTGTCCTTTTTTCAATCGTTCAGCCCAAATGATAGTCCTTAAATTCTACCCATACTCTTAAAATTGTTGCCTTAGTTCAATTGATAGCTCAAGTTTGACATAATTACTGATGCATAATTTCATTAATTAAAAGTACAACCCGTAGTAGTGGAAGGCATGGCTTATATCAGCAAGTTGGCCAATCACAACACTCGATTATTATGTATTGAGGGAGCAGTTTCTGATAATCTTTGGATGACAACAAATACCCGTAAATGGATCACACAGCTGTAAACAAAACATCAATTACCAATTGAATGCTTGTGTATGGCTATGAATAAGATATTTTAAATGATGATCAAGCTTGGACCATTCATTAAGAAAATTTCAGATTCGTTGAAGGGCTTAAAAGAAAATAGAGTAGCTTAAACTAAAAAATTCCATCCTTCCACCCCAATTTATACTTATCTTGCTTATCTTTAGAAATTTTGTCAATTCAACATCTATAGATTCTACCTTTTATATTTTGGTAGCAATCAGTTTTGAAAGTTAATAGATAGGAAGGTAGGTTATTAAAATCAATCTGCTTTGTTGTCACACAAGTTTTTATCGATTTCTGAGTGTGGTTGAGAAGTGGTAACACTTCGAGGCTAGTTTCTCAATATGGATACTCATTTCTAGGTTTGTCTTTCTTTGATTTAAGTAATTATTCTTAAACGCATTTTCAAGTAAGATGTTTCAATGAAGGATTTTTCATTTAATTCATTTTATTTCAACCAGAGAAAACATACATTTTCTATCAGATGGATTTTCATAATGCCTACCAGAAATTGTGATTTCTTGTGGTAGTTATGCTATTTGTTTGTACAACTACAGTTTGAAGAAAAAAACTTTATTGCTTTTTGTAAAAAAAAAATAATGGTCTATTTTTCTATTCTGCGGAATTATCTGCAGTATTTGTACTCAAAATTATTACTGCTACCTGCCTGATAGGACCCATGAAGGGATTATTAAAGTCTCTGTTTTAGAAAACCTAAACCCTATTCAATCAAAAACAAAACACACAAACAGAGCCCAACTTTAAGCCCATAAATTCCCCCACCCCCATCTGTTGGAATGGGAACACTCCCCTCCCACTTCCTCCTCTTTTTCAGCTTCTACTGGGTTACAGATGGTTTAAATATATAAAGAATTTTCATTTGTTTCTTGTGAGTAATGAGTCTCAATGAATTGCTAATCTAATATTGTCCAAGTGTCTTACACAATATCCTAATTGTTTGTGGACTGTCATGGGAAAATGTTTAAAGTATTGATCTTGAGAGCTAGTCAGACTAGAATCAAGTGAATTTGGTTTAACGTCACTTTTAGTAGTATTTCAGTAACACTGCAATTGATAGGTGTACCAAATAGCTGGTTCCTGTTATTTTTCACACCAGGACATATGCATGTACAACTGCAACATTAGATTTGAGCCATTAGCTCTCAGCCAACTTATTATGCAAATTACTTAACATTTTTCCATCAAAGAGAGACAAATGATGCACCTGGCAATGGCACTTTTTAGCTCCACTGGCAGAAAGCCTGTCAACTATTGTCATTAAGTTGTGTCCATTTTGCATCCATCTCTTTGTAAACTTTTACTTTAAGAATCTTCTCCTTTGAAATGAAATACATGGCTTACATGGGCGGGGCTAACTCCATATTGGGTGAAAGCTTTGAAAAATCTTCTTCTAAGACAGCACTGTTGATGGATTTCAACCAAATTTCACAGGAATGGTACTTGGATGACTGTTTATCAGATTCCTTTAAAGAAATTTGATATCATTAAAAACATGGCTTAAATGGGCGGGGCTTACTTACAAATATGGTAAAAGCTTTAAAAATCTTCTCGGAAACCAGTTGATAGATTACAACCATGTTTTGCAGGAAGTATCCTTGGGTAACTTTTTATCAGATTACTTCAAGGAATTGTGATTGGGTGAAAAACATGGCTTAAATGGGTTGGGCTAATTTCCATATCTATGGTGAAAGCTTTGAAAATCTTTTCCCCAGATACATGTTTATGTATTTCAATTAAATTCTACAGGAATGATCATTTTGTGACTTTTTATCAGATTTTAAAAGCATTGATTGGATGAAAAACATGTCTTAAATAGGAGGGCTTATTTCATATATGGCATATGGTGAAAACTTTGAAAATATATTTTTCTGAAACTAGCAGATTGATTTCAACCAAATTTCACAGAAATTATCCTTTTGAGACCCTTGTTTGATTTCATAAGGAATTTGATTTGATGAAAAACATGACTTGGGGGGGGGGGCTGTCCCCATATTTATATTGAATATACTCTGAAATCTTCCTGTAGATGGATTTCAACCAAATTTCAAAGGGTTGATCCTCAGATGATTCTTTGTCAGATTCCTATATGATATGATTACTTTTTCAAATAATTGGATTGCAAAATTCTGATTGTCCTTTGTCAACCGAGGGGTCAAATTCAAATATATGGTAGATGGTCTACCAGTACTTTAGTTTGCTTGTTGAGGAAAGATAAGCGTGTATGATTACTAAAGCAGACAAAAAAGATTTATTTCCCTTGTATACAGATAAAATTGAAATTCTTGGACATTATATTTTTATGCTTCTGCATTGAAATATCAATGGCATCTTGTTGTCTGTCCATCTGATGAAATCTTAACATGTGAACATAACAGTTTACCGCAAGTTCTATGCAATTCAAAAGTAACAGTACTCATATTTGACATGATGATAGCTCTCATTGATATGCATCTACTTATATAATGGTCAGTGTCATCTGACAAGGTCAAGATTAAACCTTAAGAAATGATTTGCTGATATTGGGGCATATATACTTTACAGAAACATCTTATTTTTTGCATACTTCCACATTTCGGGGAAAGTGTGGGAATTTATGCATACACATGAAGCAAAAAATATTAATTATTTCTCCACCTTGTTACTCAAGTTAGAATATCCCCTCAGTTTTAGAATGCAAGCATAAACTCTGTCTATGAATTGTGAAATAAAGTTTTTCGAAACATGGACTGTCCAAACTATCATACGAGATTTTTCAAACTATATATATGTGAATTTTGAATTGGTCTAGAAATGCAAATAGGAAACTTAGTTAAAAACTGATAAATTAACCATGATATGGTAGGTTGACTTTAAACCTTGAAGTTATGTGGTAAAATAGCCTTGAGTTTGATAAATTATTTTAACCCTTGTCATGTGGAAAGAAATCCTCTACAAAATTGTGTAAAAATCAAAGGACTGATAGCATAAAAAGCACTCATTTAGGTTGAATTTTTTTTGTTGAAAATTTATTGATAAAGGGAATGCTGGTTTTAAAGGGACAAGCAGGAGGTCTAAACAAAGATCAGACTACACATATATGCAGTCTGATCTTTGTCTAGACCTCCTGCCAAAACAGGAATATTTTGGGTTCAGCATGACAATGGTTAAGGACTTTTATCTTTAAGTTCTGATACAAAGCTGAGCAATAAAATCAAAATGCACAAGAAAAATTTGATAATTCATGAGATTGGCATCATGGTTTATTTGGAAAAAAAATCTTTTTGATTGGTATTTATAAAATCATGTAGGTCATGAAAAAACCAACATAGCTTAACTCATTTCCACATGGAAAAAAATAAGACTGGTCTAAAGTCATAGAAGATGCAGACAACAATTTCAAGTTGAGATTATTTTGCATATCTTTATTCTATTTTGTAGGAAAAAAGGTTGGAAATGAAGAAATTGCTTGTAACAAGCAATTTCTTTATTTTCAAACTTCTCCTTATGTCTTGTTGGGGGGGGGGGGGATAAAAAGTAAGAATGTGTGGTAATGGATTTATTGGACTTATACAAGTATATGTACTTGTACATCGAATCCTTAAAGATACTATCTTTTCTTGTTCTCTGAAAACTCTAATTTTGGTTTACATCTTTAATTGATTAATTTTGTAACTAATTTTTGCCTTTATAAATGATTGGTTTGGCTGTTATATAAAACAAGTGACAAAGTAAATGAATAGCCAAATTTCTTTATCCATATGAGTGTAGCCAAGTAGTGTATAAGGGGTGCTTATACTGCCTTGCCTCACAAGCTAGCTGTTATAGTGACGTAGTAGAGGGCTTGCTTTGGGAGGGAGAGGTCCCTGGTTCGAATCCCAATAGAATCGAAATGTTTATTTGCAGGTTACATGAGTCTTAGTTTTTTGACATATTTGTTGAAAAAAATCCTGGGGTGAGGAACAAATTAAGAAGGATTTTACAGCAATCAAGCTTTTAAATATAATGAAATTTCAATTAGAGGTGATGAAAGAAAGAGACCAATGTATGTATTAGGCCTAATGCTGTGACCTACCATTAGGTTGCAGATACAAGGCCACATAGTCCCAATAAAATGAGCAAACAAGTATAAAATAAATTCACATCAAGCTTAACTTGGGATTCAATATTGGGATTCATAGACGGAAGTCAAAACTTCTTACCACTTCTCTATCAGTCAATTCAGAATTTCTGATTTTGAGCTTCTGTTATGTTAACCCATTCCCATACAATGACGCTTTTAGACTCCTCCAAGCAAAAAGGCTTTGGAAAACATTGTGAAAAATGAAGAAATTGCTTGTATCAAGCAATTTCTTTATTATCCACAATGTTTTCTATCCAAAAAGATGGGAAAAGTTTAAGTTCCATCAACTTGAAATTGTTGTCTGCAGCTTCTTTCAATTTGGACTAGTCTAAAATTTTGTTGTTTGGGAATGGGTTAAATGGAATATTCCTGTTTGGGCAGGAGGTATAGACATAGATCAGCCTTTACATAATTATGTGCATTCTGATCTTAGTCTACACCTCCTTCTTGTCTCTTTTAAGCCAGAGTTGGTCATAGAATAATTTTTCAAAATACCAAAAAGAAATATAAAACAACAGTTAATGCATCCAGTGCTGTCAGTCCTTTGAATTTAATGCAATTATGTGGAGGATTTAAATTTTATCAAGTTGAAATTGTGGTCTGGAACTGCTTTCAGTTTTAGTTTCAGTCTTTCAGTATGGACCAATCTGAATTTATCCATTTGATAGTGGGTTAACCCTTTCGTGTTTAAACCTGGGATTTTACATTGGTGTGATTTTATACTTGAGAAAATATTGCGGAAAAAGAAGAAATTGCTTATTACAAGCAATTTCTCCTTTTCCCACAATATTTTCTACCACATAGGATGGTTTTTTTTCAAATTGCAGCCAATTTTTATTGTCGTCTGCAACTTCTTTCAATTTGGACCAGTCTAAGATTTGGAAAAACAGGAAAGGGTTAAACAGTGAAAGTACAGAATATACTTACATATGTCTTTTATCATGAAGTATATTGATCTTAATAGAATTAATTTATTTCTGCTCAAAGAGGTCATTCAAGTGAAAGACATGTATGCTGAATGCTTACGAATTGAATCGTCAAAACCCCTGCTGTTCTATTGAACATAAGCGTGCCAAAAACAGGCTGTTTAAATCCTGTTCATCCAATTTCTAATTTATGTATCTGTAAGGTTTTATAAGTATGACAAAATTACAGACTGGTCCAATCTAAAAGAGTGCACAGAGTTGGTCTTGAATGTAATGCAGAGGACCCCAGTGACAGATATCCCTGGTTCAATCCCCACTGCCCCAATGGCCAAGTGGTGTAGGTGCTTGACTTGTGATCTGAAGGTCAGATGTTAGAGCCCCACTTGGACATCCACTCCTTACAATTATTATATCTAGTGATTGTCTAGACAGTACCTATAAACTTACATGGTATGTAGTGAAGACTTATTAAGCTGCACATATGCACCTGTTTATCATTTCACATGTCACATACTATGTGTAGTGGTTGAAACAAGGTTCATAAAATTTTCTGAGTGCTCTCCCTTATTCCATCACCAGAAAGATAACAATGATGACTAATCAAAATTGAAAAAAGTTGCAGACGATATTCCACAATCTTTAAATTTGAAGATTAATGGAGAAAGGGTATGGACAACATTGTGAGAGATAGTAATTGTAACTAATTGTTTGAGTTTTTTAACAAGCAATTTCTTTCCTTCTCAAAGTGCTTTCCAATGACTTTTTTTCAGGGCAAAAAAGTGGTGTGGTAATCGGTATAAAGTATGCACAATTCTTGCACAATGACAATTTAGGGTAAATGGCTTGCTTCAAGCAAAAGCAAATGTTTTAAACCCGATAAGATAAAGATTTTCAAAATTTTATAAACTACAACTTCTTTCAATCAGTGTAAAATTTTGTCGTAATAGGTTAAAGGGTCAATTTGATTACTTCATCTGTGCTTTCTCTTCTTAATTCTTTATACAAAAATGCAGGTGAGTACCCTCAATTTAGGTCATATAAATGGAAATCATGAAATCCCTGAATGTTCATGATCTCATAAGAAGAATGACGAGAAAGGCCATTGTTGAAACTGCAATACAGAACAGATTTGAAAAGACTGAATAAGATTACGTAGCCCTTAAACAAGGTACATTTGTAAAGTTTATTTTTAACCAAGTACAAGATGAAAAAATATTAGACTGGAAGCTGCAGATGACGATTGACAGTGTGTTACACCAATTCCAAACAACAAAATTTTAGACTAGTCTAAATTGAAAGGAATTGCTGACGACAATTTAAAGTTTAAGTAATTTTTAATTTTTTTACCTTTGGGATAGAAAACATTGTGGATAATTAAGAAATTGATTGTAACAAGCAATTTCTTCATTTTCCACAATGTTTTCCAAAGCTTTTTTCTTGGGGGCGTCTAAAGCATCATTGTGAGGGAATAGGTTAAACTAAATAAAAGTGTCATCTGGTTAATAAAACATTGTGAGAAAATTGCTTATTTCAAGCAATTTCTCCTGTTCTCACAGTGTTTTCTTAGGTACAATATCTCAGAGGCCCTGAAAAGTCAGGATCATATAGTAATGGGCAAATTGATCAAAAGGTATAGTGCAATAAATATTTAATCTGTACTTCTTTTTACCCCGGATTGTGAATTCTATTGACGTAGAAAAATTATGAGGTGTGTGTATGAATTATATTCTCTGCAAACTTATGCAAATGAATTTGGCAAGGTCTTTAAAAGTAATTTGAAAAGAATTTAAATGTCCGTTATGCATTCATTTTAACCTTTCCCTTTTTAACTTTTGATTCAATTATTTGTATAGCTTACAAAATTAGAAGTAATGTAACAAGTATAAAATGTACATGTAAATATCGTCCTTTGGTGATCAAAACCTCGTAACTACAGCAAATAAGGGTTTTTGGTTGCCTACTGATATCATACTGTAATTCTTATATTAATGCCATTTCTACTCAATTAGGCTTTTTAAAGCCCCAAAGAAAAGAAGCTTTGTAAAACATTGTGAAAAATAAAGAAGATGCTTGTAAAAAATAATTCTTTCATTTCTGACTGTTTTCTTTCCAGATAGACAATCAGTCAAGCCACCTTGTCCTTTAACCCATTACCAAATAACAAAATTTCAATTTGAACCAGTCTTAACCCATTCCCACACAATGACGCTTTTAAACGCCCCTCAATGTAAAAGGTTTGGAAAACACTGTGGACAATGATGAAATTGCTTGTTACAAGCAATTTCTTCATTATCCATAGTGATTTCTACCCAAAATGACTAAGATTTTAAAAATTTCATCAACTTAAAATTTGTTGTCTGCAACTTCTTTTAATTTGGACTGGTCTAAAATTTTGCTGTGTGGGAATTGGTTAAATTTTGTCATGTTGGAATGGGTTAAGGTATGCAGCGGTATTATAAATACATAACATTAGTATTCAATAATGATACATTCGTGACTAAACCAGGAAATGAAAAATATATATTTAAAAAAATGCTTGTACATCCATTTCAAAGCTTGTGTATATTGAAAAGTCATTACTACAAGGGGAAGGAAACATTTTGAGAAAAAGAGAATTACTTCACACATGTAACTTAATGTTTTCTGTAGTTGCTATCATTGTGTTTAAAAATGTGGAAGTATCTTTGCTTGAACTCCTACCAATTCTGATCACCACTTAATTATGAAATCTTAACCCGTTTCCACACAATTAAATTTTAGACCCCTCCAAACTCAGACGACAATTTTTAAGTTGATGAAATCTTTAAAATCTTTGTCTTTCTGGTAGGAAACATTTTTGACAATGAAGAAGTTGCTTGTGACAAGTAACTTCTTCATTTTTCATAATCTTTGAAAATCTTCTCCTCCCAAACCAAAAGGCCTAGAGCCTAGAAATCTTTTAAAAATCATCATCTATTGACCCCTTTACTAAAACACTTCAAAGAATTACCATACTCTGAAAATAATTTTACAAATGAATAAAGATTAGAAATCTTTGAAAATCTTCGCCTTCCAAACCATAAGGCCTAGAGCTTTGATATTTGGTAAAAATCATCATTTATTGCCCCTTTACCAAAATACTTTAGAGAATTACCGTATCTTGACAATTAGCACTTTTCTGTGTGATCCCTGATTTTACATAGAAATAAAGAAGGACATTTTTGAAATCTTTTTCTTCCAAGTCAAAAGGCATATTTAGAGCAATAATATTTTGTATCATTGTATGTATCAATGTCTTTTGAACTTCATATAATTACCATACTCAGAAAATAAGCCCTTTTCTGTGCAATTCCTGATTTTAGAAATGAAAAAAAGAAGGATATCATTGAAAAACTTCTTCTCCTAAACCATTATTCCTAAACCTTTGATATTTGGTAAGTTTCAATGCCTATTGACCATCTACAAAAATATTGAAAGAATTACCATACTCTTGAAATTAGTGCTATATGGTGGTATCTTTAAAATACCTGGAATTAACCCATTCCCACACTGATGCTTTTAAATGCCCCTCAACATGAAAGCTTTGGAAAACATTGTGGGAAATAAAGAAATTGCTTGTAACAAGCCAATTTCTTCATTTTCCATAATTTTTTCTACCCTAAAAGACTGAGTCTTTATAGATATCATCAACTTCAAAATCTTGTTTTCAGGTAATGAGTTAACCGAGTCCCATACAATGACAATGAATCAATGATACTTTCTGACGCCCCAAGAAAAAAGATTTGCAAAGGCAAAAAATCTGCAAAAGTCTTTGTAATTGAACCAGTCTAAAATTTTGTTGTCAAATAATGGGTGAAACATTAAAAAAAGAGCCATCCGCTTGACCAAATTTGCACAAAATGATGCTTTTGGACACCCCTCAATATGAAAGCTGTTGAAAACATTGTAGAGAATGAAGAAATTGCTTGTTACAAGCAATTTCTCCATTATCCAGATGTTTTCTACCCCAAAGATTTTAAATATTTCATCAACTTAAAATTATCGTCTGCAACTTCTTTCAATTAGGATCGGACTAATATTTTGTTGTGTAGTAATAGGTTTAACCCATTTGCACATAAAAGTGTTTTTTGACGCTCCTCAATCATAAACAACTGGGAAAACATTGTGTAAAATGAAAAAAATGCTTGTAGCAACAATATCCTCTTTTTTCATATTGTTTTCTACCCAGAAAGTTATTGTTGTCTGCAACTTCTTTCAGTTTGGAGCAGTCTAAAATTTTGTCAGCTGGTAATGGGTTAGTATGTTTGAAGCATTACAATCATTGTAATCTTTGATCTAGATTTATTGCAAAAAGGTTAACTTTGATCAGAAATAGTGTAAACATATTGTTTAATTGATACTAACATTCTGCCCAATGGCAACAATTTTGCTCTTACTTTTTGACACTTTTATTAATCTTGTTTTATACATTGTATTTGTTTTCTAGTGGAATGTTATGTCCTTCCTAAAGGCAATACTTGTAACTTGCTGCATCATTGTTACACTGGCTTTTAGCTACCTTTCAGATGCGAGTATATTAGGCACTTAACCCATTCCCTCACAAACCCACTTATTTAATCCCCCATCAAGAATAAAACTTTGGAAAACATTGTTAAAAATCATCCACAATGTATTTTTTTTAGCAAAAATAAAAGGATTTTAAAATTTCATCAACTTGAAATTGTTGTCTGCAACTTCTTTCAAATTGGATTATACAGCATGACAAGGGTTAAAAAGATTTATGAATTTTAGAATGATTTTATTATGTTATTGTCCAAAAATATTACAATGGTAGCTTCAGAATATTAAGGTTAATGTTAGAATTTATGCAGGCTGATATTTGTCTATACCTCCTGCCAAAACAGGAATATTCAGGTGTCAGCATGATATTGGGCTATCTTTCAATTTTCTGTGACTAACTTTAATCCATTCCCACACGATGATGCTTTTTGATGCCCCTCAAGAAAAACGTTTAGGAAAACATTGTGGGAAATGAAGAAATTGATTCCAACAAGCAATTCTTCACTTTTGACTAAGTGAAAAGATCTACAATTTCATAAAAATTACATTGTCATCTTCAATTCATTTCAATTTGTACCAGTCTAAAATTTTGTTCACTATTCAAAATCACTCTACTTTTCTATGAAAATCAGAGTGATTTTGTAAATTGTTTAACCCATTCCAACACATCAAAATTTTAGACTGATCGAAATTGAAAGGAGCTGCAGACAACAATTTCAAGTTGATGGAATTTTAAACTTTTTCGTCTTTTCTGATAGAAAACATTGTGGATAATGAAGAAATTGCTTGATCCAAGCAATTTCTTCATTTTCCACATTGTTTTCCAAAGCTTTTTCGTTGAGGGGCGTAAAAAGGAGGGATTGAGTGGGAATGGGTTAAACAGTTCCCTGAGGAACACTATTGTGATACTGTAAAATTTTGTTGTCTGGTAATGGGTTTAGAATAATAGATGGATTATGATTCAAATATGGCGGACTATGCTAGGACTTTTTGTCAGCTCAGGTGAAAAAAACAATTTCCTGGCGAAATACATTGTATTCAACGCCTATAAAACGAATAATCATTAAGCAATAACATTATGGACGATCAGTGTGGTATTTTTGATTAGATTGATAATTGATTAGTGGTTTAAAGTGAATTTATCAATAATCGGACTGAATTGTGTTCACGAGTAACGGAAAATGGCGGAAAATGGCGGATCGTACATCAAGGACAATATAGAAAGCTAAGTACTATTCAACTATTCAAAGTTAAGAGTCAATAAAAAACATAATATTATATGTAGCAATTGCAATAGAAAAACTAATATAAAGGAGTACAAAGGAGTATTAGTGAAAAACAGTAAAACTAAAACAACCGAATTAACCGAATTAAAAATTAATTAATGATGCAGACACAACAAGATAATTCACGCCAAGAATTTATAAAATCATCCGCAGATGGAAAATTGATCTGCATGTTCGACGAACTAAGATTAATACGAAGTGAACAGATAAAATGTAGCAATGGTCTTAGTACTTTTGAAAGATCGCTGATAAGCGTGAACAAAAAACTTGAAAGTGTAATGAATGTACAGAGCGCACAGATGGATTTCATGAAGTCTCTCGCATATCGTTCAATCGACATTGAAGCACGGTCAAGAAGGAATAATTTGATATTTAGAGGCTTGGCAGAAAACCGAGGAGAGAATTGCTTTCAACTCGTTCGAGACGTATTAGAAAATCACCTAGATATAGATGCTGGTCGTATATATTTATCCCGAGCTCACAGACTAGGCAGACCAGACCCGAAAAATCATTTTCAAAAGAGACCCATAATCGTGAATTTCCGTGATTTTTGTGACACGGAATACATAATGAGCAAAGTGTATCTCCTTAAAAGAACCCAGTTGTCAATCGATTACGACCTGCCAAAAGAGATTCAACAAGTCCGCCATCGTTTATGGCCAACATTTAAGAAAATGAAACAAGACTTTCCAGATGACAAAATTCAAATAGTCTACCCTGCCAAACTCACCCGAAATGGGCGAACAGTGAAAGACGAACTCCCAGAATGGATTAAATATACACAGTCAAATAGGCTTGAACAAGTTTATGAATTATCAGAAATACAAAGTTCTGACGGGACTACTCAACAACAATTACAAAACTCAAACGTCAAACAAAACGTAAATGATATGGTTTCAAACAACTTACCATTAAACTGTGGAATGAGTCAACTCCAGCTACCATATGTACTATCGTCAGTCCATGCCCCAGGTGTTATGAATTACACGTGCCCGAACCAAGTCATTAACAATATTCCTATGTTTAATAATACGCATCAAATATACACAAATCAGGGTTTTGAAAATGAACAGCAACCGGTTCATGATACAGTGTGCCAAAATCAAGAGACTGTACAAAACAATCTCGGAGCGCCGCAAATGATGGAATTTTCATCATTTGCACAAACAACATCACCAGCGTATGAAAATGATAGTACGGTAGATACACAAACGCAAAATCCTACACAAATTGAACAGAATGTATCGAGCAATGAAATATACAGTGTTCCAGTAAATAATCCATTCAGTGTTCTAACGGTTGATATTCCTAAGCACAGTCAATCACAACATCATTCGAACAATGCAAGTCCCGTACCAGGTTCACAAACACAGACAACAACTGACGAAAATTCGCAATCGCTATTACCACAAACGAATAAAACCCAACTTAATTCTCCAGAGATTTCTAACACAAGAGCGCGATCAAGGACTCTCACCCGTGCTACATCACGTTCGGTCTATAGGTCCGAATCTGCACGGCCCTACAGGAGAAACACGGGCTTACCAAAAACTACACCGAGTGCTAAAAATAAACTTTCAGGCGATGTACAGGATTTTCCCTTGACCAAAAATAGTAACGGGTCCGAAAGTAACACCCAGCAGGTTTTACCCGATTCTATAAATAGAACTACTAATCAAGATGCTCCAGATTCCAATCCTAGCCAGTCTGAACTTTAGTGCTGCGATGAGAAGGTCTCGCTTAGGTTTTCGTTACTCAATATACAAGGTTTATGTACGAAAAGGACAAATAAATTGAACTCTGTAGAATTACAAAATATATTTCGTAACAATGAGATAATTATGTTAACCGAAACATGGTCAAATGAATTTTCTGACTTGCAAGTAAATGGCTTTGAACACTTTGTTTTAAACAGATCAGAAAATAAGTCTTCTAGCAAAAGATCTTCAGGTGGTATTATAATATATATAAAAACCCATTTAGTAAATGAGAATACTCTTGTTTTTGAAAGTTCCGACGATATCATTTGTATTAAAATTTGCAAAAATCTACTATGTTTGGAAGATGACTTGTATATATGCTTATGTTATGTTATTCCTGAGAATAGCAGTAGGCAAGCTTTATATGACATCCATACTTTTGATAGATTACTGGATTTTATAGTTGATCTAAATTCCAATTGCGATGATTTGAATTTGATTTTATGTGGAGATTTAAATTCTCATACCTCAGACCTACCCGATTTTGTCCCCGACGACAACTGTTCGAATATTGATTTTTTACCAGACGATTATTGCTGCGATTTAAATATTAAACGTAGTTCGAGAGATAAAGGGAGGTTAGACAATAATGGAACTTTATTACTAGATTTATGCAAACAGACAGGATTACGCATCTTGAATGGTCGAGTGGGTAACGATAAAAATTTGGGAGCTTATACGTTTGTAGGAAGTAGAGGTTCTAGCGTGGTTGATTATGTTATAACAACACAAAACCTTTTTTCTTCAATTAACAGTTTTGATGTACACGAGCCAAACATTCTATCTGATCACTGTTTGATTGATTTTTCATTTAAATTACATAGAAAAAATACTCGATTAAACACTCATAAAAAAACATACGGCGAAATCGATTTTAAATACGTATGGAACATTGACAAAACCAAACTATACCAAGATCAATTAGCATCACCACAAATAAAAAATCTTTTGGATTCATTTGTAAGTAATGTGTCTTTGTGCAATGATAATGCAGAAATAGACACTTATGTCGAAGATTTTAGAAATCTGATCGATGAGGTAACATACCCTCTGTTTAAACGAAATATAAAACATGTGTCGAATAATATTGCCAATACATCGCAAAAGTGGTACAACTCAGAATGTAATGATAAACGCAAGTTATTTTACAAAAGTTTGAACACCTTTAGAAAGGACAAATCTGACGAGAATAGAAGAATAATGATAAAGAATAGATCAGAATATAAACTGTCTACCAGAAAAGCCAAGTTCGAATATGACAAAGGGGAAACAAATAAGTTACTAAATGCTAAAACAAAAAATGCAAGAGTTTATTGGAAAATGCTTAAGCAAACATGTGGAATAAAATGCTCAAATATATCAATGGATAATTTTGAAAAGTATTTTAAGTCAGTCAATAACCCAGACAGCACGTTTTATACAGCTGATGAGGACGTTTTAGATTTCCTAGAAAGGTATGAAAAAGATGAATTTAATGTTATGTTTAATGAATTAAATGTACCTATTACTCAAGCTGAATTATTTACAGCAATTAAGCAATTAAGTGCAAATAAATCGGCTGGTCCAGATATGTTTATTAATGAATTCTTTATCCATGGAAAAGAAAGTCTATCTTCTTCTATTTTGGCTCTGTTTAACAAAATATTTGAATCTGGATATTTCCCGAAATCATGGTCGGAAGGTTTGGTTATACCGCTACACAAAAAAGGAAGCATAAACGATGTAAATAATTTTCGAGGTATTACTCTTCTCAGCACATTAGGAAAACTTTTCACTCGAATTCTAAATAATAGACTATGCAACTGGGCAGAATTATACAGCGTTTATATAGAGGCACAAGCTGGGTTTAGGAAGAATATGGGTACTATAGATAATATTTTTGTATTACACGGCGTAATTAATCACTTGATCAATAACGGTAAAAAGCTATTCTGTGCCTTTATAGACTTTAGTAAGGCTTTTGATTACATCAATAGGGACAACCTTTGGATGAAATTGATCCAATTAGGCTTAAGGGGGGAAATGTTAAATATTATCAAATCTATGTATAGTAATGTTAAATCAAGAGTTAAATATTTGAATCAAATAAGCGACAGTTTTGACTGCACACTGGGAGTCAGACAAGGTGAGTGTCTGTCCCCTTTTCTCTTTTCTATGTTTTTGAATGATATTGAAGATATGTACTACAAAAGTGGTAATGTTGGGGTAGAAATGTACATGTTTAAAATGTTTTTAATACTTTATGCAGATGATATAGTAATTTTCGCAAATAGTGCAGATGAACTACAATGTAATCTTAACATGCTGCATGGTTATTGTAGCAGATGGAAATTATCTGTGAATCCTTTAAAGACAAAAGTTGTTATCTTTAGAAAAGGTGGAAGATTGCCTAGAAATTTATCATTCAGCTACAATGGGGAAATTATTGAAATTGTAGACAAATTTGTGTATCTAGGAATAGTATTTTCTTCTGGTGGATCTTTTTCAAATGCCCAAAGTACCTTGGCGGGTCAAGCGTTAAAAGCAATATTTAAATTAGATAAATGTTTACATAATTTTACTGACATAACGGTACGGCACAGATTAGAACTCTTTGATAAATTAGTTCTACCAATTCTTAATTATGGAAGCGAAGTCTGGGGCTTTCACAAAGGACAATCTTTAGAAAAAGTTCATGTACAATATTGTAAAAGAATACTTGGGGTGAAGAAAAATTGTCAGAATGATTTTGTATATGGTGAATTAGGTAGAGCACCTCTACAAAATTCCAGGTATTATTCGATCATAAAATTTTGGACAAAAATAATTCTATCTGAAGACAAAAAATTTATATATTTAACATACAAAACTCTTTATCAAGACGTACTTGAAAAACCAAACTGTAAAAATTGGTGTTCTTTGTGTAGAGATTTACTGAACAATTTAGGATTTTCAGATGCTTGGTATTTTCAAACAGTTGGAGACGTTCAAAGTTTTCTATCATTAGTTAAACAACGAATTCACGATCAATTCTATCAAAATTGGTCAGATCGTTTGAATAATTCTGCTAGAGCTATTTTTTATAAGAATATTTCCGATCTTAAATTTCAACCATACTTAGACGCAATAAATGTTGAAAAAGTTAGAAAGTCTTTGTCCCAGCTTCGAGTTTCGTCACACAGATTATGTGTTGAGACAGGAAGATGGAACAAACCTGTCAGTATACCATTTAATGATAGAAAATGTACCTTTTGAGATAAACTTGAAGACGAATACCACTTTGTCATTCAATGTCAACTATTTATTGAACTTCGCAAAAAATTTCTTCCTAGATATTTCTGGAAAAATCCAAATATGCAGAAATTTCTAGAGCTCATAAATACAGATAATTGTAACCTTATTAAAAGACTAGGCAACTATGTAAGTAAAGCTTTCAGTCTACGAAATGAAATCTTATATAAATGAGTCAAACATTGCTTAATTTTGCTTAATGTTATTTTTGTAAAATCAAAATTAATCAAGTAGATCGAAAAAAATTCAAAAAGGTATAATTTTTTGTCGTGTGTCCAATGATAGAAATGAACGAAAATGTCGTCTCTCTCAAAATTAGTTGTCTGATTTGCAAATTTCTAGCTACACGTATGTTGTTATGTATATTTATATGTGTGCGTATATGGATCAATATATATATGTACGTGTGTGTATGTATATGTATACATGAATGTGTATGTATTTAGTATGTACTTCACGATAGATGGTCTAACCTGATTTAGATGATTTTATATACGACCAGAACATCGTAAATACATCTTACTTTGTTTGCTATGCTCTGGACGCCTATCTGATTACTTACATACGACCAGAACGTCGTAAACACATTTTACTTTGTTTGCTATGCTCTGGACGCCAATCCGATTACTTATGTACTTATGATACAATGATTTTTCATATTAAAACTTTTGCAGTGTATTCGGATCAAGTTTTAAAAAATCATTTGCAGCATGTTTGGCATGTAATATGTTTATTGAATCGGCTATTTATTATATGTTTTGCTGTTAATGTTTAGAAGTATTATCGTTACTACCCAATTTCTCCAGGATTCAAAATTACTTTATCTGCTATAGCTTTCCAGATCTGCAATGACTTAATAATCTTTAATAGTGAAAATTAGAATCCAAAAATGTGATTGCAAAAGATCAATATTTCTTATTTCGTAAAATACATTCACTGTCGATTTTAAAATAGCTTCGATTTACATGTATAAGATTACGATAATTGATCTCCTAACTATCCATTTGTCCGCCTTGCCTTTCGTTTCGAACAAGGTGACGAAAAATGGATTGATAGGGTATTCATTGAAATAACTGATTGATAGAAGTATGATTCACTAAAGCCTAAGTATCCACTAGTTTTCAACTTTTAATTTCTCATCATTATGTTCGCCATGCTGTAATTGTATGTACGTTTTGTACCTCATGGGTCTATGACCTTCTGGTTTTGAAAATAAACTATGTTATAAAAATGGTATAGGAATAAAATATACATTTATTTTATGATAATGAAAATTTTTATTTAAAGTCAAAGGCATAGTAGTGTTACAATATGGAGAAAATGCATAAAAGTATTGTTTGACAAATATTTATTCTATCATATGCTTTCTTATTTTCCTTAATGTTCCATAAATCAATATTAATAGTATCAATTAGTACAAGACTATTACTAAAGTAAATCTAGTGTGTCTTTAGTCTTTCCATTTAGATTATACAATATTTAAAGACTGCTTTTAAGGCTTCTTTCTTCAAAGGTAATTAAATAGGCTTTATTAATATGCCTAGAGCACTTTCTTAATTTGGTAGGTAAATAAAGATATTTATTTTCCCACCCTGAAATGTTTTGGACTGGTTTAATGGTTACCAATTAATAACATTTGCAAACACCAAAAATATTTAATCCTTTGTTGAAACAATTTAATTCAAATGTTTGTTTATTGCGTGTTGCTTCATAAACTTTATTGGAAAATATTTCTTCATTTCAATAGGAAATTAAAAAAATGTACACTGTTATTGACTGTATAAATATTTATATAAAATTTAACAAATGATTGTTTTATTTTTAGTTCACTTGCACAGAGTATGCTCATGTTGATCTTTTGTGATACTTGCATGTCTGCCATCCATTGCATCATCAACCATTTAGATTATTCAGTATTACCACTCTATACTTCACTATTTTTGCTCAATCTTACTCAAACTTGCTGAAAATGGTTGTATGGTCTTGAGGATGAACCCTGTTGGATATGCTTACATTCTGACCAATATCAAGGGAAAAGGGTCCCTATTGACAATTCCCTTGTTACTGCTAGAGAGGTCACAATTTTGGCTCAATCTTGCTCAAACTTACTGAAAATGTTTGAAGGTCATGAGGAAGTACCCCATTGAAAATATGCTTACATTCTGATCAATGTCAAGGGAAAAGGGGCCTTATTGACAATTTCTTTGTTATCAATTGAGAGATTAGTGTTTGGGCTCAAGTTTGCTCTAAAAGCTTGTATTGTCATCCAATGACCTTTTGCCTTTTCATTTAACTTTGTCAAAATATTGTTATCAAAATTGAGTTGATTAGCTAGCGTGAGAAAGTAAATTCAGGTGAGTGATCTAGGGCCAACTTATCTTTCTTGTTGACATATCTGTTGGTAAGGTTGATGTAAGGCTTAGAAAAGCATAAAAAATTCACTGCTCAATACCAGACAACCAAACTTTGAACTGGTTCAAAATTATAAAGTTTTTGAAAACTTATCTAGCCTCAAATGACTCAATTTGGTGGACCCAACAAAGATCATAAGACCCATCAGCATCCAATTCAGTTCATGGTGATCAGGCATCTCTATTCGTATATACTTTATATCTATCTCCTTTTTAGCTCACCTGAGCATGAAGAGCTCAAGTGAACATTATGATCACCTTTTGTCCAGCTTCCATGCATCGTGCCTTGTCCGTCAACAGTTTTTTTTAAACAACATCTCCTCCAAAACTACTGGGTTTGAACCAAAATTTGGACTAGATTTGGAAGGAATGTTCATCAGGTGGCCCCCTCTAAATATAGCTAGAAGAATTTAATTCCGTTTAAAATTCTGATTGCCATAGCAACAGAATTGAAATTTTGAAATACCGGGTAATCTCTAAAATCTTCTCCTGACCAAGTAGGTGTAGAGCCTTTGTATGAAACATCAGTTTATTGAACGCCTTCAAAATAGCTAAAATCAAGACTCCAGGGTCCCCAGGGGTGGAGCCATAGGTGGATGGGTTTTATGTGAAAAATAAAGAACCATTTTTAATCATCTCCTCGCAAACCATTGGGGCCAATTTGAACCAAATTTGGTAGAAATGTTTCTTAGGTGGTCCACTTTGAAAATAGCTAAAAGAACTGAAATCCGTTGAAAATTACGATTACCATGGCAACAAAAGTGAAATTTTAAAATAATCTTCAATCAAAGCACTGAAAGTACTGTAAGCTAGCAAAGCATGGTTTTGTTAAGTAATCTATTATATGTTAGACTGGTTCAAATTATAGAAGTTGCAGACAACAATTTCAAGGTTGTGGAATTTTGAAATTTTTGTTATAAGCAATTTCTTTATTGTCCACAATGTTTCCATAAGCTGCTTTCTTGAGATGCAAATGAGCTGAAAATACCTTGGAGATAAACTTGCAGGCAGAGTTTAAAACATTCCTGAAATACATATTAACTATTTTTTATGGCGTAGGCATTCAATAGATTTAGTGGTTAAGCCTCCAGTGGCAGTTTGCTCTCATTGAACCCTGAGAAGACCTTAAATTTTGTCTGTTAACTTAAGCTATCAAAGCTGTCGCTTTACTAGCAAAAAATCTGCTCTTCCTGACCCACATGGCACATAACCTGATATTTTTCATGAAGCATAAGTTCATTGACTTCTTTCTTATTTCTTAAATTTGTGGAATTTGTCATTAAGACTTTGGGATCCAATATTTGTATAATGTATGGCCCACTTATATCATAATCCTAACCTTAACATGAAATTAGACTGTTGAAAGAAAAAGAACCTTTATCTCAGGTGAGTGCCCTAGGACCAACAGCCCTCTTGTTTGTTAGTTATTTCAAGGATTCATTAATTTATATTATTTGGGGTGAGTTTTGTGCAGCCAACGATTCAAATGAGCGTATTGCAAAAAAGTAGAAAAGGACTAGGAAAGTCATGTTGCAAGCAATTTCTTTTCATGCTAGATTGGTAGAAGGTGTCATGGTTTTTGTTCTCATGCGTGCACTGTTGATTGCATTGATGCATTGATCCTTCTGTAAACAGACCATGTTGTTTGTTGAAAAAAATCTTATCCACCAAACTGCCTGTCAGATCCAAACTGACTTTCAAATTGCTTATCAACGTATTGTTTACAATAAAGAACTGTTATTGCTGTTACAATTAACCCTTTCCTGTTTTTCAAAATTTTATAACTCTCCAAATTCAAAGTTTTTGTAGATGATAATTTAAAGTTGATTTTAATTGAAAAATAACCATTCAGTAGGGTAGAAAATATTGTGGGAAAAGAAGAAGTTGCTTGTTACAACCAATTTCTTCTTTTTCCACAATGTTTTCTCAATCATGAAATCTCATGGATGTAAAAACCAGGGATTAACCAGGAAAGGGATAACCCATTCCTACAAAATCCTGCTTTTTGACGCCCAAAGGAAAAGGTGTTTTGCAAAACATTGGAGAATATGAAGAAATTGCTTGTTACAAGCAATTTCTCCATCATCTACAATATTTCTAAACCCTGAGAGTCAATGATTTTTAAAATTTCATCAACTAGATTTGTCAACTGCAACTTTTAATTTGGACCAGTCTAAAAATTTGTCGTCTGGTAATGGGTTCTTTTTCACTTTCATGAATCAATGTCTACCAGATTGCTTATTGCTTATCATCTCAAGGGTGAATATTTCATTTTGTTGACATCTTCAAGCCAGTGTTATAGTGACACGCCATCTCTGACCTCTTGTTTCTAGCTCTACTGGCCAAAGGCCAAAAGAGCTATAATGATGGCTTTTTCCTGTCCGGCATCAGTCTGTCAGTCCATCTGTCTGTAAAATTTTCCTTGTTTACGCGATAGAGTCCACAGTTTTCATTAGATTCTCTTCAAACTTTGTCAGAATGATTATACTGTCATAAGGTCATTCCTTTCGAAATTGGGTCTGATCTGTCAAGAAACACACGAAAAAGGGCCTAAATAAAATTGAACTAATTAATCCTTGTTTACGTGATAGAGTCCACAGTTTTTCATTTGCTTCTCTTAAAACTCTCTAAGAATGATTGTATCATCATGAGGATCATTCCTTTGAAATTTGGTCATATCCATCAAGAAACAAGAAAATTGGCCCTATGAAAATTCGATTAAAAAACTATTTAAAAATCCTTGTTTATGCTCTAAACTCCACAATTTTCATTGTATTCTCTTCAAACTTTCTCAGAACAATTGTATCATCATAAGGATTGTTCCTAACGATTGTACCATCATAAGGATTGTTCCTTTTGAAATCGGGTCAGATCCATAAAAAAATGAAAGATTGAAAAACTTTGTGTGAAAAGGAGAAAATTCTTGTAGCAAGCAATGTCTGCTTTTCTCATAGTGGTCCTACCCTATTTGGTACCTATTTTACAATTTTAGTGCAACTTCTTTCAGTTTAGAACAGTCAAACATTTTGTTGTCTAGAAATGGGTTAATGATGATATAACTTAGGCAGTTTTTTGGGGGGAAATGGTTACAGGCAACCCTTGTCAATATGAATAAAATCTTTTCAGATTTACCTTAAAAATCAAATAGCTGAAAGCGCTAATTATTGGACAATATTCCCAAGAAAATTCATCTCTTAACCCTTTCCTGTTTTATGAAGTTTTAGACTGGTCCAATTTCAAAGAGGTTGCAGACGACAATGAAAAATGCATGCAATTTGAAATCTGACTATCCTATGTGGTAGAAAATATTGTGGGAAAAGGAGAAATTGCTTGTTACAAGCAATTTCTCCTTTATCTACAATGTTTTCTCAAATATAAAACCACATTGATGTAATATCCCGGGTTTGTCCAGGAAAGGGTTAAACCACTCTGATTTCAAAGGGACATTTTAGGTAGTGTAGACTTAAGTGCAGTCTGATCTCTGTCTATATCTTGTTCAAAATCAGGAATATTCCAAGTTAAGCATAACAAGAGTATAAAAAAAAGTCCCAGTGCTCAAGAGAACAATTTTTGTAAGTAAACAAACTTAAAACTACAGTTTTCTCTATGCTTGCTTGAAGCCAAACATCTGAACATCAAAAGTACACAATGTAACTATGTTCATCTATTTGAAAGGTTTTGATCAGATAATACTTTAATTTTGTCACATTTTTTATATTTCATTTATCTCTTTTATCTTTAGTGTGTTTCTTAACCTGCTTTTTAGTTCATAGAATTCATAGCAGTTGATTGAAACTGAACCAATTCCAACACAATCATGCTTTTTGTCGCCTGCAAGAAATTATTTTTGAGAAGAAACGTTATGGATAAAGAAGAAATCACTTTTAACAAGCAATTTCTTCATATTCCACAATGTTTTCTACCCCTAAGGACAAAAAAAAGGATTTCATCAACTGAAAACGTTTTCTGCTATATTATTGAATTTGGACCAGTCAAAAATCATGTTGTCTGGTTATGGGTTAAAGCTTGCCATGTTTAGCCCAGAGTATTAATTTTGTGGCAGGAGTTACAGACAATAATATACCAGCCTTACCCTGACCTTTTTTCAAGCAACAGTTTCTATTTCAAAGTAAATGTATCAACCCTTCCTGTGCTTTCAGCTCTTTGAATTTAACCCATAGACTTGACCAAATTGGAAGAAGTTACAGACAACAATTTTTAGTTTGTAAACATTTTTTCAACTTTCTGGATTAAAAAGAAATTTGTGTATAATGATGAAATTGCTAGTTACACATTTACACAATGTTTTCCGAATTATTTTACTTGAGGGGTGTCAAAAAGTGTCACTGTGTGGGAATGGTTAATGCAAATCTGTAGTGGATTTTATTGAGCATGACAAGGATTATAAAGCTTGAGAAAATTTATTATAATATGTTTTGCCATTTAATGTATGGATCATTTGATTTTTATATGTTTGCAATATGATTTATTGATCATTTAATTTGTTGTCTCCCATTAGCTTTATGTGTAATACATGTAGTTTGAGTTTTCATCTCATATAGTGGGCCCTGGCGGCGGCGCATAATCCTTTCTGACATTTGTCTCTCATCAATAGGTGGATAATTGTAAACCTAAGTAGGATAGCAGCTGGAGGCTAGGAAAGGATGTAATGGTGGTACTGTTGCGAGATATACCAGGAATCCATTGTTAGGTGCACAAGCCGCGACAATATGACTGAAAAATTGTTAAAAGTGGCATAAAACCCCATTCAAACAGATCATATAGCGGGGTTGTTAAAAGCTTTCAAGGTGTAGTGTTTTATAAATGTTGTAATGGTATTTGTCAATTTTGACCCTTTTCATGCTGAACCTGTATTGGCAAGGGATGTAGACAAAGATTAGCCTGCATATATGTGCTGTCTTATTTTAGTCTACTTTCGTCTGCTTATTCGTACTGACACCGTAGCTACATTCATGAGAGATGGTAGCCAGAGGAGGAATCTTTGACACCATGAATTTACATGATTCACCAGGAATTATTGTGTACAGTTGTCCTATGAATCTTTCACGTTTTTGCTACAGAGCTCCAAGATTGGCTTGTATCGCTACCATCGTGATTTGTTCTCACAGTACGGTATCAAACCATACAAGCACCATGAGCATTTGTTGTGCCACGTGATAATATGGCCTGTCAGACAAAAAAAAGGACCTTAACCCTTTCCTTTTCAAATCATTTTTTTTTTATGTCCATGTGTTTTCATACTTGAGATAACATTGTGGAAAAAGAAGAAATTGCTTGTGACAAACAATTTCTTCTTTTTCCACAATTTTTCTACCCTATAGCTATATTACTTTCCAAATTGAATCTACTTAGAATCCTCTGCAAAATCTTTGAATTTGGACAGGTCTAAGATTAAATTGAAAAACAGTAAAGGGTTAAATCCATAATGCGAACACCAAAATTTTAGACCATAGTTGAGTTTCAAAAAACAATTCAAAGTTTTTTGAAAATTTAGATTGTTTAACTTTCTGGGTAGAAAACAAGCAATTTATTCATTTCACACAATGTTTTCCCAATTGTTATTTTTTCTTTGGGGATCCAAAAGCGTCATTGGGTTGGAATGGGTTAAATCTTTTACAGGCTTACCCAAGGAGAAAAAAATGCGACGTGATAAATATTGCATGTCCCGGTGTTCCTTTATCCATAATACCAAACATCAAAATTTTAGACTACAGTACTAATTGAAATGAGTTGCAGACAACAATTCTAAGTTTTTAAATATTAGATTGTTTTAACTTTCTGGGTAGAAAACATTGTGTAAAATGAAGAAATTGCTTGTTGCAAGCAATTTATTCATTTTACACAATGTTTTCCCAAATGTTTTGAGGGCTTCAATTAATTACAAGCAATTTCTTCATTTTAAACATTGTTTTCCCAATTGTTTTTCTTTGGGGCGTCCAAAAGCAGCAAAGGATACAGGAGATGATAACCAAATGTTGAATTCTATATATAAGATCATATATTATTAACCCTTGTCATGCTGATCCGGTATACTCCTGTTTAGGCAGGAGGTATAGACAAAGATCAGCCAGCAAATGAGCGCAGTCCGATCTTAGTCTACACCTCCTGTTTGTCCTTTTCATACCAGAGTTGTGTATGAAATTAGTTAAGAAATATTAATGATTGAAATTAATTGATTAAGAAATATTGATGATCAGGGCTCCGGAAATTTGGAAATTTAAATCGGTCCGGGAATTACCCCCTCCCCCCCCCCCCTCCGCCGACAAAAACGAATACCCCGCCTTTTTTCACCTTTCCCATACGTAAAACGGTTCATCATTCATTCGGTAGTTGCGACCCCCCGGAGTACCGCCGATTTAATTATAGAATTGATATACTTTTCCATTTTCATAAGCTAGTTTATTTTTTGTATTTGATTTCCGATTTATTATTCGGACATTTTCCACCCCTGAAGTAAGATTTAATTTTATTGACGGAACTAGCGATATTATTAAGCTGCCGTTTTCGTTTATATTATGAGCTATTCCGACTTTGTACGAACGGCAACTGAAGCCTGTTCATGTCTCGATTTATATACGCATCTCATGTTATAGTAAAAGAAATTAGTTTCACGAGTAACAACGCAGTATTAGATATCCATTTTTATAAGACTTCGACCGTGTGTAAGATACTGATTCTTTTACAAAACTCGATACCCGAAGTTCGGTCAAGTGTGAAACTGCAAATTAGCTCCACGTGCGAATGGGAATTTGACTAGCCGGCGGGTAAACTTGTTATCGATTTTTGGCACTTGTTTATCTCTTAATCTGCAGGTAACGAGTGAAACCCTTCGATTATTTCGGTTTCAAGTGAATTTTGATAGATAGTGGGCGAGTTTATCAATATTTCAACGTGAAATTTGATGAAAATTTCGGACCGATTTTGGTGTAATTTTTGGGATTCCAATCGGTCTGGCAATTCAAAATTCGGTCCAGACCGGCAATTTATCGGATTTCCGGAGCCCTGTTGATGATTGAACAATAAGTACCATCAGAGATTTCTGCCCTTTGATTTTAATTCAATTCCAAAAGGGATTTATTGAACATGACAGGGGTTAACCGTTTCCTGTACAAACCCGGGATTTCACTTTGCTATGATTTTATACTTTAGAAAACATTGTGGAAAAAGAAGAAATTGCTTTTTACAAGCAATTTCTTCTTTTTCCACAATATTTTCTACCCTACTGAATGGTTAATTTTCAAATTAAATCCACCTTGAATCTTCTTCTGCAAAACCTTTGAATTTGGACAGGTCTAAAATTTTGCAAAACAGGAAAGGGTTTAGACAGAATGGTTATTCTAGATTAAAAATGATCCTGGTCAGCATGCACAGTCAGCTCAGGATTTGATCAGGGCTGACCTGTTCCCACACAATGATGCTTTTAGACGCCCCTCAAGAAGTGACTTTAATGTGAAAATTAAGCCTTATATACATTAGAAATCATTTTGAGAAGAGAAGTAGTTACTTGCAGTGATCAATTTCTTAATTTTTCACAATATCTTAGAGTCATAAAAAGTGAGATTGTTTACAAATGGGTTAAATCCATTAGAGGAAAACATCAAGTTTGTAAATGTTGGTAAAGAAATTAAAATGATCTGTAAACTTTCAAACTTGCAAACAACTGTTCAAAGACTAAAATCAATTGATAGGCACACAAACTCCCCCAAAACATGATATCAGATGAGACACACCTGTGACCATGAGGCAGAGATACCAATCTAGGACACAAAATGTATTAATTAACTCAGTGAATGTACTAATTAAGCACACTGTAATTAGTGAGATAAGACCAAGTGACAACTATAAAGAAACAAAACTGTAATTAGAGGTAATCTGTCCTTAAATCAGATAGAGCACAGATAAATGGATTTGTCGTCATTGTTTTACCCCACCCACTTCCTGTGTAATTTCAAGCTGAGGTGGGGGCTGCTATGAATTGCTTGAATCAACAGATCCCTCGCCTCATTCACTGATTCCTTTGGCCTAGCCTACTGACTCAGATAGGAAATAACACTTTGATGTTATTGGAGTATTACTGTCCAAAAAAATTTAACCCATTACCAGACTGCAAAATTATAGACAGGTCTGAATTGAAATAAGGTACAAACAACAAAACAACAATCTAAAGTTTGTGAACTATTTTGTTTTTTATGCCCCTGCATCGATAGATTGGGGTCATATTGTTTTACTGGTGTCCATCTGTCTGTCTGTCTGTCTGTCTGTCTGTCTGCAAAACTTAACCTGTCAACTGAACATTTTCCTATAACTTCAACCCTGATACAGTTACAATGCTAATATTTGGTATGTAGATAGGTCTCAACAAGGAGCAACTGAGGAAGGTCATTTCTCATCAAGGTCAATCATTTTGACACAACTTATTGTACCAATTCCAACACAATCATGCTTTTTGTCGCCCGCAAGAAATTATATGTATAATCATACATGATAAAAAAGTTTGCTCGCAACCATCATTATGATTAAACTTATTGACATTTGACCTGTCAATATTCTGAAATTCTTAAATAATTCAAATAATTTAGCATTGGTTTGTATTTTATCAAAAAGGAGATTGCCTTTTATCTGTCGTCAAGTCAAGCCTGTGACTTTGAGATTTGACCTACTTTTTGAAATTTTGAATTATTAAGTGTACATGAAGTCTAGGACTGTATTTTCTAAAGTATATTAGCAAATATTGGATGCCTTTTCATTTTGCATGGTGCTTGACCTTTGGCCTTGACTTTTGATCTACTTTCTGAAATTTGGAACTATCAATTCTTGGCCCTTGACCTACTTACTGATAAATACTTATTATCAATGCTGTATAATCTGTAATAAAGTGTAAAGCAAAGATTAGTTATCATCTAGCATCATGCCTAACCTTTGACCTCTTTCTGAAATACTGACTTATGAAGTGTATGACCTTTATTTCAAAAACACAAGGAAATTGTGACTGTTTTTCATCAGGAATCATGATCATCCTTTGACTTATTTTCTGAAATTTTGAATTATTATACCCCCCACAACGAAGTTATGGGGGGGTATACTGGAATCAGGTTGTCCGTCCATCTGTCCGTCTGTCCGTCCGTCCGTCCGTGGACATAATTTTGTGTCCTCTTCTCCTCCCACATTTTTTGACCAATTTTGCTGAAATTTTATCAGGTTGTTTCCTATCATATGAAGTTGTGCACCTGCAATTTTCATCTTGATCCAGTCGTTAGTTTCAGAGTTATGCCATTTTGAACTTTTTAATGGGGGGGGGGGAGTAGTCAAAAATTAAAATTGCAAAACTCAGTAACCATAAGGGGAGTTACCAAATTTGGTAAGTAACATCATCTTGTTGACCTTTACAAAATATGGAACGGTTTATTTCCTGAGGTCAAATTTGACCCCGTCCCCCGGGGGTCAAAAATTTAATATAGGCTCATATTGACTTTTCGTGGATATAATTTTGTGTCATCATCTCCTCACACAGTTTTCTTTAACATAGGCTCATATTGACCAACCGTACCTAATCAGTCAACTCTAGCAACAAACACAAAATCAGAAAGAGGTGGAGGGTTGGCAATGTTCATCCACCATGACATGCATGTGATTAACCCATTCCAACTCAATCCCTCCTTTTTACGCCCCTCAAGAAAAAAGCTTTGGAAAACATTGTGGAAAATGAAGAAATTGCTTGTATCAAGCAATTTCTTCATTATCCACAATGTTTTCTATCAAAAAAGATGAAAACAATCAAAATTCCATCAACTTGAAATTGTCGTCTGCAGCTTCTTTCAATTTGGACCGGTCTAAAATTTAGCTGTGTGGGAATGGGTTAAACAGCTTCAAATTCCACTCCTTCATAGAAAAGCCTTTTTAGCGGTGTGGGGGGTATTCTCGTCAACCCTTGAGGGCGACAGCTCTAGTTAAGAGTAGGACTAACATCTTAAAAAACACAAGCAAATAGTGATGATTTTTCATTTGGCATTATGTTGACCTTATTAATATTTGCTAATCATCAATGTTAGACTGGTATTATCTAAAATAAAGTATTTCAAGAATTCTGTTTATCTTGCACCAATTTTGGGCTTTGTCTTTTAGCCTTTGAAATTGACCTTTGGCATTTGTACAGAAAGTTTGACCAACTAATTTAAACATTTGTTTTATTTGAGATAAATTAGCAAACTATGATTGAATTTTCATCTGGTCTCATGCTCAGGCTTTGGCCTTGATTTTTGACTGTCTATCTATAATTTTATATTATCTAGTCTTCACTGTTTGAAGTCCAAAAGAATTTCGAAAGACTTGCACCTTGCATCACTTTGAACTCTTGCTCTCGACCTTTTACCTCCTTTTTGAATCTTTTTTATTATTTTAATCTTTGACTGTATCATGTCAAGAGTAGTTGTTAACCTATTCCCACTTAATGACGCTTTTAGATGCCCCCCCCCCCCAAAAAAAAAAAAAAATACTGTGGAAAATGAAGAAATTGCTTGTGACAAAAGTAAACATTCTGAAATTTCATAAGCTTTAAATTGTCATCTGCAACTCCTTTCAATTTTGACCAGTCTAACATTTTGTCGTCCTGTAATGGGTTAAAAGGAAATAACCTTTCATCTGGTATCATTTTGAATCTAGACTTTGACCTTTGAAATACCTTTTTGAAATTTTTGATTATTAACTTTGAGACTTTTTTCTTCCAGATTCATAAGAAAATCATGTGATTAATTTTTATTCTGGCATCATGGTCAGCCTTTTATCTAGACCTGCTTATTTATGAACTTTCCCTTTCGTAGCAGTTAAACATAATTCAGCATTTAACCTATCCCCAGACTATTAAATTTTAGACCAGTCCATACTCAAAGAAGATGCAGACGACAATTTAAAGTTGATGAAATCATTAAAATTTTTGTCAATTGGGGTAGAAAACATTGTGGATAATAAAAAAAAATTGCTCATAACAAGCAATTTCTGCATTTTCCACAATGTTTTCCAGAGTTTTCATATTGAGGTGCATTTTATTGCATCACTGTGTGGGAACGGGTTAATTTGTTTGGTGGAAAGGGCTAGTTGATCAATACAGGCCCTTTTTGTTATGTGATGGTTATTTCCAATGGTGGCCATGATTAAGTTTTGGTTGTTGTTTTCTAAAACAAAGAAATATTCATTGTTCAGGGGGTTTCTTTAAGATGAAGTACATTATGCAGTGATATGTAACCATTTTACTATTATTTTACAAATGAGGCTGTATGAAAGATGGGACATGCTTAGGGCTCTAAGTAAACAAATTTACAAACTGTGACATCTTAAGTAGGTTACCATTTTTCTCAAAGAAAAGTATTAAAGGATTAGTTTACGTACACAATTGGTAAGGTATAATAAAACAGCTGCCTATTTTACAGATTCTGAAGTGCCCCCTGTTTCGAAAAAGTTCATCGAACATGGAGCGTTTTAACATCACAGTGGGACATATCTATTCATTCCAAATTTTATGCCTTACATTTAGGTGGAATTTGAATAAGTTTGTCAACTGGAAAAATAGGATAACCTCCCTTTTGTGTGGAGCTCTCCAGGTTTGAAAACCATGAAAGCATGTGTCTAATTGCCAATATTTTGAAATTACATTTTGGCATTCAGTGTCACGAAATGCTTTTACCCTTTTGAGCTCAATCTTTAGTAAACAATTTAAACCTTTTTTTACAAACAAATTTAAATTCTTTAACTTGATTTAATTAGGAAAGAACCTTTGGAATGTTGTAATGGCTGTAATTGATTTTTTTCAAATTTCTTGATCCCTCACCATGTTTCATTACCCTCTGTACTTGAAAGGCTTCGGTTGTTAAATTAATTTTCATCTGCTTGCTTGTATGATCGAGACATATTTGTTGACACTGTCAAGCATATGTGCTTCCATCCATCAAGCTCGGGAAAAAACATCTTCAACAACTATGAATCGATTTCAATGTTATATGTCTTATGGTTATGTTCTCCATAATGAATCAAAGGACTGTAAGTTCTGAGAGCAATTTTGCTTGCTGATCATTAAGCACATTCAATAATATTGTCTACACGCCACCCATGTATCACCATTATAAGAGTCTGTAAAGACACATCCCTTCATGATCCTCTGTAAAATCATAAATATGAGCCCTGAAAAGATTAATTGAAAATGTTTCTTTCATATGGTATGCTTATGTTCTTTGACTCGATTTTAAATACAGATTTTGAATATGTAAAATCGCTAAAAAGAAGATGTGCCATTTACTATTTTTCTAAACATATTTGTTCTGGAAGTATAAGATAAGGTCACTCTAGAAGGTTGTATTTTTGTTGCCTCAACACAAGTTGTCCTTTACAACCATTCTAGTTTTTTTGCCTCAACACAAGTTGTCCTTTACAGTCATTCTAGTTTTTGTCTTGTTTCAAGCTTCACTGAGGCTTACATAGTATTGCATGTTTTTTTGTGTCTGCATATTTTCCTGTAACTTCCTCCATTACTGAATCCTCTACTGAGGAATTAATGGATAGATTGAAACCAAATTTAAAAGGAGTGACCCCTAGGTAAACCATTTTCAGCCTTCTTTGAATATATTTACTGGTTAGAAGTACATGTCTGTTATGAGTAGGGGCAGGAGCTATAAATAACATTGCAAGTGGGGTTTTGATACAAAAACCTGTTCCCCTCTCCATGTTTAATGTTATTAAGAAAACATTAAGTTTGTTTTTATAAAATGCTTAACTATATACTTGGACCATCAACCACATTTTCCCTTATTCCAGCTCATTTGCGAACATTTCCTGTGAACAATAAACTGTATGTGTGAACAGCATGGTTTTAATTGACATTTTTCAGCCTTGTAACCTTGACTATGAATTATTCATTCAGTGAATAATGAAAGATAGATTAATAAGAAATTATGCATTCATAGAATTTGCATTTTATATATTACATGCATTCAGTGTATGGAGGATTAGAATCAGAGTATAATAGTCAACTAATTAAAACTGTCCAACCTACAAAATACTGTATTGAGTATGGAAACAATGCAATGATTATTTTATGGAATAAATTTGATTTTATCTATGTTATGACATAATATATTACTGCTATATCATGCTTAATCTGACTTTTTTGTATTTTTGGAGTATCAGACTTAAAGGGAGGTATCTATGTTTTTTCATGTCACCGATTTGAATGATATTTTTTCCTTCTCATATATCATTTGAATATAATATTTTGAAAAGTATTGAAAATCAAATGTTGTTTGCCTAAACAAACCAGGATAATTCCCTAAAAGCCTTTGGAAGCTTTTTTAGCTCATCTGAGCACACTGTGCTCAGGGTGAGCTATTGTGATCAGTAATTGTGCGGCGTCCGTCTGTCTGTCTGTCTGTCCGTAAACAATTATTAAAAAATCTTCTCCTCCCAAACCACAAGGCCTAGAGCATTGATATTTGGTACATAATATCACCTATTGATCCTCTACCAAAATACTTCAAAGAATGACTGTACTCTTAAAATTAGCCCTTTTCTGTGCTATTCCTGATTTTACGAAGGAAATCTTTAAAAATCTTCTCCTCCTAAACAATAAGGCCAAGAGCTTTGATAATTGGTATATATCATCACCTTTCGACCCTCTATCAAAATATTTCAAAGAATAACTGTATTCTGAAAATTAGCCCTTTTTTGTGCAAACCCTGATTTCACAAAGAAAAAGGAAGGAAATCTTTAAAAATCTGAAATCTTCTCCCAAACAATAAGGACTAGAGCCTTGATATTTGGTATCTATCATCACCTATTGACCCTCTACCAAAATACTACAAAGAATAAATGTACTCTTAAAATTAGCCCTTTTCTGCGCGATTCCTGATTTTACAAAGGAATAAAGAAGGAAATCTTTAAAAATCTTCTTCTCCAAAACAATAAGGACTAGAGCCTTGATAATTTGTACATATCATAATCTATTGACCTTCTACCAAAATACTTCAAAGAATTACCTTACTCTGAAAATTAGCCCTTTTCTGTGCCATCCCTGATTTTACAAACGAATAAAGAAGGAAATCTTTGAAAATTTTCTCCTACAAAACTATAAGGCCTAGAGCTTTTATATTTGGTATGTATCATCACCTATTGACCCTTTACCAAAATACTTCAAAGAATAACTGTATTCTGAAAATTAGCCCTTTTCTGCGGATCCCTGACTTTACAAAGGAACAAAGAAGGAAATCTTTTAAAGTCTTCTCCTCCTTAACCATTAGGCCTAGAGATTTGAAATTTGGTACATATCATCCCATCAATTATTGACCCTCTACCAAAATACTGTAAAGAATTACTGTATTCTGAAAATTAGCCCTCTTCTTTACGATCCCTAATTTTAGTTAGAAATAGATAATGATATCTTTGAAAACCTTCTTCTCCTAAGCCATTAGGACTAGAGCTTTTATACTTGGTATGTACTGATGTCTATACTTCAAAGCATTACCATATTCAGGAAATTAGTGCTATGTAGTAGGATCATCAATATACCTAGGATTAAAAGAGAAATCCTTAAACATCTTCTCCAAAATTATTAGACAGACAGCTTTGCTATTTTGTTCATATCATAAAGCCATGAACAATCATACTCAGGGGAGCAATTTAGGACCATCTTGGTCATCTTGTATATGTTTTTAGATTATGCAGAAAGATTGGCAATGAATATTGGGATATTAACCCATTCCCACTCAATGACTCTTTTAGACGCCCCCCAAGAAAAAAAGCTTTGGAAAAAATTGTGGAAAATGAAGAATTTGCTTGTCTACCAAGAAAGTTGAAAATTCTAAAGTTTCATAAACTTTGAATTGTCTTCTGCAACTTCGTTCAATTTGGTCCAGTCTAAAATTTTCTTGTGTGGTAATCGGTTAATCAGTTACCAAACACCAAAATTTTAGACAGGTCCAAATTGAAAGAAGTTGCAGACGACAATTTAAATTTGATTATTTTTTTATTTTTCCATCTTTCTGGATAGAAAACATAGTGGAACCTTTTACGCCCCTCAATGGTAAAGCTTTGCAAAACATTGTGGAAAACTGTAAATTGCAATTTTTCATATTTCACAGTATTTTCTACCCAAAGAGACAATGAATGATTTTCAACATTCAATAATCTTTAAACTGTCGTCTTCAACTTCATTGAATTTGGACTAAAATTTAGTATATAAACCCTTTGTCTATCTATAAAAGAATCAATCTTATTGATTTTTGTGGTTACCTGTCTCCCAAGCTTACCACATACTTTGCCTTATAATGAAAGGTATACAGAACTAAAGCTGTGATATTGTTTATTATGCGAATAACATTAAAAACCTTGTTTAACTCATTTCCAGACAACAAAATTTTAGACTAATCCAAATCAAAAAGAGGTTGCAGATGAAAATACAAAGTTTACCAAATTTGACATTTTTTCTACTTTCTGGGTAGGAAATATTGTGGAAACTGACAAAATCATTTGTAACAAGCAATTTCTTCATTTTCCATGTTTTCTCACACATAAAATCACAGCCCCAAAAAGCAATTTCTTCATTTTTTTCCACAATGTTCTCTACCCGGAAAGCTGAAAAAATTCAAAATTTCATAAACTTAACCCTTGCCATGCTGTATAAAATCTCTTACGGAAATACATTAAAATCAAAGGGCTGAGAGCACTGATAGTAATTGTTGTTCAATAATCAATGTTTCTTTTTAAAATCAATTTCTTAACTTCTCTGGAAGGAAAAGTATAAGCAGGAGGTGTAGACCAAGATCAGACTGCACTTATGTGCAGACTCATCGTTGTCTATACCTCCTGCCAAAACCAGAATAATCTGGGTTCAGCATGACAAGGGTTAAAATTGTTGTCTGCAACTCCTTTAAATTTTGACCAGTCTAAAATTTTGTCGTCTGGTAATGAGCTAAGCCATGTTTAGCCAAGGTCAAGTTGATGGTCAAAACTTGCAGGCTCAACAGCAGTTGTCCTGGGACAACCATCCAGTTTAAGACAGTGAATTATAGGATGTGCAGAGAGATTAACCCTTTCCTGGACAAACCCGGGAGTTTACATCACTGTGATTTTATACTTGAGAAAACATTGTGGAAAAAGAAGAAATTGCTTATAACAAGCAATTTCTGCTCTTTCCACAATATTTTCTACCACATAGGATAGTCAGATTTCAAATTGCATGCATTTTTCATTGTTTCCTGCAACCTCTTTCAAATTGGACCAGTCAAAAATTTCATAAACAGGAAAGGGTTAAGACAATCATGCTCAACTTAACTAGTATATTTCTTAACCCTTTCCTGTTTAGAAAATTTTGGACTTTGCCAAATTAAAAGGTGTAGCAGACAAAATTATAAATTGAGCACAATTCAAAAAGTAACCATCCTATTTGATGGAAAATATTGTGGTAAATATTTTTTGCACAATGTTTTCTCAAGTTTAATATCACACAGATGTAAAAATCAGGATTTGAACAAGAAAGCAACACTCTGTATGATCAAGTTAGAGCTTCGCAAAAGAGCAGTTAGTAGTATGTAGGACTCCCTTAATATCGGGTCCTAGGTTTGATCCCTGGCCAGGGCAAATTTCTTTTCCTACAGTAGTTGTCTCCCAGGAATGGGTTGATAATCATAAACCTAAGTTGGATGAACAGCTGAAGGCTCGGAAAGGATGTTGTGGTAGTACTGCTGAGAAAATACCAGGAATCAACCAGAATTAGACGCTCCAGCCCCTGCAATATTACTGAAATACTGTTAAAAGTGGCATTCAACCCAATTCAGTCAAATAATCAGTGAACAATTGTTACATTGATGTAAACTTAAGTAAAAGGTCACAATTTGAATTTGAAATACGGTGGAATCCTCTTAATTGCAATCCTGATAATTGCAATTTGTTGCTTAATTGCGACTGTTCTCATGCACAATTGTAAGATATAAAGAACAAACAGCACCTTTTTACCCATTCCAACACAGTGGAATTTTAGACTGGTCCAAATTGAAAGAAGCTGCAGACGACAATTTCAAGTTGATAGAATTTTGAATTTTTTTGTCATTTTGGGTAGAAAACATTGTGGATAATGAAGAAATTGCTTGATACAAGCAATTTCTTCATTTTCCACAATGTTTTCAAAAGCTTTTTTCTTGAGGGGCGTAAAAAGCAAGGATTGAGTTGTAATGGGTTTATAGCAACTTCTGGTTAAGTGCAACAGAAGTGCTGTTAAATTGGTCTTGCAATTAACAGGATTCCACTGTACCCCTTTTCCATGACAGGAATTTCTTTATTTGTTTGAAGGTCTATTGGCAAATATCTTTTTATCCTCTTCTTAACTTTGATGTTTTGTTCATATGACAAAGAATAGTATATTCATCAAATATTATCTATAGAAATTATGATATATATTGAACAGTTATAAATGAGAGAATTATTCTACAAACAAACATTATGAAAATTGCATGATGTCTGCCTTACCCTTTATGCTCTCTGTCTTCACTGATTTATTCCTAAAGGTTATATTCTTGAGCTCTTAAACCATTACCAGACGGCTAAATTTTAGACAGGCCAAATTTGAAATTTTTTCAACTTTCTGGGTAAAAAACATGGTGGAAATTGAAGAAATTGTTTGTCATAAGCAATTTCTTCATTTTCCACAATTTTTTTCATTTTTTTTTCCTTGGGGGCGTCTAAAAGCGTCACTGAGTGGGAAATTATGGGTTAAAGAAATTGTGTACAAAGAAGAGTACAGAAGACACCTGTTGTCTTGACATCAGAATAGTCAATTTTATGGAAAAGCATCTTGTCAAAGCAAGGGCAGCTAGTATTCTATTTATCCAAACAGATGATCCCAATACCTCTTGTCTTGTATTAGTTGAGTCAACATCTTTCCTTTCTTTTTTATATGAAATAAATTTTTGATCTGAAACTTAAAAGTCTGCGATTTGTAATTCATTGATTTCCATTTTTCACCTAAAAATTAGCCTTCTCAGCAGACAGGCTGAATAACAAAAGCAGTTTTCCTGGGTCATTGTAAGCCTTCTTAACAAATCTGACAGACTATCCGATGACAAAATTTGAGACTAGTCTAAACTCAAAAAGCTGCAGATGGCAATTTTTAGTTTGTGAAATTTTAAAAAATCTTCCTAGCTTTGTTCTATTTCTTTTTTTTTGGGGGGGGGTATAAAAAAGCATGAATGGTGTGAAAAACAAAAGACTTGCATCTCAGTCTAGATATTCGATGACAATGTAAATTGAACAATCCATGAAAAGTACACACAGTGGTAATTTGTTTGATCATGGTTTTAGTTTCAAAGGCTGATTTCACCTTGTAGGCTATTGTCATGGCATTGTGTTAGTCGGTCCTCTGTGTGTGCATGCATCTTGTAACTTTTGCTTTAAATACTCTTCTCCTCAGAAAGTACTGCACTGATGTCAACCGAACACTGGGATAACCCTTGGGTGGACCTCTTATCAGATTCCTTCAAATGATTGTGATCAGATAAAAAGAAAAGTGGCTTTTATTGGGCTATTTTCTGTATATGGTATTTAGTGAAAACTTTGAAAGTATCTTAAGTTGATGGATTTCAATGATATTTTACAGGAGTGATCAATTGCCAATTCCTTATCATATTTCTTTCAAAAAAAATTTGATTAGATTAAAAACATGCCTTCATTAAGGTTGGCTAACTTCAATACGATTATGGTGTATAATAAAAACATTGAAAATCTTCTTCTTAGAACTAACTGATGATTTCAACCAAATTTTGCAGAAATAATTATTTAGAAACTCGTCATCAGATTCCTTCAAAGAAATATGATTGGTTAAAAAACATAGTTTTTATGGGTTGGGCTATTTTCCATAACGTGGTATGTGATTAAAACTTTGAAAGTTTTGTCAGAAACCAGTACTATATTTCTCTTAACCCTTTCATGTACAAACACGGGATTTCACATTGCTGTAATTTTACATTTGGAAAAACATTGCTGAAAAAGGAGAAATTGCTTTTCCTAGCATTTTTTTCTACCACATAGGATGGTTTCATTTCAAATTGCATGCAATTTTCATTATTGTCTGCATCCCCTCTCAATCTGAAATTTCAAAAAAACAGGAAAGGGATAATGAATGCTCCACCAATATAAACACTTCCCCAAAATTTACAGTTCTATGAGCCCTTAGAACAAACAACCCTCAACAAAACTGAGCCCTCAGAACAACCCTCAACAAAACTTACCTTGACTTTGGTGATCCAAGCTCAAAACTAGATCATACTTCATCAAACCTTATATAAACTATTTCGGAAATTTCAAAAACTCATGATCAAACTACTTTCATTGATAGACATTAGTTTGTTGTAAGATCAGGGTCATCCATCAAGGTCAAGGTCATATATTAAGGTTATGAATTTTGTGATCTTAATGCAAAAACTTAACATGCTGCTCTTTTTCAAATATAGTTCAAGATACACAGTTCATGTTTGGGATATAGATTCCTTGTATTGTTAGGCATCAGTTGGTTGTAAGGTCAAGGCCATTCATCAAAGTCAAGGTTACTTATCACCTATCACTTATACTTAAAGCAAAAATGGAATATTTTGCTGTTATTCCAACACTGTTCAAGATACATGGTGTAAGAGCGTCCTAGCTCTTAGGAGTGCATTTCGACCTAACGTAGCGTCGCGCCGTACTAAAATATGCGCGACGTTCACGCGACGTCAAAATGACGTAAATGTTTTGCAACGACCGTTTTTCAAATCAGTTTTTAGTTGTGCGGGCTTGAAGAACGGTCAGCTCAATTGTTGAGAATCATCAGCTTTCTGACATTGATAACTAACGAAGATTATTAAACATGCATTAACTCAAAAGAGCGTTTTTTTTGATATCCGAGCCCCACTACAATTCTCAACAAGCTATTTGACGATAAGAGATGAAAATGGATTTCGAGACAGCAGAGAAGCAACGGTCAACACATCTGGCGCAACTTACGAGACTGTATAAGGACCTCGAGAAGCATATGGTCAACAAGGAGAACAAAGAGAAGGTAGACGAACTTTATTTATCATTATGCTCCAGATATGAACATTTCAAAACAGCGCATTTCACATGCGTAGATAACTGTGAGAACTCAAGTGTGATTGAAAATCTAGAGGAAAGTTATAAAAGCCAGAAACAAAACTATGACGAATTCAAGGAACATTTCAAAAGGTGGAATGACGATTGTGACAATGAATCGGATATTGGGTCGGTCGCTTCATCAAGAAACCAAATACGAAGTGCGAAAATAAAGCGCTTGATAGCAGAAAACAAGATGAAAACATTGAAAGAAAGGATGCGGCTCGAACACCAACAACGAGAAATCGAAAATAGGAAACAAATGTTGGCTATCGAGAGCGAGATTGAGGAGGCGAGAATCGAGGAATCGGTTTGGGAGGATGACGGAAATGAACACGATTCAAAAATCAGGGACATGGAAGAAACCCAAAGACGCGTGGACGTACAAAACAACGTGGAAAAAGAGACGAGGTTACTTTCTACATCGAATGCAACCACAACTACGACGACAAGTGAAATAGACATTGCTTTCAATAGATTGGCGAACACTCTACAATAAGGTTTCAATTTACCAAAACCCGAGATATTGACTTTCGACGGTAACGTTTTGGATTATTGCAAATTCATCAAAAACTTTGAGACTAATGTAGAAAGTAAGGTGAGTGATAATAGATTAAGACTGAGCTATCTCATTCAGTATTGTACTGGCGAAGCTAAATCATGTATTGAGGATTGTGTTTTGATGGACTCTAACGAGGGTTATGAACAAGCTAGATCTATTCTATGCTCTCGTTATGGCCGATCTCATGTTATTGCTTGAACCTGCATTTATAAATTATTGACTGGTCCACAGATTCAGGCTTCAGGTGTTGATGGGTTATCGAAGTTAGCACTGGATATGCAAAAATGCCAAATAACATTATCGCAGCTAGGATTTGTGTCTGACGTTGATAATTCTGAGAACTTAAGAAAAATTGTTAGACGTTTGCCTTTGCATCTTAGGACAAAATGGGCCGATACTGCGCCCTCTATTTATGAAACTGGTAAAGAGCCATGTTTTAAGAACTTGATGAAATTTGTAGATGAAAGAGCGCGCGTAGCCCGCTCAATTTACGGCATCGACGTTGCTCAGGAAAGTTCGAAGCAAAAGTACACAAAACCTGAAAATTTGTCATCTGAAAATGTACATAGAAAGAAAATAACCACATTGTCTTCGTTCTCTGAGGACGACAGAGAATGTGGTTGTTGTTCCGGCAAATGTGCAGATCTTAGTAGTTGTCGTAAATTCACGAACATGAAATTAGAAGATAGGCAAAAATTTGTTGTAAAGAACAGGTTATGCTTTAATTGTCTTAAAAGAAATCACATGTCTAGGAAATGCCGAAAAGAGAAAATGTGTAAGGTTAGTGAATGTTCAGGTAAGCACCACACACTACTGCACAGCTGGACTCAGATCAGAGATGACAATGAAGCCGTACAACCGTCAGTGAATTGCGCGACATCAAAGGGATCTCGTGTGAAAACTTGTTTAGGAATTATTCCCGTAAAGATTCAGTGTAAAAACGACAGATCCTTCCACACGCACGCGTTATTGGATGACGGTGCTGACGAAACCCTATGTGACGAAAGATTATTGAAGAAAATAGGATGTACTGGTAAACGGATAACTTTCCAAATATCAACCATGAATTCAACAGGAAATGATGTACATGGACGTTAAGTCGATCTAAACGTGAGTTCTGCGTATGGTGATGGCACAATTACAATTAAAAACGTCTGGACGGTGAAGAAGTTACCAATTTCACTTCGTTCTGCCGCTACCATTAAGGACATTCGGAACGTTTCATACCTGTCGGATATCCAAATTCCCGACGTTAACGTAAGTGACGTCATGCTATTAATCGGCACAGACGCACCTGAGGCTCATATTCCGGTGGAAGTTCGCTCGGGAAACGAGGATCAGCCTTATGCGATTCGATCAAAACTTGGATGGGCTGTTCGAGGACCTATCAGAGATGCGAGTTCGACTCCTTCGGCAAGCGTAAATTTCCAACAGTCAAGTGACAATGTGTTGCAAGAACAATTAGAAAGGCTGTGGACAACCGATTTCAGGGACGGGATTATGACAGAAAAGGAATGCATGTCAGTAGAAGACACTATGGCCTTGGATAAGATGAAATCATCTATCGTACACCAGGATGGACATTATAAGATGGATCTTCCATGGAGAGACGAAAGTAAAGCCCTACCAAATGATTTGCCGCTTGCGCAGGCGAGACTTATGCAGTTAAAACGTAAATTGTCACGTGATCCGAAATTGCACGAGATGTATTCAACCGCTTTGAATAGCTATATTGAAAATGGCTATGCTACAGAAGTTGATGAGCCTTCGATAGTTACCAGCAAAACTTGGTATTTACCCCATCACCCCGTTTTGAATGCAAATAAGCCGGGAAAAGTGAGAGTTGTGTTTGATTGTGCCGCGAAATATAAAGGAATATCACTAAACAGTCAACTGCTACAGGGTCCAGACTTAATGAACAATTTAGTTGGCGTAGTGATACGGTTTAGACAGGAGAAAATAGCCTTAGCCGCGGATATAGAGGCTATGTTTCATCAAGTTAACGTTACAGAAAGGGACTGTGACTCTTTGAGGTTTCTATGGTGGCCTAATTGGGACATGAACAAACCATTAAAAACATACTGCATGCGTGAACATTTGTTTGGTGCGACATCTTCTCCGAGCTGTACAGCATATGCGTTGAAGAGAACAGCTAGTGACAATCGCGGCCTGTATGAAGAGGATGTTATTCAAACAGTTGAGCGAAATTTTTATGTAGACGACTGCCTGAAATCGGTACCTAGTGAAGACAAAGCCATACAATTGGCCGAAAATCTACAAAGTTTAATGAAACGGGGAGGATTCCGACTCACTAAGTGGCTAAGTAACAGTCGGAAGGTTCTAAGCGCAATACCAGAATCGGAGAGGGCGCCATCGGTGATCAATCTTGGACCGAACGTTGATTTACCGTGTGACCGGGCATTAGGTGTAGGATGGGATGTGAACAAGGACACAATACAATTTAATGTGAAAATCACAGAAAAGCCACCCACAAGACGGGGATTACTATCTATTGCGAGCTCGATCTTCGATCCCCTAGGATACGTTGCTCCTATCACTTTGCGCGCGAAAGCCATAATTCAGAGTTTGTGTCGTAAAGGGATTGGTTGGGATGAGGACATTCCTGCCCCGGAAAGGTCGGATTGGAATCAATGGTTATCTTCTATTCCATCAATTGGACGGATTCAAATTAATCGCTGCTACAAGCCAACCCACTTTCAAGAAATGAAGAGCACGCAGTTACATTTATTCTGTGACGGGTCGGAGGCTGGATATGGGGCATGTGCGTACCTACGTCTAGAAGATGTGCAGGGAAATGTCGTCTGCCCACTTGTCATCGGAAAATCTCGCCTGGCACCAATTAAACAGATGTCGATACCGAGGCTCGAACTTTCAGCAGCCACTCTTGCCTGTCAACTATACGGTATGTTATCAGAGGAGCTCGAACTGGACGTCGAATCCGTAACGTTCTGGACAGACTCAACGATAGTACTAGGCTATATCAATAACATGACAACTAGATTTAAGACATTTGTTGGAAATCGATTATGCATTATTCATGACGCTACCAAACCTAGCCAGTGGAGACACGTAGATACAGATTCGAACCCAGCAGATATTGCGTCCAGGGGAATTAGTGGAGCGGATACCGAAAAGCTTCATAAATGGTTATACGGACCGTCATTTTTATTGAAGTCGGACGAATATTTGCCTCGAAACGTGTGTGAGTACAGGATCCCGGAAGGTGACGTTGAACGGAAGAAAAACGTAACGGTAAACGCGACCGTAACAGAAAACGGACTAAGCAAAATTATTGACTATTTCTGTGATTGGACAAAGCTCAGACGATGTGTAGCTTGGTTATTACGATTTCAAGTGTACTGTGTGAATAAATACGTGGACAGTGACGTAAAAGTGAAAAAAGGAGAACTTACCGTCGAAGATGTTAGAGCGGCGGAGCGTGCCTTGATTACACACGTGCAGTATCGGCATTTCCAGGGAGAGATTGAAGATCTTAATGCAAAGAATCACGTGAAAAAAGATAGCAAACTCGCTTCGCTTAATCCTATTATTGAAAATGGACTAATTCGTGTGCAGGGACGAAGGCTACCAATAGATGTGAAAACTTGCCCTATTATCGTACCACAGTCGGATCACATATCGAAACTGATTATACGTCATATTCATGAAACACACAGACATGTTGGTAGAGAGCAGGTGCTCGCTATTCTCAGACGAAAGTACTGGATTCTACGAGGACCGAGTGTCGTTAAAAGAATGCTTGGAAGTTGTATAGTATGTTAACGTGCACATGCTCCTTTACTTAGACAAAAAATGGCCCCTTTACTAAAGGAACAGATGACCCCCAACAAACCCCCATTCACCTACGTTGGAATAGATTACTTCGGCCCCTTAATGATTAAGACACAAGATACGACCACGAAAAGATACGGATGTCTATTTATGTGTTTAACTACTAGAGCGGTACACTTAGAAGTGGCGCATACGTTGACTACAGAATCGTTCTTAGCGGCTTTTTAACGTTTTGTGAGTAGAAGAGGCTTGCCGGAGAAGGTATATAGTGACAATGGGACAAATCTCGTAAGTGGGGACCGTGAACTCAGGAGATGCTTCAATAATTGGAACCAGTCAAAGATAGGACGTGAAATGGTGAAACGGGATATTGAGTGGCATTTCAACCCACCGAGTGCAAGTCATATGGGTGGATTGTGGGAAAGACTGATTCGATCTACAAGGACAGTATTGAAGTCGATTGTCAAGGAACAGTTACTTAATGATGAACAGTTGTTGACATTAATGACAGAAACTGAAAACATTCTAAATAGTAGGCCTATTACACAAGTGAGTCGTGATCATAGTGACCCGTTACCGTTAACACCAAACATGTTGTTAATGATGAAATCAGAGTCTCATATTCCATACGTAATTAACAACAGTGAACATTCATCAACCAAACAATTATGGAAGCAAACTCAGTACTTGATAAACGTGTTCTGGAGGCGTTGGATAAGGGAATACTTACCTACATTACAAAAACGTCAAAAATGGAGACGGCTTACTCGTAATTTGCGTGCTGGAGACCTTGTATTAGTAGCTGACGACAAGATTCCGAGGGGACAATGGCCGATGGGCGTGGTCGAGGACGTCAGAACTGGCCGAGACGGGCATGTGCGTAGTTGTGTGGTCAAAACAAAAGGGTCAAAATTAGTAAAACCGGTCACAAGGCTTTGTCTTTTAGAAGGGGTGTAATTGCTTTGCATTGACATGTAAATTACAAAGGTCGTGAAACTTATATTAATTCAATATGTTTTAAAATGATTAATTGTATTATAAGTACCAGAAATATTTCAAGATTTATAGTGCAAGATCATTGTTAATTACATTATTTCAAATGGTTTGTGATTTCAAAAGCATTTCCTTTAAGAATTTACCTTCGCACTTAATTGCCTTTTATTTATGAAATGATGTGATTTCATAGAGGGGAGTGTAAGAGCGTCCTAGCTCTTAGGAGTGCATTTCGACGTAACGTAGCGTCGCGCCGTACTAAAATACGCGCAACGTTCACGCGACGTCAATATGACGTAAATGTTTTGCAACGACCGTTTTTCAAATCAGTTTTTAGTTGTGCGGGCTTGAAGAACGGTCAGCTCAATTGTTGAGAATCATCAGCTTTCTGACATTGATAACTAACGAAGATTATTAAAGATGCATTAACTCAAAGGAGCGTTTTTTGATATCCGAGCCCCACTACACATGGCTCATATTTGGCTCACAGGCTCCTTTCATTGAAAGGCATTGGTTGGTTGTAAAGTCAAGGTCATCCATCAAGGTCAGGGTGAATTATCAAGGCCAACTTATTGCAAGAATGGAACAGTTAATCAAACACTAATCAAGATGTATGGCTCTTATTTGGTACAAAGGTTCCTTGCATTGATAGAAATTGGTTGGTTGTAAAGTCAAGGTAACATTTCCTATAAGTAGCTATTACGGGGCTTTGCAATTTCACAAATAGATCTAGTTAGCTCACCTGGGCATGAACTGCCCTGGGTGAGCTAATGTGACCAGTCATTATCTGGTGCCCATCTGTCCATCCATCCATCCATCTGTCCATCTGTTCACAATTACCAATAATTCTTCTCCTGCTAAACTAACCAAGGAATTTCAAGTTAACTTCACTGAAATTATCCTGAGAATTGAAATCTATGAAGAACTCTGGTTGCCATGGCAACTAACTGAAAAAAAAATCTTTGAAAATCTTCTTTTCCTAAACCATTAGGCCTAGAGCTTTGATATTTGGTATGTATCAATGCCTATCGATCCTCTGCCAAAATATGTAAAAAAATTACTGTACTCTGAAAATTTACCCTACTGTTGTGAGATCTTTGATATACCTAGGGATAAAGGAGAAAACCTTTAAAAATCTTCTCCTAAATAGTTAGGTGTAGAACTTTGATAATTTGTATATATCATAAAGCCTTGAGCCATCATACTCAGGTGTGCGTTATAGGACCATCATGATCTTCTCAGTTTTTTAAAATGTTTGCCCCAAGAAAATGGTGGTAGAGATCATATGCAATGAATTGTAATTAAAACAAAAATGTATTTATTCCAATTTACTGCTTCACTTTGAAGAAGGAAATAAATCAGGTAAGTTTGTAAATAGACTTAAGAAGGTATGGGTAGTGTATTTATAGTCTGGCAGAATATAAGACAATGGGTACAAATAAAAGCAAACTTTTGGTGTTTTGTACCCTGCCCAGTGTGTTATAAAGAGAAATAAGGTAAATGATTTTCAATGATATCTTACAGAAGTGATCCCTCCGATCACTTTCTTCAAGACTATTTAGTAGATTTTTGGCTCATCTGAGCACAACATGCTGAAAGTGAGCTATTGTGATTGATAAATGTCCTAAGTCAGTCAATGTTAAAGATTTCTTCCACATAAAATTGTTGTCTGCAACTTATTTGAATTTAGACTGGTCTAAAATTTTATCAAGTGGGAATGGGTTAATAGAAAACCATTTGTTATGATGCTATTAGGGAGACCACTCCACCCTTACTGTATGATTTACAAGTAAAATTGAATTTCATGCCAAATGGCTTAAACTCATTTATTTTACATCAATTGGGAAACACGTTCTTCCAACTTAGATAAGTTCTTCTTAATTCTGCTTCCTGGAGAATCAGTATTCTCCCAGATAGAACCAAGATCGATAGCTGCTCCTGGAAATCTAACTCAGACCCTCTTGATCAGGAGGCTGACACTCGAAATCTTGACCATGAACACCAAATGCCTAATCAATGTGTTCTGGAGAATTCTGTTTAGTGTAGTTGTGCAGTTGTAACAAGCGATTTCTTCATTCTCCACAATGTTTTTCTAAAGCTTTCATATTGAGGGGTGTTTAAAAGCGTTATTGTGTGGGAATAGGTTAATCCTTGTCATGCTGAACATAATCCTGTATAGAATTGCCTTAAAATCAAATCTCCAGAGGAATAAATGGCAGGTCAATATTCTTTTGAAAATTGATTTTATAAACAATTCTGGATTGAAGGGTGCAAGCATGTGGTGAAGACAAAGATCAGACTGCACATATGTCTGATCTTTGTCTTTTCCTCTTGCCAGAACAGATATATTCCAGGATCAGCATGACAAGGTTTAAGTATTGATTTTGTAAGCTCATGGCTGGAAGTTAACCAAAAGTCAAACAGGTCATATTTGTATAATAATAGAGTTTTCTTAACCCTTGTCCTGCCAAATGTTCACCTTTTCTTCTCAAAATTTTGTTTTTGTCAAATTTTGGTTTACCTCAACACTTGAAGAACAAGCAGGTAGTGTAGACCAAGATCAGACAGCATGTCTGTACAGGCCGATTTTGTTGATACTTGTGCCTCAGCTATTGTCAAAACAGGAATTTTTCAGGATCAGCATGTCAAGGGTTATCTCTTATTTCCTTATTAGATACTGTCATTAACAATGTCAATCAAAAAAGACAATTATTGATACTATTTCACTTAATAGTATGTGACGAAGATTCTGATTAGCTTTAATCATTCCCCCCTATTCCCACTTTTTGACAACCCTCAAGAATAAAGCTTTAGAAAAGATTGTGGAAAATGAAGAAATTGCTTAGTAATCCTCAATGTCTTCTACTAAAACCAACAACAACAAGGATTTTTGAAATTTTATCAACACAAAATTTTCACCTGTAACTTCTCTTGAATTGCACCAGTCTCAAATTTTGTTGTCTGTTTATTGGTCAAGAGTAATAATTTCAGCATCTGCAGGGTTAATATTAAAAGTGAAGTCAGTGCAACATGAATTAGTGAGTCACAATAGGTTTTTCTGGAATGATTCCTGTTTTAGCTCACAGATGTGAATTAGAACTGTTTCAAGAACTTGTTCTGGTACTTTGTGATGGAACTGGTTCAAGAACTAGTTCTAGTACTGATTCAAAGCTATTTCTTGAATATTCTGGTACTTAAAGTTATGGAACTGGTTGAAAAGCTAGTTCTAGAACATTCAAGAACATTAAATGGTAGCTGAAGAATTTTAAGATTCTAGAACAAATTCTTGAACTGGTTCAAGAACAAGTTCTTGAATGAAGAAGAACTAGTACTTGAAACAGCTCTTGAACACTGAGTTCTTGCAATGCCACTTGATGTTCATGAAGAGCTATTTCTTGAACATTTTCAAATGGGCAGATAGGTTAATATCCAATAATGAAAATGTAGCGCATAAATATAGGCTATCAAACGTGGATCTAAGATTTTTTCACATCTTTATGAACTAAAAACAGCTAAGAAATTAATAGACCTGTAGTCATTATTTCTAAATCAGAAAAAAAGTACATTTCAGTCACTATAAAAAATGTTCTGGAAAAAATTTCTATTAATGCGCATTACCTCAACAAAATATTAGACTAGTCTGAATTAAAAGATCTTGCAGACGACTATTGTCTTGGTGTGAAATTTAACAAAGGGTAGAAAAGCATTGTTGTTACAAGCAATATTTCTAAAGCTTTTTTTGCTGGAAGGGTGTAAAAAGTGGGATTATGTGGGAATTGGTTATTGTAATACTTTGTACCCTTACATGATGATTTTGATCAGATATACCAGTAGTATTTTTTTTTTTTTGTACGATGAACCAACTGATAATTGAAAATAATTTATTCTTGTATTTCATTAATATTTTCCTGCTTCTAAAAAGGGATGGTAAATCATGCATTATTCATTTTGATACTATTTTTTGAGAGTATGAGATTAATGATATGCAAATAAGCAGCCATGAAATCCCTGCCTGTCACAGAAATGATCACTGAAACCTTCCCAAATGTTATTGACAACTTCCGTCATAACTTTAATTTCTTTGACTTGAATTTCTAAATTTGTAGAGGTTTGAAAATATATATTAGACAAAAGGGGAGATTGGCTGTCAAAAGCATTTTCATTTTTTGTACTTCAGATGCCACATTTTTCCTTAGATCTCTTTCAATTTAGTCACATTGTTTACATCTAAGATATTTTGAGAAGTTTGATATTGCACCACTAGAGGTAAAAACTAGGTCAAATTCTTTCCTGTTCAAACCTGTAGGTTTATGTCAGTGTTGTATGATACTTAGGAAAACATTGTGGAAAAAGAAGAAATAGCTTGTAACAAGTGATTTCTCCTTTTCCCACAATATTTCCTACCACATAGGATGGTTTCATTTCAAGTTTCATCCAATTTTCATTGTCGTATGCAACCTGTTTCAATTTGTACCAGTCTGAAATTTAAAAAAAAATAAATAAAAAAGGAAAAGGATAAATGGCTTGAAACTGGTTCAAATTGATAGGAGTTGCAGACGACACTTTAAAGGTTATGGAATTTTAGATTTTTTCAACTTTCTGCGTAGAAAATGTTGTGTAAAATGAAGAAATTACTTGTTACAAGCAATTTCTTCATTTTACACAATGTTTTCCCTAGTCTTTTTCTTGAGGGGCTTCAAAAAGCATTATTGTATTGAAATGGGTTAGCCATAATTTTGTTACATGGTCAGAATATGCATTGATCTCCAGGATATCTTGGATAGGTTTGAAATTGGTTTAAATTCAGGGTCAAAATCTAGATGATATGGTCAATTTTCATCTCACCGAGGACATAATTTTTAATGTCTTGTAACCTTGGTGCCAGTATGGATATGTAATAAGTTGTGCTAGGGGGCTCATATTTCACTCATGCATTCATCAGATAATGGTTATTCATCCAGGACAAACATCTTTGACCTTCACAACTTGTGACCTTGATCTTTATCCATTTAAAAAAAACCTTTATGCAAAAACTTTAACCAAAAAATTTTTAACGTTAATCATGCTAATTTTTTCTGAATGCTAATATACATATTTCATATTTAAACTCATGAACTTTGAGCCTGTGACCTTTGACCTACTTTAAAAATACCCTTACCTAAAATTTTGATCTTGCTTATATTTTCTGAATGCTTACACCTAGGACAATCAAACTTCATATACCCTATTTCTCCTAATCCCAAATGAACGAGATCACATAGTGATGCAATTTCTCAATTTTCCACAATGTTTTCAGAAGCTTTATTCCATAGAAGCATCAAAAAGGGTCATTATGTGGGAATGAGTTAACAGAGCTTTTTCTTACGGGGCTTAAATTTAAAAGCAGAATTGTGTGGGAATGGGTTAAAGAGGTTTCAGAAATATTCAAGTTAGCTTGAAGTGAAAAATTAAGTTTTTTATTATGAGGTCGATATGGACAAAATTCTGAGGAAAAGAGGAATTGTATTTTGATCATGCTTCGTCCGTTGTGTGTCAACAATTTTAAAACGACATCTCATCTCAAACTGCTGTGCTGATTTCAACCAAATTTGGCAGAAATATCCTTGGGTGGTGCCCTTTAGAAATTGCTAAAAGAAATGAAATTTGTTGAAAACTCTGAATGCCAATTGGCAAAAAAACTGAATAAAATCTGTAAAAATTATCTATCCCTGACCCTGAAGGCATAGAAACTTGAAATTTGGCATGAAGCATCAGTACATTGGCCTCTTTCAGAATTGGTAAAATCATCATCCTTAGGGCCCCCAGGGGGGGGGGGGGGGGGCTTATATAGAAATAAAGAAGGATTTTTAAAACAACATCTCTCAAACCACTAGGTAGATATCACCCAAATTTGGCAGAAATGTTCCTTGGGTGATGCTCTTTAAAAATTGCTTAAAGAATAGAAATCTCTTTAAAACTCTAGTTGCCATGGTAACAAAAAAGAAATTTCAAAATAATCCTGAACCAGAATGCCAAGAGTTTTAATATTTTGCATGAAGCATCAGTACATTGACCTCTTTCAGAATTCCTAAAATCATCACCCTGGGGTCCCTAGGGGTGGAGCCACGGGGGGGGGGTTATACTGGGCCATTTTCAACCAAAGAATTTAAATCACTTCTCTGGTTGCTTTGACAGCAAGAGTAAAATAAAAAAAGAATAAGATAAATAAATAGATAATAAAAAGAACATCTCCTCCTGACCCAGAACTCAAAGAATCTTGAATTTTAGCATGAAGCATCAGTTCATTGATGTCTTTCAAAATTTATAAAATTTCAGAGCCTCAGAGTGATTAGGCATAAACAGAAATAAAGAAGGCAGCCCTTTCAAAACTATTTGGCCAATTTATACCGAATTGGACAGTTATTTACGTTAGCTTGCCCTTTTTCATTAATCATTAATAAGATTTGAAATCTGTTGAAAGCACTGGTTGGCATGGCAACATGGCCCTCTTGCTTTTTACTTCACCTGAGCACGAATTGCTCTGGGTGAGCTATTGTTATCAGTCATCTTCTGTCCGTCTGAATAACATTGGTTGCCATGGCAACCAAATGAAAAAGAAAAAAAAAATCTTCTCCTCCTAAGCCATAAGTCCTAGAGCTTTGATATTTGGTATAAACCATCATCTATTGACCCACTACTAAAATACTTCAAAGAATTTTGGTAAGTTTAAAATTAGACCTTTTCTGTGCAATCCCTGATTTTACATTGAAATAAAGAGGGAAATCTTTAAAAATCATCTTCTCTCAAACCATAAGGCCTAGAACTTTGATATATGGTTTAAATCATCATCTATTGACTCTCTACCAAAATCTGTCAAAGAATTTTGATATCTTGAAAATTAGCCCTTTTCTGTGTGATCCCTGATTTTACAAAGAATTAAAGAAGGAAATCTTTATAAATCTTCTTCTCCAAAACCATAATGCCTAGATTTTTTATATTTGATATAAATCATTATCTATTGACCCTCTATCAAAATACTTCAAAGAATTGCTTTGAAAGTTAGCCCTTTTCTGTAGGATTCCTGATTTTTCATAAAATGAAATCTTTAAAATCTTCTTCTCCCAAACCATTGGGCCTACAGCTTTGATATTTGGTATAAATCATTGTCTATTGACCCTCTACCAAAATACTTCAAAGAAATATTGTACTCGGAAATTAAACCTTTTTTGTGTAATCACTGATTTACATAGAATTAAAGAAGGGAATCTTTGAAAATCTTCTTCTCCCAAACAATAAGGCCTAGATCTTTAATATTTTAAATGTATCAATGTCTATTGACCCTCTACAAAAATACTTCAAAGAATTACCATACTCTGAAAATTAGCCCTTTTCTCTGTGATCCCTGATTTTACATTGAACTATAGAAGGAAATCTTTGTGCATCTTCTCCCAAACCATAAGGCCTAGATCTTTAATATTTTGTATGTATCAATGTCTATTGACCCTATACCAAAATACTTTAAAGAATTACAGTACTCTGAAAATTAGCCTGTTTCTGAGTGATACCTGATTTTGCATATGCATTAAGTAGGAAATCTTTAAAAAAAATCTTCTCCAAAACCATAAGGATTTGAGCTTTAATACAAATGTATTTGGTGTGTATCAAAAGCTATTGACCCCTTACCAAATACTTTGTAGAATTGCCGTATTTTGAAAACAAGCCATTTTCTGTGCAATCCAAAGATTTAAGAAAGGTGTAAAGAAGGGTATCTTTAAAAGTCTTTTCCTTCTAAACCATTAGGCCTAGAGCTTTTATATTTGGTATAAATCATCATTTATTGACCCTCTACCAAATACTTCAAACAATTACTGTACTCTGGAAATAAGCATCCTCAATATACCTAGGATTAAATGTGAAAATCTTTAAAAATATCTTCGAGAAAACAATTAGGTGTAGGGCTTTGACATTTTGTTTATATCAATAAAGCCTTGAGCCATAATACTCTGGGGAGCAATATGGGACCATCATGGTCCTCTTGTTTAACCCATTCCAACATAATAGCACTTTTTGAAGCCCCTCAAAAGAACAAAAAAAAACAACAAAAAATTGGAAAACATTGTAAAAAAATGCAATTTCTCATTGTTTTCAATGTTTTCTACAAAGAAAGTTGAAAAAATCTGAAATTTCATAAACATTATATCGTTGTCTGTAACTCCTTTCAATTTAGACCAGTCTAAAATTTTGCGCTCTGGTAATGGGCTAATCAATCTCCTGTTTCCTTCAGTATTTTTTACTTCTAATCATCAAGTTGTGTGACTGAAGTGTGGTTTGTTAGTGATGCAATAACTGAACATTTGACTGTATACTATAATTTATGAAAACTAAGAATAAATAAATTACAACAATAATACAAGCAAAATTTATAAGTGCCTTTATAAAAAAATTACAAGGTTGTAGTTGTCTTTGGTTACAAGATCATGTTGAGATAATTACCCCATTCCCACACAATGACGCTTGCTGACACCCTCAAGAAAAATAATAGGGAAAATATTGTGTGAAATGAAGAAATTGCTTGTAGCAAGCAATTTCTTCATTTTACACAATGATTTCTACCCAGAAAATCAAAAAATATTAAAATTCATCAACTTTGAATTCTCGTCTGCAGCATCTTTCACTTTGGTCCAGTCTAAAATTTTGTCGTCTGGTAATTGGTTAATGAAGGTCACATTTGATAGATTAGCCATTTAAGTTGACAAATCAAGTTCTGATATTAACAATATACATGTACCATATTTAGTATTGTTAATGTCTGTAATATTGTTTCTTTGTCTTTTGCAGCTGATGCATGGATTGTAAATTGTTCTAGACTATAGATGAAATTCAAGTCTGAAGATTTTCCCAAAGCTGCATGGTAAGTTGGTATTTGTCAAGAAATGTCTAGATAAATGGTGTTCAGTGAGAAAGTGGTCATCAATGGGTAATTATATTATTGTATTTGTGGTTACCATGTTATGGTTATCAATCTAAGAATTGATCTTACTTTGTGAAAACAGTAGAATACAAAATCAGGGCTAGAAAATAATGATCAGGGAAGCCAGGAGAAGGACTTTTAACCATAAAAGTTGGAGTGTCCGAAGCAAAGGTTTTCTGGTCCATACTTTGTGAGGTGTTTGGTGCTGAAAAAATCAGGCCTTATACCACACAATTATGTCATATGCAGATATTCTCCACAGCCATACAAGATTTGTGCATGGTGTTTACTATGTTTGGAAAGCAACACCAGTTTATTAGTGTCATTCGTTTTGAGATTCGTCAAACTTTGTGGGTCTCTGTTTTCTTCCGTGGAAGATTTCCATTTATTATCATATGTAGATCCTCATTTGAAGAAACTCATTTAAAGAAATATGAACAAAAAGTGTTAAGTCCAGAAGGTAAGGTCTATAATGTTGAAATAATCACAATATGACAACATATTTATCATATATATGAAAAACGATTATTTTACTAAATTATTCATTGTAGCAGCAATTGGTATGAGTTTCACCATGTTTTTGATAATACAGATTTTTTCATGCTGACTTACTTATGAAGTAGAAAAAATGATGTGGTCAGACCATCAATTTGGCTGGTCCATCATACCCTTTCCTTGTAAATTTAACTGGTCCGATTCTAATTTTTGAAGATCCCGAACCTCAGACCTGCACATTTTTCTAGCCCTGAAAATTCTAAAACATTCAAATTTATTCCAAATAGTATACAGGTCTTTACAAACATCAAAAGATATTATAATTAAATCTACACAGTCTGACCAGGGTCTTTACTTTTGTGATCAGGGTCTGTACATTTTGGTTTTGACAAGGGTTGGTACCTTTTTGGTTTGACCAGTGTCTGTACTGTTTAGCTATTGTGATCAGTCATCGTCCGTCTGTCCGTCCTTCAGTCTGTCCGTTCACAATTACAAAAATCTTCTCCTCCTAAACTAACCATGGAATTTCAACAAAACTTCACAGAAATGATCCTTATAGGTCATGCACTTTCAAAATACTTCAAAGAATTGAATTCCATGAAGAACTCTGGTTGCCATGGCAACCGAGTAGAAAACCTTAAAAAATCTTCTTCTCCCAAGCAGTAAGGCCTATTTGGTACAAATCAACATCTATTGACCCTTTTACAAAAATACTTCAACAATTTACCGTATTATGAAAATAAGCCCTTTTATCGGCGATCACTGATTTTACATAGAAATAAAGAAGGAAATCTTTTAAAATCTTCTCCCAAACCATAAGGCCTAGAGCTTTGATATTTGGTATAAATCATCATCTATTGACCCTCTACCAAAATATTTCACAGAATTACCGTATTCTGAAAACTAGCCCTGTTCTCGGCAATCCCTGATTTTACAAGGTAATAAAGAAGGGTATCTTTAAAAATCTTCTTGTCCCAAATCATTAGGCATAGAGCTTTGATATTTGATACATATCATCATCTATTGACCCTCTACCAAAATACTTCAAAGAATTACCGTATTACGAAAATTAGCCCTCTTCTGGGCAATCCCTGATTTTACATAGAAATAAGGAAGGAAATCTTTAAAAATCTTCTTGTCCCAAACCATAAGGCCTAGAGCTTTTATATTTTGTATACATCATCATCTAATAACCTCTACCAAAATAGTTCAAAGAATTATCATACTCTGAAAATTAGCCCTTTTCTTTATGATCCCTGATTTTACATAGAAATAAAGAAGGAAATCTTTTAAAATTTTCTTCTCCCAAACCATAAGGCCTAGAGCTTTGATATGTGGTATACATCATCATCTATTGACCCTCTACCAAGATACTTCAAAGAATTACCATATTATGAAAATAAGCCCTCTTCTGGGCAATCCCTGATTTTACATAGAAATAAGGAAGGAAATCTTTAAAAATCTTCTTGTCCCAAACCATAAGGCCTAGAGCTTTGATATTTTGTATACATCATCATCTATTGACCCTCTACCAAAATAGTTCAAAGAATTATCATACTCTGAAAATTAGCCCTTTTCATTATGATCCCTGATTTTACATAGAAATATAGAAGGAAATCTTTTAAAATCTTCTTCTCCCAAACCATAAGGCCTAGAACTTTGATATTGGTACGAATCATCATCTATTGACCCTCTACCCAAATTCTTCAAGTATTACTGTATTCTGAAAATTAGCCTTCTTCAGGGCAATCCCTGATTTTATCTAGAAATAAAGAAGGAAATCTTTTAAAATCTTCTTCTCCCAAACCATAAGGCCTAGAGCTTTGATATTTGGTATATATCATCATCTATTGACCCTCTACCAAAATACTTCAAAGAATTACTGTATTCTGAAAATTAGCCCTGTTCTCGGCAATCCCTGATTTAACATAGAAATAAAGAAGGAAATCTTTTAAAATCTTCTTCTCCCAAACCATAAGGCCTAGAGCTTTGATATTTGGGGTACATCATCATCTATTGACCCTCTACCAAAATACTTCAAAGAATTACCGTATTATGAAAATTAGCCCTCTTCTGGGCAATCCCTGATTTTACATAGAAATAAGGAAGGAAATCTTTAAAAATCTTCTTGTCCCAAACTATAAGGCCTAGAGCTTTTATATTTTGTATACATCATCATCTATTGACCCTCTACCAAAATAGTTCAAAGAATTATCATACTCTGAAAATTAGCCCTTTTCTGTATGATCCCTGATTTTACATAGAAATAAAGAAGGAAATCTTTTAAAATCTTCTTCTCCCAAACCATAAGGCCTAGAGCTTTGAAATTGGTACAAATCATCATCTATTGACCCTCTACCCAAATTCTTTAAGTATTACTGTATTATGAAAAATAGCCTTCTTCTGGGCAATCCCTGATTTTACATAGAAAAAAAGAAGGAAATCTTTTAAAATCTTCTTCTCCTAAACCATAAGACCTAGAGCTTTGATATTTGGTATATATCATCATCTATTGACGCCCTACCAAAATACTTCAAAAAATTACTGTATTCTGAAAATTGGCCTTCTTCTGGGCAATCCCTGGTTTTACATAGAAAAAAAGAAGGAAATCTTTTAAAATCTTCATCTCCCAAACCATAAGGCCTAGAGCTTTGATATTTGGTATACATCATCATCTATTGACCCTCTACCAAAATACTTCAAAGAATTACTGTATTCTGAAAATTAGCCCTTTTCTTTGTGATCCCTGATTTTACATAGAAATAAAGAAGGAAATCTTTTAAAATCTTCTTCTCCCAAACCATAAGGCCTAGAGCTTTGATATTTGGTATATATTATCATCTATTGACCCTCTACAAAAATACTGCAAAGAATTACTGTATTCTGAAAATTAGCTTTCTTCTGGGCAATCCCTGATTTTACATAGAAATAAAGAAGGAAATCTGTTAAAATCTTCCTCTCCCAAACCATAAGGCCTAGAGCTTTGATTTTTGGTATACATCATCATCTATTGACCTGCTACCAAAATACTTCAAAGAATTACTGTATTCTGAAAATTAGCCATTTTCTTTGTGATCCCTGATTTTACATAGAAATAAAGAAGGAAATCTGTTAAAATCTTCTTCTCCCCAACCATTATTAGGCCTTAAGCTTTGATATTTGGTACATATCATCATATATAGACCCTATACCAAAATACTTCAAAGAATTATCATACTCTGAAAATTAGCCCTTTTCTGTGGTATCCCTGATTTACAAAGGAATAAAGAAGGAAATATTTGATAATCTTCTTCTCCCAAACCATAAAGTCTAGAGCTTTGATATTTGGTACTTATCATCAGCCATTGACCCTCTACCAAATTTCTTATAAAAATTAGCCCTTTTCTGTGCAATCCCTAATTTTAGTTAGGAATAAATAATGATATCTTTGAAAACCTTCTCCTCTTAAAGCATTAGGCCTAGAGCTTTTTTACTTGGTATACAAAATACTTCAAAGCATTACCATATTCAGGAAATTAGAGCTATATGGTGGAATCATCAATATACCTAAGATTAAAAGAGACATCCTTAAGCATCTTCTCCAAAATAATTAGACAGAGGGCTTTGTTATTTTGTTTATATCATAAAGCCATGAACCATCATACTCAGGGGAGCGATTTAGGACCATCATGGTCCTCTTGTTTTATTTTTGACCAGGGTCAGTATATCTTGGTTTTTATGCTCACCAAAAGTCGAAAGTTAAAAATAAGCATGTCCAGAGCATAGCTCTTTCAATTATTGAAGGATTTAAATATAACTTGGCACAATTGTTCTCAGTTATCAGAAGATGTATCATTTTGGAAAAAAATTAGATAGCTCCAAGGTCAAAGTCACAGTTCAAGGTCAAATTTTTAAAATAGCCATGTCTTGAGCATAGCTTCTTATGTTACAGATTGAATTTAAAATAACTTTACATGATTGTTATGGAGTATAGCTTCCTAAATTAGGGTTTGAATTCAAAATAACTTTACATGATTGTTCTGGAGCATAGCTTACTAAATTAAGGTTTGAAATCAAAATAACTTTACATGATTATCATTAGTAGATGTGCAATTGAAAAAACTTCAGATAACTCCAAGGACAGGTCACAGCCCAAGCTTACGTCAAAATTAAGCATTTCCAAAGTATAGCTGCTTCAATTGTGGATGGATTTCAAAATAACTTTACTCAATCATTCTCTAGCATAAGTAGATGTGCAATTTGAAACAAATCTATAGATAGCTCCAAGGTCAAGGTCACATCCAAAGGTTGAAAGTTAGAATTAATTATATCCAGAGCATAGTTCCTAAAGTTATTGATGGTCGTCACAATTGTTCAGCTTAAGGTCAAGTATTAAAATCAAGCATGTATGGAGTATAGCATCTAAAATTATGGATTAATTTTGAAATAACTTCACACAATTGTTCTCTATTGTAAGTAGAAGTGCCATTTGAAACAATTTTTCAGATAGCTCCAGTCTCAAGGTCACAACTCAAGGATGTACATTAGCATTTAGCATGTCTGCAATATAGCAAGCATATACCCACATCTGCATCTGTAGCTTGGTCCAAACCTGTTTCCTTGTTTGTATTATATTGTTTAGCTACACAGGCTGAAAGCCAGCGAGCTATTGTCATGGCATTGTGTGCATCGTGCGTTCGTGTGTAAGTCCTTTCCTCCATAAAAATTTTCTTTAAAAATCTTCTCCTAAGAAAGTACTGAATAGAATTCAACGAAATTTTACAGAAAAGATCCTTAGGTGACCCTTTATCAGATTCCTTCAAAGAATTTTGATCTGATGAAAAACATGGCTTAAATGGGCAGTGCTTATTTCCATATATGGTCATACCTTTAAAAACCTTCTCCTCAGAAACCAATCAATGGATATCAACCAAATTTTACAGGAATGATCTTTGACTGACCCTTTACAGATTCCTTAAAGAATTTTGATTTGATGAAAAACATTGCTTGAATGGGTAGGGCTAATTTCCTTACATGATGAAGCCTTTAAAAATCTTCTTCTCAGAAACCAATTGATGAACTTCAACCAAATTTTACAGGAATGATCCTTTGGTGACCCCTTATTAGATTCCTTCAAAAAATTTTGATCAGAGGAAAAACATTGCTTGAATGGGCGGGATTTATTTCCATACATGGTGAAACCTTTAAAAATATTCTTCTCAGGAACCAATAGATGGATTTCAACCAAATTTTACAGGACTGATCCTTTGGTGACCCTTTATCAGATTCCTTCAAGAATTATGATCGATGAAAAACATGGTTTGAATTGGCGGGGCTAATTTCCATATATGAAAAAGTCTTTAAAAATCTTCTTCTCAGAAACCAATTGATGAATTTCAACAAAATTTTATAGGAATGATTCCTGGGTGACCCATTATCAGATTCCTTCAAGAAATTTTGATCAGAGGAAAAACATGGCTTTAATGGGCGGTGCTAATTTCCATATATGGTGAAACTTTTAAAAATCTTCTTCTCAGAAACCAATTGATTGATTTTAACCAAATTTCACAGGAATGATCATTTGGTGATCCTTTATCAGATTGCTCGATATTCTGCATGAAGCATCAGTATGTTGACTTCTTTCAGAATTGCTCAAATCATCACCCTCAGGCCCCTAGGGGTGCAGCCCCAGTGGACTGGGGCTTATACAGGAATAAAGAAGGATATTTAAAACGACATCTCCTCCCTAACAACTTGGCCAATTTCAACCAAAGAATTTAAATCAGTTGAAAACTCTGGTTGCTATGACAACAAGAGTAAAATTACAAAAAGATTTAAAGAATCATCTCCTCCTCAAAATTGCTGAACTTTCAGGGCCGCAGATTGATTGGACTTAAAAAGAAATGAAGAAGGCAACTCTTTCAAATCTATTTGGCCAATTTTAACCAAATTTGGCCGTAATTTACCTTAGGTTGCCCCCTTTTAATAATTACTAAGAGATTTGAAAACTGTTAAGCATTGGTTGGCATGGCAACATAAGTTGATTTTAGTTAGATTTTAAAGAAGGTCTTCTCCCGACCCTTCAGGCCTTGAAGAGAAAGAGCCAGGGCCACTGGCCCTATTGTTTTAAACAAGGGGCTATATTTGGGTAGCATAATCCGTCTCTGACAGCTCTTGTTGACTAGGATGGGTACCTTTTGGTTGGTCAGTGTCTTTACTGTTGGGTTTTGACTAGACTGGGTTCTAATTGGTTGATCAGGGTCGGTACTTTTTGGTTTTGACTAGGGTGGGTTCTTTTTGGTTGATCAGGGTCTGTACTTTTGACTAGGTTGTGTACCTTTGGTTGTTTGACTTGGCTTGCAGGTACAGTTTGGTTTTTGACCAGGGTTGGTACTTTTTTCTTTTTGACCAGGGATGGTACTTTTTGGTTTTTCTCAGATAATTGCATTTTGCCTGTCAGGTCCTTATTCTAATTTGATAACAAGAGCTATAATAAAAAAATCATTTTGATCTCCTACACCTAACAACCCCTGCAATCTGGATATCTAGGGTTAATAATATACTTTAAACTCCTCATGGATTCATTTGCTGATAATATTATGAAACAGTGGTAATTCTTGTCAAACGAAATTGAGTAGGAGATATTTTATGAAGTGTTTTACTGTCGAATATAAAAAAGAAATGCCATTAGATAAATCTGCTGATAGCATGCTGTTTTATCACCCTGATATATGTGACCGAGTATGTGTGTGCAAAGTTTTATCTTTGACCTTTCTTTCCTATAATTTGATTTGCATTCCATGTCAATGAACCATCTAACATTTGTAGGAAGACACATTATCATTTAAAGTCAACTCTTTGGATACTCTGAAAGGAAGTCTAGAGAGTAAACCCTTTCCTGTTTTGCAGAATTTTAGACCTGTCCAAATTTTGCAGACGAAAATTTAAAGTTGATTAAATTTGAAAAATAATAATTCAGTCTCGTAGAAAATATTGTGGTAAAAGAAGAAATTGCATGTTACAAGCAATTTCTTCTTTTTCCACAATGTTTTCTCAAGTACAAAAACACAGGGATTGAACAGGAAAGGGTTAAAAAATCATACCACTATAACAGGACTGGCAATTGTTACTAGAATAAACAATAAAACCCAAGGTATTTCTATAGTTTTTGGCATCCCACTGTCTTCTACATTGCTGGTTGCTTTCAAAATATGTTTAACAGTTCGTTTTAACTTCTTTTACTTTAGGTATATACTTTAAACTCAAAAAATTGAAAGAGCAATCTATTACTATCAAGTAGGATAACAGTTCTAAATGGAATTACACTGGAGTAATGTCCCTTTTTTCACATTTTACTGTTTTGTTTACAAACAGCACTTAACAGTGGAGTATTGGATGACCATATGTAATGATTTTGTTATTAATCATTAAATTATCTTCATGGCGTCCACACAGACATATGCTGTCAGACATTTCCCATCTTTGAATGAGCCTAAGTATATACATGTATATAAGTAAGTGCGAATATTACCCCTTGTAATGCTGAATCAGGAATATTCCTGTTTGGGCAGGAGGTATAGACAGAAATCAGCCTGCACATATTTTCAATCTAATCTTAGTCTACACCACCTGTTTTTCACGTCTAATCCAAAGTTGTTCAAAAAAAATAATTTTCAGAAGAAATATTTACCCAAAAAGAAGCCAATTGGAACTTTCAGTCCTTTAGTTTTATGCAATTCTTTGAAGAATATTCATTAATGATGACAATGGTTAAAAGCGCATTAAGTGACATTAACCTATTAACCCTTTCCTGTTTTTTGACAATTTAGACTGGTGCAAATGGAAAAGGTTGCAGACGACAATGAAAATTTGATGCAATTCGAAATCAAGCCATCCTTTGTGGTAGAAAATATTGTTGAAAAAGAAGAAATTGCTTGTTACAAGCAATTTCTTCTTTTTCCACAATGTTTTCTCAAGTATAAAATCACAGCTACGTAAAATCCCGTATTTGTACAGGAAAGGGTCAACAGACAACAAATTTAGACAAGTCCAACTTCAAAGATGTTGTGGACAACAGTTTTAATATGATTAAATTTTGAAACTGCATGTCTTTTGAGTTAAGAATAAAAAAAGGGATTGTGAGAGAATGGTTTAAAGTTTTATGGAAATATCAATTTTGATCAGCAAAAAGATTTCACATGCTTAGATTTAGCAACTTGAATCGTTATCAAACACATAGAAAGTGCAAGACCAAATATTTGAAGGGCTGAGTTTTTAGTTGGTTCATGTAATAGATTGCTGATATTAACAGGTAAATTTGATTTATTTCACACTATGAACTGAAGAATTATGGGAATCCATTTTTCTTGTTGTCGATTTACTACCTTTACATTAACACATAAGTGCTGGTAAACACTTGACATTCCTGTTTTCAGAATTACATGCAGACATTTCTCAACGGGGACGTGACAATGTCCATGTACATATTGTTGACTTTTGCTATCAGAGAGTAATTGCTTTAAACCTGATACAATTTCTTCACAAAGACCTGAATTGTTCCTTCTAAATGTTGTCAAATCTGCCAACATTATTTCTGACATTTGACAGAATTTATTGCAACATGCTTCATTTTTTTTTGTCCTCAATTAAGTGATAGTTCTGTAGCTAGGTGACATTGAAACCATTCATATCAAAGGAAAATTAACCCTTGTCATGCTGAATTTAGAATATTCCTGTTTTGGCCTGAGGTAAAGACAAAGATCAGCCTGCACATATGTGCAGTCTAATCTTAGTCTACACCACCTGTTTGTCCCGTTGAAGTCAGAATTATCCATAAGATCAATTCCAAAAGTAAATAACCAGGCCTACAGCACCATCATCCCTTTGATTTTGATACATTTTTGAAAAGGATTTTATTCAGCATGACAAGGGTTTAGTTTTTAGCTCCACTGGCTGAAGCAAGAGAGCTATTGTTAAGGCCTGGTGTCTGTCGTGAGTCCTGGCATCCGTCTGTAAACTTTTCCTTTGAAAATCTACTCCTCAGAAAGTACTGAACAGATTTTAACCAAATTTTAAAGAAATGGTCCTTGGGTGACCCTCTATCAGATTCCTTCAAAGAATCGGATGAAAAACATGGCTTTTATGGGCAGGGTTAATTTCCATATATGGCGAAAGCTTTGAAAATCTCCTCATAAACCAATAGATGGATGAATTTTGATCAGATGAAAAACATGGCTTTAATGGATTGGGTAGTTTCCATATACGATTAAACCTTTAAAAATCTTGTTCTCAGAAACCATTCAATGGATTTCAGTCAAATTTCACAGAAATGATCCTTTGGTGACCCTCTATCAGATACATGTATATTCAAAGAATTTTGATCGGAAGAAAAACGTTGCTTTTATGGGTGGGGCTTATTTCCATATATGGATAGTAAAACCTTTAAAATCTACTGTCAGAAGCCGTTAAATGGATTTTAACCAAATTTTACAGAAATGATTCTTGGGTCAACATTTATTGGATTCCTTCAAAGGACTTTGATCAGATTAAAAATACGGCTGTGATAGTTTTTTGTTTAGTGACTCTTTATCAGATTATCAAAAAGAGTTTTGATCGAAAAAAAAAAAAAATGGCTTAAATGGGCAGAGCTTATTTCCATGTATGGTATATACTGAAAATGGACTATTGATGGATTACAACCAAATTTCACAGGAATGATCCTTAGATGACTGTTTGTCGGATTCCTTCATATGATTTTGCTTGGTTGAAGAGCTTGGCTATTATGGTTGTGGCTTATGTCCATATATGGTATACAGTGAAAAATTTTAAATTTTGTTAATACCTTTTCATCTTCCTAAGTTAATGAATTATATGGAACTTAACCTGACTTTTGTTGAAAAAGTTGAAATGCTTCTCTAGAACTATTTCAAAGATTTCAGTGACTTAAATTTATTCTATCAGTTTATATTGAATTCATGAAAAATTTGCTTATTCAGTAGATTCATGCTTGTGGAGTTATACAGGCGCTCAAGCACCCCTAGTTAGCTCACCTGACCACAAAGTGGTCATGGTGAGCTATTGTTAGCTTTCTAGCTTTGTCCAGTGTCCATTGTCTGTCATCTGTCGTGTGTCAACATCTTGTGTGCACTCTAGAGGCCACAATTTTGTCTCAAATCTCTTGAAACTTGGTCAGAATGTTTCCATAAAACCTTGACAAGTTCAATATTGAGTCAAAAACTAGGTCTATAGGTCATATATTAGAAATACCTTGTGTGCACTCTAGAGGTCACATTTTTTCCTCAAATGTCTTGATATTTGGTCAGAATGTTTGTCTGCATAATATCTCGGTCAAGTGTGATTTTGGGTTTTGTAGGGTCAAAATCTAGGTCACTAGATCAAATCCTAGAATTAATCTTGTGTGCACTTTGGAGGCCAAATTTTAGGCTCAAATAAAATATTTGTTCAGAATGTTGTTCAGATATCTCAACCAAGTTCAGATTTGGGTCTTGTGGGGTCAAAAACTAGGTCATTAGGTCAAATCCTAGAAATAATCTTGTGTGCACTCTGTAGGCCACATTTTAGGCTCAAATCAAATGATATTTGGTGAGACTGTTTGTTTCCATGTTATCTCAGCCGATTTCAAATTTTGGTCACATGGGGTCTAAAACTAGGTCACAAGGTCAAATCTTAGAAATACCTTGTGTGTTCTCCAGAGACCATATTTTTGCCATGATTGAATTGATATTTGGTCAGAATGTTTGTCTGCATAAAATCTAGGTCGAGTTTGATATTGAGTTATGTGGGGTCAAAAACTAGGTCACTAGGTTAAATCCTAGAACTGATCTTGTGTGCACTTAAGAGACCATGTTTTAAGCTCAAATGAAGTATTGTTCAGAGTGTTTTGTTCATGATATCTCACCCAAATTCAAAATTGAGTGTTATTTGGTCTAAAACAAGGTCACTAAGTCAAATTTTAGAAAAACTTTAATACACTCTAGAGATCCCATTTTTGGCTCAATTGAAATGATATTTGATCAGAATGTTAGTGTTGATGGTATGTTAGCCTAGTTCAATTTTTGGTCACAGTTGTTAAAAAACTAGGTCACTAGGTCAAATCTTAGAAATATCTTGTTTTTACTTTGGAGACCATATTTTTGGCTCAGTTGAATTGATATTTGGCCAGAATGTTTGCATCCATGATATCTAGTTAGACTTTGGTTGACATAGGATCAAAAACTAGGTCACAAGGCCAAATCTTAATAATATCTTTACATCCCAGAGGCCACATTTTGGCCTAATTGGTCTGATATTTAGTCAGAATATCTGTTTTCAAAATATCTCAACCATGTTCTAATTTGGGTCATTTTGGTGAAAAACTAGGTCAAATCTGAGAAAAAACTTGTTTTTACTCTATATTGTTTACTCAATTGACTGGATATCTATTCAGAGGTTTATCTTAATAAAAATCTTAATCATCAAGTTTGATATTAGGTCACATTTGGCCAAATACTAGGTCGCAATGTCTAATATAAAGATTAAATCTCCTTTCTAATTTACTCGCTACTTTTCTTGCACAACTACCTTGAAACTTGGTGAGAATGTTTGTTTATGATTTTTTGGACGAAATTTGATAATTGGTCACTTTTGGCTAAAATAAGGTCACTTGTGCTATTTTACTTTTATAGTCATCGACTCAGGTGAGCACTTTAGGGCCAATGGCCTTCTTGTTTCTTACATTCCCTGGGCCTCACCACCTTTTAAAGCTCAGAGAGGCTCTGAAATTCCCTTCAAAAAAGAAATACATTTGTGACCTTCATCACTGGACAGTTTCTTTAATTCAAAGAATTGGCAAATTGGTAAAGTCCCATTCCTTTCTTTTTAGCTCACCTGAGCATAAGTACTCAATTGAGCTATTGTGATCACCCTTTGCCTGGTATCTGACCGTATTGAGTCATGTGTCATCCGTCAAAAATTTATAGAATCGACATCTCCTCCCAAACAACTGGCTCAATTTCAACCAAGTCTGGCAGAAATGTTCCTTAGTTGGCCCCCTTTAAAACTATCTAAAAGAATTGTGTGTTTACATTCTAGAGGCCATAGTTTTGGTGAAATCTTTATGAAACTTGGCGAGAATAATTGTTAAGTCATAAGTATGAATCCTGTTGATTATGGGAAGGTTCTATTCGAAAACAGGAGAAAGGGACCTTAATGACAATTTCTTCGTTTACACTCTTAGAGGTCACAATTTTGGCTCAATCTTCATGAAACTTGGTCAGAATAATTGTTAAGATCAAACCTTTAGAAAATGGGAAGGTTCCAACTGAAAACAGGGGAAAAGGGGCCCTAGACAATTACATCTTGAGAAAATTTCAGACTGAAAGATGTTGCAGTTTAAAATGGTTAGATTTTCAATTTTTTCAACTTTCTTGGTAGAAAACATTGTTAAAATGAAGAAATTGCTTGTTGCAAGCAATTTCTTCATTTTAAGAAATGTTTTCCCAGTTGTTTATCTTGAGGGGCTTCAAAAAGCATCATTGTGTGGGAATGACAAATTCTTTGTTTTACACTCTTTAGGTGCCACCATTTGGGCTCAATCTTTTTGAAACTTGGCCAGAATAACTACATGTATTAGGTCACAAGGATGAAACCTATTGAAAGTGGAAAAGTTCTATTTTGGACCATGGTCCTCTTGTCCACAAGGTTTTCTACTCAAAAGACAAAGGTTTCTTAAATTCCATCAACTTATAATGGTCGTATGCAACTTGGTTTCAATTTTGACAAGTCTCAAATTTGGTCGCATGGTAAGGGGTTACGGCAACATTGTTATGTTGAGACTGTCCCATTCCGCATATCACAGTCTGACAGTGTGCACTGGTATACTTGACAACTTATGTATTTAAAGTAAATAAGTTTTTGTATATCCTAGATAATTGAAAAACAGGATTTTTTTACCAAAGATAAGCGATTTGTATTTGTGTTATGCAAACATTTACCAGGTTATGTAAGGAAAAAACACTTTTGGTTCCCTCTAAAACTCATTCATGAAAGAACTTGTACCTGTTAAGACAGCTGTCAAAATCTTAAACCATAACTACATGATGCCACTTTTTGAAGCCAGAAGAACAGTGGTCTTGGAAAATTTTGTGAAAAAAGGAGAAATTGCTTGTTTTGGAACAAGATGTTAACTTGAAAAGTGGCATGTATATTGACCATTAAAGCGGCTCTTGAACAGCTTTTCCAAAAGTTATCAATATCATTTTCATGATAAATTTTCTTGATTTGTTTTAAATCTCTACTGAATTAACTTTAACCCTTTCCCGTTTTTTGAAATTTTGAAATTTCAATTGAAAGAGGTTGCAGACGACAATGACAATTGGATGCCATTTGAAATGAAACCATCATATGTAGTAGAAAATATTGTGGAAAAAGGAGTAATTGCTTGTTACAAGTAATTTCTTCTTTTTCCACAATATTTTCTCAAGTATAAAATCACACGAACGTAAAATCCCGTATTTGAACGGGAAAGGGTTAAATTAAATTTAATGTGATGTATTCTATATGCCCTATTTTGAAAAGTCAGAATATAATGGGTGGGGTTGTTAGTCTTCGGACATTCTCGATCACGACTGTATTGCTAGGGGAAGCCAGTGCCTTAATTGATACATCATAGAAATTATAATTAGGGCAATTTTTAGTGCAATTGACAGATAACGTATATACCCGATGAATTCCGGTTCCATTCAGGTTGTCAGCTGCCATCATAGCGCAGTTGGTAGCGCATCGGACTGTCAATCTAGAGGTCCCGGGTTCGATTCCCGACGGCGGCACTCATCCTTTCCGACTATTTGTCTACCACCAATGGGTCGATAATCGTAGACCTATGTGGAATAGCAGCTGGAGGCTAGGAAAGGATGTGATGGCGGTACTGGTGTGAGAAATACTAGGAATCCATTGTTAGGTGCTCCAGCCGCCCCGATATAACTGAAAGATTGTTGAAAGTGGCGTAAAACCCCATTCAAACAAATCCATTCAGGTTGTACTTTACTGACTCATTAGACGTCTTGTAACATGAAAATCTTTTGCTTCTTTTCTCTCTTTTTAGCTCACCTGAGCACATCTGTCCTTCCTCTGTTTTCCTTTGTCTTTCATGTGTCATAAATTTTGAAATGACATCTCCCAATCCACTGGGCCAATTTCCCAGTGAAAACCTTCATCTGACCTAGTAAATCATTATTACATAATTCAACTTGACTTTTGTAAAACAATGAAAAGTTTGAAATGCTTCTCTAGAAATATTTCAAAGATTTCAGTGACAAAATTTATTTGCAAGAAATGGTAAAGATGACTCAGTTTATATTGATATCCTGAAAACACCATTCAGACCTGTGGAGCCATACAGATGCTCAAGCTCCTCGAGTTAAGAAAGTGAAAGCCTTAACCCATTCCCAGATGACAAAATTTTAGAATGGCCCAAATTGAAAGAAACTGCAGACAACAATTTAAAGCTTATGAAACTTTGGATTTTTTTTTTACCTTTGGGGTAGAAAACACTGCGGATAATAAAGAAATTGCTTGGAACAAGCAATTTCTTCATTTTCCACAATGTTTTCCAAAGTCTTTTCTTGAGGGGCATCCAAAAGCGTCACTGTGTGGGAATGGGTTAAAGAAAGTGTTAGGGTATTGAAGTACTGTTAGTTTGTAGTTGACAATAAAAACCTAGATTATCTTAAGACAGGACTAATTAATTAGTGTAATTAGATGAAACAGTATTGTAAACACAGCTGTGACATGAACATAAAATGTCTAGGTCAAAGAAATATGTTAAATATTCACTATAGTCTGTATTTTTATTGGATGAAATCGGTTGTATTTAAACCCATTATAAGATGACCGACACTGGCTGAATGCATAAGACAACTCAAAAATGATTTTAACCCTTTTTATAAATTTTTAGACTGGTCCAACTTGATAGAAGTTGCAGATAGCAATTAAAAGTGGGTGCAACCAATAGGTAAGAGAATATTTTCGGAAAAGAAGAAATTGAAAAAAGCAATTTCTTCTTTTACCTCAATGTTTTCTCAAGTATAAAATCAGAGGGACATGAATACAAGGGTTTGTACAGGAAAGGGTTAACTGAAAGTCATGATCATTTTTCAAGGTCATATATTTATCAAAAATAAAAACTTACATCGGGACAGCTTTCTAACTTATTCCCAGACAATAAATTTTAAAACAGACCAAATTCAAAGAACTTGCAGACGACAATTTTAGGTTGATGAAATCTAGAAAATCTTTGTCTTTTAGGGTAGAAAATGTTGTGAATAATGAAGAAATTGCTTGTTACAAGCAATTTCTTCATTCTCCACAATTTTTTCAAAAGCTTTTATATTGACAGGGCGTTAAAAGGCGTCATCGAGTGGGAATGGGTTAAACCCATTATAAGGTGACCGACACTGGCTGAATGCAGAAGACAAAAATGATTTTAACCCTTTCCTGTTTAAACTATTTTTAGACCTGTCCAAATTCAAAGGTTTTGCAGACGAAAATATGTAGTGAGCTTAATTTGAAAAATAACCATTCAGTAGGGTAGAAAATATTGTGGAAAAAGATGAAATTGCTTGTTTCAAGCAATTTCTTCTTTTCCCACAATGTAATCTCAAGTATAAAATCACAAGGACGTAAAAACCAGTGATTGTACAGGAAAGGGTTAACTGAAAGTCATGATTATTAGGTCACCTGACCGAATGGTCATGGTGACCTATTGCAATCATCGTTTGTCCGTCGTTGTGCGTCGTCCATTGTCCGTTGTCTGTCGTCCGTTGACTTTTAAACATTTTCATCTTCTTCTCAAGAACTACTGGGCGGATTTCAACCAAACTTGGTAGAAAGCATCATTGGGGGATGCCAATTCCAGTTTGTGAAAATAGGGGTTCTGGGGGTCATAGGGGCCCCAATCGGGGGCAAAAAGGGGTAATTTTTGGTTCTTTGATTTTTGTGCATGACAACTAGGACAGGTATATTATAAATTGTGAAATTCATGTCCCTGGGGTCATGTATAGGGCCACACCCAGAGGTCAAAGTTCATCATGTTAAAAAATTCACATTTTCATCTTCTTCTGATGAAGAACTAAGCCAATTTCAAACTAACTTTGTGAAAAGCATTATTGGGTACTGATTATACAGATTTGTGAAAATTAAAAGGCTGGAGGTCAGGGGGGCCTAAAATGGGGACCAAAAGGGGGTCATTTTTGGTAACTTTTAAACATTTTCATCTTCTTCTCAAGAACTACTGAAGGGATTTCAATCAAACTTGGTCGGAAGCATCATTGGGGATGCCAATTCCAGTTTGTGAAAAGAGGGGGGGGGGGGGGGCTTGGGGTAAAAGGGGCCCCAGTCGGGGGCAGAAAGGGGTAAATTTTTGTACTTCTTAAAAAATCTTTTTCTAATAAACCCTAAATCACTTGTCTTGATGCTCTTTTACTCAGGTGACCATTAAGGCCCACTGGGCCTCTTGTTTTTCAAGGTCACATTTATCCAAAATTAAAACTTACGCGGGGACATCTTTTGAATTACATGTGTAGAAGGTGTAAGACCTTTCTGTTGGTTCCAATAGCTGGGTTGATGGCCATGTTCACTGAGCTCTGACAGTATGTTCCTCTTCGATATTAACCCATTCCCAGATGGCAAAATTTTAGACTGGTCGAAATTGAAAGACGTTGCAGACTACAATTTTAAGGTTATGAAACTTGAGATTTTTTTCAACTTTTTAGATAGAAAACATTTTGTAAAATGAAGAAATTGCTTGTCACAAGCAATTTCTTCATTTTACACAATATTTTCCCAATTGCTTTTCTTGAGAGTGTCAAAATGTGTCACTGTGTGGGAATGGGCTAAACAGCGCTATTTTGCAAAACTTATGGCCAGTTACATTTTAGCAAAGTAGTAAATTGGTTGGTTTGAAACCCTAAACGTCGTATCTACAGCTTGAATAAGCTGTAGTTACAATGTTTAAGACAACAACAACAAAAAGTTCACATGAATGTCGGCCAATGTCAGAGTTCAAAGATCACTTCTGGTTAAAAAAATGATTTGATTGGTCAATTGATTCTTTGATTGACATCAATAATTTGTCAATTAAGGTAGTGTATGATGGTCTGAATGTCAAATATCATTGTTGCATTGTTAGGGACATTTTGTATTTTACAAACATTCTTTTAGCTCAACAGAGCATTATAGGAGCTGTTATCTGTCTTTTAAGTCCTTCCTGTCCATTCCAAACTGTGATTCTCTAAAGATCTCCTCAGCCATCAGATTTCATTGAAACTCTACTGGATCAAATGATCTTTTTGTGATGCTCTGAAGAAAAACTTCAATGAAATTGGATTTCATGAAAACACTGGTTGCCATGACAACAAGTAATTTCCTTAGAAAATCTTCAGTAGTCCTAAACAGCTTTCAAATTTAGCATGTTACAGCATCACCTTGTTGTTTTCTATTGTATTAATTCACCATATTTCTGTTTACATTACACTGTCCATTTATTTGGAATGTAGGTAGGATGGTCTTCAATTTAGGATCAAAGGTCAAGGTCAGAATCTTAAACCCTTAGTATCAAATGAAAACTAATTTTATCTCACTAGGTAATTCAAAAACCTGTTTAGTGTCTGTTTCAACATTTTGATTCACTTAAACACTTAAACATTACAAAATTACTTTTTTTTTTCATTGTTTATATAAGTTACTTTCAATGAGTGAATGTTGTGTATTTCAAGGCAAAGGTCAAAATTCTGAAACTTTACCCCTTGAATTCATTTCTAAGCTTACCCCAAAAAATTAACATTATCACTCCATTTCTAGTCTATTGACTCTTGTCATGCTGTATAAACTATCTTGCTCACTGAATTGCTGTAAAATCAAAGGGCTGAAAGCACTGATAGAACTTGTTAAAAATTCATTATTTGTTCTCGAAATCAATTTCATAAACAACTCTGGCAGGAAAAGTACAAACAGCAGGTGTAGACCAAGATCAGACTGCAGTTATGTAAGGGCTGATCTTAGTCTACAAATCCTGCCAAAACCAGAATATTCTGGGTTCAGTATGACAAGGGTTAAAGATACAATGATCATATTTGGCATTATTTATATGCATCTCCTGATATACACGGTTTAGGTCATCTGAAATGATCAATGTCAAGTACTTTGCCATTTCAGGGGCATTAGTCACAAACTCTTGTTTACCCTATAGAATGCTCTCAAGTACAAATGGTCAAATCAAATTTTGTTGTCTGGCAATTGGTTAAAAGAAGACTAAAAGCTGTTGTATGGGAATAAGAGAGTTTTATCTACCTAACATGGAGAAATATGTTAAGTTGCAGATAAGTTTAAAGTCCATTTATCACGTTCCGTCAAAATGTTTGCTTTGTATAGTGGGTAGAGTCACATACCAGACAGCCTGTATATCAATTAGGAGAACACCACCCCACATGCCCACCTTTAATCTCAGGTGTGAAAATTAGAAATGACGACATTTATACTATTTGACATTCCTCAACCCATTTCCACACAATGCCACATTTTATGCCCCTCAAGAAAACAAGGTTGAAAATGAAGAGATTGCTGGTCTCAACTATAACTTGTCGTCTGCAACTTCTTTGAATTTGGACAACTCTAAAATTTTACAGTATGGTAATGGTTTAATTATCTCGTAAATAGTTTAAACTATTGCAACAGAGAAATCTAGAGAAATTATACTTTTACTCAAAATTTAGACTGGACCAAATTTTGAAAAAAGTGCATGTATGTTAATGATCCATGTATTTAACTCCTTCTCACACAAGGATGCTTTTAAACGTCCCTCAATATAAAAGCTTTTGTAAACATTGTAGAGAATGAAGAAATTGCTTGTTACAAGCAATTTCTTCATTATCCATAGTGTTTTCCACCTAAAAGACAAAGATTTTGAAGATTTCACCAACTTAAAATTGTTGTCTGCAACTTCTTTGAATTCGGACTGGTTTAAAATTTTGACGTCTGGTCACGGGTTATATCACTTTTAATTTGTTGGTTGTTGTATGAATAATTCTCACCGAACATCTTCCTTTTAGGACTCTCAAGAAGAAGGCTATCGGGAAAGCATTATGGAAAATGAAGAAATTCAATTTCTACTTGTCATGATATTTTCTTCCTTCTATTTGGCAAAGATCTTTTAACCTATTACCGGAATTTTTTAGACTGTACTGAATTCAAAGGAGTTGCTAAGGCCAGAGGACAATTCAAACTTGATGAAATTTTAGATTTTTTCAACTTTCCAGGTAGAAACATTGTCGCAAGCAAATTATTCATTTTCCACAATGTTTACTCATTTTCTAGAACTGCCTCAAAAAACATTATGTGGGAATGGGTTAAAGAATTTCATGAACCTAAAATTGTCGTCCATGTTTTTTTTTCAATTTGGATGATAATGAGTTAGGGCTTATCATGCTCACAAGATGTTCAGTGATTAGTTAAAATTGATTGAAGATCACAAGAATATTCCAAGTCAAAGTGTCTATTCATTGTGATTAGACACCTTAGTTAACCCATCCCACTTAATTCTGCTTTTTAAGCCTCCTAAGAAAAAAGTCTTGGAAAATATTGTTACAAGCAATTTTTTCATTTTCCACAATGCTTAATCTATTCCAAAAGACAAAGTTTTTTTTAATTTTAATCTACTGAATATTGTCATCTGCAACTTTTTTGAATTTGGACCAGTCTTAAATTTTGTTGTTTGGTGATAGTGTTTTGAAAGAGCACCCTGACCTACTGTCCTGGGGAGTCAAGTATTCATCCAAGATTTACCTATCAGCATGATCATGGCCATCATATTATAGTTGAGGATTAAACAGTGTTAGCTCTGACAATGTGATTGACAAGTTTGACCAACACTGTTACTTTTCATGTTAAATCCGATAGATTTATGAGCTTACTACTTGATTTTTGAAGTGATTTCACTGAAGCTGTTATCTGTCCCCATTCCTTTCATCTTTCCTTGATGGGTAATCCAGATATGTACTTTACTCCTTTGCTTTACAAAATGATGTTAACTTAACCCTTGTCATGCTGTATAAATTACCTTACTGAAATGCTGGCAAATCAAAGGGCTGAAAGCACTGATAGAACTTGTTGTTCAAAAATCAATATTTCTTTTAGAAATCAACTTCATCAGCAACTCTGGCAGGAAAAGTACAAGCAGGAGGTGTAGACTAAGATCAGCCTGCACATATGTGCAGTCTGATCTTAGTCTACACTTCCTGCTAAAACCGGAATATTCCGGGTTCAGCATGACAAGGGTTAACATGAAAGAAGTTATAGATGACAATGATGACAATTAGGTTGAAAATTAAGTGCCAAGTAGGGTAGAAAGCATTGTGAAAGAATGAGGCATTGTTTGTTACGAGCAATTTCTCCTTCTCCCACAGTGTCTTCCTTAATATGAAAACTCAAGACATAGAAATGAGGAATTGTTTGGAAATATGTTAAAGTTGATCTTATTATCTTAACAGATTATCTTTGAAGTCAAGGTCCCTTGGTTTGAATTGAAGACCAGGGAAATTCTAACTCTCCATTGATCCTCACAGACTTCAGTTCAGCTTCAGGTAGATTAGCTGGGTGCTCAGCAAAGATTCTTACTTTGCCTTTAACCCTTTCCTGTACAATCACTGGTTTTTACGTCCCTGTGCTTTTATATTTGGGAAAATATTGTGGAAAAAAGAAGAAATTGCTTGTAACAAGCAATTTCTACTTTTCCCACAATATTTTCTACCCTACAGAATTATTATTTTTCAAATAAAATCAACTTTAAATTGTTGTCTGCAAAGCCTTTGAATTTGGACCAGTCTAAAATTTTGTAAAATGGGAAAGGGTTAAAGTAAACAGAACCTGAGTCATTATACTCCCTCCCATGAAGCACAGGGGGTATATCAGTTTTACCCTCTCTTTCTGTCTGTCCGTCTGTCTGTCCGTCAGTCAGTCAGTCAGTCTGAGTCAGTCAGTCCGTCGACTTTTTTGTTTCCATGTAACTATCCAACTGTGCTACTTTAGTGACAAAGTGTTGGTGGGAATATATATCGATTTTGCGACAATTCTAGTTTATTCTGAAGGAGGGATTAGTAGCTGGTGGCTTGTATTGAGTTTTTGGTTAAGTATTGTTGTGGAAACAACCAGAAGCCATAGTTAGATGCACTAGCTGTATGATGTTTCTGAAGCACTGATCAAAGAGGTTTCAATTCCAACACAAGTAGGCAATTTCTTCAAAGTCTGTCTTTCTTACAGGGGTAATGGGTAAAATGTATGTCTCATATAGATAAACTTACACAAGTCTCATTGATTCATTCATTGATATAAATAATCAGAGTTCAATTTCAACCAATTTAGGTCGACTTACAACAATTATCGACTATTTATCTCCCACTGGATTGTTGTGAAAATCTGTGTTGGACAGAAGCTGTATTAACTCAATGTAGATGAAAGGTTTTTTGTTATCGAAAGTCAACAAAGATATTGATAACTTTGAAACCTTTGGAGTGGGCACCTGACCAAGAAATTGGTCATCTATATACTATGTGCCAATCAAAATACCTGAAAAGAGGCTATCAAGGAAGTACGGAACATTTAGACCCAGGTCAGACTGCACAGGATAAAAGTCAGATTTTCTGGATTTCATTATATTATTCTACATTGTAATATACCCCTACAAATTTTTTTTTTTTGGGGGGGGGGGTGTTAAACTGGAATCAGTCTGTCAGTCAGCAAAATTTTGTCCAGACAACTCCTCCAACAGGCTCAGTCCAATTCACATGGCAGAAGTTATCATTAGAGGGTGAAGATGTGGTAAAATTTGTGAATATTTCATTTAGAATTATGGTGTTATTTCCCTTGATTTGACTTAAAAACGCTTTTCCAGACATCTCTTACAGTTTCAGACCTGGTCCGATCCACTTGGTGATTGGCAGAAGTGTTCATTAGCAGCTGTAGATATGCAAGGAAAATTACATTAAGTATTAATGAGTTATTGCCCCTGATTCACATTAAGGATGCTTGTCTACTCCCCTCACAACTTCAGTCCGATTTGTTTGATACTAGGCATAAGTGTCCATCTGGAGTTGGAGATGAGGAAGAAGCAAATGTTTGAAACTTCTTGCAAGAGTTAATGAATCATCGCCCTAGATTTGACTTAAGAATAAGTTAGCATAGAGGATAACAATGTTCGGGGGTAGCATAGAGTCTTAACACTATCTGTCCCTTGACCTGTCCTTCTGTCTGTCCGTCAAAGCAATTTCTCTATAACCCTTGGACTAAATTGGATTAAATTTTTATATGATCTCCTGGGAATTTTTTCGAGTAATGGTTATCCCAATTTCTGAATTAAAGTTTGGGTCACGGAAATACAGGATTTAATGTAAAAGATAGTTTCTAATGTATGGTCAGAATGTTGTGAAATTTCAAATTTAAGCAATATTGCAGATGCAATCAGGCACTTGTGATTATTCATACTAAAAAGAATGTGTCATGGGAAAAGAGGCCTTAATATATGATAGCTTGATACATGTCTCTCTTTCAATCTGTCCAATGCGATTTCCCTACAACACCTGGACCATGGCTTTAATGGGTGGGGCTAATTTCCATACATGGTGAAAACTTTGAAAATTTTCTTCTCAGAAACCAGTGGATGGATTTCAACCAAATTTCACAGAAATGATCCTTGGATGAACCTTTATAATATTCCTTCAAAGAATTTTAATCTGATGAAAAGCATGGCTTTAAAGGGCAGGGCTAATTTCCATATATTAAAAGATTTCAATTATTTATATTTTTTTTTATTGTATCTAGTTTGTTTTAAATTAATGAAAAATTTGCTTAATCAGTACATTCATGCCTGTGAAGCGATACAGGCGCTCAAGTGCCTCTAGTTGTTTTCTAGTCATCAATCAAATGCTACAGACCATACATCCATCCTTTATCTGCAATTCTCACGTGAAGGGTTATTCCAATTCATTTGTATAGAGTATAAATAAACTAATAAACTACTAGCTTCAAAACTCAAAACAGACATGAATTCATTTGTTACAATCACTTGTTTGGGGAACATAACCTGTTTCTGGCAGCTCTTGCTACCACTGATTCAAAGTCACCAGTTTCACATGATAAAAGAGTTATTGGTACTAAATTGGTATTTCAGAGTTTTTGCCCCTGTTACAAAAATATGGTTGTATAGGTATTTATCACCTTTAGTGATAGTTTTCTAGTTCAATTTTAGATCTACTAACTAAAGGCCACTTGGGCCATTGTCATTGCAATTTGTCCATTGTACATGTGTCCATCCATATGTCTGTCTGTGTCTGTAAACCTTTTCTCTCCTAAAAAGCCTCTCCAAAGAAAGTGCTGAAATTCAAAGAGCTTTGAAAACAGCCTTGGCAACAAAACAGAAATATACTATCAAGATTTACCTTGTAGTGACTTTAAAGAGATAAAATTCAAATTTTACTATCATTAAACTCATCAAAAAATTGTGATTTATATCAAAGTGAAATGAAGCTCCAGTGAATCAGGCATTAATCAATGATATCTCTTAAGATACACAGGCAGATATTTCCATATCTTGTCAATCAAATTTCATTTATTTGTTCCTATTGGTTATTAATTCTCTTTGAAATTCCTTGTTTTGACAGATTGACCTGTCAAATTTGATGCTATTTATAGTTACAATCAAATTCACATGTTAATGAGAGCAGGTGCTTGACTGTTTTATCAAATATATTGTCCAAACTGTATTATCAAATATATTGTCCAAACTGAATTACAGTTCTGGCAATGATAATATGTTTTGGAATCAAAGAATATGGGCATATCGTATTTACACAGAATTGGGAAAAATAATGATTCTTTTTTTCCCAAGAAAAAAGAAGAAAATGCTTCATTTGTGCAAAATTTTCTCATAGTTTCTTATAATATTTCAATATCATTGTAATTGTACCAGAATAATCATTTAAAAATGCAATCATGTAGCCATAAAAAGGACACTTGCACATTTGTAATTTCTTTACCATCATGTGCTTGACTTGTTTTTATCAAATACATGTTGTATTGTCAAAACTGAATTACTGTGAATTTGGGCTATAATAACATGATGGAAACCAAAGAATATGGGCACAGTGTATCTGCACAAAATCAAAAAAGAATGACCACTTTTCATTTGCACGAATGAAAAGAAGACAATGCTTTGTTTGTCTAAAAGTTTTTCTTATACTTTTCTATATTTCATTATATTGCAACTTTGTTTATGTCAGCATTTACCGTTGGTCATGTATTATTGCGTGTAATTTCTTTATAATGTACTATCTTCTCCTGAACTGGTGGGCCAATTTTGATGAGAACTGGCAAGGATTTTTCTTGTTTGAACCTGTTGCTTAAATAGTTTGAATGCAGTCTCGACTCTGAAGTTGTGGATGATATTTTAAAGTTGAAAGAATTTTGAGTACTTCTATCTTTTTGGCTAGAAAATAATGGTAAAATGAAGGGGATGCTTGTAACAATCCTCTTTTTCTAAAGTATTTTCTTCAGGGGCGTAAAAAAGTGGGATTGTGTGGGAATGGGTTAACAGTAACAAATGTTTGCAATCAAATGTACCAATCAAGGAAACCAAACAGGTGTTGAAGTATTTCAATGACTGATTGCATTCTCTCGATTTTCAACATAAGGCATACCTATAGTCTCAAACGCTCTTTAAAACCTGCAAAACAATTAGTGAACCAACACAGCATGTGTTATGATTAATAGTTAGTGAAAAGAGAGTCTGTCAAAATTGATATATTTGTTCAACAAGTTATGCATTAATATTAAGAAGGTCATTCATCAACATACACATTTTTTTTTCTGAGTCAACAATAATAAAACATCCATTTAAAAAGTTTTTTAGATCATGGGTTCTTGTTCTGAACAAATTAAGTCTGCATTTATTACTCATGACAAGAGATGAATTTTAACCCATTACCAAACAGCAAAATTTTAGACTAGTCCAAGTTGAAAGGTGTTGCAGACGACAATTTCAAGTTACTAAAATTTTAGATTTCTTCAACTTTCTAGAGAGTAAACATTGTGTAAAATAAAGAAATTGCTTGTTACAAGTAATTTCTTCATTTTACACAGTGTTTTTCTAAATGTTTTTCTTGAGGGGCGTCAGAAAGCGTCACTGTGTGGGAATGGGTTAAATTAGTCCAAATAAAAGAAGTCATAAATGACATTTGGAAATTCAAATAGCATATAAAACATTGTGAGGAAAGGACAAATTGCTAGTAACAAGCAATTTGTCCTTTACCGGTGATGTTTTGCTGGTGGTAACAATCATTTTCTTTTCCCACAGTATTTTTTACCCAATAGATTGGTTACTGTTTAAATTTCACTCACTTTTAACCCATTACTACACAAGAAAATTTTAGACTTGTCCAACATAAAGAAGTTGTAGATGACGATTTCAAGTTGATCAAATTTTGAAAACCCTTGGTCTGTTACTGCCTTAGTCTGTTAGTCTGTCTGTCCGTCCGAATTTGTTGAATATTTATGGATGAATTTCAAAATTCATGAATTATTCTCCACCATGAGTAGGTGTGCCATTTGAAAGAAATTTGGGATAGTTCTAATGTTCTAATGTCAAGGTCACAGCTTAAGGTCAAACACAAATTGTGATTGTCAAGAGCACTTTTTGTACAATTATGGATGGATTTCAAAATAAATTGGCACAATTATTCTCCATCATGAATAGATGTGCCATTTGAAAGAATTTTTTCTTCAACTTCAAGGTCAAAGCTCAAGATCAAACACTATAATTGATGGTCAAGGTCAAGTTGATGGTTAAAACTTTGTGGGTTTTCAAATTGGACTAGACCAAACTTTTTTTTGGGAAAAAATTGTTTCAATGGAAAGAAATATTGGAGGTTCATTTTCAAGGTTACTAAGATTTTCAAGGTCACATGTCACAATGAGCTTTTTCTTTAATCCATTATCACATAATTCCAATTTTGATTGGCTGTAGAAAATAGCTATATATGAGCAGTATTGTGCAATAATGAGAAATGGCTTGTAACATGTTCAAGAAAATAAGCTATATAAAAGGCATTTGTGTTTCAGAAACATGCCCCACCCAACAGACACTCAGACAATCAAACAACATCACTATGTAGTGTGTAATGCAAGACATGCTTATATTGGCGTCAACTTGGGAAAATTTAGAAATAGATAAATATTTACAACATTCTACAAGGTGGACAAAACAGTACTCATAAATGTGCAGTTTACAAAAGCACAAACAGCGTAAATTTGGCTTGACTTGCCCAGGAAAAAACAGAGGTAAAAACTATTCTTTAGTAGAAAAACTTTGGAAACCTGTACTCATTTGTCAATGTCACTGCTGGTGAATGTTGGGTCTCATCCCATTTATGCTTCTAAATAACTCTATGTTTATTGTCCTAACAATGGAATATATCGTCGCCGTTCTTCGCAAACCGCGTATAAAAATATACCCACTTTTCAGGAGAGCAAAAAAAACCGAACACTTCCTTTGATGTACATGCGATTAAAGATAACAGTACGTCAGTTTAAAAAACATCGTAAATATTTTTGACTGTTTGTATATATTTTAGTGTTTTTTAAATGCATTCTTGTCTTTTTGATTATACGCAATTTTCGCATTGTTTTGTCAGCCCTATTTTTGACATACAAGTTATACACTATTTTCGAATGAAAAAAATGTTCACATCTGTTACCTAACATATCTGATACGACAAATTTGAAATTAACCGATCATCTTTAAGACACATTTTCATTGGTGCAGTCTTTTTTAAGATATAGTAAATAAAACGGAAGTCACCCACATTTCACTTTAATTTTATTGCAAGGTAAAAACTTCGGCTAATTTGGCGAAAAAAAAAAATGAAACACGAAACTAGAATAATTACAACTTAATATTGAAGAGACTGTTCTCCATTCTGAAAAAGGGTATTTAAAAACATACTGCTTCAAAAGAAGTTTACCTTTTTATTCTAAAGCTTTCGTTAATGCGAAGCACGATTTTTGTACCGTTTCTGAATATTCGTCTGCAAGTTTTATCCATTTGGACTGGTCTAAAGTTTCGCTTCTGATAATAGATAAAACCGTTAATACGCATGACAACTTGAAGAGGTAATAAAAACTTACAATACTGCTATCAGACTGATGATTTACACGAAGCGTGTATACACAACCGCTTTCATTTCACTACGGAATATCGCAAGGGACTAGATATATGAAGAGATTTCGAGATTGCAAAAGTTTGATGAAAACTTTAGAAAACGATGCTGAGAATTACAATATCGAGTTTATTTGTACTCTGGTATTCCCACCATCGTATTCTAATGTTTTTATCACCTCACACTAACTGCTACATGTCAAGTATTCCGAACCACCATGATTGAAAGCAACAAAATCCTGTACGTTTTAGATGAACATTGAACGTGATAATTCAGAACACAAGGATCAACGATCAAAATCCGAGTGCGCTGAATATACAGTCTGATCTTTATACTGACTACTTTTAAAATCACGAATAATAAACACGCTATTACAATATTCATGTAGAGTCAATGATATTGATTAAATCTTAAATATTTTGCATATTCGATCAATAATATTGGCAATTTATTGTTTGGCAATATTTTTGACCTGGTATGGTCAATTTTTAAAAATTATTTGAATATCATTGTCAATATCATTGGTCCTGTATGGGACCCTCTGGATCAAAACTTAAAAACCACTAACAAACAAGAACTACATTTTTGTATTTCAAAGGTTTCGTATAAATCCCCTTAACAATTAAACAGTCAAACTTTTCTTCGGAAAAATACTATGCACTCAACTGTTGTGATATCTTATTACTTGTTTATCACATCCGTGACTTTGATCAGTCATGAAAGAGAGCATCATAAAAGGCATGATAGTCTTTGGGGATGACCTCTTTCAGCTGTTGTAGATGCTGATATTTACTCTTCTTAATCTTCAGCGGTTCACCATACAGTTTTTGAACCATTTCATCACCAGTTGGTATAGTAGCATTTCGCCTTCTTGGCAACTCTGTGTATTCGTCAGAGTAAGACAACTTGTATTGAATGATGCCATCCATTAGATACTTGAGACATCTGATGTCAGTCACAACAGGATCACCTACCTTGAAGCCTGGGCGGATTGAATCATAGTATTTTAAAGTACCAAAATCTTGGAAAAAAGTATGATCAATATATTTGACTTGGTAAGGTTTCTTACACGCATCCTCCATTAATTGAACATAATTACTTGGCGAATAGATAGGCTTTCTACGAATTTTGCGCTCTATGACACTATGTACAGAGTCTACTTCACTTTGTGTATGACCCTTCTCTAGATAACACTGCGTTATAGTAACTTTATTTCGAACTGCAAAACGCAGCAGAGTGTTGGACAATGTAACATTACGGTTTTGATATCCACAACCATCACTGTATATTATGACCTCTTTTGTGTTATCTTTTACTGTGTCAGAAAGGTGGGCATTTATGCATGATGCAAATGTGTTTGATGTTAGACCTCCTTCCCCTTCATGCCAAAAATAGCATGTTACATCTTTACTAGATAGATCATATATAGTAAAATTGTGACATGCTAGTTTTGTTTTGTAATAAATTGCACTAGCTTCTACCTTTGGGCAAAGTTAAACTGACTGAACATCTACAGACAAAACTTTAACTTCATCAGTTTCCAAAGCTCTGGCTTTGTCATTTTGCTTACTCTGTCTTGCTTCATCTTTCCTTCTAATATGATTCTGATAAATTTCCTCGCTAATATTCTTTGTCTCAAAACCTACACAGGTATCACACTGGTCCTTTTTAGGGCGAAACAGAGCTAAATTCATATCATCAAAACCCTTTTTGAAATATTTGATACCTGCTACCTTACTGTCACTGTTTTTAGCAAAGTCCTCATAAACTTTGAATAGATGTGTAAATGACGAATACGTCGGTTCTACGTAAATTTTGTCAGATGAAGCACGACAATAGTGAGATGGCATTTTAGGGATTGCTTCAAAGAACTTTGCCACACTTTCATTCCCAGGAAAGATAGACTGTCTTGTCTTACTGCGTGCTGACTTATCAGCTTCACTTTCAAGTGGAAGGCCACTTGAATCTCTGTTCATCAACCACTCATACACAGTATGCTCTGATATACCTAGAGTAGAAAGAAACATTTCTTTGCAGACGGGTAATTGAACATCACCATCTCTCAAATTATATTTGTTTGTAAACTTTCTTCTGCTTTCAGAGGACCTTTTCTGTGATTCTATTCTTCTCACATTGTTGGCCACAAAAGACTTCTTCTCATTCCAATCCATTTTAGTCCAAAAGGCTGTGAAAATCTCTTTTCTTGCTTCATCGCCTATAGCTTTACATTTTCTAGACTTCTCACAGCGTCTACTACAATTTCTATCACTTAGTATTCTTTCAGGTCTATTTGTACAGTAAGACTTTTTCCCTTCTACCATTTTGACACCTCTGTAAGCTTTACCCTCCATTCTCAGTTTTTTATTCAAATTTCTGGTCCACGTTTCTGGATTTCCCATCCCTTTCTTGGCTTTTTTTGGTTTTGGCTCTTGACAATTAACCGTATCTGTAGCTACTTCTGGTCCATTGCTCGTTTCTACTTCTATTTCTGCAACTTGCAGCGGTGGATTTTGACACTGAGTACTGTTATTTTCTTCGATACTTATATCAACCAGCTCTTCATGAATATTGTTATTTTTGTCCGTGTTAGTTTTAGTCACAATGGGTGTTTGGTTTACAGTACTAGCTTCTAATGATTGTACTTGATTTTTTATTTTACCCTGAGAAACTCTGTCATTCTTAGATTTACTATGTTGTTGTTTCTTCTTAACACAACTTCGATCTCTATCTGAATCGTCATAGCTAATATCTGAATCAGAACTACATGTATCACTATCAATATTTTCACTGTGAACTCTCTTTACTGATGTACCAGTTATTTGAACAAAATCTGCGAATTTAGTTGGCTTGTTTGACTTTTCGCATTTGCCGGTTTCTTTTGATTTTTTGCCTCTCTGGAGGGCCAGAGAAACCATTAATTTTCCTCGTGAAGTCATTGTTATATTGTCTGGGTCTAGATAAAGCTAGGATACACTGTAACAAGATATTGTCCAATAATGATAGGTAGAAATATAACATGCGGTGCTGTTGATCTTACTGGATATCTTCACAGTAGCAACAGTAATAGAGAAGGAGAGGATCTGTTATCTCATAATCATCTACACATTTAAGATGAAAATGGTCACCACACCTATAACAGTACAGCCAAATATCACCATTAGAATCCTTCAATAAAATCTCTTTACCTCCAATTAACTGATATTCTAGTATAACGAAGTGGATTTCGTCTGTCCGTAACACAGGGATTTCGGTAGTTGTTGTTGTAATTCATGATGCTGTTTTCTTAGGTAGAAGGCTTAAGTCGGAAGGATGAATGTCAAAGGAAAAGATGTCAATGTTTTACTATTTATTTAAACATATGATATAGATTCACGCAGAATAACATAAAACGTTCAACGATTCACAAAGACAGATTTGAATAATTTTAGAAACAAAAGGTACAAATGTTCACCAAGAAGATTCTTATTTCATTTAAAACACAGAGTTATACAGTTCTAGATTTAGTTGTTTACGTTATCTAACACAAAGTCATTCTACACAAAGTAATTCTAAGTCTCGTTATCTAACACAAAGTCATTCTAAGTACGCTCTCATGTTTCTGTGCGCCTATTTATATGTTCTTACAAGGAAATGAGTACAAATGACTAAGCTTTAATAAAAACATATTATAGGAATATAGATTATTTGACTACTAAACCATCAGGATTATAACACATGCTACGTATGTGTGTTACCACAGCTGATTGCTATAATCCGTTGGCTTGCCTGTCAAACACCTAATATGCACAAAACACAAAAGAAGGTTTTAACACTTTTCTTTACACAGATTAATTCTGCTTTTCAAGAAATGAAATACATATTTGGTAATTAATAAAAATTCAACCCTTAACTAGTTGCACAATAACTTCCCTGGTCTTCAAAGACTTTGGACCCCAAAGTTATGTTTTTGGTTGTTTTGCAGTCCATTTTATACATCGATAGTCATATGTCACACCAGTTTTGTCCTCAAGATTTTTAAGTATATCATTTGTTTTTCTACAAGGTTCTGGAAAATAACCTTGAACGGGGGGTTCGGTTCTGCAGTTTAAAGTCAAATGGTTATTTTTCTTGCACAACTGACATTTACGATCGTTCGCTAAACACCTATTTTTATCTGCATGGGAAGCCAATCCACAACGATAGCATAATTTACGAGGTCCCTTTTTGTTCACTTCTTTAAGGATTAAATCAAACTCTTGTGTAGCTTCACACATAATCGTGAATAATTTCTGTCGACCATCACCAACAAGCATCAAGTATTCATACAGCTTAGTCAGCTGTTCATTAAGGCTGTCAATGGTTTCTTCAGCATTTACACTGGCCAATTCCAATGATTCTTTCTCTGAAGACAGGTCTTTGAGTTTGTCACTAAGTGTGGAATTTCCATGCTTTAGTGTTTCATTCTCAACCTGCAACCGCTTGATGGTCGAATTTGACTCATTCACGCATTCAGTTAGTGAATTAACTTTCGATTCAAGAGTCTCAATTTCAACTTTTAAATGTTCATTGTTGGGGATTAATTGATTTCTGTCTTCATTCAGGGATTTTGATGAAAGCTTATCAAATTTGTCTTCAACACAAGATAGTTTATTAGAAAGATTTTCAATACATTTTGCAAGGTCTGCGCTAGCACTACTAATTTTTGTATCTGTTTGGGCTTTTGAATTTGAGAAGCGACAGAATGAAGCGTAATGTCCATACCTTTTACAGGAGTAGCACTTCCTACCTTGAGCTGGGCACACATGAAGTTCCATGAAAGAGTTTCCACACTTAAAGCAACTCCGATATCCATTTAAGTCCTTATTATTCACATGGTTCCAATATGTCGTGGGGGAAAAGTAATTTAACTCGCTTGGGTATTGCTGCGGAGGTAACCGGGGGAACGGTACCACGGAATTCTGCACCATTTTATAACGAAGTGGATTTCGTCTGTCCGTAACACAGGGATTTCGGTAGTTGTTGTTGTAATTCATGATGCTGTTTTCTTAGGTAGAAGGCTTAAGTCGGAAGGATGAATGTCAAAGGAAAAGATGTCAATGTTTTACTATTTATTTAAACATATGATATAGATTCACGCAGAATAACATAAAACGTTCAACGATTCACAAAGACAGATTTGAATAATTTTAGAAACAAAAAGTACAAATGTTCACCAAGAAGATTCTTATTTCATTTAAAACACAGAGTTATACAGTTCTAGATTTAGTTGTTTACGTTATCTAACACAAAGTCATTCTACACAAAGTAATTCTAAGTCTCGTTATCTAACACAAAGTCATTCTAAGTACGCTCTCATGTTTCTGTGCGCCTATTTATATGTTCTTACAAGGAAATGAGTACAAATGACTAAGCTTTAATAAAAACATATTATAGGAATATAGATTATTTGACTACTAAACCATCAGGATTATAACACATGCTACGTATGTGTGTTACCACAGCTGATTGCTATAATCCGTTGGCTTGCCTGTCAAACACCTAATATGCACAAAACACAAAAGAAGGTTTTAACACTTTTCTTTATACAGATTTATTCTGCTTTTCAAGAAATGAAATACATATTTGGTAATTAATAAAAATTCAACCCTTAACTAGTTGCACAATACTAGAACTAAACTATCAAAAGGGCGTTGTTGACACACAGCACAGATCCAATCATCTTCAGGAGGTGAACCTGATGAATTGGACATTCTCTGAAAATTAAATCACAAAAGCTGTTAACATATGTGACATGTCGGGCGAAAAGGGACCATCTGGATATTGCGTAAAGTGTCGACCCCAGTCAAAGTGCATGGATTGCGCACACAAACTATGGTCGAAATTTTCGCACCTTGCTCATTTCTGAATCCAGAATAATCAATCATCCTATTTTTTTTTTTTTTTTTTGAAATGCGACCTCTGGTTGATTTGTACTGGAACCAATCATTATTATCTCTTATTCAAGTATTTATTTTACGGAGATTCCAGTTGATCCCTTTTTGAATGTAGTTTAAGGCTAAATATATACAAGCTTCACCTCTCTATACCTCATAACATTGCATTATTAATAATTATATAAGGAAAAGTTTTCTAGTTTGATACTTTCTTCAGAAAGTTTTATAAAGAATGACATTAATAACCGGTCAACAAATTGTCCTTTCAAATAGAACTTTCTGGAGTTTGACACTTTTGTAGCTTTTGATAAATAATTTCCTTTATAGTGCTAGGTACTTCCAGGGACTCTCAATATACATGTAAATGTACATTATGTATATTTAGGATCCAAGGCACTTCAAAATCTCTTGCTTAAAAACAAGTTAGGTAATTATTAGCCGCTTTCATTTCCTATCAATTCTGCCGATCGTTATTGATATTAAGAATCCATTTAGTCTAAAAACGTTCATTCCGTAAAAGGGTATCGTGTTATCCTGTAAAACATTTTACTGGTGTATTTTATAATTGAAAATCGCTTCCTTATACCTAAGAAATACCTTAAACATTTTAGTTCGAAAAGCGCGTATAAATTAAATTTGCGTGATAGAGCGCCATGGAAATGCATTCAAAATTCTCGTAAAACTTGTTTTAACTCAATTAAACCAGGAAAACACCGAATAAAATGCTTGTCATGTTTGGTAACATTCTTTATCTATTAAATCTTGATTATAGCTCGAGCACCATCAGAAACACAGTGTAAAATATTTGAACAAAACTGACCGACAATACGAATTTCTGACTAGTCATCTTTCACTGGGATTACAACTCCTAAAAACGTTGCAATATAGTGCTATAGTAAAGTTTTAATCTGTGTTAGGTTTAAACTACAATTTCACTTACCAATTTGACGTATTCAGGCGGATTTCCATAAAAAATCATCTGACTTCTTCTGACAGTGTTTTGTTTGTCTGATAAGCTGTTTTCGAAGGAAAAAAAATCATCCAACTCATGTCCAGAATTTTGTCACATGTCAATTTCTCTGTGATCCGATTGGCTACACTGTCCAGTATTTTCGCAGAATATGGATAAAGTTACCGCCTTTCACAAGAGTGTATAAAAAATTTTAGCCAAAAATGACATACGCGGTTTGCGCAGAACAGCGACGATATGGTCTTTATCTGCATGGTCCTATAATAAAGAAGTGTCGAATTTGAACTTGAAATACGTCTTGATGCCTAGAGAGTCATGATAGAAGTGAAACTAGTCAACACCAAATCTAAAAATAGCTACCGCACTCTCGTAGGAACCGGTGTGGCAACTACCCCTCTGATAGGACAATGGTACTTTGCTATACTGTGTAACCTCTAGTACTGACAAATCATGCTAATTCATTTGAACCATTTATCCTAGAACCATTTAACTTGTGTTGCCCTTGACATAGTTTTAAGGGGCCGTGTAGGTCAAACTTTAACTTCTTTTATAAACTGTTTTGTGCTCTTACTCAAGAGCCATACTACTTAGGACCTCAAAACTTGATACAAATGATGCACATGACTAAGAAGCTAGTCTGTTTCATTTTGTATTACATTGGTCAAAGGTGAAGGTCACAGTCAAACTTTATTTGAAGACAGTTTCTATGCTCTAACTCAAAGACTTGTTGATCTAGGATCTTGAAACCTCATATGATTGATGCTGATGACTTGAGGAGATATAGATACAGTGTATCAGTTTCTTGAAACAGTTCCTATCTCTGAAAACACACTTCTACACTGGTGAAGGAAGCTGACTTTGTCAGATTAGCAGCAGCTCTAGTTGTTGGTTGGTATTGTTCTTGAGAGTAATTGAATTCAAACCAGAAGTCTTCTGAACAAAATATAAATGTCTTGAACAGTACCCAACACATATTATCGAATGTAGCATACTTTCTTTTCAGCAGGAAGACCAAGGTATTTGCTATTTCACAAGCCAGTTTTGAAATCTGACATGATGTTGTAAACAAAATGTCACCTTATGTTTCAGCACATGCATCATACATACAAAATTACATAGAATGATGGATTTTGAATGGTTTGGAACAGTTGTACTTTATCATCATTGCTGTGCCTTTTCAAAGAAATATTTGAAAAGCTTTGATATCAAGGTCATGCCTCAAGGTCAAGTGTTAAAATTTATCTCAAATATATACTTAGACATGGTGAAGTTGTTTTCAAGGACGAGTGGAAGTACCATTTGAAATGAATTTTAGCTTCAAGGTCAAGGTCACACATCAAGATCAAATATTGAAATCAAGCTTGTTTGGAGTTGTATACAATTATAGATAGATGGCAGTCTTTAAATCTCCATCATCAGTAGATTTGCCACTTGAAAAGAATTTTCAAGCTTTAATATAATACCCTTTTGTAGAGTCATTCAAGTTTATTTGACATTTCTGGTCATATATATTATTACATTGTACTCTACCCATTCAAAAACAACAATATTTCGACAGGTCAAATTTGAATTAAGTTGTAGACAACATTTTATAGTGTGTGTAATTTGGAAAATAATGACTGAATAAAGTAGAAAACATTGTGGGAAAAGGAGAAATGGCCTGCTCCTTTTCTCACAATGTTTTCCTTCGATTTCCTTTACAGAAGCTTCAAAAACAGTTACTGAGAGGTAGTGGGTTAAAGTTTTAAGTTTTTGTGAACACAAAATTGTCTTTCCAACTGTTACTGAGAAAACACTTGAATCTCTGTTTATCCATTCCCACTTAATCCCAATTTTTGGCTCTACTGGCTGAAGGCCAACAGAGCTATAGCAATGGCTTTTTCCAGTCTGGCGTCCTTGTGTCCGTCGGTCCACCAATTTGTTAACTTTTCATTTTTAAAACAAATGAGTCCACAGTTTTTATTGGATTCTCTTCAAACTTTCTCAGAATAATTGTACCATCATTCCTTAGGAAATTGTGTCAGATCCATCGAGTAACATGGCTGTATGAAAATTTGTTTTAACAATCCCCGTTAACACAAAACTTTCACAAAAATTTTTGTACTATCATTAGGATTGTTTCTTTCAAAACTAGGCCTTATCTGTCAAGTATCAGGGGAAAAGGGGCCATATGAAAATTTCATTTAGAAATCCTTGATACCAAGTCCAGAGCTTTCATCAGATTTCATGTATGATTATAGGGTAATAAGAAAACTTCCTTTTGGATATGAAGTTCATCTGTCATGAAACAAGGAAAAAGGAGCCTTAAGGATTGTTGCGCAAAATAATAAAGGGATAAAGTCCAATTTGTTCACATTTTATGCATTCTTCTTTAAGCAATTAACTTCCTTAAATATCAGATTTCTTTAACAGTAAACTTAATAGCCAGTAGAGCGTCTTAGGCCCTCATGGGCCTCTTGTTTAGGATCCTCAAGTAAAAGCTTTTGAAACATTGAAGAAATTGCTTGTAACAACTGATGCTATTAAATATCTACCTACAGAAAATGTCTATTCAATAAATGTTATTAAATAAAGTATGCACAAAGGATTGACTGAATGGGATTAAATGCCACTTGTAACAGTATTTCATTCACATCCCAGAGGCCGTAGCACCCAGCTAGCCATTTCTCACACCAGTACTACTACTACAACCCTTTTGAGCCTCCAGCTGCTGATCCCACCTAGGGATACGACAGTTACCATTGGTGAGAGACAAATGATTGAAAGGATTTTTATCGCAGCAAGGGATTGAACCCTAGACCCCATTTTTAGGAGTCCTAAGGGCTACCAACTGCACCATGGTCATTGCATATTCACAAAAGAATATTCAAGAATATAATAAAAAATTCAGTACTTTGATACCAAGGGACCCCCAGAATATTCAAAAGCTAATTAGTATAGTATACTTGGAAAGGGATCAAGATAGAAAATTATGGTTGGCAACAAGTTTTAAGTGTGGTATGTGGAGAGTTAAACGGTGATTATAGGATCAATTTGATTGGAATTTTTTTAAAACCTTTGTCTCCCTTATCTTGAGATTTTTTTTTCACCTGTTAAATGTATGTAATGGAAACCATGTTTTTCAGGCATGCTTATACACAACTGTAAATGAAAGAGAATACCTCATTAAAAGAGCAGTTTGCCAATTACTAGATAAGAAAGTTTTAGACTGCTCTAAATTGAAAAGTTTTGCAACTGTTATTTTCAAATTGATGTCTTTCTTTGTAGAAAACATTGAAATGATTGCTTGTAACAAGCAATTTTATCTTCATTTACCACAATGTTTTCCAAAGCTTTTATGTAGTGGGTATCCAAAAGTGTCATTATTGGGTTAACACAACAGAGTTATCAGATTTTCAATGTTGTATGGAATGATTGTACATAAATAAGGATCTTTCCTAGTCCACAGTCATTTGGTTCTCTTCAAACTTTAATACAATATTAATTTGTATCATTGTAAGTATCATACGAGTTCTTTCAAGATTAGGTCGATTCTCTCTTCAAACACGGAAAAGGGGCCTAACAAAAATTCAATTAAAATCTCCTCATGGTGATTCAGTCTTCAGTTTTCATAGAATTCCCTTTGTACTTGCTTAGAATGATTGGTTCTTTTTAAAATTGGGTCAATTCCATCTGAAGAGACTCGTAAAAAGGGACTTTTTGAAAATTCAATTAAGATATTCTTGTTTTTAGCGTTTTTTTTTAGGAAAAACCAGTATTTCATATCAATCAACCGGAAACAAGTTCTCACACATTGCCGCTCATGCTCATAAACGTGAAGTGAAAATCTATGTGATCGCCTCCATCTTGTTTTATCGCTGATGAAGAAAATAACTTACTTGCTGAATGCCAACAGCCTCCTTTTAGTCATGAATATCCAGGAAAATGGTTTAAAATTTAATATATCCTTTGGGAAATCGTCTTATGAATTGTCAAAATGAGAGAAATAATATTCTCGTGTTTCAAGATAGAATCTTAGCCAGTGGTTAGTGGAGTTAGCGAATACATGTAAACTGGCTGGGCAAATTTACACCCCGCATACACAGTATATGTAACACATTACAACCCTGTTGTAGATTGAAGCGCCTATTAACCCCATCGAATAAAACACCTCTTACCTCTCGAATTCGACTAAATCATTGAAACGGACATGTAACTACTTCAATTGTGATAATAATATGCTCAACGAAAAAAGAATTGAATGTTAGCTTTGATATCTTTACCTTTCATCATATAACCTTTTACCACACAACCACAAATTTTCACGCACTTAAGAAGAAAACGTTGCGATTGATTCAAAATAGCGATTTCGGTAAAAAGTAATGGGTCATTGTTGATTGAATAGGCTTTAGCACAACTTTTAATAGTATTTCAGTTATATCGGGGCGGCTGGAGCTCCTAACCATGGATTCCTGGAAGTCCACACACCAATACTACCACTACATCCTTATCGAGCCTCCAGCTGCTCCTCCTACTTTGTTGTACAATTTACTCACTCATATTGATGAAATATGCTCGCATTATTGAGCGCGGTTACTGATAAACCAGCAAAACCGCTCTCAGGACTTTCAGTCCTTTGATTGTGTTAACAAATCAGTTTATTTCATATAGTTCATCTACAAAAACCTGCATGGTATGATTGTTCCTTTCAAAATTCGGTCAATATTATCAAGCAACATAATGGGGCGTCATCAAAATTTGATTAAAATATTATTTTAGTGTTGACGTCAACAGTTTTCATCAGATTCTTAAAACATATTTCAGAATTCTACAAAGTCATTTGTTTGGATGGAAAATATATAACAATTAAGGGGGGCTAATATATACTGAAAACTTTAAAAATCATCTGAAAAAACAGCCGATGGTTTTCAGCCAAATTGCATAGAAATGATTCTGTGAGATTCTGTCATAGAATATGGCTCAGTTTGAAAAATTGACTTATGGATTGGTGGAAATGCTACAGAATCTTAAATAACCTCTATGACAAGTAAGTTCAGGCTGGTTGAGTGCATCAAGCTTCAAGCACATCTATAGATAAAGAACACCATCAAGTCACAAGCTTTCACTTTGCACCTAGAATAGTGACTCAGAACTTTTACCCTCTAAAATGAAATTTCTTTTATTTACATACCTCTTTGTATTGTCACAAGTATTTCTACTTCTTAGCTCACCTGAGCTCAAAGTGCTGGTGTGTGCTATTGTGATCACCCTTCGTCCGTTGTCTGTCATCCATTGTCCGTCAACAATTTCTTTAAACAACATCTCATCCCAAACCAATTTCAAATATGGCAGAAATGTTCCTGAGGTGCCCCCCTTCAAAAATGGTTAAAAGAATTGAAACTGTTGAAAACTCTGGTTACCACGGCAGCAAAAGTGAGATTTTGAAAATATCTTTAAAAATCTTCTCCTGACCAAGGAGGCCTAGAGCCTTGATATTTTGCATGCAACGTCAGTAGTAGGACCTCTTTTAATATAGCTAAAATCATTACCCTGGGAACACCAGGGGCAAGGCCACAGGTAGGGGTTCTATAGAAACAAAAAGGAATTTGAAACAACATCTTCTCCCAAACCACTGGGCCAATTTCAACCAAATTTGGCAGAAATGTTCGATATAAGGCCCCCTTCGAAAAAAGCTTTAAAAATTGAAATCCATTGAAAGCTCAGACTGGTTGCCATGGCAACAAAAGTGAATTTAAAAAATCTCTAAAAATCATATTCATCTGATGACCCAGGAGGCCTAGAGCCTTTATATTTTACATGAAACATCAGTATATTGACTTCTTTCAAAATAAGTAAGATCATTACCCTATATAGAAACAAAGAAGGAATTTTAAACAACATCTCCTCCCAAACCACTGAGCCAATTTCAACCAAATTTGGCAGAAATTTGCCAGAAATGCTCCTTAGGTGCCCCCCCCCCCCCTTCAAAAAATGCTGAAAAATGGAAATCTGTTGAAAATTTCAGTATCATAATCCTAGCCTTAACATTAAATTTGAATATTGAAAGAAAAAGAGCCTTTAGCCTGGGTGTTTGCACCAGGGCCAACAGCCCTCTTGTCTCATACTATTTTCACTCCTGAAAGATACATTTAAGATGTTTTTTTTATTTTCAAAAGGCACTATTTGGTTGGATAAATGATTCCGAATTCGGTCAGCTTTGTACTATAGATTTATTTTGATGTTCTTGCATTTATTGGTTATACTTGCTGTCTTGCCCAAACTTAAAGCAGATAAGTATTGCAACCTAAGTGTTTATGTGCTTGCTTGAATAGCAGCTGTGTTTATTTTTTGCTCTCAAATACGGTAGAAAGTATCTGAAGTGCCCCATTCAATTCAAATTCTTTCCTTTACAGTAGATTAGAAAGCGTCCTTAAGGGTAGATATTGCCCATCGAAAATCTTCTTTAAAGGCTATTGCCTTCTGTCTGGCTTTCTGGTGCATTTTTAGCTCATCTTTATTGAATATTTGACTGATAGAACATGGTAAGAAATATTTTATTGTTGCATGTTATTATAAACAAGAGGGACAAAATGGCCCTAAATAGCTCACCTGAGAATGATTTGAACTAAGTCCTATCTGCCATGCAGATGATCTTTAAAAATTTCCATAATTTCTCTTAAGTCTGATAAGCCATGCCCAGCCATACCAACATATTTTGCAAATCAAAATTTCACAAACAAGTTCTGAAAAGGAACATTTAAGCCAATTTTGGTCCAAATTGGCCCAGTGATTTAGTAGGGGAAGATTTTTAAAGAATTATTTCATGACTTCTCTAAGTCTGACAAGCCCAGCCCTCCCACACCCATACTTTATCAAAACTTCACAAACAATTTTTGAAAAGGGTCACCCAAGGAACATTCCTGCAAAATTTGGTCTGAATTGGCTCAGTGGTTAAGGAGTTGAAGAATTTTAAAGAAATAATTTCATGATTTCTTAAAGTCTGTTGAGCAAAGCCCTGCCACACCCACATTTTTTCAAAAATCAAAATTTCACAAACAAGTTTTGAAAAGGATCACCCAAGGAATATTCCTGGCAAGTTAGGTCCAGTGGTTTTGGAGGAGATGTTCAAAGAAATTGTTGATGACAGAAGATGGACAATGGACTGAGTGATTCTAAAAGCTCCCCTTGAGCATGTTGTGCTTGGCTGCGTTAAAAGTTAAATTATTATGCTTTTAATGAAGATAAAAATTTGAATTAAAACAATTGAGATAAAAACTTCACAGACTGGTCAAAATTCAAAGAAGTTGAAGTTGAAGATAATTTTTGAAATAAGAAAAGAGTGAGTTTCACACTAGTAGATAACATTATGTTAAAAGGAGTAGCTGATTGGCTACAACCAATTTAGCCTTTTAAGGCAATATGTTCCATAATAAATGTATAAATTTTTAAAGGCATAAAATCTATGAAGGAGTAATCATTACATATAAAACCCATTTAACCCATTCCCACTCAATGAGGCTTTTAAATGCACCCTTAAAGCAAAAAGCTTTTGAAACATTGTGGAAAATGAAGAAATTGCTTGTTAGAAGCAATTTCTTCATTATCCACAGTGTTTTTTACCTCAAAGTATCAGAAAAATTAAAATTTCACTACATTTAAATTATCATCCACAACTCTTTACAATTTGGACCAGTCGAAAAAATTTGCTGGCTGGTAATGGGTTAAAGCTCCAAGTAACCTTTTAGATTTGTCATTGCAGTATTTGAAGAGTTTTCCATTAATCCATTCCTACACGACAAAATCTTAGACTGGTCCAAATTGAAAGAATTTGCAGATGATGGAATTTCAAAATGCTCTGTCTTTTAGGGTAGATAACATTGTGGGCAATGAAAAAATTGCTTGTCACAAGCAATTTCTTCGTTTTCCAAAATGTTTTCCTAAGATTTTTTCTTTGGGGTGTAGGTGGGATTGTGCGGGAATGGGTTAAGGAAATATTTGTGAAATTAATGATTTTCAAAGCACAAAGTAATGATTCTAGGCTTTTATCAGTCAGTTTGGAATTAGATGTCTTGAAACTAAGATGACTGACAGATAACTGCCCCGCCCACTGACTTGTCTAGCCCCTCCCACTAACTTGTCTAGCCCCGCCCACAGACTTCAACAGGAAGTTTCACTTTGATATTAACCCATTCCAACTCAGTGATGCTTTTAGTCACCCCTAAGAAATAAAGCTTTGGAAAACATTGTTGATAATGAAGAAATTGTTTGTAACAAGCAATTTCTTCATTTTCCACACTGTTTTCTATCCAGAAAGTTGAAAAATCTAAAAATTTCAGAAACTTTAAGTTGTCATATGCAACTCTTTTCAATTTGGACGAGTCTAAAATTTTGTTGTGTAGGAATGGGTTAAACTTGCAAAATTTATTGTTAGTAGCTTGTAAAATGGTTGGTTGTAACTGCAGCTTGAATAAGGTGTAGTTATGACGTTTAAGTCGCCAAACTAACAAAAATTATTCAAATAGATGACGTGATCATTGTACTTATTGAAAATATTCTAATGTACTTTAGTAAACAAAGTAATGGAACCTTTATTTTCCATGTTACAGGAAAGTTTACTTGAAACATGATAAAATATTTGAAAACAAGAAAGAAAAATGAACAATAACCTAGGAACAAATGAAGTTTTGTTTAAAGTAGATCATGCAAGTTTGATCTTGTGAATGTGATAAGGGGAAGTAATCTGAAGTGGACAATTAAGATCAAAGAATTGATAAGTAGATGTCCTTTATTGCCTATATTGACCATAAAGAGGTCATTGGCCATTGTTGGCTTAGAAAAATATGTAAACATTGCTGAGTCCTTCAGATAATGTGTGCCAAGACTTTGAGTCATTCAAGCAATACTTCTGAAATTACAGACATACAGATTGGCTAATTGTCTGGAAAATATGGTTTGAAAATCACAATATTGTGCATGAGATTTTCACCATAGAAAGAAAACTTGGGAGAGGCAGTACATTCAAACAATGTCTTTTTACACAATGTTTTCTACCTAAAAGGTTGTCATTGAAAAAAAGCGAAAATTTCGTAAACTTTATAATGTCATCTGCAACTGCTTTCAATTTAGATTAGTCTAAAATTTTGTCATCTGGTAATATGTTAATCATTTTCTTCATTTTCCAGTTTTTTTTTCAAAGCTTTTATCTTGGAGGCCATATAAAAGTGGGACAGGGTTTAGGTATTTTAAATTGATCATTTGCACTTTTAAAGATCTGTTGAATTTTAGCATCTGGCTCAATTGTATAAGTTTAGTATAATTCTTCAGTGTGCTCAATAAGATGCATTTGCAGATGACAATTTCAACTTTATGAAATTTTATATTTTTTCAATTCTCTGGGTAAAAACATTGTAGAAAATGAAGAAATTGCTTATTGCAATTTTTCTTCATTTTCCACAATGTTTTCCCAATTATATTCCTCTCGAGGCATGAAAAAGCGTCATTTTGTAGAAATGGGTTAATGCATATTGATGGTTCAGTAAGAAACAGTTGTAACTGCTTATATGTTTATAGGCAGTTACAGCTGTTTTGCACTGACCCATCGATATGCTTCACCAATACAATCCTATTTAGGATCATCAGGCTTACTGGCAAATAAAATTTTTGGCTGGTCCAAATTGAAAGAAGTTATAGACAACATTTTTTTGGTTGAGAAATTTGAAAAATCTTTGTCTTTTACGGTAGAAAACATTGTGGGTAATAAAGAAAGTGCTTGCAATATACAATTTCTTCATCTTTCACAATATTCTTCAAAGTTTTTTTCTTGAAGGACATTACAAAGAGAGAAAGAGAGGGGTTGTAGGACAATGAGTTAACAGTAACACTGTACGGACCACAATATTTGCACCAACTGCATCTCTTGATGCCAGATAAATTGGTTGTCTTGTCTCCTCCCCCCACAACAAATGTTTTTCTTACACCTGCACTATCCTTATCCTGTCACCTGTCTGAGCAGACAGACCACCTTGCTACATGGATGAACCAGCACATTACAAGTACTCATTATCTATTTCCTTATTTGGAAATAAACGACTGAAATTGTCTCCCAATGTCATCAGTTATCTCCTTACAATAAAATTATTTATTTTTTATGGCCTTAAACCTCTCTGTCGGGAGATAGTGTAATTGCAATGTTATTGGTTTTAGCCTTGGAAAATTTCATTGAACCCATGTTGTTCTGAATCAAGTATATTCAAGTTTTCGCAGGAGGTATGTGCTCAAGATGAGCTATTGTGATCGGTAAGTGTCTGACTTTCGTCTGTCTGTCCATAAGAAATCTTCTCATCTTAAATCATAAGGCCTAGAGCTTTATATTTGATACTCTACCAAATGCTTCAAAAAGTTCCATACTCTGAAAATTAGCCCTTTTCTGTGGGATGCCTGATTTTACTAAAGAATAAAGAAGGAAATCTTTGAAAAATCTTCTCCATCAAAACCATATGGCTGAGAGACTTGAAATTTGGTATGTTTCAAAGTCTATTGACCCTCTTCCAAAATTCTACAATTGCTGTACTCTGAAGATCAGCCTTTTTTTGTATGATCCCTAATTTTACATAGAAATAAAGAAAGAAATCTTTGAAATTTTCTTTTCTGAAACCATAATGCCTAGAGCTTTGATATTTTGTATGTATCAATGTACTTACCTTGGACTAAAGAAGAATATCATTGTAATCATTAGGCCTATAGAGCATTGTTATTTTGTATGTATCATTGTCTATTGACACTCTACCAAAATTCTTCCAAGAATTACCATACCCTTAGAATTAGCCTTATTTCTGTGCAATCACTAATTAACATAAATCTTTAAAAATGTTCTTTCCCAAAGTATAAGGCGTAGAGATATTAATAGTAAGCATCAATGCCAATTGACCCTCAACCAAAATACTTCAAAGAATTATCATATTCTGAAAATTAGCTCTTTTCTGTGAGATCCTAGATTTTACCAAAGAACAAAGAAGGAAATCTTTGAAAAAAATTTCCTTCCAAACCACATGGGTTTTGGCCTTTGTATCAATGTCTATTGACCCTCTATCCAAATACTTCAAAGAATAACCATTCCCTGAAAATGAGCCCTGGATTTACTAGTAGGAATAAAGAAGGAAATCTTTAAAAAGATAAATCTAAAATCATATGTCTTAGGGCCTTGACAATTGTGAAACATGATATTGCTCATTTACCCTCAACCAAAATACTTCAAATAATGACTGAACTATGAAAATATGCCCAATGTTGTGGGATCTTGGATTTGTTTAGAATTAAAGGAGAAAATCTTTAAAAAATCTTCTCCAAAACAATTTATAAGTACCTTTGATATTGTGTATCATAAAACCATGAGCCATCATATTCAAGTGGGCGATATAGGACCATCATGGTCCTCTTGTCCACAATGTTTTCTACCCCAAATGATAGGAATTTTAAAATTTTATCAACAAAAATTGTCATTTGCAACTTCTTTGAATCTGGACTATTCTAAAATATGGTAATGGGCTAATGAAATAAGATTTATTGAAAGGAAAGAAAAATTGGCACATTTTACGATATAGAGATTCCACCATAGATTTTGAAATTACCCACTCAATCCCACCTTTTTATGTCTTTCAATAAAATTGCTATGGAAAACATTGTGGAAAATGAAAATATGCTTATAGATAGCAATTTCTTCATAATGTCTTCTTCCCTAAAAGATACAGAATATAAAAAATGTCATCATAAATGATTGTCATCTGCAACTACTTTGAACTTGGACCAGTCAAACATTACATTGGTTTGTAATGGATAAAGCTTCAGCATTGAGGGTCTTTATCAAATTTGCTATCCAATCAAGTTCTCAGTGTGGTTCACAAAAAATTGCTAATTGTCTTTAAAGTAAGTGACAAAGTTAATAACCTGTGTTTATAGGTTTCTTTAGTATTGTATACTCAAGAGCCTAATTATATATTCAGCAAATCTGCTTGGTAGTTTATAATAAATTTTAACCTGTCAATTTTCAATTCATAAACATGTTTCAATATTCATTAATCTCAAAAACAACTAACCCTGGACCAGTTCCTCATAGCTGCACATTGATGCATGGATGATTTCCATGTTTAACATCGTAATAAACAATAGTTACATGTTCTACAAAAAATGAAACATGTTTCTCGCCCCCATAAAATTTAGTGAACTTGTAATTGGTAAGACAAAGGAATACATTCATACTGGCACAAAAACTATGACAGGTGATTGTTTAAATACAGGATGTGCTATATAAAAAACTGCTTACAAAAATATTTTCAACCTGTAACCAGATGACAGATTTAAGAACCAGTCCAAATTGAAAGTAGTTGCAGACTTTGCAGATTGCAGATTTCTTGGGTAGGAAAAGTTGTTGGTTACAAGCATTTTTCTTTAACATCTACTTTTTTCTCAAAGGTTGTAAAATGGTAGGATTCCATAGTAAAAGGTTAACATCTGGATGCTTAACTGTTCGGTAATTTATGTCTGAATTTTGAATAGAATCATTTGAACTGGTTGTCTATCGTATACTATTATATATATGATAATTTTGTTCGGAGCATAAATTGGATTGGATGGTAAATTTAATTGCATGCTCTATCTATCAGTTATTGCTTCATTAACCCATTCCCACACAATCCCATCTTTCATGTCCCTTAAGAAAATATGCATGGAAAAAAATTGGGATTATTAATGAATATTGCTTGTGAGAAGCAATTTCTTTACTTCTAACAATTTTTTTACCCCAAGATTTCAATATTTCTTCAACTTGAAATTGTCATCTGCGACAACTTTCTATATGGACCAGTCTTAACCCATTCCAACTAAAGCCCTCCTTTTTATAGACTGGTACCTCTGTCGACTTAAGGTTTATAAAGCCGACAGGTATACACCGATTTTTGGTACATACACGGAAAGCCTGGCCCCTTAGGGTTTTCACCTTACTAAAATCAAATACGAGGCTTACGAGTGCGCAGCAAATTTTGTTGAAAAATTTGGACACTCCACTGGATTTCCATCTAATACGATAAGAATCTTAGTTATGCAGTTTTAAAGGAGTCAGTTTTTATGTTATAACATTTCTCACGTGAAATTGTGTTCGAGAAAAACTTTGGAATGCCACCCTTTTTATGTAAAATATTTGAGGAACACCGCATTCCTCTTCCGCCATATTGTTTACAAACAATCCATCACCCAATCAGATTCGATGTTTGGGTATACGTCATTAAATGCCCATCAGCCAATCTCTTGGTGCGGTCATTTGAGATCTACCTGTCGGTTTTATTAAAGTCGACGGCGGTACCGGTCTATCCTTTTTACGCCCCTCAAGAAAAATACTTTGGAAAACATTGTGGAAAATGAAGAAATTGCTTGTATCAAGCAATTTCTTCATTATCCACAATGTTTTCTATTCAAAAAGATAAAGAAATTCAAAATTCCATAAACTTTAAATTGTCGTCTGCAGATCAATTTCGACCAGTCTAAAATTTTGTTGTGTGGGAATGGGTTAAATAGCGTTGTCTGGTAATGTGAAAAGGCCTTCCTCAAACTGAAATCTGCTGTACCAACCCATTCCAAGATGGCAAAATTTTAGACTGGTCCTAATTGAAAACAGTTGCAGACAATCATTTGAAGTTTATTGAAATTTCAGGTTTTTCAACTTTCTGGATAGCGTAAAATGAAGAAATTGCTTGGTTCCCTGTTTGTTTTTCTTAAGGGGTGTCAAAAAGCATCATTATGTGGGAATGGGTTAACTGATAGTTCTTTTCCAATTCATGACCAATTAAGTGCCAGTTAAGATATCAGCTGACCAATCAAATCTTTTCTTCCATCCTGAACCTCTATGTTTACTGACTTTTGTGAAACTATTAGTTTGGTAGGAGAAAAACATCATATTAACCTATTCCCAGACAGTGACGCCTCTTGACGCCCTTTAAGAAAAGCAATTGGGAAAACATTGTGTAAAATTAAGAAATTGCTTGTGACAAGCAATTTCTTCATTTTACACAATGTTTTCTACCCAGAAAGTTGAAAAATCTAAAATTTCATAAACTTTAAATTGCCGTCTGCAAGTCCTTTCAATTTGGATCAGTCTTAATTTTTCTTGAGTGGGAATGGGTTAACCATAATTATTCAAGATAGAGTTTGGACATTGTCCACCAACAAATTTCCTTGTCAAGTTGTCTGCAGCAACAAACATAAAAAATGTCAGGTATCGAAGAATGCCTTTAGGAGGGGCTAGCAATTAATCCGCCTATTCTCAAAATTTATATCTTAACTAATAATAAGATGACAATATCTTAGACCTTTCAATAATTGAAAGGTGTTGCAGATGACAATTTGAATCATATGAAATTCTAGATTTTTGTTCAAGTATTTGGGTAGAAAACATTGTAAGAAGAAGAAGAAATTGCTTGGTTCAAGGGAATTCTTCATTTTTCACAATGTTTTCCCAATTGTTTTTCTTGAGGGGCATCAAAAAGGGTCATTTGTGTGGGAATGGAATAATCTGAAAGCAGCTAGAATATTTTACATAACTGTCTGCAACCTCTCTTGTTGTAATATGTATAAACTTTATTTGAATAATATGCAACAGGTAGAATGCCAATCATTATAGTCTCTGGCTTGGCCATAAATATTCCTAGCTACATTTTACAAAGTCATTTGCTTCTAATCTTTGTCATGCTGAATAAAATCTGCTACAGCATTGCATTAAAATCAAATGGCTGAAAGTACTGGATTCAATTATTGTTGGTTCAATGTACTTTTGATAATTGATCTTATAAGTATCTTCTCTTTCTAAACCATGTGGCCGATTTGAGCAATATTTGACAGGAATGTTCCTCAGGTAACTCTTTTCAAAGCTTGTCCATAAACTGTTGATTTTTGAAAACAGGGGTGTGGCAGGGTGGGCTTGGAGAAAGCATGAAATATTTCTTTAAAAATTATCTTCTCTTTAACAACTTGTCCTGTTTGGACCAAATTTGGCAGGAATTATCCTTGGAAGACCCTTTATGAAACTTTGATTATCTAAAAAATGTGGGCGTGGCAGGGTTTGGCTTTTCAGACTTACAGAAATCACGGAATTATTCTTGAAAAATCATCTGTGTGGCAGGTAGGGCTTGGTTCAAATTCTCAGTCGAGCGATTTAGGGCCTTTTTGGTCAACTGACTTCAAATTGTTGTCTCAATTTCTTTGAATATGGATGAGTCTAAATGCTGTTGTCTGGTAATGGGATAAATGCTAGATGGGATGATTAGATCAAAGCCCTGGTTTTGCAGATGAAGTACTAGTTTCAGAAATCAGTAGACAGGTACCTAATATATGTTACAACCCGTTTCGAGTTCAAAAGGTCCCGGGTTCGATCTTCGACGGCGACATTACTCTTTCCGACATTTGTCTACCACCAATGGGCAGATAATCATAAGCCTATGTGGGATAGCAGCTGGAGGCTAGAAAGGGGTGTAGTGGTAGTACTGGTGCGAGAAATACCAGGAATCCATTGTTAGGTGCTCAAGCCACCGCCATACAACTGAAAGATTGCTAAAAGCGATGTTAAACCCCATTCAAACAAACAAACAAAACAACCTGTTTCGAAATAGAGTTCTGTTACAATATGGGTTGATATTTAATTGTAATGATATTCAAGGTATTTTTCATACAAACTCATTTTGAAATGATGTATTTCAAAATTGTTTTTTATTTTTGAAACAGATTGTTATGTATGTTGTATCATGTCTACCATGTTTATGACTGCAAAAAGTTTAGAGCAGTGTTTAACCCTGCTAAAATTGGTAAATTAACCTGTTCCCTCACAAATCTGCCTTTTGACGTCCCGAAAGGGAAAAAAGGGTTAGGAAAACACAATTATCCACAATTTTTCCTCCCCATATTACAAAGATATTTAAAATTGTTGTCTGCAAAGTCTGCATTAAATTAAGTAATCTGTCTTAACCAAAAATGATGCTTTTTGATTCCCTGGAGAAGTACAACAATGGGAAACTTTGTGGGAAAAATGAGAAATTTCTCCTTTTCTTACAATATTTTCTACTCTATTTGGCACTTTTTTTCCAATTTTTGTACAGATTTGAAATGTGGTCTGTAACATCTTTGGATTTGGACCTGTCTGTAATTTTGTCTTGTATTAATGGGTTTAAGAAAAGATTTGTTTATGCAAATAAATGACACATGCATACTACGGTTTATATTTCCTTGTCAAATAATGCATTAATGGTATATGTTTTCTGGCCTTTATAACAATAGCCACAATAGGATCTTTGTGCATTTATTGTGTCAGGTACAAAAAAGACAGCATTTAACCCATTCCAACTCAATCCCTCCTTTTTACGCCCCTTGAGAAAAAAGCTTTGGAAAACATTGTGGAAAATGAAGAAATTGCTTGTATCAAGCAATTTCTTCATTATCCACAATGTTTTCTATCCAAAAAGACAAAAAAATTCAAAATTCCATCAACTTGAAATTGTCGTCTGCAGCTTCTTTCAATTTCGACCAGTCTAAAATTTTGCTGTGTTGGAATGGGTTAACGGAATCTTGTCAACGAATTATGTTCCAGTCTACATTATAAATAATTTTTATCTCACTGTAAGAGTTAACACCATAGGATTGCTAGTGTCAATAAAAAATCGATTGACCAATCAGATCATTTACTTAGGAAGTGCAATATTGAACCCTGACATTTAACCCTTTCCTGTACAAACACGGAATTTTAGGTTGCTGTTATTTTATATGTGATAAAACATTATGGAAAAAGAAGAAATTGCTTGTGATAAGTAATTTCTTCTTTCCCACAATATTTTCTACCCTACTGAATGGTTATTTTTCAAATTAAATCCACTTTAAATTTTTGTCTGCTAAACCTTTGAAATTGGGTAAGTCTTAAGTTTCAAAAACAGGAAAGGGTTAAAGCAAACAGTTTTGCTTAATAACCCATTCCCTTTGTGATGCTTTTAAATGCCCTCAAGAAAAAAAGGTTTGGAAAATATTGTAGAAAATGAAGAAATTGCTTGTACAAGCGATTTCTTCATTATCCACTATGTTTTCTGCACATAAAAGAAAAAACTCCAAAGATTCATCAACTAAAACATCTTTGAATTTGGGCAAGTCTAGAATTTTGTTGTCTGTAAATGTGTTAAAGATGTATTTACGATGTTCAGCCAACCAACACATGATTTGCTGTTTGTTTCATGTCCCTAAGCATAAATTACATGCGCTAACATTGTTAGGTATGTCCGTCGTACTTTATTGTCAGAGGGCATTGCTGATAATCTTTTAATCCAAGAAGTGATTTCAAGACTGATCAAATTGTATATTTATGCAGAAACATGTATATCAGAGGTAGGCAATTGATTGAAAGCTTACCTACAACAAGGTTGTCCAACTGTGATATATGAAGATGTTAGTGTGAATAATGTAACTATGATCAGGGATAGGTCAATTTAAAAAGTGATAACTGTTCGAAGTACCTTTACACTGTCCTCAAAATAGCATGTATTACCATAATTTGTAGAAATTTGGGATCATCAAATTTTCATAAATTTGATTAAATAAAGTTGAGATGTTAATCTTAGTAATTATATTATTACCACCTAAAATTAGTGACAAAAATTTGCATTAAGTTTATTGAATTTCAACTAGAAATACACTAGATTATAATGGGGAGTTGTACACATCTAAGTCAATAAAAGTAACTCAAAATTAATTTCACTTAACCCTTGTCATGCTGAATTATAAATCCACTAGAGAAATGCATTAGAATCAAAGGGCTAAAAGCACTGATAGCACCAAATTATAGGTCAATATTTATATTGAAAACAAATCTTATAACATTTGACGCCCTCAAGAATAACAATTGGGAAAACATCATTCAAAATGAAGGAATCATTTCAATCAAGTAATTTCTTCATTTTATACAATGTTTTCAACCCAAAAAGTTGAAAAATCTAAAATATCTTAAACTTTCAATTGTTGTGTGCAACTCTTTAAATTTGGACTGGTCTAAAATTCTGCCATGTGGTAGTGGGTTAAATTATGATAAATTCTTGAGTTTTGTGGGTTCAGTACAACCAAGGATATGAAATAATGATCAACCCATTACTGTACAATAACGCTTTTTGATGCCCCTAGGAAATATTTTTATGGAAAACTTCATAGGAAAAGGAGAAACTGCTTGTTACAATTAGTTACTCCTTTTCGCACAATGTTTTGTTAACTTATTTGGCACTTTTTCTCAAAATCTTCATGCAACCTTCTTTCAACTTAGGACTGGTGTAAAATTTTGTCTTCTGGTAATCGGATAATGAGGTGACGTAATTGTAGTTTGGTATATTCAACAGACTTCACACCTAAAACTCCATCATTTTATTTCAAGTAGGCTACAACCTTCAAAGATACCCATTTATACACTTGATGGAGAGGAGAAATAATATGTGTTAGTTTTTTGCCAAGAAAAATTTCCATGGTCTGGAGGGTGATAGGATGGGAATTTAAAGTTGTGACCCTTGGATCCCTAGGCCCACATCTTACCACTAGGTCAAGGACTCATCAGGAGAACATGGATGTAAATTATGACCGAATCAGTGAAATATAATAAATTTGTTATACCATATGTAAATTATTTCTTGCCAGGGATTGAATTATTTCAGGCTGTGTGAGACATCATATTTTAAGCTAGAACTAATTCAACATGTTTGGCAAGAAACTGTCCAAACCAAAATGCAAGCTTGCAGTAGGCTTGCTACAAGCTTGTACAAGCTAGTTTCATGAAAAGTAAGGTTGACTTTGTCCCTTAGTTGAAGATACTCCCATGGGGGCTCCATGCCAGGGCTTTGTTGAGATATAAAGTACTTGATCAAAGTCTTTTACCAACAAGATAAGCTTGCTTAATTTGCTAAGTACATTCAAAAATTGAACAATTTTGAAGATTCATAACTGCTGTCTCTGTGTTGTCTGTAACTGACCTGTGTTCTTGGTTGAAGAGTGTGTTTCAGGAGGCACACTGAAGTATTGAAAGATCATTCACTCCCAATTATCTCAATCATTGCCATTGATCAAAGTTAAATTATGGGGTGGTCAGTTACTAATTATTGGGTATATCAATTTCCAACATTATTGGTTTATAAATCGCATGAACAAATTAGAGTCTTGATGACAATCAGACATTTATGCTCACCAAAGCATGCAGAGAGGGATGACTTTGTAACAGAATATCTTTTAGGCTTGTCCTTTTTGTAAGCATTGTGAAAATATTCATATATGGGCAATGGTTAATATTCAGAACCAAAATTAAAGGGATATATAAGTTTTAAATGTAAAGAAGGTTTTTGGCGGTTTTGAGCTTCTAAAATTGTCTTCAGAACTTTAAAGGGAGGTATCGATGTTTCTCAAACTTAGATAAGAAAAAAATATAAAGTGCCGAAAAATACACTCAAACGAACATTTAATACTTTAAGTTGGGTCAGGTATTGTCTTGGTGGTAATCTAATAGGCCTAAAGTGGCTTTTTGCGGCTAAATCGGAAAGGTTCAGCAGAATTCCAGGTTATTTTTAGATATTACGGAATTCGGCTGTCGACATCGAATGACCTCATTTGCATATGACCCAAAGTCAACTGAAGGTAACAAATTTTCTAGCGAAACAGCCAAATCCCTAATTCATGTCACATGAGAGGCTTAGCGCAAAACTACGGTAAGTGTTTATATTCGTAATAACGCTTACGACAGTTTTGCACTAATCTTTACAGAGTTAAAGACCGGCTAGCGAACATTACTCCTGACGACGTAATGATGATGTTGGTGTGATGTAATTTAAACTAAACTCAAGGTTACAACAGTTATTAGCACCACGTGAATGATCATATAGTCTTCGCAACGGTCTCGGATTAATCTAAAAATAGATTAAGCCTATGTAGGCTATTAAGGAAATACCCTGCTTTTTTCTGATAAGCGACCTCAGATTTTTGCAAAACTTCTTTTCGACATATTGTATTCAAAAAGTAATCGAGACTAAATAGAAATAATTAAAATCTGTGACATGAGAAAAACATCGATACCTACCTTTAAGATCAGGTGTTTTGATGACTGGATTTTAGCAGCTCAATAAACAGCTTACTTTTTCAAAATCTCGATACATTATACATGTAATAGTGTGAATGGATGGCAGTTACAGAATTATTATCTGAATTAACATTAACAGATTTTCACACAATGCCAATTTTTTACAACCCTAAAGTTACAAGCAATTTTTTTTTTCACCTTTGACTACCCAAAAAGGCAGGTATTCAAAATTCAATAAACTTGAGATTGTTATTTGCAACTTCTTTGATTTTTGGACCAGTCTAAAATTTTGCCATATGTTTTTTGAATTAAAGGAGTTTAAAAGTAATTCAAATATCTGTATAATTGAAGAAACTAATAACTATAAGGTTCCTTTCACAGAAGTTGTGAAATTCAGGCCTCATCAGGAAATATCAATTTTGTTGTGTCACAAAAGAATACACTAACTGACATGAGTGACCTCACATTTGATACTCTTCATTATTAGAGGTAAAGAAGGTCAGATTTCACCACCAATGAAAATGTTGCAATTTGTTTCAAATTACTATAGAACAGCTTATCTCATACATCTTTCTATTGTTACAAATCCTTTTTGGGGTGGATTTAGAGTTTTGTTTATGAGTATAAATAAAGACATGGTGAAATATCCCCCATGAATAATCCAGTGTATAATAAATCATTGCCTAATAGGATGGTCCTCCAATAGAAATTATAGTCCGGTTATTTCAATTGTTCATGAATCTGAATTACGTGCTGTACTAGCTGTATTAATCATAGGGTGCACTTTTTAGCTAAACTATTTTAACAAAATATCATATTGCCATCATCTTAGCATTTGCATGTGCATGACAATTAAACCTTGACCCAGTCCATTATCTGTGAAATGGGTGAACAAACTTTTTTGAAACTTGGCATGCATTTTTCCAATCACAAAAGAATTCCATGCTATCAAGGGAGCAACTGTATATGAAATTTGTAAAAATTATGCCTATTTTTTCAACATTGGGTTTTTCACTATCCAGCACCTACAAAGCCAATTATGGCATCCAAATGTGGAATTCTTGTTGTGACTTTGATGATGATAAAGATGGATGGTCACTTTTGAAAAAAATATGACAATTGTGATATTGTATTACATACAAAATGCTCATCTTCAGATGACAAAATTTTAGACTATTCTTAATGGAAGAAAGCATTTTGATAATTACACCCCTTAGTGAGTATGACTTGAAATGTTTGTATCTCTTACTGGAAAGTTTACATTGTGATATGAGGATGATTTGTTCTTAGCAATTTGCTCTTGTCTCACAATGTATTTTCCCCTCTGACAGAATATTGCAGATTTAAAATATTTCAAGCAAACAAGAGTTGATGGTATACACTTTGTTTATCTTTGTCTGTCTGTGCATCTAGTGTTTTTTTTTTTTTTTTTTTGCTCTGTTACTGTGAGATGGAAACCTCTCATTAATTGTTTCAAATAAATTAACTGATGGTTTGAAAGATTGCTGATGAAAATGGCAACCATCAATAAATCTTGTTAAGCTCAATAATTTCTTTATTTCTTAGAGATTTCTTTTTCAAATTTTGTGTATGGTTACCTCTCTTCAATATTGCACTCAAGTTTCAACTAATGATTATTTATAATTGTAAGACAGCTGAAAAAATGGTGAAACTCAAAAAAAACTTTGATGTGATAATTTCTTTATCTGAAAGTCAATGCTCAACATTAAAAAATTTAACAGAGCTTATCAAGAGCATAGCCCCTATATTTCTGGATGTATTTCAAAATAACTTGGTATAGCTTTGTAGCTCACTTGATCACAACATGCTCATGGTGAGTTGGATACTAGATTTTCTGCTGTGTGTTGTATGTCATGGGTTGTCATCAATTTGATGTTACTGCTGTCCAGGTCGCAATTTTTGTTCTATCTATCTCAAACTTGCTGAAAATGTTTGTATACTCATGAGGAAGAACCAAAAATGTCTGTATAGTCCTGAGGAAGAACCCTATTGATTATGATGTCATTCTGACCAATATCAAGGGAAAAGGGGCCTTATTGACTGCAACACTGTGGTTACAGTTAACCCATTCCAAAACTTTTCTGTTATTTTATGTCCCTGAAAAAGAATCTTAGGAATGGTGGAAAAGGATTCTAGCAATATAATTTTCCACCATGTTATTTATCGTCCTCAAATTTGAATTTGGATGTGTCTAAGATGTTGATGTCTGATAATTGTTTTAGAAAGGGTTTTGATAAATCCCCCAGGTTTTGTTGATTTGATGTTGAGGGAAAAGACCTGTGGTTTCCTTTGATAAAGCCTGATGTCTTCTTTTAATTGCACTGTGTATTGTATCGTTAATTAGGGATCATTACAGGATTGGTTCTTCTTTTGTTTTTTTCAGACTGATTATCTGCATGGTTATCAACTGTTCTTCTTGTGTAACCCTTTATATGATTGCTGATGGTTTATGACTAAAAGAAGATGTGAGAGGTAAAGAAGTAAACCCATTTTAGCTCACCTGAGCACAAAGTGCGAGGTGAGCTATTGTGATCAGCTATTGTCAGACGTCTGTCCGTCCATCCACAATTTCTTTTAAAATCCTCTCCTCTAATACAGTAGGCCAATCAAGCTGAAACATTGCAAGGAGAGAGGGGGGGAGGGGGAATAAGAGAGATAGAGAGAGTAAGAAAGAGAGTATGATAACATTGGTTTAATATCATTGAAATTCATAAATTCAGAAATGGAAATTATTGATTAAAAACTATATTCTACCTTGTTTCAAGTAAAACTTGAAAGTCAGTGTATATTTATGGTTTCGTGTGCTTCATGTGAAAGGGTTCATTTCACATGGAAATTAAAAAATATTAAATGCATTTCTTAGTTTGATGATAAAAAATCTTTAGTGATATTTAAAAAGTAAATTTGTAACTCTGAATCATCGCTTTATTAGATATAGATAACAAAACTGTATCATTGTAAGATCAAAATTTTCTCATTGGCAACATCTTGAAAAATTTGTCTGGATTTATTAGCAAACAGCTAAATTCCAAATTATAATTTCTTCAATCTATGTACTACATGTTTTACCAAAAAGCAATTATTAAAATCAAGGAATATATTACTCAATAACGATATGTTTTGCGTGAATCGTTTCCAAAGGTCTGTTGTTTCAAATGAAGGAAAGGGTTTAACATGCAACTGTGCACAACTGGTAGACAATTACGACCTCGGGGCCTGTGGATAAGGTGGATTGTATTCTGAGACTCGGACCCATTGATCCAGCTTTGTAAAAACCGTCATTTTCCTTTCCCTGAAATTCAGTGCACAGAAATTCTCTATTCAATATGCCCAGGGTTAGATAAGTAGAATGTTCGCTGCCCTTGGTACCACAAGATGCATGATTTTTTGCTAAGTTTTGTAGAATTGAATCCCTGAGGTAAAAAAAGAGTACACACCTGTTGTTTGAAGTTCAGAAAATTGCTAAATTAGAGCAAGTTCACAAGACTACTCCTAGTAAACTATAAGGCCTAGGACATTCATATTTGGTATGTTGCATCGCTAGATGGTTTTGTACTGTATTTAAAATTATGCTCCTAGGATAAAAAACAGCCCTTACTATAGGTGACCAAAATAGGGAAAGTGCAAAATTTGAAAACTATGTTAAACAGTCTTCTCCTCCATACCTACAAAGTCTAAGGCATGTTTGGTATATAGCATAACCAGATGTTTCTCTGCCATGTTTGCTAAAATCATAGCCCTGGGATTAAATATGGCCCTGTCCAAGAGGTCCAAAATTTGAGAAAAAGCCCAATTAGAGCAATTTCAAAACTCTTCTCCTACTGAAATATAAGGTGAAGGTCATTCATATTTGATATGTAGCATTACTAAGAAATTTTGTACTTTGTGACAGGAAAATTTGCCCTTAGGATAACAAACATCTCTGCTCCAGGGGTCGAAAATTGCGTGAAACGCTCACTTTGAAAAAAAATTCTTGAATATAAGGCCTAGAGCATAACATTATTGTTATCTACAATGTTTCTTGAAGTTATCCACCTTTGGATAAAAAATGGCCCTTCCAAAGGCATCCAAAGTAATGAAATCAATCCATAATTTTAGGAGCTATGCTCCAGACATCTTAATTTTAATGTTTGACTTTGAGCTGTGACCTTGACCTTAGAGCTATCTAATTTTTTTATCAAATTTCAAATCTACTCACAACTGTGCAGAACAATTGTGCAAAGTTATACTAAAAGCCATCTATAATTGAAGGAGCTATGCTCTGGACATGCTTAATTTTGATAAACATCCTTGAGCTGTGACCTTGATCTTTGAACTATATGAATAAATTTATCAAATGGCACATCTACTCATGATAGAGAACAATTAATAAAGTTATTTCAAAATCCATCCATAATTGAAGGATGCTCCGGACATGATTATTTTCAATATTGTTTCAAGTTATATTGAAATCTTTCTTTAATTGAAGGAGTTATGCTCTGGACATGCTTGATTTTGATTTTTGACCTTGACCATGGAACTATCTAAAAGTAATTTTCAAAAGGCATGTCTACTTATGATGCCGAACAACTGCTCTATGTGGGATAGCAGTTGGAGGCTAGGAAAGGATGTCATGGTGGTACTGGTATGAGAAATACCAGGAATCCATTGTTAGGTGCTCCAGCCGCCGCGATATAACTGAAAGATTGTTGAAAGCGGTATAAAAAACCCCATTCAAACAAACAAACAAAACCGAACAACTGCGCATAGTTTTTTCAAAATCAGTCAATAATTGGTTGAGCTATGCCCTGGAAATACTCAATATTTACAATCTACCTTGAGCTGTGACCTTGACCTTGGAGTTATCTAAAGTAGGGTAGAAAACATTGTGGATAATGTAAAAATCATTTTCTTCATTGTCAACGTTTTCTAAAGCTGTTTTCTTGAGGGGTGTCAAAAGGTGTTTTTGTGTGGGGATGCGTTAATATATAATGTTGCTGTAGAATATTGTGCATGTAAGATTTTCCTAACAATATGTGTCAATATGTGTCACAGGGTGATGAATTATCTCCCCTTGAACCTGTGTAAGTTTCAAATAACTACTGTTGCCTGGAGCAATACTCTCACAGTTTTGCTAGTCCTGAAGTCATTGTGGCTAGCAGCATAACTCTTACAGTCTTGTGTGTATATACTAAAATGTAATTTAACCTTTCCTGTTTTGAAAAATTTGATAACTGTCCAAATTCAAAGGTTTTGCACATGCAAATTTGATTTAAAATTCCAAAAATAACCATTCTCTTAGTAGGGTATGTTTTGGAAAAAAAGGAAATTGCTTGTTACAAGCTATTCCGGAAAAAGGGCCTATGAAAATTTGATAAAAAAATCTATCAAAAATCATGAGGTTTGTTCGTTAAGAAATTAGGTCAGATCCACCAAGAAACGCGGGAAAAGGGGCCTAATTAAAATTTAATTAATAAGTCCTCTTTTACACACTAGAGTCCACAGTTTTCATCAGTTTCACTTCAAATTTTTGGCAGGAAGATTGTTCAATCATGAGGTTAGTTCCGTACGAAATTAGGTCAGATCCATCTAGAAACACGGGAAAAGGGGCTTTATTTAAGTTTAACCCTTTCCTGTTTTTGGAAATTTTAGACTGGTCGAAATTGAAAGAGGTTGCAGACGACAATGAAAATTTGATGCAATTTAAAATGAAACCATCCCATGTGGCAGAAAATATTGTGGGAAAAGAAGAAATTGCTTGTTGCAAGCAATTTCTTCTTTTTCCACAATGTTTTCTCAAGTATAAAATCACAAAGACGTAGAATCCCGTGTTTGAACAGGAAAGGGTTAATAAAAAATCCTCTACTACACTCTAGAGTCAACAGTTTTCATTGGATTCTCTTCAAACTTTCACTTTTGGTCAGGTCAGGTCAGTCAAGTATTAGGGGAAAAGGGGCTATAAGAAAGTTTAATTAAAAATCCCTGTTATGATTCTAGAGTCTATAGTTTTCATTGGTTTCTCTTCAAACTGTCACAGAATGATTGTACCATCATAAGGAGTGTTTCTTTCCAAATTTTGTTTGATCCATCAAGTATTATGGGAAAAGGGTCCATAAGAAAGTTTAGTTAAAAAAAAATCCCTGTTAAGATTCTAGAGTCTATGATTTTCATCAGTTTCTCTTCAAACTTTCACAGAATGATTGTACCATGATTGTAAGGATCATTCCTTTCAGAATTGGGTCTGATCTGTCAAGTATTATAGGTAAAAGTTTAATTAAAAATCCCTGTTAAGATTCTAGAGTCTATGATTTTCATCGGTTTCTCTTCATCCTTTCACAGAATGATTGTACCATCGTAAGGATTGTTTATTTCGAAATTTGGTCTGATCCATCAAGAGACACAGGAAAAAAGCTTTATGAAAATTTAATTCAAAAATGTTTAGTTAATGGAATAAAGTCAACAGATTTCATTTGATTGTCTTCATCTCAAACAGTATCCTTATACTATTGCAAGGATAGTTCATTTTTGATATTTGGTCTGATCCATTAACCCATTACCGGACAACAAAATTTTAGACTGGTCCAAATTGAAAGAAATTGCAGACAACAATTCAAAGTTAATGAAATTCTAGATTTTTTCATCACTCTGGGTAGAAAACATTATGAAAAATGAAGAAATTGCTTGATTTAAGCAATTTCTTCATTTTACACAATGTTTTCCCAATTGTTTTTCTTTAGGGGCGTCCAAAAGCGTCACTGAGTGGGAATGGGTTAAGTAATATGAGAAAAGGGGCTGTATGATAATTTAATTAAAAAATCCTCATTTATGCGTTAAAATCCCACAGCTTTGATTAGATTTTGTTGAAACTTTCACAGAATTCATTGTAAGGTTAAAAGAATCATTCTTTTCAAAATGGGGTCTGAACTGTCAAGAAACACAGGAAAAGGGGCTGTATGAAAATTTCATTTAAGAATCCTTGTTACTAAGTCCAGAGCTGTCATCGGATTTTCTTCAAACTTTCACAGAATGATTGCACCATAATACTGATCCTTGCTGTTGATGTATGATCTGTCAAGCATCACAGGAATAGGTGCCTTATAAAAATCTCATTTTTAAATCCTTGTACCACAATAAAGTCAACAGTTTTCATCAGATTCTTTACAATTGTTCACAGAATAATTGTACCTTCCTTTTCGTACCATAATTAGGATCTTAACAAATTGGTTCTGATCTGTCTAACATCACAGGGAAAAGGGCTGTATAAAAAATTATTACCAAATCCTCATTAACACAAGAATGTCCTCAGTCTTTATCAGAATCTCTATAAAGTTTAATAGAATTATTGTACCATCATTTGGATTGTTCCTTTGTAAATTGGGTCTGATTGGTTAACTAACACAAAGAAAGGGGCCTTATGAAAATTTCATTACAAAAATGTCATTATTAGCTTGGCTGTTTTCAGAGAAAACGCGAGTTATTGTGATCACCGTAGTTCACATTGGCTTTGGTGTTGGCTTGACAAACTTTAACCTTGGCCATATCTCTGTTGTTATTGAAGACATCCTCATGAAACTTGGCATGTGTATTGACCATCACAAGAGCTATCTAGACTATCAAGGGGGATAACTCTGAAAGCATTTTTGTAAGAGTTATGCCCCTTTTTCAACTTAGAATTTTTGCATAATCCAGTACCTGTAGCTGAGCGTTGGCACCCATGGGTGGTGCTCTTGCTACAATAAAGTCCTTAGTCTTTATCAATTCTTCAAACTTACTATGATTAGGCTTGTTCTTTTGTAAATTGGCTCTGATTTGTTAAGTTTCACATGAAAAGGGGCCTTAAGGAAATTAACAAAAAATTCTTGACTCAATTCAGTCCACTATTTTCATTTATTCTCTTTAAACTTTTACAGAAAGATCAAACCAACAGTAAAGTATCACAGGAAACTGGGCCTTATGAAAACTTGATTGAAATATCTTTATAAACACAATATGTAAAAGCAACTGTCACATCTCTGTTCCTACTATTTTTATTGCTCTGAAACAATGCACACACCTATGTGACCATGATATCAACCTATTTGCAAATATTCCCTACTCTGAAAGTTTATTTTAGCAGAGGTTTTAAACATTTTTTCCTTAGAATTGTAAGTGCAAGATTTGTCCTCAATGTTATTACAGTAAATCCTCGGTAGTTCGTAGTGCAAGGGACCGAGGAAATTCATACGAATTAAGCGTAGTACGAACAAAACGGAGGGCAAGTGGTTGGCTGTTTGAGATACACAGAATCGGACACGGTCTTGTTCTGTCCCCATTTAGGAATCAAGTCCAAATTGGTCTTTTTTTTTTTCTAAACAAGACCCGCATATATTAATTGAGGAAAACATAGATTAAAAACTACCCATCTTGTATTTTTATACTTTTATCTCTGTGTTAATTTTGGCATTTTTAAAAGAAAGTGTTTTTTTTTAATTTCTTCCTCCATCAGAGTGATTTCCCTTTGCAACGCATTGGATCAAATCACTACGAGTATTCTATCATCAAATCATAAATTCAGGCCAGTCGATTGTGAAGACAGCATCCGCAGATAAAATTTAAATGGTTAGAATTTCTAAATGACCAATAACACTGATACTAATGGGGATGCATAAAATTAAAGTAAATTTTCCGCAATAATTACAGGAACTTTTATTCTATTAATTACCTACCTTAGAAACCAAACAGCCCCTTTTAACTATAGGTGTATGATATCACATTATTTGTCATATAGATCAGCAGGTGTGAAATCAAGGTAAGTGGTGACTTGTGACAATTTGTTTATCACACCTACAAATTAAACATAGAAGTTTGTGCTATAATCATACTTTCAGGACTTGAAATGGTATATGAACTACGAACCACTGACGTTCAAATTAGACAGAATTTTTTAACAAAGATAAAGAACGAAAAAGATCGGGACCGTGTAAAGTATACAAACGAACCCATACCTACGAACCAGTGGCGTTCAAATTAATGAGGTTCTACTGTATTTAAGCTCATGGTCATGATTTAACCCATTCCCACACAACAAAATTTTAGACTGGTCCAAATTGAAAGGAGTTGCAGACAACATTCTAAAGCATATGAACTTTTGGATTTTTTCTAACTTTTGGGTAGAAAACATTGTAGATAATGAAGAAATTGCTTGTAACAAGCAATTTCTTCATTTTCCACTGTGTTATCCAAAGCTTTTTTCTTAGGGGCGTCTAAAAGTGTCACTGAGTAGGAATGGGTTAACAAATACTCATTATTCTTACATTCATCTAATGGAATTATGCCCAGTGTTGACATTGAATTGATGTTACTATTCAGTACTCAGAATAGTCGAGTGTTGCTGTCCACTGATAGCTCTTGTTAAAATGACATGCTTTCTATGTTAAAGAAAACTATCTAAGCTTAATGATAAGTAAATGTTAAATAAATTGAGGCCCATGGAGCGAATCAGGTTAGCTCAAGTAGCTCTAGTTTAGAGTTACATCAACCTTAAAATGTCATCCGTAACTTCTTTGAATTTTGACAACAATTTTGTTTTCTTAGGAATGGGTAAAGAGAAGTTAAAAGAATATTGATATAAACAGGTTGTATTGATATTTAGGATATTTTAACGACATCAAAGTCAGTTTTAATAAAGAAGATGACTTATTTACAATAAGGCAGCCCTTGAAGTATGGTAAAAATTAAATAATTTTATCCATACAAAAAAGAAAATTACCCCATATTTAACTTAATAACAGAAAAATCTTCGTCTTTGTACTCAAATGAAACCATACAGTTTCTTCATATTGGCTTTTATTTTTTATTCGATTTCTTTACCCATTCCCAAACAATGACACTTTTTTACACCCCTCAAGGAAAAAAGCTTTGCAAAACATTGTGGAAAATGAAGAAATTGCTTGTACCTAGTAATCTTTTCATTATCCACTATGTTTTCTGGCCTTAAAGATTTTTTTTTTAAAAAAACTTATTAACTTTAAATTTTCTTCAACAACTTCTTTGAATTTGGACCATTTCAATATTAAGTCAACTGTAAATAAACTTAACTTACCAAAATCCTAAACCCATCATGTAGACTGTTCAAAAAGGAGTATTATGTGTAAGAGAGAAATTGCTCTGGTACAAGCAACTTCTTCCTTTTATGCCCCCTTCATGTAATGGCAACAGATGAGTTACTTCTGTCTGTTTGCGAGTATTTGTATGTTGGTATGTGTGATTGTGTGTGTGACTGATTTTTGATTCTTGTCTGTTTGCGAGTAAGTGTGTGTTGGTATGTGTGATTGTTTGTGTATTAGTTTGTGTGACTGGTTCTTGTCTGGAGAATATCTTCTACATTATTTGATGGATTTCAGTATAACTTGGCATAGTTTTGATACCTCTGAACAGCAATATTTAAGAAAACATTTTGGCAAAGGAGTAATTGCTTGAGTTATATATTTAATGTTCTGAGAAAGTACTGAAGCTTTTGCATCAAAATATTGCACATATGTGTTAACTAAAGTTGACTTTTGAAGTACATGTAATTACTATATGAAGTTCAAATCTTCTCTACATAATCGCCGGTTTTATTGCATTGGATTTTTTTTTTTGATTTTTAAAATGATTTTGGAAAAAGAAAATAGCTTAAGACAAGAAGAATATCCTTTTATCAATATGTTTTCTTCCCTATAGGGTGCTTATTTTTCAATTTAAATACACTTTTCCACATAATGACACCTTTTGACGTCCCTCTAGAAAAAAATTTTGGAAAACATTTAGAAAATGACAAAGAAATTGCTTGCATTTTCTTCATTGTCCACAATGTTTTCGACCAAGAAATATGAAAAAATCTAAAATCTAATCAACTTTTAATTGTCGTCTGCAACTCCTTTCAATTTGGACCGGTCTTAATTTGTTGTTGTGTGGAAATATGTTTAGTATTTGTCTGCAGCCTGTTTGATTTTGTTCCTGTCTCAAACTATGTTGTATTTTATTGGCAGGTTTAAAAGAATTTTGTAATCGCCTAACATACAGTTATTAACAAAAAGGGTGTTTGAAATTTTGAAATATGTACAATTATGTCTACCTCAGTGCTTTGCAGTGCCATCTCAATTAAAATGTAATTGGATTTCTCAATTTTTGTAACCTTAATGTAAATTGGAAAAGACAGGGGGTTATAATAATAGTATTGCTGAATTTGATTACAACAGTTAACAATTTGCATAATGAATGAAAAAAATTGATGATAGATATTAAATTGATAGAATGAAAAATAATTCAGCTTGTCCGATTTTTACAGAAATTTTGTGGTAATTTGCTTTATCCTAGAATATTGCCTGCCTACTATCAAAGTGTCGAGAAGGAATCAAAGATCTATACTTTCATTAGCTCCACTGGCCGGAAGCCAGCAAGTTTTTGTCATGGTATTGTTTCCGACGTATACGCATGAGTCCGTCCGTCTGTCTGTCCGTAGACTTTACTTTAAAAATCTACTCCTCAGAAAGTACTGAACAGAATTCAACCAAATTTTACAGAAATGATCCTTGGATGACCTTTTATTAGATTCCTTCAAAGAATTTTGATCGGTTGAAAAACATGTCTTTAATGGGCAGGGCTAATTTTCATATGTGGTGAAAATCTTTAAAAATTTCTTCTCAGAAAGTACTGAACAGAATTCAACCAAATTTTACAGGAATGCTCATTTGGTGACCCTTTATCAGATTCCTTCAAAGAATCATGATTTGATGGAAAACATGGCTTTAATGGGCAGGGCTAATTTCAATATATGTGAAACTTTTAAAAATCTTCTTCTTAGAAACCAATGGGTGGATTTCAACCAAGTTTTACAGGAATAATGCACATTCGATGACCCTTTATCAGATTCCTTCTAAGAATTAAGATCTGATGATAAAAATTGCTTTTATGGGTGGTGTCTTATTTCCATATATTGTGAAAACTTTGAAAATCTTCTTTTCAGAAATCAGTGGATTGATTTCAACCAAATTTCACTGGAAGGATCCTTTGGTGACCCCTTATTTGATTGATGAATTGTTTGGCTGTAAACATTGCTTTAAGAGATAAGGCTTATTTCAATATATGGTAAACAGTGAAAACCTACAATGTGCAGGATGGTTTTCAACCAAATTTCTCAGGAATGATAAGTAAATTCAGACCGTTGGAGGGAATCAGGCGCTCAAGCGCCTCTAGTTTTGAAGGGCGTCAAAAGGTATCACTGTGTGGGAATGGGTAAAGCAATTAAGTTACTAAAAATATTAGATTAAAATAACTGAAAATTTGATAGACACTAGAGCATCTCAGGCCTATGAGGGCCTCTTGTATATAACCTCTAAAACAAAAAAGCAAATTTAAAGGCTGCTCAGCTGACAAAATTTTAGTCCAGGCCAAAGAAGTTTGACGCATTACCACACAAGAAAATTTGAGACTAGTCCAAATTGAAATGGGTTGCAGACGACAATTCAAAGTTTATAAAATTTTAAATTTTTCAACTTTAAGGGTAGAAAACATTGTGGAAAATGAAGAAATTGCTTGATACAAGCAATTTCTTCATTTCACACAATGATTTCCCATTTTTTTTTTGAGGGGTGTTCAAAAGCGTCACTTTGTGGGAATGGGTTAAGAGAACAATTATAAACAAATAATAGTGAATATCTCTGTCTTTTGGGGTTGAAATTTTGGGGAAAATGAAGAAATTACTTGTAACAAAGAATTTCTTTACTTTACACTTTGTTTTATTAGAAGCGTAAAGAGCTGGAATATATTGAAATATTTTTATCATTGGCTTTACCCATTACCACACAATGATGCTTTCTGACACCCCTCAATGAAACAGAGTTAGGAACACATTGCGGAAAATGAAGAAATTGCTTGAAACAAGCAATTTCTCCATTTCCCATAATGTTTTCCACCCAAAAAGACAAAAATATAAAAAACTTAAAATAGTTGTCTGCAATTTCTTTCAATTTGGTCTGATAATTGGCTATGGTATCAAGCTCTGCATGTCTACCAGCATTTGAAAATGTACATGATTTATTAGGTCATCTCAGCCTAGCTAACAGATAACTGGGTTAAGTATTAAATTAATAGATCAGCAATTAAACAGTAATAAAAAGGGCATAAAAAAGCCCCTCCCATTACATTTAAGTGTTTCACTATCAGACCTATAACTCTTGTTCAACTTCTTACATGGTTAATTGCAATACTGTTCTAAGTGTGAATACATTGAATAGACAATAAGAACAGTATCACAATAAACCCTTGATATATGATACTTGTGGGAAAAGGGACAATCCGGAAATGTTTTATTAGAAAGAAATCAGATCCAGCATATTTCAAAGATGTAGATTGCTTTTTATACGCCCGTCAAAGACGGGACGTATTATGGGATCAACCGTTGTGTCCGGGCGTCCGGGCGTCCGGTCGTCCGGGCGTCCGGTTGTCCGGGCGTTGTCCACTTCTTTGTCCGGAGCATAACTCTGTCACCGTAAGTCCGATTGACTTTAAACTTGGCGGTTATATTCTTCTCATCAATACGGAGTGCAGTGCTCAATAACCATAACTCTACCTGTCCTATTTTTTGAGTTATTGCCCTTTGTTGTTTTTCATACTTGAATCTTGTCCGGAGTATATCTCTAAAAGTATTATAGCTAGGATCATGATACTTCATGGGTGTATAGATCTCACCAAGGGGGAGTGCAGTGCACAAGAACCATAACTCTACCTGGCCTATTTTTTGAGTAATTGCCCTTTGTTGTTTTTCATACTTGAATCTTGTCCGAAGTATATCTCTAAAAGTATAATAGCTAGAATCATGAAATTACATGGATGGATAGAGCTTACCAAGCGGGAGTGCAGTGTACAAGAACCATAACTCTACTTAGCCAAATTTTTGAGTTATTGCCCTTTGTTGTTTTTCATACTTGAATCTTGTCCGGAGTATATCTCTAAAAGTATAATAGCTAGAATCATGAAATTTCATGGATGGATAGATCTAACCAAGTGGGAGTGCAGTGTACAAGAACCATAACTCAACCTGGCCTATTTTTTGAGTTATTGCCCTTTGTTGTTTTTCATACTTGAATCTTGTCCGAAGTATATCTCTAAAAGTATAATAGCTAGAATCATGAAATTACATGGATGGATATGGCTCACCAAGTGGGAGTGCAGTGTACAAGAACCATAACTCTACCTAGCCAATTTTTTGAGTTATTGCCCTTTGTTGTTTTCCATACTTGAATCTTGTCCAGAGTTTATCTCTAAAAGTATAATAGCTAGAATCATGAAATTACATGGATGGATAGAGCTCACCAAGGGGGAGTGCAGTGTACAAGAACCATAACTCTACCTAGCCAATTTTTTGAGTTATTGCCCTTTGTTGTTTTTCATACTTGAATCTAGTCCGGAGTATATCTCTAAAAGTATAATAGCTAGAATCATGAAATTTCATGGATGGATAGATCTCACCAAGTGGGAGTGCAGTGTTCAAGAACCATAACTCTACCTCGCCTATTTTCTGAGTTATTGCCCTTTGTTGTTTTTCATACTTGAATCTTGTCCGGAGTATATCTCTAAAAGTATTATAGCTAGGATCATGAAACTTTATGGGTGTATAGATCTCACCAAGGGGGAGTGCAGTGCACAAAATCCATAACTCTACCTAGCCAAATTTTTTTTAGTTATTGCCCTTTGTTGTTTTTCATACTTAAATCTTGTCCGGCGTATATCTCTAAAAGTATAATAGCTAGAATAATGAAATTTCATGGATGGATAGAGCTCACCAAGGGGGAGTGCAGTGTACAAGAACCATAACTCTACCTAGCCTATTTTTTGAGTTATTGCCCTTTGTTGTTTTTCATACTTGAATCTTGTCCGGAGTATATCTCTAAAAGTAAAATAGCTAGAAACATGAAACTTCATGGATGGATAGATCTCACCAGGGGGTGGTGCAGTGTACAAGAACCATAACTCAACCTAGCGTATAATTTGAGTTTTGTCCTTTGTTGTTTTCCATACTTTGTTTGAGAAAAAATATTCATTCAAAATAACCTCAGTTCTATTCAAACCTCCAGTTAATATTAAGCAGTGTGACGGGCGTATCTTGTGACAATTTGGCACCTTGTTCTATATGCCAACAACAAAAGATATCAACTCTGATCAGTCTGTGCCATCTGATGCAGCTGAAACCGAGGTGATTACTTTTCATACTTCCCAGATGGACCCTTATTAGCTCACCTGAGCACCACATACTCAAGATGAGCTTTTGTGATCACCTTTTGTCCGGTGTGTGATGTGCGTCTTGCGTTGTCCGTCCTCAACAATTCTTCAAACATCTTTTCCTCAGTATCCACTGGGCGGATTTCAACCAAACTTGGCATGAATGTCTCTTGTGTGATCATTTTTATAAGTCTTTTAACATCTTCTCCTCAGTAACCAGTGGGCCAATTTCAACTAATCTTGGCATGAACGTTCGTTGGGTGACCCTTCTCAAAATTAGGTGGCGGAATTTTTATTGACCCCAAAATATGGGCGTAGCAGGGTGTAGCTGTTTCTGACTTTGAAATCTTTAAACATCTGCTTCTCAGTAACCATTGGGCAAATTTCAACCAAACTTGGCATGAATGTTCCTTGGTTGACTCTTTTCAAAATTTGTTCTTGGAATTTTGATTGATGCCCAAATATTGGCGTGGCAGGGTGGGGCAGTTTTTTACTTTGAAATCTTTAAACATCTTCTCCTCAGTAACCATTGGGCCAATTTCAACCAAACTTGGCATGAATGTTCCTTGGTTGACCCTTTTCAAAAGTTGTTCGCAAAATTTTGATTGATGCCCAAATATGGGCGTGGCAGGGTAGGGCAGTTTTTGACTTAGAAATCTTTAAACATCTTTTCCTCAGTAACCAGTGGGCCAATTTCAACCAAACTTGGCATGAATGTTCCATGGATGACCCTTTTCAAAAGTTGTGGGTGAAATATGATTGATGCCCAAATATTGGCGTGGCAGGGAGGGGCAGTTTTTTACTTTGAAATCTGTACACATCCTCTTCTCATTAACCATTCGGCCAATTTCAATAAAACTTGGTATGAATGTTCCTTTGGTGACCCTTTTCAAAAGTTGTACGTTGAATTGTGATTGATACCCAAATATGGACGTTGCAGGACGTGGCAGTTTATGACTTTGAAATCTTTTAACATCTTCTTCTCAGTAACAAGTGGGCATTTCAACTAAAATTAGCATGAATGTTCCTTGGGTGACCTTATCAAAAGTTGTTAGCAAAATTTTTATTGACACCCAAATATGGTTGTAGCAGGGCAGGGCAGGGCAGTTTTGACTTTGAAATCTTTAAACATCTTCTCAGTAACCATTGGGCCAATTTCAACCAAACTGGACATGAATGTTCCTTGAGTGACCCTTTGAAAAATGGACGTGGCAGGGCAAGGCAGATTTTGACTCTGAAATCTGTAAACATCTTCTCCTAAGTAACCATTGTTCCAATTTCAACAAAACTTGGCATTAATGTTCATTGTGTCACCCTTATCAAAAATTGTTCGTGAAAGTTCGATTGATGCCCAGACATTGGCGTGGCAGGGCGTGGTAGTTTTTGACTCTGAAATCTTTAAACATCTTCTTCACAGTAACATTGTGCCAATTTCAACAAAACTTTGCATGAATGTTCCTTGGGTGATTGTTTTCAAAAATCGTTTGCGAAAGTTTGATTGATGCCTAGATATGGATGTGGCAGGGCGTGGCAGTTTTTGACTCTGAAATCTTTTAACATCTTCTCCTCAGTAACTATTGGGCAAATTTCAGCCAGACTTGGCATGATTGTTTCTTGGGTGACAGAATTTTGATTAATGCCAAAATATGGGCGGGGCAGGGTTGGGTAGTTTTTGACTTTGAAATCTTTAAACATCTTCTCCTCTGTAACCAATGAGCCAATTTCGACCAAACTTGGCATGAGCGTTCCTTTGGTGACCCTTTTCAAAAGTTGTTTACTAATTCTGTTGATGCCAATATATGGGCGTGGCAGGGTTGGGCATTTTTCACTTTGAAATCTTTAAACATCTTCTTCTCGGTAACCAATGAGCCAATTTCAACTAAATTTGACACGAATGTTCCTTGGGTGACCCTTTTCAAAATTTGTTTACTAATTCTGTTGATGCCAAAAAATGGGCGTGGCAGGGTGGGGCATTTTTTACTTTGAATTCTTTAAACATCTTCTTCTCGGTTCCAATGAGCCAATTTCAACTAAATTTGACACAAATTTTCCTTGGGTGACCCTTTTCAAAATTTGTTTACTAATTCTGTTGATGCCAAAAAATTGGCGTGGCAGGGTGGGGCATTTTTTACTTTGAGTTCTTTAAACAGCTTCTTCTCGGTAACCATTAGGCCAATTTCAACTAAACTTGACACGAATGTTCCTTGGGTGACCCTTTTCAAAAATTTGTTTACTAATTTTGTTGATACCCAAAAATGGGCAGGGCAGGATGGGGCATTTTGACTTTGAAATCTTTAGACATCTTCCGGGTAACCATTGGGCCAATTTCAACTAAACTTGACATGAATTTTCTTTGGGTAACCCTTTTCAAATTTTGTTCGTGAAATTTTGAATGACTTGCAAAAATGGGCGTGGCAGTTTTTTACTTTAAAATCTTCTCCCCCTAAACCAGTTGGACAATTTCAATCAAATTTGGCATGAATCTTACTGACAATGGCCAATGGGGCTATTACTATGCTGTTATGTCTGTGAGTTCTTGAAGGCTGCCACCATAGGCAGTTACGAATGCGTCAGACACCCTATGTTCACTCATTGGGTGTCCAGGGTTCCCAGGATACCTGGAAAACAGGAAAAAGTCTTAGTTTTGTGATATTTTTAAAAAATCAGGAAAAACTAGGAAAAAGACAAATCAATTTAATGAAAGACGCAGGAACCAATTAAAGTACATGTATATGTTCCAAACAGTTGACATGAATCCCCTGCCAGTAGTTTTTATCACAGTGTAAATTACATGAGGATGCATTATCACGTCACAACGTCTGCCAAGAAAGAGAAGTTGGTATTTGTTTCACCAAAGAATACAAGCATGGTACTTAATCTTCTGCTAGGATGGGAAGTGGGTGACCATTTTACTAAATATATGATTAGAGTTCATAAAACAAATATTTAGGAGAAAATCCAAAGCAACATCTTAAGTGTACCAGTAATTTGACATGAATTGAATTTGGCTACAAAAATAATAAATGGCCTCTAAATCAATTCAATGAAAAAGTGAACTCTGGGTAAATAGACATTGAAATTAATTATAATTAACATGATATTGACAATCTTACCCTCTAGAAGCAATCCAATATATCCATTATTTCATATTATTGTAGTTTTCTAGACAGAGTTCTGGGTTTTTGGGGCCGCCGTCATAGCGCAGTTGGTAGCGCATAGGACTGTCAATCTAGAGGTCCTGGGTTCGATCCCCAACGGCGGCACTCATACTTTCCGACTATTTGTCTCTCACCAATAGGTCGATAATCGTATACCTATGTGGAATAGCAGCTGGAGGCTAGGAAAGGATGTTATGGTAGTACTGGTGTGAAAAATACCAGGATTCCATTTTAAGGTGCTCCAGCCGCCGCGATATAACTGAAAGATTGTTGAAAGCGGCGAATAACCCCATTCAAACAAATCTGGGTTTTTGGTTGACATCAATAAAATGGGGTCTTGGGGACTCAACAATCAGTGTTATAATAATTCTTGGATTTTTGTAATTGAAATAGAAAAATTTTGAATTTTAGAAAATCTCCTTGAAAAATCTTGAACTGGAGGCTAGGAAAGGAAGTATTTGTAACACTGGTGTGAGAAATGCCAGGAATCAATTGTTAAATGCCCCGTAATATAACTGAAAAATTGTTAAAAACGACTTGGTCAACTTTCATCGGACATTTGGCACAATCATTGTATCAAGTACCTTTTGTCTGCCATCAATGGGCAAAATACAAGTGCACAAGTGAGATGGGCAACTAGTGAAAAACAACAACTGATCTCCAGTGTTTAGCAAACTGAACGACTTTAAAGATTATTACTTTCTTTTTGTCAAGCCTACTTGTAATGAGCAAGACAAAGTGTCTCTATGACAAGTTGGTGTATGTGCCTTAGTCCATATTTGTGAGGACTATTTTTGATTGCTAAAATGAAATGTCACAATTAATCTCAATCGTGAGTAGATGTGCCATTTGAAAGAAATTCTCAGATAACCTCAAAGCTCAAGATCAAGCATGCCTGTGTTCTTTCAATTTTTTTTTCAATGATCTTAAATTAGTCAGGTGAGTGACTTAGGGCCATTCTGGCCCTCTTGTTTGCATGATAGGCCACGTTTCTTTAGCTAACCTGACCATGTAGTGGTCAAGGTGAGCTATCGTGATCAGGCCTTGTCAGGCATCTGCCATCATCTTTTACCCTGTGTGTACTCTAGAAGCTACATTTTGGGCTCAAACGTTTTAAAACTTGGTCAGAATGTTTGTCTACAATATACATGTATATTGTTTGAAATTTTGTCATGTAGTGTCAAAATCTAGGTCAATTGGTCAAATCTTGGGAAAACCTGTTGTGCACTCTACAGGCGACATTTTAGACTAATATTATTTTATATTTGGTCAAGTCTTTTGTTTAAATGATATCTTGATCAAGTACCATATTTAGTAGCATGGGGTCAAAATCTAGGTCATTAGGTCAAACCATACAAAAACCTTGTCTGTACTGTACAGGCCCATTCTTTGCTCAAATATCTTAAATATTTGTTTGGGATATCTGCAAGATATCTTGGTCAAATTAGTAAAAAGTGCACTTTGGCCAAAAACTAAGTCATACAAAACTCTTGTTTGCACCTAGAGGCTACATTTTCAGCTCAAATGTTTTGATATTTGGTCAGAATGTTTTCCTTCATAGTATCTTGGCCCAATTAAATATGTTATTTCACATGGGGTTTAAAACTAGGTCATGAGTTCATATTCTAGAAAAACATTGTTTGCACTCTAAAGGCCTGTATACACATTCATCATTTTTAGCTACGGTGCTTCACGATTTGCAAAATTGTTGGGTAAAGTGGTGATCCAGAGTACAACCGTGTACAATTATCTTACAAATCATTCATGGTTTTGCTAATGAGCTCCACGATTTGCTAGTGTCGTTATCGCCCTGATATGTACTAGTACTGTATCAAACCCTATAAGCACTAGAGCATTCATTGTACCACCAATTGTTTAATCCTCATTAACTGAAGTGTTGCCATCATGAATTGTCATTGATTCGTAGTGATACCTTATAGACACCATACTAATGTAGTGGACATTCTTTCTTGAATCATAGTGACACAGAATATTTCTGCTTTTCATCATTATTCATCTTGATCCATCCCGATTTTTTTGACCATGAGAAACCTGGGTGAATCATGGTGAAACGTAAATCCCAGGTAAAGTAGGTCACTAGGTCAGACCTTATGATAACCTTCCATGCTGTGAAGTCACTATACTTCTTGCATAAATATCTTGAAACATGATAAGAAAGTCTTTCTAGTTTACTATATGGTACAAGACTTTGGTAAGTTGAAGTTGAAGTTTGGCTAGGACAAGTTAAGGTTACTTATGCCATTTTACTTCTATATTTATAGACTCAGATGAGCTCTTTAGTTCCAATGGCCCTCTTGTTTTTCTTTACGCTTTATACTAAACATGAACATTTAGTAATTCTTTAATTAACCAAGTACCACACAGTGTCCTGCATTTTCAAGCACAAGTAGTCAGGAAAGATCTCATCAATTTCTCTTTTTCAAACAAATTGTATTCTAAAATTCTAAAACATCTGTCTCTTAATCTTTAGCTCACCTGTTTTCAGAGAAAACCTGAGGTATTGTTATAGCCTTGGTGACGTCATTGCCGTCGTCTTCGTTATGCCAAAACTTTGACATTTTGTGATATCTCTGGTTCTACTAAAGGCATTCACTTGAAACTTGGCACACTTGTTCACTATCGAAAGAGCATGCTATACTATCAAGGGGGATAACTCTAGATGTATTTTGTCCACTACCCATAGGCTGTGCTCTTGTTGCTCCCCTTGCTGAAAGCCAGAGGGCTTTTGTCATTGTGTGGTGGCCACCATCCATCCAATCATAAACTTTTCCTTTAAAAATCTTCTTCTCAGAAAGTACTTAATGGATTTCAGCCAATTTGCTTTGATGAAAAACATGGCTTTAATTGACAGGGCTAGTTTCCATATAACAGTGAAAGCTTTGAAAATCTTCTTCAAAGAAACTTGTGGATAGATTTCAGCCAAATTTCACAGAAATAATCCTATTTTGACCCTTTATCAGATTCCTTCAAAGAACTTTTATGAGCTGAAAAATGTGGCTTTAATGGGCAGGGCTAATTTCCATATATCGTGAAAGCTTTTAAAATCTTCTCTAAAACCAATGGGTGAATTTCAACCAAATTTCACAGCAAATGATCCTTTGGTGATTATTTATTGGATTCCTTCAAAGCATTTTGATCAGATAAAAAATATTGCTTTAATTGGCGATAGTAATTTCTGTATATGGTGAATCTTTTTCTCAGAAACCGGTAGATGGATCTCAATGAAATTTCGCAGAAAAGATCCTTAGATGACCCTTTATCAGACTTCTTCAAAGAATTTTGATCAAATGAAAAACATGGCTTTAATGGGCAAGGCTAATTTGCATATTTGGTAATAGCTTCGAGACTTTCTCTCAGAAACCATTGGGTGGATTTCAACCAAACTTTACTGGATTGATCCTTTGATGACCCTTTGTAAGATTATCAAAAAGAATTTTGATCGGATAAAAATATGGTTTTAATGTGCAGGGCTAATTTCCATGTATGGTATTTACTGAAAACTTTGTAAATTTCTCAGAAACCTGTTGATAGATTTCAACCAAATTTTACAGGAATGATCCTCAGATGACTGTTTGTCAGATTCCTACATACAATTTTGATTGGTTAATAAACATGGTTATTATGGTGGTGGCTTATAATGTCCATATATGGTATACAGTGAAAATTTTGTAAATATCTTTTCATCTGACATTGTAAAGAAATTTTACATAACTTGAGTTGACTTTGGTAAAAACAATTAAAAGTTTGAAATGCTTCTCTAGAATTATGTCAAAGATTTCAGTGTCTTAGATTTTTTTCCTTATATTCAGTTCATATTGAATTCATAAAAAAATTGCTTAATCAGTACATTCATGCCTTTGGAACAATACAGGCGCTCAAGTTCCTCTAGTTCAATTTACACCTACCTTAAAATGTTAATCATCTGCAGGTTCATTGAATTTGGACCAGACCTAAATTTTATACTCTGGTAATGGTTTATAGTTTCATTGAAATTACCTGTCTTTATTTCTCTTTCTATCAAGTAGCGGGTAGTAATTTTGTTTTGTGAAGAATTTAAGATTTGTGGAGAGTATAATCAAATGAAATGTTCTCCTCCTAGTTTCTCGTTGAGGGCCCTTGAGTTTAGTATTAAAGTATTTTTCATTTTTCAACACGTTCTTACATTCTTCTTTGCCTTTTTTGTAGATTAATGTTCAATTAACTTAAGATTGTAGTCCAATAATTTTAAAGGGGGCAAGAAAATGAAATGTGAAGAATTGTTAGATGGAATTCTACCTTAGAATTGATACTGAATTAAGGTATGAATTCAGCATTCTATGGTAACACAATTTTTATATTGACACTCTTGAAACATGTATATGCTGTTTGAATGAAATATTGCATTGATTGTCTTAATCCCTTCCCACACAATCCTGCTTTTTTACACCCCTTCAAAGAAAGTTCAGGAAAACACTGTGAAAAATTTATTTGTATTTTGCGCTTATACACATTTTCAACATTTTAAAAGTGGCCCGTAAAAAAATAAATGGTAGGGTAAATCAAAGAACCGAAAGTCCTGAGAGTGGTTTTGCGGGCTTATCAGTAACCACTCTCTATAATGCCTACATGATGAGTAAATAAATCTTACACCTAAGTGGGATGAGTAGCTGGATGCTGGATAAAGATGTAGTGGCAGTACTGGCCAGGAATCATTGATTAGGAGCTCCAGCCTAATTTGGGCCAAACAAAATTTCCAGAATCTTGTTGGACAAATTGGCCTTTCGACAAATTTAAAGTCAGAAGAGCATGAACCAGAAAGTTTTTACCTAAAGTTTAGGATATTAAACCAAGTTCTAGAACCTTGTACATTCTTTAACCAATGTTCAAGAACTATGAGGTTCTAATATTCAAGTTCTAGAACTCAATGTATTTAGTTCTAGAACTTATTTGGTTCTTTAATCAAGTTCTAGATCATTGTAGGTTCTTTCACCAAAGTTCAAGAACTTCAAGGTTTTAGAACTTAATTACTTGAACCTTAGACTAGTTCCAGAATTAAAAATCTAGAAGTTTAAAAAAAGTTCTAGAACCTCAAAAATATGAATGATATTGAATTTTTAATCACTTCTGACTGGAAATCAGGATTTTGGCACTTTCAGGTAATGATCTTTTTCTTGATATGGATTACATGTCACCAAAGTTTACCAACAAAGATAATTACATGTATTTGTAACAGAATAACCCTTCTTATACAGCAGATATCAAAGAGAAATGGCCTTAGAAAACATTGGAGAAAGGGAAGAAACTTCTGTTAACCAGCATTTCTCTCTTCAATAACAATATTTTTTTCTGATACAAATATTAACATTTACTTGTTTGGCTATGAATTCTATCTTGTCTGTAACCCTTTTCCAAACACTGACCTTTCTAAAATTTTGTGATATCTTAATTGGTTGATGATAAGATCAGGATGGTGCATGAAATTAAATCATATGATTTGAGAGTAAGCCTTTACCAGACAACAAAATGTAAGACTGGTCTTAATTAAAAGAGGTTGCAGATGACAATTCCAAGTTAACAGAATTTTGAATTTCTCTGTTCTTCTTTGCAAAAACAATTTTGAGAATGAAGAATTTGCTTGTTACAATGAATTTCTTGATTTCCCACAACAATTTCCTGAACACTCTTTTGAGAATTGTAAAAAAAAAATGAAGGAATTTCTGAAAAGGGGTTTATATATTGGAGTTAACCCATTCCCACTCAGTGACGCCTTTAGACGCCCCCAAGGCAAAAAGCTTCAGAACACAATGTGGAAAATGAAGAAATTGCTTGTTACACGCAATTTCTTCATTTTCCACAATGTTTTCTACCTAGAAAGTTAAAAAAAATCTTGAGTTTCATCAACTTTTGCTTGTCATCTGCAACTCCTTTCAATTTGGACCAGTCTACAATTTTGTTGTCTGGTAATGGGTTAACTAATTAGATCTACCTAACAATTCCCCATATGGACACTGCTGAAGAACAGTGTTAACCCATTCCAACACATTTACACTTCTGAATACCCCTCAGGTGGGAAAAGTGTAAAATGAAGTAATTTCTTCATTTTACCAAATGTTTTCTACCTAGAAAGTTGAAAAAATCTAAAATTTCATCAAGTTTAAATTGTCATTCTGCAACTTCTTTGAGTTTGGGCCAGTCTAAGTTTTAGTTGAGTGGGAATTGGTTAATTAGCTAGGATAATATTGTTGAAGGATTTAGATAAATTGATGTTTCACAAGCATTTTCTCTATTTCCCACAATTTTTTTTCTATCCTATATTACATTTTTTTTGTTTATCTACACTCTTCTACTTAGATTCATTTACAATTTTGTTGCTCAGGTTACAGGATAGTTAAGGCTCTTGAAATTATGCTGAACAGAATTTATAAAATCATGATTGTAATTCATGTTACAAAAATTATTGCATGTTGGTACATTATTTCACCGTCATTTTAAATTCCGATGCCATGGAGATTGATAGTGAATATCTATTTACCTGCCGGGAGAATTATTGTTGACGTAAGAGATAAATTGGGAAACTGTGTTCTACGATCATTATCAGAAATCTGATGATATTGAATTTGAGTTTTGTTATTGCCAGGAATCTGTTTTTTCATAGCATACAGAGTTGCTTTACTAAAATTTCTTACCTTAATCGATTCCCACTCAATCCAGCTTTTTTTCAGGCTTTGGAAAACTTTTGAAAAAATGAGAAATTGCTTGCCTCTAAATGGTCTTAAATTTCATGAACTTGAAATTGTTATCTAAATATGTGGATGAGCCTAAAATTTGTTGTCTTGCAATAGGTTGAATTAATTGTCACATGTATGTGAAAACACGAGCTATACGTAACAAACAGGCTGCATTAGATAGACAAGAAAACAGACTAAAAATATGTGATCCTGACACTATTCAAAAAAAGCAAATCATTGTATATCAGGGTTTTCCATGATGCAAAATTTGCACGTCATTGTCGCAATTTCAAAACAAATGACCCGTAAAAATTTTGCCTGTGCGTCATAAATGACACAAGTTTTAAAACCTAATTCTTTGTGATTAGAATCGTCGGTAAAGGCCAAAATGTTGAAATAAATCCTTTAGAAGTCTGTCAGTTACGACAATCAATCAAATTAGTGACTGCGGGTAATTTGGGTTTCCAACATTTATTTATAGCAATATCCTGTTCTATTTTTAGTTCACAGATAAAATATGTAGACGGGTTATAGTAATTTTTATCAAATTCAGTCTCGATTTCAGGTGATAAAACATACCGTTTACCCGACTACTAGAAAATGTAAAAATGTCGCATCAAACAAAGATGTCGAAATTCCTCTTGTCTGCATCGGGCAGTCATAGTGATCAGACTACCAAAGAGAGCTCTGGTAGCGAGTGTGATGGTGAAACCCCGGTTCTGTCTTCGAAAAAGACCCTGAGGCCTTTCAGTCAGAAATGGTTAAAAAACTTCAGTTGGCTTAAATTCGCAGATGGTGAAATGCTGTGTGACCCATGTATTAAAACGAAAAAAACTAATCCTTTCACTACTGGCTGTACGAACTTTTGTCTTTCATGTCTCCTTTGTTATTTTTTCAATTCCTGTAGTCTCTAGCTTGACCCCTAAATTGGAGATCTGAAGGCATAGGGGTCACAGATTCTTGTGCCAATGGAAAACCCTAGTATATAATTTTTCAATGACTTATTTTTCGTGTCTTTGTCGTAGGTATACCCCTTTAGTTTATTTCCTGAGTGTAAGTTAAATGATGGATTGCATGCTGCTTGTGTAAATGTTACGTCACTTCCTTATTCATCTTATCCATGATTGGTATGGATTGGTTCTACTATTACTAATGACAAGGTCATGTCATTTCACAAGGTCATAATGTACAGTTACAGTCAGTGTCATATTGAGCTTGGCTTGGCTCAGAGAAAACTTGGGATGTCTGTAACCTTTGCCAGGTTGTAGTCTGTATCAGGGTCGTCATCTTCCAAAATCATTGACATTTTGTAATATCTCTGGTATACTTGAACATATTCACTTGAAACTCTGAACAAAGTAGCTGTCTTTACCAACAAGGATGATAACAAGTTATGCCCCTATCATGCATTGGCATGCGGTGTTCTTCTTTTAGATAATTTTATTTTTTAAGTTTGATAATGCTTGAAAGCCATTATCAAGGCAGAACCAGGGTGTACACAGTGTTTTACCCATTTCACCCTGACTTTGGGTTTGCTTTTTTTATCTCAAATTCAGATATCTCGAGATTTTTTCCATTGCCCGCAAAAATCGCGATAACGAATGTCATTGTAATGTCAATTCGGGTTACCAATAAGTAAATTACCTTTTCTCAAGAACTACCTAAAAACTACAGCTCTCTTATTTGATATTCTTTAGCCAATAGGCATCTGAATGTAACAATTTAGGTCTAGACCATCTCATAGGGTCAAGATCAATAACAATTGAGTAGAAAATATTATGGCAAAAGAAGACATCGATTTTTATAAGCAATTTCTTCTTTTACTATGATGTTTTCTCAACTATAAAATCACAATTACTTAAAAACCAGGGATTGTATGGGATAGAGATGAGCATTGTCAAAAATTTAAATAAAATTTTAATGAAGTAAAAAAAAACATATTATTTAGAAATGAATTTTAAGCTGGTTTAAATTTGTATAACTATAATTACAACAATAATGATCTAATTGTTTCAACCCTTAATTGTCATGCTGAATCAAAAATTCCTTGTCAGAATTACTGGTAGGTGTCAAAGCACTGGATTGCCTTTTATTCCGATGATATTCTTTTTATGCCCCCAAAGGGAGGCATATAGTAATCGAACTGTCCATCTGTCCGTCCACTCGTGTCCGCTCTGTAACTTCTACATGCAATGGTGGATTTCAATATAACTTTGCACAAATGTTCACCGCTAAAAGACAAAAAAGACCCAGGTTCCTATCTCAAAGATCAAGGTCACAATCTGGGGTCAAAGGTAAAAAATGGGGACTTTTTGCCATGTCCACTCTGTAACTTCTATAATGATGCACGCTGGTACAAATTTCTTTCATACAAATGTTCGCCACCTTCAGACGACGTGTCACGAAAAAGACACAGGTTACAATCTCAAGTCAAGGTCACAATCTTGGGTCAAAGGGGTGTCCAGAATGGTTAAATTGCGTCTGGAATGGTTGAATTGTATTTACTCTCTTAGTCTTCAATGGATTGCTTCCATATCTAGACAGATGCATAATTAGGTGGACCACTTTACATGAAATTGACCCAGTGACCTTGACCTTTGACCTACTTTTGACCTCAGAAAAATCCATCCATAATGCATTTCTCGATATCATTCTGTATTATAGAAATTATTATATGTATTTAAATTTCATTTATTAAAATCCCAGATGTATAGATCACAAATGCATGTGGTTGTTTTTACAAAACAAATCAAAGTGCCACATGCTTGACCCTGTCCTTTGGGGTCATTTGTTACATGACTGTGACCAGCTCTTGTTGGAAAATTTATTGTCTATAAACAACCATAGCTTAACCCATTTCCACATGACAAATTTTTAGACTGGTCCAAATTTAAAGGAGTTGCAGACTACAATTAAAAGTTCATGAAATTAAAAAAAAAAAATGGGGTAGAAAACATTCTGGATAATGAAGAAATTACTTGTAACAAGCAATTTCTTCATTTTCCACAATGTTTCCAGAGCTTTTTTCTATAGGGGCGTCTAAAGGCGTCTTTGTGTGGAAATAGGTTAAAAGCAACAGGTACTTACTGCATAAAATGTGCAGGCAAATATTTCTCTATACCTCCTGCCAAAGCAGAAATATTCAGGATTTTGGTTAATACAAGAAGGTTTCGATTGGAGAGCTGTATTTGACTAAATAAACTGTAAATTACAGAGGAATGTGTGAGGACAATGCCTTATTCAAGTCAATGTTAAGTCAATATTAGGAGATGTATCAAGTATGAGAGCTAATTAAAGAGGAGCAAAATCCTAATGATAATGCTGGCAGTAATTTGGTTACAAACTAACTCATACAGTTTGCTTTACTGTCATATCAACATTAGACTGATTTTGTCAATGATTATGATTCCTATACATTGAAATCCATTTTCGTTCTGTTAGTTTTGCATACTTTAATCCATTCCCACTTAACAAAATTTCAGACTGGTCCGAATTGAAAGAAACTGCAGACGATAATTTCAAGTTGATAGAATTTTTAACTTTTTTGTCATTTTGGTTCAAAAACATTGTGGATATTGAAGAAATTGCTTGATACAAGCAATTTCTTCATTTTCCACGATGTTTTCATAAGCTTTTTTTCTGGAGGGACGTAAAAAGGAGGGACTGAGTTGTAATCGGTTTACTATTCACGCTCAACAAAATTTTAGTTTGGTCCAAATTGAAAGAAAGAAACTTCAGATGAAAGTTTCAAGTTCATGAATTCTTTTTTTTAAAGTCTTTTTTGGTAAAAAAACATTTGGGATAATGAAGAAATTGCTTGTTACAAGCAATTTCTTCATTTTCAACATTGTTTTCAAAAGCTTTATTCTTGAGGGATGCAAAAAGGAGGGATTGTGTTGGAGTGGGTTAAGATTCTGAGATTTGTCAATGATTGCTATTATTGGCTGTGCAAAATCAAATTAATTTGATTAGGGGACCACCAGAATGGTAAAATAAAGTTTATTATCTTGTGCTTTGTATTGAATTTGGGTGCAAGCAAACATGGCAACACAATGCTCTATTCATTTGGCGGTCATCAGAATACATAATCAAGACAGTCGACTGTAATTTAGCTTTTTCCCTGTTTTGAAAAATTATTTTCTGTGTATCAATCCACAACTTTAGAGTTGTCCTTATTGAAAGAAGTTGCAGACGACAGTTTAAAGTTTGTGGACCTTAGAAAATCTTAGCTTATAAAGGGTAGAAAGCATTGTGGTCATTTTCCACAATATTTTCCAAAATTCTCTTTTTTTGAGACATGTTAAAAAGCGGGATTGAGAGTGAATGGTCAACTTTATGAAATTGTCAATTAGGAATGGCAAAATATATATTGCCATATGATATTTATGCCCTTGGAAAAAAATAAGGGGGGAGAAATATGGTCACCATGCTGTGTGTATGTCTGTCTGTTCTGTCTGTACCTCTGTATACAGCCATTTCTCCACAATCCTTGGATCAAATTGGATGAAAGTTCATATATAAACTCTGAAATACTTCCCAGAAATTTTTCCCGTCTATCAATTTAACCCATTCCCACACAATCCTGCCTTTTTACGCCCCTCAAGAAAAAAGCTTTGGAGAACATTGTGGACAATGAAGAAATTGCTTGTTACAAGTAATTTCCTTATTGTCTACAATGTTTTCTTCCCTAAAATGGTAAGATTTTTTAATTTTTACCAGCTTGAAATTATCGTCTGCAATTTTACCTTTTTCAATTCAGACCTTTGTCTTATATTTTGTTGTTTGGTAATGGGTTATGACTTCATTATGCAAAAGGGGACTTAATGTTCTAAAAATAGTTTTTGCTCATAACTTCTTATAAATCATTAGAAAGTAATGAGATTTCCAATTTGAATTATTAATTAAAGCCCACAGTGGGTTGCACTATATGTAATTCATTTACACAGGAAAAGGTCTGGTGATCCTTATTTTGTAGCTTTGCTTCTTGATGAACTGTGTTTTATTTGTTTTCATCTAAATCATAGGCAAATTTTTATTAATCATAAGGTACAAACTTTAATTACTCTTTATGTTGTATTTATGAGAAAAACAGTTTTTTTAAAAAGGAGACTTACTGATGTATTTTAAGAACACCTGAGCTATTGTGGTAGGTCGTCGTCCGGCATCCGTCTGTCCATCCTTTTATGATCACAAACAAGAGGACCATGATGGTCCTATATTGCTCCCCTGAGTATGATGGCTCAAGGCTTTGAAGATCCTACCATTTAGAGCTAATTTCCAGAATATGGTTATTCATTGAAGTATTTGGTAGAGGGTCTATAGATGATATGATGATGTATACATAATATTAAAGCTCTAGGCAAAAGAATTACCATACTCTGAAAATTAGCCCTTTTCTGTACAATCCCTGATTTTACATTGTAATAAAGAAGGATATTTTTGAAATCTTCTAATCCCAAACCATAATTTTGGAGTTATTGCCCTTTGTTATTATCAAAGCTAGCGGTGGGGGCATCTGTGTCCTGTGGACAAAGCTCTTGTTTTCAGTCTGAAGAAAGGTGCAAAGTTCCACTTTTTTATCACCTTATAAGAAGAACTTAAGAAAAACATAGTGAAAAATGAAGAAATTGCTTGTTACAAGCAATTTATTCTATCAACAATCATTTCTACTTTAAAAGCCTTTAGATTTTTTGAATTTCAAAAACTCTACAACTGCTTTCAATTTAGACTTGTCTAAAATTCTTCATTTTCCACAATGTTTTTCAAGGATTTTCTCTTTATGTGAGTAAAAAGTGGGATAGTATGAGAAATGTGACAGAGTTTTCTGCTTCATTCTGATAAAGAGAATTGATTCATCCTTCTGTATTTCACACCGAAGTTTTGAACTGCTTGGAAAGTAATTTGCATTTCATTAGCAGATGAATGCATGCTTGCATCAGTTCGCAGGAGATGTTTTCACGATTTATGTGCTTAAGATTCATGATATTTGCATTTTGAGGGGTCCATGCATGACATCTGTAAGAGTAATACTCAGTGAGAGCATTTACAAGTGTTTTGCCCTAAGATGTCTGGATTTATATGCTAATACCTTGTCCTCTCCTTGTATCTCAAAAATTCGAAATAATCATAGCATTTGCAGTTACTCATTACCAGGTGACAATATTTGTACTCGTCGAAGAAGTTGCAGAGGACAATGTTCAGTGGTTGAAATTCAAAAGATTGTTATCTTTTAGGTTAGAATATATTGTCGACAAAGTGGGATTGTGTTAGAATGGGTCAATCATTTACCAGACGGCAAAATAACAGACTGGTCAAAGTTCAGAGACACTGCAGACGACTCAAATTGCAAGCCAATAAAATTGAAAATTAATCATTTACTGTATTGCAAAATTTTAGATCTGTCCAAATTGAAAGGTTTTGCAGACATTTTAGAATTAATTTCATTTGAAAAATAATAATTCAGTAGGGTAGAAAATAATAAAGCTTGTTACAAACAATTTCTTCTTTCGTACAATGTTTTCTCAAGTATAAAAACACAGGGATGTAAAAATCAGGAATTGAATAGGAAAGGGTTGAAAGCCAAATAAGGTAGAAAACAATGAGAGAAAACGAAAAATTGCTTGTGACAAGCAATATTTCTCCTTTTCATAACTATATTTCATAAACACATTAAAAGGCGGGAATTGCTTAAGAAGTGACAGTGTGTCTAATTAACTCTTTCCAACACAACCCCACTTTTGATACCCCTAAGAAAAAAAAGCAATTGTCACAAGCAATTTCTTCATTATTATCCTCAATGTTTTCAACCTTAAACAAAAGGATAATAATGATTTCATCATCTAAAAATTTACGTCTGTAATTTCTTTCACTCTATACTATAGTCTAAAATTTTGTTGTCTGGTAATGGGTTAACTCTGACAGACTGGGCTGAAGACTTTTCAAAGCTTTTATGTAAAGTAATACAATGTATAACAGTTATGCATGGTTCAAATGACAGAATTTGCATAAATCATAATGATATTCCAAAAAAATGATGGTTCTTATGATAAGTGTATGTTTGAAGTATTACAAAAAAAGACTTAACCCTTTCCTTTATAAACCTTGGATTTTATATCTCTGTGATTTTATACTGTAACACACACTTTCTCCTTTTTCCACAATATTTTCTACCATATTGGAGGGTTTCATTCAAAATTGTATCCAACTTCATTGTTGTCTGCAACCTCTTTGAAATTGGACCAGTCTAAAATTTCAAAAAATGGGAAAGGGCTAAACCCTTGTTACTTGGTTTTTTAGCTCAACTGAGCACGAAGTGCTCATGGTAAGGTATTTTGATTGTCCTCTGTCCGGCATGCCTTGTGCGTCGTCTGTCGCGAGTCAACAATCTTAAAATGACATCTCCTCCCAAACCACTGGGCTGATTTCAACCAAATTTGGCAGGATGTTCCTTGGGTGGTGCCCTTTTAAAATTGCTAGAAGAATTGAAATCTGTTTAAAACCTTGGTTGCCATGGCAACAAAACTGAAATTTTAATGAGAACTTTAATCTTTTAAAATTATCTCCTCCTGACCCAGAAGACGTAGTGGCATGAATCATCAGTACAATGACCTCTTTATATAGAACAAAGAAGGATTTTTAAAATGACATCTCCTCCGAAACCGCTTGGCTGATTTCAATCAAATTTGGCAGGAATGTTCCTTGAGTGGTGCCCTTTAAAAATTGCTTAAAGAATTGAAATCTGGTTGCCATGGCAACAAAACTGAAATTTTAATGAAATCTTTAAAAATCTTCTCCTCCTAACCAAGTGGGCCTAGAGTCTTGATATTTGGCATGAAGCATCAGTACATTGACCCCTTTCAGAATTGCTCAAATCACCAACCTCAGGCCTGAAGGGTTGGAGCCCCAGGACAGGTGAGGCTTGTATAGAAATAAAGAAGGAATTTTAAAACAACATCTCCTTCCAAACCACTGGGCTGATTTCAACCAAAGAATTTAATCAGTTGAAAACACTGGTTATTATGACAACAACAGTAAAATTGAAAAAAAAAAATTGAAAAAAAAAACAAAAAAACATCTCCTCCTGACCCAGAAGTTGAAGAATCTTGAATTTTGCATGAAGCATCAGTACATTGACCTCTTTCAAAATTAATAAAATTTTAGAGCCACAGGGTGATGAGGCTTAAATAGAAATTAAGAAGGCAACCCTCTCAAAACTATTTGGTAAATTTAAACCAAATTGGGTAGAAATATGTTAGTTTGCCCCCTTTTAATGATTACTGGAATATTTGAAATCTGTTGAAAGCATTGGTTGGTATGGTAACATAAGTTGATTTTAGTTAAATGAGGTCTATTCCCGACCCATTTTGTATTAGGTCTTGAAGGAAAAAAAGCCTTATCTTAGGTGAGCGCCAGGGCCATTGGCCCTCTTGTTTTTAGGATACTGATTCAAAATTCTACCCTGTATTACACTTATCAGATAATGTCTTGTCATACTGAATTAAAATATCTTACCCAATTGCTTTAAAATCAAAGGGCTGAAAGCACTGATAGAACTTATTGTTCAAAATTCACTATTGCTTTTGGAAATCAATTTCAAAAACAACTCTGGTTGAAAAAGTACAAGTAGGAGGTGTAGACCAAGATAGTCTACACCTCCTGCCATAACAGAATTTTCCAGGCTCAGCATGACAAGGGTTATTATCTCTCTTAAGGTACAAAGATGAGAGAATGATTAATATCTATGTACTAGGATCATAAAGGAAATTCTGAATAAAGGAAGAGAGGATAAATCCAAAATGTTCCTTCAAAAGTTATCAAGACATTAGAGTGAAAGATATAGTATCATTAGTGCATACAAGCCCTATTAAAAGGTTGATCTGGTGACCTATTTTTAGCTTGGCCCTTTTGGAATCTGCGCTTTGGGGAAAAAAAACAACTTTTTTGCTATAAAACCAGGTTGTCATCTGCGTCCCCAAAGTCGTCATTCTAAAACTTGGACGTTTTGTAATATCTCTGGGACGTTTTGTAATATCTCTGGTATTAATAAACACAATCGCTTAGAATATGTAATATATGTTCACTATCAAAAGAGCAATCTATACAAACAAGGGTGATTACTCTAAATGCATTTTTGAATGAATTATGCCCCTTTCTTATCATAGAAAGTTCTACCCAGTATTGAGCACTCAAATAGAAGAGTACTGCCATCAGCATTCAGAGCTTTGGTTAATGTGCATGACCATGACCTAGTGCCTTGGTTTTTGACCTTATGTGACGTATTATCACCTTATTTGAGATATCATTGACACAAACATCCAAATGACAAGACATTTGAGCAAAATTTGCACCTAGACTGCAAATTTAACCAATCAGTGTGCCAGAAAAATTTGGAAGGCTTATGTCTTTTGTTTGCTATAGATAGTTGTAAATATTACAAGACCATTGATTTCTGGCACAAACAACTTTAAGTAATTTTGTTGTATATTATAACTCATCAAAGTGTAAATCCAGTGTTTGTACCAAGTGTTAATTTGTAACTTTTTTTTTCCCTTCTTGTATGTGTGTGTATGTGTGTGTGTGTGTGTGGGGGGGGTTAAACATATTTTAAAAAAAAATTATCACATTGGAAACATTATTGTAAGAAAAGATCATTTTCAACAAAATTGAGGTATGTTATTATATCTTATATGACCTAGATTATGTAACCAGGCCGTTTTAAACTCAATTTGGTTACTAATACACGATGATATCATCAATATTTGCCCCAACAATGTCTGCTCACTGGTTGAAACTCTTTTTTTTCACCCAAATTTTGATTCTTATAACTTTTATTTTTGATTGTTAAGTGTTTACCAAAAAACTCAAAGAATACTATGCATGTAGTGTTGTTTAGCAGAGCTTAATAAGGTAATCCTGGTGCTCTTGTGGGTACGATATGTGAAAGAAAAAACAAAGCTGTAAGGTAAATATTTGTAGCTGAGATTGATTATGAGCTGACCAAACACCTCATATATTGTATTGTCCAGTTGAGTGGATAAGGGAAGGTCAGAAGTGCATGATTACATTGGATTAGCACCTGACCCTTTGCTACAGGGATAAAAGGTTAAAGCTCAGCTGTTTAAAGATTTGACCCATCAAATAACCTGTCGACCAATGAAATCATTCATTTAGACCAGAAATGAGATTTGGTTTCCGACATTGGCCGTTATTTTTGTTAACCTTTTTGGTTGGTTTGGTGAATTAAACGTTGTAACTACAGCTTATCAAGCTGTAGTTACGACATTTAGGTTGCCAACCAACTATACTACTTTCTTTTTACATGCTTCTGGCCATAAATTTTGCAAAATAACACCATTCAAATTTGAAAGGGCACTTCCTGTGTTAGTAGGGTTGGCCAAAGGAGTAAGTTGGAAGGGCCAGCGATTAGTCAATTGCTGTAACCTTGTCATCGACAATTTGCGACTGAAACTCTGAATATGTGCTCACTATAAAAAGAGCAATCTTCATACTGTTGGTCGATCCACAAAATTTTAGAGTGATCCAAATCTAAAGATGTTGAACACGACATTTTCAAACTGACGAATATGTATAAATCTTTGTCTCTCTATGTTGAAAACAATGTCAAAAATGGAGAAATTGCGTGTTACTAATGTCTTCCCTAGCCTTTTTCTTAAACGATTACCACACAAGAAAATTCTAGACTTGTCCAAATTCCAAAAGTTGCAGATAACAATTTAATATTGATGAAATTTCAAAAATCTTTGTCTTTGTGTAAGAAAACATTGTAGCTAATGATGAAATTCCTTGTTACAAGCAATTTCTGCGTTTTCCATATTGTTTTTCAAAGCGTTTTAGTTTAGGGTTATGAAATATTTGACAAAAAGTGTCGTGTGCTATTGGGTTAAGGGCATTAAAAGAAAAAAGACTGTGTGGGAATGAATTCAAGGGACCAACTGAAATACATATTGTAGGACATGTGTCTAAAAGTGGTTTCCACTCTTTTCCTAGGTAAATCTTAAATTCTTGGAAAGTGGTATATTACTTGAATGCCCAAGTTTTTCTACTGCTAACATAAGAGTAAACCCTTTCCCGTTCAAATACGGGATTTTACATTCCTGTGATATTATACTTTAGAAAACATTGTGGAAAAAGAAGAGATTGCTTGTAACAAGCAATTTCTCCTTTTCCACAATATTTTCTACCACATAGGACGGGTTCATTTCAAATAGCATCCAGTTGTCATTGTCGTCTGCAACCTCTTTCAATTTGGATTAGTCTGAAATTTCCAAAAACGGGAAAGGGTTAAGGATAAGATTAAAGTGTTGTTTGCTTTTAATTAAATGATATTTAAATTGAGTGTCCGTTTCAATTGTTATTAAAAGTTCACCTGGATAAAACGAGGAACTTCAAAGTGGAAAGCTAATAGTAAACTGCTCAGTTTATTTGTATTGTTTCTCACTGCTTCAGTTCATTCATTAAAAATATCTGTAATTGTATCATTTCAGTAGACAGTCAAGGATTATCCAATGAGATCAGCTGTTCTGTCTAAATGGGAGTGGCTTGATCCACAATTGAGCCAATCAGAGATAGTTTAACAATGGAAATAGTGAATTGTGGGCATGTTTAAGTGTGAAGGTATGTGTATCAGTGTACTAAATTGATTTTTTTCGTCCCGAAGTGTGTCAACATAGTAGTATTGCTATGAGAGGGGAACTGACGGTATACATTAGTGAATTGGGACGTATTCTCAATTGTTCAGATAATGTTATAAAGGATATTTGAAGGAGCATCTGTGAGTACTGGAATGTAAACTAGTCTTATGATAGACACAAGAAAAACTGTCTCTCGGTACAGTTTCAAATGCCGGAAAAATATGACATATGTTAATATGAGTTCAATTAACTTGTCAGTGTCGTTGATAATAGCACCTTGTGTTTAATTCTATTTTTACATACATTATTACGGAAGCTGTTTAACATGTGTCAGAATTGAGGATCGTCGCTAAGCGTCTCATCTAAGTGATGTTGTGACAAATTCTAACCTGAATCATCCAGCCTTTAGGAAGATATTAACCCCCCATGGTGTTTTCCCTGTGCTATATACAGGAGTGGAAATAGAGCAATAATTGCCTGACTAATGGATATCTAAGCTTTATCTGATGGGTTGTCAATTGAAAAACAGTTAAATCACAGGTAGGTGATGTGGGTCTGCTTAAATAGCCCATTGCAACACAAACCCCCATTTTTACGAGTCAAAGATATATTGATATTGAAAGCATAGTGAGAAAAAGAGAAATTGCTTGTAAAAAAAAGCAATTTCTCCTTTTCTCGCAATGTTTACTTCCTCACACGCCCTTCAGTCTAACACCACTTTGTTATGTCAATTGCAGCCTCTTTTAATTAGGGCCTGTGTAAAATTTTGTTATTTTGGAATGGCCGGTTAAGTCACAATAAATCTCCATATCTATATGACAAATTGTATCCTCAGTATGGGGTTTAAGCTTTTAAACCATTCCCAACCTGTTCCCATTTAAACCCACTTTTTTACTTCCCTCAAGAAAAATGTTTGAAAAGCACAAACTTAAATTTATTATCTGCAACTTCTTTAACCCTTTCCAGTTCAAACCCGAGAGTATACGCTTTTGTGATTTTATACCTGAGAAAACATTGTGGAAAAGAAAGAAACTGCTTGTAACAAGCAATTTCTTATTTTCCCACAATATTTTCTACCGCATAGGGTGGTTTCATTTCAAATTGTATTGAATTTTCATTGTTGTCTGCAACCTCTTTCCATTTGCACCAGTCTAAAATTTAAAAAAAAAACAGGAAAGGGTTAAATTTGGGTCAGTCTTAAGTTTTGTTGTGTGGTGATTGGTTAAGACAACCATTAGAAATACTGTACTAATCTTAACCATACATTATGACCAAATTACATGGTAAGGTCATGGGAGAAGTAAGACCTTGGTCTTTTGTTCACTCTATAATTTTGTTTAGGAAATGAAATTTAACCTGCTTTAAACAAAGTTTATCATTCATCTAACCCTTTTGGGTTTGGCCCACTTGCAGGAAGCAAGATGTAGTTGTCATGATAACATTTTGATGTGATTGTATGTCTATGCCCATTTGTTAGTTTGAATATGTCCAGGCCATAACTTTAAATTGACTTGTCCCTTCAAATGTAACTTAAAACAATTGATCGGATTTATCGAGCCTCAGCGTCAATCCATAAATCATTGTGTTGCATCCAAGGCAAATGTCACTCTTGAAAGTTAAAGTTTTGTCTAGACCATCAGGGCTAGTATTTGAATTGCAAACGAAAGTATTGTCTCTTAGAGTAACCTTTTGTGACCCATAGAAATGGGTCATTTTGACTTCGATGTCTCCAAATGTCAAAGGCTAAGCATGAGCCCTGACCATACCTAACATATATGAAGAGATTGTACATTTGTATGTAACTATCCTTTGATACTTTCAGATCCAAAGTCAGAGTCAAACTTGAAGGTCAAATTTTGCTGGCTCTGCACAAGTTGGCCTTTGAAAACCATGTGTCTATATCTCACTATCCATGATATGATAATTAACCCAATACCAGACGACAAAATTTTAGTACAAAATTAAAATATATTGCAGACAACATTATTTAGGGGATGAAATTTGTAATTTTTTTGGTCCCTGGTGGAAGAAAACATAATGGATAATGATGAAATTAGTTGTAACAAGCAAATTTTTTCATTTATAACAATGTTTTCAAAAGTTTTTTTCCCAAGTGAGCATGAAAAAAGATTAATATGTAATGGATTGAATATTACCCTTTTGACAATCTTGCACAAAATATATTATTGGCTGGATTCAAACCCAGGACCTACACAAATTTGCAAGTTGTCAGTCAGGTTTATTCGGAGCTTGTGCCAGAGCTTCAAATGACTCCTTTGCCCAGAAAGTCTAGGGATTGAAACTGATTTTGAGGAATCAAAACAACCAAAAGATCTTGAGTAGAAATTTAAAGGTTTAATGCTAACAGACCTGTCCTCGTAATGATAAGAAGTAAGCAGTTAATTTGTTTAATTTTCAACGGTACATAATTAAAAAGTTGAGGGGTCAGAGAACACTGTTTTGACTTTCAGAAATTTCTCTCAAGGGGGTCAAAATTTCTGAAGGTCAAATTAGGATGCTTTCAATTTTTTAGGGGTCAAAACTCAAACATAACTAAACTTCCTGACAACAGCTTATGGATATTTTTTGTGGTCCCATTGATTTCAGTTGTACTGGTTGTGCATGTCAATGAAGCAACTTATTCAATATAGCCAAGCAGTTAAATGTTACTTTCCTCGTGCTTCATTACAGGCCAATAGCATTAGGTCATTACCTTTGCAGTTCATTAATCTAGGATCCCATGTAACTAATTTCACTTTGCCAGATTATGATCTGGAATGCGGTAAGGCAGGAAACCAAAGTTTTCAGGATTAGTGATTTAAAATAATGACTGTCAGTCTGGATTAACCCTCTATTTAACTAATTTGAACCAATTACCACACAGTCCGGCTCTTTATCGTTACCAAATAAAAGTGTTTGCAAAAGTGTTGTATAACAAGCAATTTTACCTTTTCCACATTATCTTCTAGTCAGAAAAACAGTCATTTTTGAATTTCTGTCAACATGAATCAATTATCATTTGCAACTTATTTGAATTGGAACTAGTCTTAAAATGAAATGGCTTAAAGTATGTTGCTTTTGTTGAATTCAAAATTGTTAATTTTTGAGATAAAAAAGCGAATTTTCTGTTTAGACGCATTAACCCATAGCAAGACAACAAATTTTTTAGACTGGCAAAATTAAAAGAAGCTGCAGACGACAACTTTAAGTTGATGGAATTGAATGTTTTTTGTCTATTTGGATAGAAAACATGGATAATGAAGAAATTGCTTGATACAAGCAATTTCTTCATTTTCAACAATGTTTTCCAAAGTTTTTTACTTCAAGGGCTTAAAAAGGAGGGATTGAGTGGAAATGGTTTTAGATGATATAATGGCAAAAATAAAGAACTTGCTTGTAATTTCTGTACATGAAAAAACTTAAGTCAATCCGCAAAATCAAGAGAAGTAACTCTAATTACAATGTCATTGTATCTGCACAATACCTGTTACAGCTAGAGTATCCCTGCAAGATGGTAATTTGGTTCCAGCTTCTGCTTGAGAACTTTGTTAGAAAAGATTAATTAAGGATATCATTCAGAAACACCATTTTTGTCATAACATATCTCTCGGGGTGTAAAACACTAAGTTCTTGTGGAGTGATTCGCTGATGATTTAACTTCTTATCATTTCCCAGGTGTGCTCCTGTAAGCCTGTTTAGATAGTAGGGATCATTTGAGATGATAATGGATTTCTAATAGTAATAGATCAGAAAACAATCATTATAGGGTCAAGGTAATATTGATAATTTACCCATTACTACATAATCATACGTTTTACGAGGCTGAAGAAAATAACTATTGAAAACCTAGTGAGAAAAAGACAAATTGCTTGTCACACTTTCCGGGCTGAAGAAAATAGATATTGAAAACTGTGTGCGAAAAGGAAAAGTTGCTTGTCACAAGCCATCTCCCTTTTTTCCACAGGTTTTTCATAAATGTTTGGAACTGTCTGTGATATCATCTTCTGGTTTTGGATTGATATGTCCCCCCCCCCCCCAAATGTTGAACAGATATTAAGCCATCATCCAAATAGACAATTTTAGACCACCCTTTTGTGCTTAACCTGGAATATTTCTGTTTTGGCAGTAGGCAGAGACAAAGATAAGCCAGCACATTATGTGTAGTCTGATCTTATGATACCACATGTTTGTCTCTTTTAACCCATTCCAACTCAATGACGCTATTCGGTGGTCCACAAAATAAACAATGTGGGAAAAATAAAAAGCAATTTATTCATTTACACAATGTTTTTTACCAATAAAGATGAAAAAATCTGAAATTTCATTAACTTTAAATTGTCATATGCAAATCCTTTCAATATGGGCTAGTCTAAAATCTTGCTGTCTGGTAATGGTTTAAGCCACATAAGTTTATAAAACTGACCCAGTGTAAGACCATTCAGTATTTTCAATCCATTGATTTAAATGTTATTGTGAAGAATGATTTTATTTTTCATGAAGAAAGTTAAAACAATGCAGATCAGCATACTGGTCTATTCATGATTCGAGCCGCCGTCATAGCGCAGTCCGAAGTGCGTCGGACTTCTAATCTTTGATATTGGGATGTCATGGGTTCGATACCCATTTGCAGCACATAACCTTTCCAACATTTGTCTCTCATCAATGGGTGGACAATCGTAAACCTAAGTGGGATAGCAGCTGGAGGCTAGGAAAGCATGTAGTGGTAGTACTGGTGTGAGGAATACATGTACCAGGAATCCATTGTTAGGTGCTTCAGCCGCCGTGATATAGCTGAAATACTGTTAAAAGTGGCATTAAAGCTATTCAATCAATCAACTATTCATGATTCTGCATCAAACGACAAAATTTTGGACTGGTCCAAATTCAAAGTCACTGCAGACAATATTTTAAAGTTTTGCCATATAGAAAAAAACTTTGAGGAAAGATAGCTTGTAACCTTTTCTCACACTGTATTTAACAACTATTAACTTTTAGCGTGTAAAAATGCAGGATTGTGTGGGAATGGGTTAAAGATGATGATGGAATGATCATTGGGTGACCCTTTATCAGATTCCTTCAAAGAGTTTTGATCTGATGGAAAACATGGATTTAATGGGCGGTGCTAATTTCCATTTATGGTGAAACCTTCAAAAATCTTCTTCTCAGAAACCAATTAATGGATTTCGACCTAATTTTACAGGAATGATCATTTGGTGACCTTTTATCAGATTCCTTAAAATAATTTTGATTGGATGAAAAACATGGCTTTGATTACAGGGGCTTCTTTCCATATATGGTGAAATCTTCAAAAAAGTCTTCTTCTCAGAAACCAATGGATGAATTTCCACCAAATTTTAGTGGATTGATTGTTGGGTTACCCTTTATCAGATTCCTTCAAAGAATTTTGATCGGATGAAAAACATTACTTTAATTGGAGGGGCTAATTTCCATATATGGTGAAAGCTTTGAAAATCTTCTCAGAAACTATTGGATGGATTTCAACCAAATTTCTCAGGAATGATCCTTTGGCGACCCCTTATTAGACTACTAAAATAAGAATTTTAGATGGATTGGGCTAATTTCCATATATGGTAAACAGTGATTACAAACAATTATCAGTTTTCAACTAAATTTCACAAAAAAATCCTTTGGTGACTCTTTTTCAGATTCCTTCTTAAAATATTGCTCAGATGAAAATTATGGCTTTTATGGGGGAAAGAGGGGTGGACTTGTCTCCATGTATGGTATATATATATTGAAATTTTGTAAATCTTATTCTTTCAAACTACAGGATTTTCAACCAAACTTCACAGGAATAATAAGAAAATTCAGGTGGATGTAGTGAATCGTGCGCTCAAGCGCCTCTAGTTCTACAATGTTTTCTATCATATAGGATGGCAACTTTTTGAAATGTAGTTGTCTGCTTCCACTTTGAATTCGGACAAGCCTAAAATTTTGAGAAACAGTAAAGGGTTAAAAAATGTCAAATTCAACATTAGTTAAAATGATTTTATTGCCCTCTGACCTTATCTGTTGAGTTGGACATAGACAAAATAAAATCAATAATTATTCAAAACTAATGCCCTGTGGTACTTGGCTGGGTTCATAATTATGTGGGACAAGTTAAATTGACTGTAAAAATAAGGGACAGTTTTTGGCTCGGACCATCAACCTCACAACCTTTTCCACCGAGCCATGTTAGGTCAGTTGGTCATGAGATGCGCTCTCGAACCTTTGGTCTTGTGTTTCTAAATTGAAAGAAGTTACAGACAACATTTCGAGGTGCACTAGAATTGTGAAAATAGGTGCCAAACAAGGTAAAAAACATTGTTACAAGCAATTTCTCCTTTTCTCACGCATTTTTCCATGAATTGACTATTGTATTTATTCAGAATGTCAGAAAGCATTGATTTAAACCTTCCCCCCCCCCCAAAAAAAAGAAAAGATAAATAGAAAAAAAGAAAAATTAATTGATCCTTTACCAAATCATTATCATAATGATATTGAATATTATTTGATTTTACACATTACCACACAATAAAATTTAGACTGATCCAAATTGGAAGGAGTTGCAAACAATTTAAAGTTAGGGAACTTCAGATTTCTGTGTAGAAAACAGTGTGCAAAATGAATTAATTGCTTGTTGTGACCAATTTCATCATTTTACATAATGTCTTTCCAATTCGATGGTAAAGCGCAAAACAGTTGTAACTGCCTATATACACAGGCAGTTACAACTGTTTCACACTGAACCATCAAATTGTTCTTGAGGGGCATCAAAAAGCATCAATGTGTGGGAATGGGTTAAAGTGTACATGAAAACTCTGGATTTCCCTCATTTTGCTGAGGTTAACCCATTCCAACATGACAAATTTTAGACTGGTCCAAATTGAAATAACCTGCAGACGAAAATTCTAAGATGATGGAATTTGGATTTTTTCATCTTTTTGCATAGAAAACATTGTGGATAATGAAGAAATTGCTTGATACAAGCAATTTCTTCATTTTCCACAATGTTTTCCCAAGTTTTTATCTTGAGGGGCGTAAAAAGGAGGGATTGTTTGGGACTGGGTTAAGGAAGCTTTATGATGAACACTTGATTCACTCCCACACTATCCTGCTCTTTTACAACCTACAAGAAAATTAACCCTTGTCATGCTGAATAAAACCCGTTACAGATTTTCACTAAAGTCAAAGGGCTAAAAGCACTGGAAGCAGTAATTGTGGATTTATGTTTATTTTTTAAAAATGTATTATATGAATTATTCTGGCTTAAAAAGGACAAGCAGGTGGTATATATGTGAAGTATGATCTTAGTTTATACCTCCTGCCAAAACAGGAATATTCCGGGTTCAGTATAGGAAGGGTTAACAGCTTTGGATTATTTTGTTGAACATGAAAATATAGTTTGCCTGTCGCATTTATTTCTTCACTTATACCCCTAAAGCCAAACATTTTAATTATACATAATTTCCTCTGCATCGTCTCTGAACTTGTACCAACAGAAAACTCATTTGGTAATAGGCTAATTTTCTTTGGTACGTACATATATGGGATAGTGTGATAATGTGATAACCCTTCTTCCGCAAGTCCACTTTAAAAAGAAGGTTAGGAAAACATTGTTGAAGAGAATAAATGATTCCTCATTTATGTATCATCTGAGTTGAATGGAGAGCTAGTGTTTTCACTTATAAACTGGGTGCTATATCAATTAGTGATTATTTTGGACAAGGTAAATTGACCATTGAAAATAAGAAAGAGCTCTCCAAGCAAGTAGATCATTAAATCAATCAGCTAATGAACTGATGGCTCTTTGATCCAAGGTCATGGTTATTAACTTAAAATAGCAAACACTTCTGGTTATTGATTGCAAAGAGCATCAAATGTGATGGTATATTCCTTTATAATAGTCTAATTCTAACTATTTGATTATTCTTAAGATAAATTCAGTTCAAGACTTTACTTTGCTTTTATAAAATTTCCAAAGGTAAACAAGAAAGTCATATTCATGTACTTATTTTACAATAGATTTCCTCCATTCATGAAGTGACAAACACTGAATTCCAAATTAAATAAACTATTAATTATGTTATAGATTCCAGAATCTATGAAGTGATAAACAATTGACTATTTATATTGTCCTAACAGAGTGAAAGAATTACAAACTGCAACTTGCACTGCTAATGTTATGATATTTCAAAACTACAAAGGGATTATTAAAGAAAATTGGCTGTATAGTATGTAACATTTCAGATACTCTATCACTGTAACATGACTTCATACAGATACTCTATCACTGTAACATGGCTTCAAACAAATACTCATTTTTTATTCATTTTCTCTGATACTCTATCACTCTAACATGACTTCATAGAGATACTCTATCACTGTAACATTGCTTCATACAGATGCACTCACTAGCTGTAACATTCCAGATGCTCAATCACTGTAACATTGCTTCATACAGATGTGCTGTCTTGCTGTAACATTCCAGATATTCAATCACTGTAACATTGCTGCAAACAGATGTGCTGTCTTGCTGTAACATTTCAGATGCTCAATCACTGTAACATTGCTTCATCCAGAAGCACTCACAAGCTGTAACATTTCAGACACTCAATCACTTGAACATTGCTTCATACAGATGTTCTGTCTTGCTGTAACATTTCAGATGCTGAATCACTGAACTTTGCTTCATACAGATGTGCGGTCTTGCTGTAACATTTCAGACGCTCAATCACTGTAACAGGGCTTCACACAGATGTGCTGTCTTGCTGTATCATGTCACACTTTAAATCAATGTTACAAGACTTCATAAAGATGTGCTGTTTTTCTGTAACATGTCACACATTATGTAACATTGCTTCATCCAGAAACACTCACAAGCTCGAACATTTCAGACACTCAATCACTGTAACATTGTTTCATACAGATGTGCTGTCTTGCTGTATCATGTCACATGTTAAATCACTGTTACATGGCTTCATACAGATGTGCTGTTTTTCTGTAACATGTCACACATTATATAACAGTAACATGGCTTCATACAGATGCAATCCCTAGCTGTAACATTTCAGACACTCAATCACTGTAACATGGCTTCATGCAGATGTAATCTCTAGCTGTAACATGGTCAGGAAGAACATCACTGTAACATGCTGTAATATGTAAGAGGTTGTTACCCTTTCCCTCTAGATCCTGTTTATTTGTGTCCCGAAGATGAAAGCTTCTTCGTATCCAGTAGTGTTAACCCTTGTCATGCTGAACCCGGAATATTCTGGTTTTGGCAGAAGGTATAGACAAAGATTAGCCTGCACATAAGTGCAGGCTGATCTTGGTCTACACCTCCTGCTTGTATGTTTCCTGCCAGAGTTGTTTATGAAATTGATTTCTAAAAGAAATATTGAATATTGAACAACAAGTCCTTTTAGTGCTTTCATCCCTTTGATTTTACAGCAATACAGTGAGGTATTTCTTACAGCATGATAAGGGTTAAAATTTAACCAATTCCCTATGATCTGGCTTTTTGATGCCCCTCAAGAAAGGATAGTTGCTTATAAAAATCAACTTCTTCATTTCCCACTATGTTTTTAAATTGTCTGCTGCGAACTTCTATCAATTCAGCCCGGTCTAAAATTTTGTTTTCTGGTAATGGGTTAAGTGTTTAAACAGTAAACTCTAGAGTTTCTGCAGAACTTGAGAGATTAAGATTTGGCAAATTATGACACAGTTTTGACATAACTTGACAAAAGAGGTTTAAAATCGAGACATTATGCCATGAAATTTTTGAATTATTACATGCAATATGTGTGGCCAAAGTTTGGCCTAATATTTTTACCTTTTGTTCACTAGTATAAATTTTGTGAATTTTTAAATCCTTGAAACCACCAAAGAAATCCTGCAGGCAATCCTCTTTTAACCCATTCCCACATGACAAAATTTTACATTTGTCCAAATTGAAACAAGCTGCAGACGATTGATACAAGCCATTTCTTCATTTTCCACAATGTTTTCTCAATTGCTATTCTTGAGGGGCGTCAAAAAAGCATCCCTGTGTGAGAATTGGTTAACCCATTTCCACACACAATTATGATACGCCCCTAAGAAAAATGCTTTCGAAAACATTCTGGAAAATGAAAAAATTGCTTCATTATCACCAATGCTGTCAATCCAAGAGTAAAAAGAAAATCCAAAATTTCATTGACAAAATTTTGTTTGGTACTTCTTTGAATTCAGACCAGTCTAAAATCTTGTTTTGTTGTTATGAGTGTAAAACTTATTACCAGAGTACAAAATACAGAAGTTGTAGAGGACAAGTCATAGTGAAAGTAAATTTAAAATTATTATACCCCTCTAAACTATGTTTCGGGGGTATATAGGAGTCAGCTTGTCGGTCGGTTGGTTAGTTGGTCCGTCTGTCTGTAGCTTTTTCGTGTCCGCTCAATTTCTCAGCAACCATTGGACGGATTTGATTCAAACTTCACTGGTATAATCAGTATCAAGCAGAGATGTGCATATTGCATTTTGGTTAGGGTCCATTGATTTTTGACAGAGTCATGGCCCTTTGGTGAAAAATCGTGTCCGCTTGATTTCTCAGCAACCATTGGACGGATTTGATTCAAATTCACAGAAAGACTTTGTATAAATCAGACATGTGCATACCCTATTTTGGTTATGGTCCATTTATTTTGACTGATTTATGGCCCTTTAATTGAAAAGTCAATTTTTTGTTACGGCCCTTTGGGGATTAGCACTTGTATATGGACAAGAGCTGTTGGGGGGTATTAGTCTCCTTTACGACAATGTCTAGTTTATGATTGAAAACAAGTAGGAATAAATTGCAGTACTTACAAGTATTTTTTTCTTTTCTCACATTGTTTTTATCAATATTTATCTTCAAGGTGTCAATATTTGGTTTTTGGATAAAATTTTAGACTGAAACTATGTAGATGAAAAATGGATGAAAAATTAAGTGTCATATCTGGCGGAAAATATATGGAGCAATTGCTTGTTGCAAACAATGTCTACTTTTCTCACGTTATTTTTCATTGATGGCTTTCTTCATTTGTGGGCTGGTAGTGGTTTAATACCAGAATACAAAATTTCAAGATTTTAAGTAGAAAGAAAAAGAGGAAAATGAAAAAAGTTGAAAGAGGCTGCAGACCAATATGAATATAAAAAACCATTGTCTTTTCAGGTAGAAAAACATTGTAGATAATGAAGAAATTGCTTGTTACAAGCAGTTTCTTCGTTTTACACAACATTTTCCAAAGATTTTTTCTTTAAGGGGGAAAAAAGGCCAGTTTGTGTTGGAATTGGCTAAAGCGATTAAAAACGGAATATCTGAGACTAATTCTTAAAAGTCTTCAAGAAAAATTTTATATTACAAAATGAATTTGGTATTAGGTTCATAAACAGCAGACTCATATATTGTCAATAAGCAAACAAAACCTTGAAACTAAAGCTAGAACTAGTTGTAGTTTTGATATTTTGAAAGCCAAATAATGATATATATGTGTTTATTTACACATAGTGTGGTATATGTGTGGTGCAGGCTTTTATACACTTTTGTACTTTTTAACTCAAGCCTGCACTATTCCGCTTTTTATGACATGCAAGAAAATAAATTCGGGAAAACATTGCTACAAACAATTTCTTCTTTTCCTACCAAGAAGGATGAAGAATCAACATGAAATATTTGTCTGCAACTTCTAACAATGTGGACCAGTCTAAAATTTTGTTGATTAGTAATGGGTAAAGGACATTAGTTGTGTAAAGAAATTGCCATGGTATTCAGTAGTTTCCTGGAAGTTGCGATAAATTCTACCACTTGAAAATGATTTGTTTTTTACTTGCTTTCTACTCGATTCATAAAACATGCACCAACTTGACATTTTAAAGAAACTCGAGCCATTCTGCTGGGCTATTGCTGAATTAAACAGCAAAACACTATAAACTTGTGACCAGGTAACAAAATATAATCAATTGTTTGTTGTAACTACAGCTTCTTCAGGTTATATTTATTTTGGTATATAGAGGATGACGTTTTAAAAGGCTACAAGAACTGCATGTCACAGTGAGAAAGATGTTTCTGCTCTAAACTTAGGTATTAACCCATAACCATATGGCAAAATTTTAGACCAAATTGAAAGGAGTTGCAGACAACAAATTAAAGTACATGAAATTTTAGATTTTTTCAACCTTCTGGATAGAAAACATTGTGTAAAATGAAGAAATTGCTTTTTACATGCAATTTTTTCACTTTACAAAATGTTTTCCCAATTATTTTTTCTTGAGGGGTGTCCAAAAGCGTCACTGTGTGAGAATGGGTTAAGCTTCTGAGAAGGTAAGACACTTTTAAAGAGTAACAAACTTTTCACTTATTGATTTTACTTTGATAGCAACAAAAGCTTTAAGCTTATAAAGTCGCTCACAACACTCACAACCAAGATGTTTTCATGTCCCTGAGAGAGAGGCAGTGGCTTAGAGGCAGTGTCTTAAACTGTTTCTGTTCAATCCCTTGTTTTTATGTCCCTGTGATTTTATAGTCACGAGAAAACATTACTATTTTCCAACTTGTAGGTAGGTTATTTTGAACCCACTTTTAATTGTCACCCTCAACTTCTTTCAAATTGACCCAGTCTATAATTTTGAAAAACGGGAAAAGGTTAAACCCTAACCGCTACCCATTTCTAAAGAAAGTTAAAATGGGACTAGCTATGAAGTGTCTTGCCCATGAATACACCTGATTATGGTGGGGCTTGAACCTCTGACCTTCAGATCACGAGTCTAGCACTTATACCACCAGTCTTGGTACTATCTCAGTCTACAACATGTGCCAGCCTCTTTTATAGGTTATTTATAATCATATATATTTTCAAATGAACATCGATCAATAATAAGTGCTTTTTATGCTTTCAGCCCTTTGATTTAACCTATTTCCAAATGACAAAGTTTTAGACTGGTCCAAATTGAAAGAAGTTGCAGACGACTGTGAATTTTAAGTTGATGGAATTTTTAAATCTTTGTCTTTTGGGGTAGAAACATTGTTGATAATGAAGTAATTGCTTGTAACAAGCAATTTCTTCATTATCAACAATCTTTTTCCAAAGCCTTTATATTTAGGGGTGTTTAAAAGGGTTATTGAGTGGAAATGGGTTAAATGCAGCTCTGTTGAAGATTTTATTCAGTATGACAAGGGTTAACCCATTACCAGACGGCTAAATTTGAGACTGACCCAAATTGAAAGAAGTACTCGCAGAGGACAATTCGAAGTTTATAAAAATTTGGAATATTTTTCAATTTTCTAGATAGAAAACATTGTAGAAAATGAAGAAATTGCTTGTCACAAGCAATTTCTTCATTTTCCACGATGTTTTCCAAAGTTTTTTTCTTAGGGGCATCCAAAAGCGTCACTGAGTGGGAAAGGGTTAATAATAACTGACTGCTATTCCACTCACTCAGCTACTGCCTCTCTTATAACTAATTACCAGAAGACAAAAATTTTAGAATGGTCAGAATTAAAAGGAGTTGTAGATGACAATTTAAAATACATGAAATTTTAGATTTTTTCAACCTTTTTAATTGAAATATTGTGAAAAATGAAGGAATTGCTTGTTACAAGCAATTTCTCCATTTTACACAATGTTTTCCCAATCTTGATGCGCCTCAAGAAGCATTTACTGTGTGGGAATGGGCTTAAAAAGGTGTTAAAAGAGGTATCAAAATTGGGTGTTTCGCGGCAGTACATGTCGAGTGACTTAAAACTAGTATATCTAGGGAAATAAAGGATAACTTATTGAATTAAGTTTCTCCTGGAATGAACTTTAAAAGTCAATAAGATTTAAATATAAATTGAGATTAAAATGTTACATCTCCCTTCTAATGTACCTGAATTCCAAATTCAAAGGAATTTAGAAATTTGAAATTTTCCTTTCGTAGTATTTAGAATGTGGGAATATGTTAACTCATAACAAGATGACAAAATTTTAGGCAGGTCCAAATTAAAAGATGTTGCAGACAACAAAATTAAGGTTGATGAAATGTTAAAAGACTCAATGTCTCATAGAAGATAATGAAGAACTTGCTCGCAAATGCAATGCCTTCATTTTCAACAATGTTTGACAAAGCCTCCTTCTTAGAGGGACATAAATAGGCAGGATGATGTGGGAATTTGTCAACCCATTCCCACACAATGATGATTTGTAACAAGCGATTTCTTCATTTTCCACAATATTTTCTTTCCCAAAAGACAAAGATTTTTAAAATTCCATCAGCTTGAAAATGTCATTTTCAACTTATTTCAATTTGCACAAGTCTAAGTTTTGTTTTTTATGGTAGTGTATTAACCCTTGTCATGTTGAACCCAGAATATTCTTGTTTTGACAGGAGGTCTAGGCAAAGATCAGGCTGCAAATATGTGCAGCCTGATCTTTGTCTTGACCTCCTGTTTATCCCTTTAAACCCAGCATTTTTATACCATCATTTTTCTAACAAAAATGAGTATCTTCTGTGCTTTCAGCCCTTTGATTTTAACATAATTTTTTAGAGGATTTTATTCAGCATGACAAAGGTTAAGTAGCTCAAGCAAAACACTTTGCTAGGAGAAAATAGACTTTGATATTGCAGCAGATCATTTCTTTGTAAAGCTATGACTTTGCAATTGCAGCGGATCATTTCTTTGTAAAGCTATGACTTTACTATTGCAGTGGATCATTGTTTTGTAAAGTTATATGACATTACTATTACAGCGGATCGATGCTTTGTAAGAAATATTCCTAGAATGGGCCCAAAAGAAAAACAAAAAGGGAGCTGGGATGCAGTTCTTCACACTTGAGATAAATTTTGAGTGGGTGAAAATTGAAAAGTGAAGTAATATTTAACACATGTTACTGAATGAATGCGAGTCTTAAATTACAAAAATAAGTTTAATCTCCAGATGTTCATATAGACTCTTTGCTTCAAAACCTTGAAAATTACAGGTTAATTGAATTTACTCCTTAGCACATTAAGGCGCCAACAAAAGTTTTTCGACTTTTCCAAACTGAAAGAGGACTTAAGGACAACGACAAAAATGTGAAACAAGAGCCATGGAGAAATTCATTTTCCAAGTCAGATCTATGATGGTGTGACTTTCACTTTGAAGTTACAGTTGTCTTTTAGAGCTATTTGTGATTCCTACTCTTTAAAAGCTGCTTTTTAGCCCAACACCAGAAGACAAAATTTAAGACTGGAAAAACTGTATTTTTTGTGTTTTTTGTGCAACTCCTATATTTTCAATTGGAATGAACTGAAATTTGCTGCAAATAACCTTAGTGATGTCTAGCTATGTATATGACAAAATAAATATTAATACCTCAAGTGGTTTTGGAATTATCTGCCCATGACACAAATTAGATTAAAATTGTAGTATTTTTGCATTCACAACTCCTTCATTATATACCTGCAAAACAAATATTTTCGGGGGTATGCTGGAATCAGCCTGTCTTTCTGTCTGTATGTCTGTCCGTGTATCCATCTGTCTGTTTACAAAATACTACCAATTTTGTGTTGCAAACTCCTCCTTCAGTTTTTGTTTCAATACCATTGAAACTTTATACAAAGATTAACAACATGTTGAAGTTTTGCAAGACACAATTTTGAAGTCTTACTATCCTCTTGTTCAAGAATTATCTCCCCCTGAACTTAGACATTATTCATGCTTTGTAGACATATATAGCTAATTATACTACCAATTTCGTGTTGCAAACTCCTCCTTTCTAGAAAAGCAATGTCAGTAGCTATGTCCTTGTATTGTTAAAGCTCTCATTACACTGAAAGCACTTGGGGAGGTATTAAGTCACGTACTGTGACAAGTTCTAGTTTTAAATTGGATTGAATTGAATTGAAGCTTACTACAATAAATCTTTATGATGTCCATTTAGGTTTGAGACAAAACTGATTCGGGTTCCTCAAGTCCTTTTTTGAGTTATCTGCCCTTGACTTAGCAAATACAGCATAAAACTACTGTTTCACGGGAAGGCCCCTATAATTAGCATGCAAGATCTAGTTTCAAAGTAGCAACCTTTAGTCAATTTGAAATTTTAGGTAGACAAAATGTGTTTGATAAACCATTGAATGCTACAAGGAAAAATTATTGAATTGCCCTGAAGTGATAAATTAAAGGTTGATTACAGGAAGTAGTCAATGATACTGATGGTATATAACAACTTGCATTGTAAAGATGCCATTTTGCATTGGAATAAATTCACATAGGGGGGGGGGGGATCTGTATAGTATCATTCAGGTGATCTGAAGTGGTAAAAATGAGGCTGATAGAATTTGATTTATCCCAGGCTGATGTGTAAGTTTATTGAAAAATGATTCATTCCCAGGAAAGAGTTATAGCTCATGATAATATTTTATAATCTGAGTGACATCTTTTACCATGCCTGACTTAAGCTCAGGCAACATGACCTTGTATTGTTGAAAGCAAGTTCTTCATTATCAGCAATGTTTTCTACCCAAGGGTAAAAAAAATCTCAAATTTCATAAGCTTGAAATTGTAGTCTGCAACTCATTTAAGAACCATTTATGAACCGAAAAGACTAATCACACTGTATGAATACGCAAATACATTGTGTGATTAGGTTTTTCGGTTCATACCTCCATGAAAACAAAAAAATGTTCTCTTCATTTCTTATGATTTAATATCATCGAGCGAAAAATCAAAAGCTTTACAAATTTTTATACCTTTTTTGTATGAGACTATTTTGTGCGGAATCATAGAAAATCACAGTGTGATCAAAATTTTGTTCATGGAGTTATGAATAATGATTTCAACCAATCAGAACACTCATTTTTGATAGACGAAACTAGAAATTGAATTATTTCAATTTGAACTAGTCTAAAATAATGCCTTCTAGTAAAAGGTTAAATCTGCTTATGAAGGATGAGCTGCTGGTGGCTCAGAAAGGCCAGTATGTTTGAACTGGTGTGAGAAATGACAAGAAGCTATGGGTAGGTTCATCATAACTGAAATACTGATGAAAGAGGTGTTGAATTGATATCAGTACAATCAATCAACATATTGCAGACTGGTTTATTTCCAGGAACAACAATCACAATAAATCTGCAGTAATACTGCTACATTCCTGCCATATCAATCAACATCGCAGTATTTTTTGTTGTCTTTTGCTTGCATTATATCTGCATTTATTGTCTCCCAACATTATCATATTACATGTTTATGTCTGATGAAATCTGCTGCAATCAACAACACCAATCTGGTGCTGATGATTAAACCATTACCAGACGACAAAATTAAAGACGGGTCCATATTGAAAGGAGTTGTAGACGATAATTAAAAGTTTATGAAAGTTTAGATTTTGCCAACTTTCTGGGTAGAAAACATTGATTAAAATGGCAAAATTGCATGTTACAAAAGTTAAATATTCATAAAAGTTTATCAACCAAAATCGTCATCTGCAACATCTTTTAATTTTGTTCAGTCTAAAATTTGTAATATGGTAGCTAAAAAAACTTTGGGTTAAAATGATTTTGATTTAATCCATTTACACATAATGACACTTTTCGATGCCATTAAAAGAAAAAAAAAAAATTGGAAAAAATTGTGTGAATTGAAATATAGCTTGCAACAAGGTATTTCTTCGTTTTCCCCAATGCTTTCTGTTGAGAAAGTTGAAAAAATCTCAAACTGCATACTGTTTAATACATGTATGTATTGTCCTCTGCTATTCCTTTCAATTTCGACCAGTCTACAATTTTCTATCTGGTAATGTGTTAAAAAAGTTGAGAAATGATTGCAATAATCAGATGTCTAAAGACTGATGTCAGAGATACTGTGTTGTTATGGCATTCCACACATAGTAAGAGACTTTAGTCTGGCTACTTAACCCTTTGCTGTTATACAAAATTTTAGACTGATCCAAATTCAAAGGATCTGTAGATGACAAATTAAAGTTAATCTTATTTGAAAAATAATTATTCAGTTGGGTAGAAAATATTGTGAAAAAAGTAGAAATTGCTTGTTACAAGCAATTTCTACTTTTTCACAATGTTTTGTCATGTGTAAAACACAGGGACGTAAATTCCAGTGATAGAATAGGAAAGGGTTAAACACATGATACAATCATTTCATTCTCAGAAGGCAGAATTAAGAAAGAATTTTTAAGCAGAAATTACATTCAAGCCTGATTTTAACTGATGTAAAGTAAAAATCTAATATTGTCAAATGGCTACCAAAACCTTGTAGCTTAAGCTTATTTAGACTGTAGTTACAAGATTTGGGTTGCCCTTTAACAATATAGACTAGACATTTCCAGGGTCTGTTTTGAATTTGAATGTTATCGAAGCTTCAATCTAACTTTGATATTATCATAATAGATGCTATTATTTGATATGAGTAAGATCGGAAGTATGAAAGCAGAAATAGGTTGTAGATTTTGAAAACTTCAATTTCTGTAATGTGAATAGCAGTAATGAATACATAGATATATTTTTAAAAGAAGTGAACCCTTGGTGTGTTGAATTTAATCCCTTTTGTGAATTGCACCAAGGTGGACTGATGCAATTTGATATATTAGCCCTTGTCATGATGTATAATTAGTCCTTTTCAAAATTGCATGAAAATCAAAGGGCTTAAAAAGCACTGAGAGTACTAGTTGCATATCAATACTTATTTAAAATTTGATTTATTTTTTTCAATAAACTCAATCTTAAAAGGCAAAAACAGGTTGTATAGACTAAGAACAGACCTGTCTTTGTCTATACCTCCCGCCAAAATAGGAATATTACGGGTTCAGTATGACAAGTGTGAACTCATTTAGGGAAAAAATGTGATGTATGAATTACTTCCCTTAAAGAAAAATATTTTTTTATATTTTTGGCTTGAAAATAGTTTGGAATTGAGTAAAATCTTATCTGAAATATATAGAACCATAACTTATTATATTTGTTTTTTATGCTTATAAGAGTATGAAGTGCATGTTAAATCATTAGAAATATTCCGTTGAAAGGAAAGGAAATATGGTGAGAGTTTTGCATTTTATAGGAAATATAATTGACATCCCTCCTTTCAAAGATACATTTTTGTCAGAAGCAATTAAAACTTTTGCTTTAAGCAAAAAATTGAACTATGTGACATCATGTTAGGATGAGAGGAGGTTTGCATCAACACATCATTTTCATGTGTAGATCCTGATTTTTTGTATAAAGGGGGTGGAGAGGGTCCAACCAAAATCCAACATTTTGGTTTCCCACTGACAGTATGATACTTTGATTTCCAAGTTTTTTATACCCCCCCCCCATGAAGTAGAGGGGGTTATATTGGTTTCACCATGTCTGTCTGTCTGTCAATTCATAGACAGAACATTTAACGTTAGATGAACTTGGTTGAAAACTGTTTCCGTGCTCTTACTAATAAGTCATTTGACCTAATACCTTGAAACTTTATACACATTATCCATGACCCAAGGAGGTGCTATACTGTCTGATGCAGGTCAGATGTCAAGGTCATAATTGAACATTTTGGGTAGTATAGGTCAATGGTTATCCGTGATATATGAATGACACAAGTGCTGATGGGGGGTATCAGTCTGCTTAAATGTGACAATACTAGTTAATCTATTAACCATATAAATACCAAAAATTCCACAGTGGTGTCTGGACCCCTGGTTACCCCCTCCCTCTGGATCCTCACTTAATTCTGGGGATAACCCAAGAAACAAGACCACATTTAAGCATGTGCAAGATCCAAATTAATGAAGAAAGTCTTTTTTAATTTCCATTATTCTACTTACAAACATCCCCCCTCCTGAGAAATCTAGATCATACATGTAATGAATTATCTGTATATGCAAAGATAAAACTCAAGGCATTATCAATGTCAAGATATTCATTTACAAAATGAACTTCATCTATGTTTTTTTTTTCTCAGATTGATGTTTTTTGGCATTAGATAAAAATCTACCCATCTGTTCTTTTCTTTTTATGCAATATCTAGTCTTAACCAACCTATTGTTGTTATGTCAAAAAAAGATATTCAAGATAAAAGACATGTAAATAAATCCTCATAATCTTAAAATATTAAGATCTTTGTGTATGCTTATTATGTATATGTATTTTTGTAACACATTCAGGAGCAAAATTGAGCCTATCAATCCATTACTAGATGACAAAATTTTAGACCGGTCCAAATTGAAAGAAGTTGCATACGACAATTTCAAGGTGATGGAATTAAAAAAACTTTGTCACATAGCTTAGAAAACATTGTGAACAATGAAGAAATTGCTTGTGATAAGCAATAATTCTTCATTGACCACAATCATTTCCAAAGCTTTTTTCTTCAGGTGCGTCAAAAAGCGTCATTGTTGGGAATAGGCGAACTGAATAACAAAGTTACAATTATAATTTTTGTATTACTACTGCTCAATGTGTTTTTTTCTAGATACATATTTTCCATGAATTCAAGCCTCCAATGATCATCATTTCTTGAGGTTGATGCAAACCTTTTGTAACTGTCGATCAAAAATATACGCATATATAATAGTTTTTAACTGTAATTCTTTCCTTTTTTTTACCTCCCTTAGATTTTATACTAGAGAAATATTGTGAGAAAAGAAACTAGCAATTTCTTCTTTTCCTACAATATTTTCTAACCTGTAGGTTAGTTACTTTTCAAATTGCACTCACTTTTTAATGTCTGCAGCTTCTTTCAAAATAGACCAGTCTAAAATTTTGAAAAATGGGAAAGAGTTAAGCCCTTTCAGTTTTGTTTGTTACTTTCATTCATTGTTTTGTGACACCTAATTTTCCTTCAATTTACGAGTTATGTGAAAACATCCCAATCTGTCAGCAGACCTATTTAGCCAAGGTTTTTTATGATGCCCCCTAGTCTAGGTTAATTAACACAGATGCTGATAAGCCTTTAACTGCTTGCTCGTTTCCAGGAATTTCAAAATATCTTTTCTCAATCAAACAGCTGAGTTGTGCAAACTATGTTATCCCGATGTTAAATATCAGCAATGAGTTAGCATACCCCCTACATGATTGGCTTAAAATGTTTAAATTCTTATTCCTTCCCCCCCCCCCCTTTCTACAAACTCACACACTTCAATAGGTATGGAGCACATTATGAGTTTACATGTTACATGTTTGTCTGTAAAAAAGCGTAACTTCTGGTAAGTGTTGGGGCTTTAATACTTCACATATTTATTTCCTTTTGGCAATGAATATATGTTGAAACCAAGGTCAATGTATCAAAGACATGATGCAATATCAAGTTAGCGGCAGTGGTAATGGTAAGGGGCATTTTCTTGAATACATCCACTTTATCTGGACATATTCCAAATAAGTATACTCAAGGATATGGACAAAAATATTGCTAATGGGTGTTAGATTCTGAAAATGCTTACTTAACCTTTTCCTGTTCAAAACCTCTGATTTTCTGTTGCTGTGATTATATACTTGAGAAAACATTGTGGAAAAAGAAATAATTGCTTAGAACAAGCAATTTCTTCTTTTCCCACAATATTTTCTAACATACAGGATGGTTTCATTTTAATTTGCATTCAACTTTCATTGTTGTCTGCAACCTCTTTCAAATTGGACTACATTAAAATAGGAAAGGGTTAATTGTTGTTATACTAATACTTATTTCATATTCCTGGTTTAGCAGGAGGCATAGACAAAGATCAGCCTGTACATAATATGTGCTTTCTGATCTTTGTCTTCACTAGTCTTGCTTGTTGTCCCTTCTAAATCAGAGCTTTCTGTAAAACTGATTTTGAAAAGAAAAAGTGTTTTCAGCGCTTTGATTGAAATGTAACTCTGAAAGAAAGAAATTATTCCACCTGGTAAGGGATAAATATCATATATTTGGGGGGAAGGGTTAGGAAATAATTGGGTCTTAATCCATTCCCACACAACAAAATTTTAGACTGGTCCAAATTGAAAGGAGCTGCAGACAACAATTTCAAGTTGGTGGATTTTTTTTTTCGTCTTTTGGGATATAAAACATTGTGGACAATGAAGAAATTGCTTCATTTTCCATTATGTTTTCCAAAGCTTTTTTCTGGGGGGGGGGGGGGGCGTAAAAAGGAAGGCTTGTGTGGGAATGGGTTAAGTCCTACTTTGATGATTTATAGCAAAAATGTAGTATTATTAAACTGAATAGACATTTACTCTGTTTTTACACTTAATCCATCAAATTATGCTCTAACAAAGTAAAAAACATCATAGAACATTTTTGTATTCATCCTCATCTAAAATTAAGAAGGCAGGTTAACAATAAGATTAATAATGAGAGAATCAACTGGCAGAACATGATACCTGGGTATTTGGGTTGACATAATTGGGTTTTAAATTTGACTCCAGCCCCAAACCTCGAGGTCAAAGGTTGGCGGGTATTACATTTATGGCTCCATTCTTAGCTTGTCAGACTGTGATGTGGTTCAAAGTGACACTGCAAAGACAGATAATTTCATTGGCTTAATTATAAAACCTTGTAAATACAGCTTAATTTAAGCTGTAGTTACTGGGTTTTAGAAGTAAGGTAATAATTTGATAAGTGACTGCACAGACTATTGTGAAAATCATTTTGGTTATTTTCATTCTTAGGATGTTATTGCAACCAACTTTCGAAGTGGTTTTAAATTTGTTTACAGCCGCTTTTCTTTTCTGAAATAAATTCTATTTAAGCTTTCATTTAGGGATATTCACTGATTGATTGATTGGGGTTTAACGCCACTTATAACAGCATTTTAATCATATCGTGGCAGCTGGAGCACCTAACAATGAGTACTACCATTACATCCTTTCCCAGCGTACAGCTGCTATCCCACTTAGGTTTACAATTATCCACCCATTGTTGAGAGACAAATGTAAGAAAGGGTATGTGTGGCCCCTGGGGATCAAACCACTTTTAGGGATAACTTAAATCAACTTCAATATATTCAAAGATAGTTGGCTACTGTTGATGAATATTTAGAGTTATGGCCCTTTGATGTCATGGCATACTCACATTTACCATAAGGCAGTGCAGGTGGATATTTCTTATTTCCTTTTACAGAGTTTTATCCTACGAAGTGCAGGCATCACATTTACATTTCAATGGGTCAGCGCAAAACAGTTAAACTGCCAATAAAGTTACTGGCAGTTTCAACTGCTTGGCGCTGACCCATCCATTTGCACCTCCCCATGATTTGTAAAAAAAATTGACGGATGACAGGGCTCTTGAAGTTCAAATTTTATAGTCTATACTTATCTCTGTCTAGACATTAGTGTAAATTAAATGTCTTCATACAGACAGTGACTGAATTTTCGTGATCAGTGATTTTCTCTTTATAATTATCCCATTACTGTATAATCTGACATTTTGATCGCCTGAAGAGAACTAGATACTCAGGAAAGATTTTGAGAAAAAAGAAAAATTACTTGTAAGAAGTGTATTATTCACAATTATTGTAAATATTAACCCTTGTCATGCTAAAAAATAACTGTAAAATCAAAGGGCTGAGAGCACTGATAGAACTCATTGTTCAAAAATCAATATTTCTTTTAGAAATCAATTTCATTAACAACTCTGACAGGATAATTACAAGCAGGGGTGTAGATCAAGATCAGACTGCACTTATGTGCAGGCTGATCTTGGTCAACAGATACTGCCAAGACTGCAATATTCCGGGTTCAGCATAACAAGGGTTAATGGGTTAGTAATTGTCTTATACAAGGCATAGACACGATGTGTTTACACGTTATGTATATTTGGCGGAGTATAACTGAAATACGAAATTCCTCCTTTTTTCTGGTATAGAAACAAATAAACTTACAAACAGAAAAACAAAGTGAAAATATAGTTACTGCCTGCTGAATCCTTTGACGGATCGAACTGTCAATCAAATAATTCATTTTGACTTTAAGTGAACTTTGAGCTCCGACATTGGTCAACATTGATGTATATCAATTTTGTTGGTTTGGCAACTCTAACGTAACTGTAGCTTATAAAAGCTGTGGTAACAACATCTAGAATGCCAACCATTTTTCTTTTTTGTTTCTTATTACTGAGCATAACATAACTGATATAAATTTTTAGGTCACCTGACCGAATGGTCATGGTGACCTATTGCAATCATCGTTTGTCCGTCGTCGTGCGTCGTGCGTCGTCCGTCGTCCGTTAACTTTTAAACATTTTCATCTTCTTCTCAAGAACTACTGGGCGGATTTCAACCAAACTTGGTAGAAAGCATCATTGGGGGATGCAAATTCAAGTTTGTGAAAATAGGGGTTCTGGGGGTCATTGGGGCCCAAATAGGGGCCAAAAAGGGGTAATTTTTGGTACTTCTTTAAAAATCTTCTTCTAAGAAACCGTTAATGCCAGAGCTTAAATATTTTGTGTGCATGACAACTAGGACAGGTATATTATAAATTGTGAAATTCATGCCCCTGGGGTCATGTATGGGGCCATACCCAGAGGTCAAAGTTCATCATGTTAAAAAATTCACATTTTCATCTTCTTCTGATGAAGTACAAAGCAAATTTCAAACAAACTTGGTGAAAAGCATCATTTGGTAATGGTTATTCAGATTTGTGAAAATAAAAAGGCTGTGGGGTCAGGGGGCCCTAAAATGGGGACCAAAAGGGGGTAATTTTTGGTAACTTTTAAATCTTTTATCTTCTTCTCAAGAACAACTGGGCGGATTTCAACCAAACTTGGTAGAAAGCATCATTTGGGGATGCAAATTCAAGTTTGTGAAAATAGGGGTTCTGGGGGTCAAAGGGGCCCAAATAGGGGCCAAAAAGGGGTAATTTTTGGTACTTCTTTAAAAATCTTCTTCTAAGAAACCGTTAATGCCAGAGCTTAAATATTTTGTGTGCATGACAACTAGGACAGGTATATTATAAATTGTGAAATTCATGTCCTTGGGGTCATGTATGAGGCCACACCCAGAGGTCAAAGTTCATCATGTTAAAAAATTCACATTTTCACCTTCTTCTGATGAAGTACTAAGCCAATTTCAAACTAACTTGGTGAAAAGCATCATTGGGTACTGATTATACAGATTTGTGAAAATTAAAAGGCTGGAGGTCAGGGGTGCCTAAAATGGGGACGAAAAGGGGGTCATTTTTGGTAACTTTTAAACATTTTCATCTTCTTCTCAAGAACTACTGAGGGGATTTCAACCAAACCTTTTCTAATTCTTTCAAACAAAATCACTTGTCTTGGTGCTCTTTTACTCAGGTGACCGTCAAGGCCCACTGGGCCTCTTGTTCAATATAACAACTTTTAAACCATTCCCACACAATAGAATTTTAGACCAGTCCAATTTCAAAGAAGTTGCAGACGACAATTTAAAGTTGATGAAATCTTCAAAATCTTTATCTATTGTGGTAGAAAACATTGTGGATAATGAAGAAATTGCTTGTGACAAGCAATTTCTTTATTATACAATATTTTCCAAAACTTTTATATTGAGAGGCGTTTAAATAGTCATTATGTGGGAATGTGTTAAATATGGAAGTGGAACCTTAGGTCTTAGCCAGCGGAGTCAGTGGGCTGGGCCAGCGATCTGTCAATTGGAGAACAGTGTGCAGTCACTTTATACTTTAGTTACTTTATATTGAAGTCACTTTATATTAAAGTTACTTTATTTTAAAGTAACTTTATATTGAAGTTACTTTATAGATATTAGATTGCTGATAAGCCTCATCTACAAAATGTAGTGAAAAAAAAATATATGAGATGTAAGAATGTATACTGATGGCATACAGTAAATTGGTTATGCCATTACTACACGATAGAATTTTGGACCAGTCCAAATTTAAAGAAGTTACAGACGACAATTTGAAGTTGATGAAATCTTCAAAACCTTTGTCTTTTATAGTAGAAAACATTGTGGAGAATAAAGAAATTGCTTGAAACATGCAATTTCTTCATTCTCCACAATGTTTTCCAAAGCTTTCATTGAGGGGCGTTTAAAAGCGTCACTGTGTGGGACTGGGTTAAATATGTTAATAGTTTTGCTTAATTTGTTTATCACCAATCAGTATTGATCCATTATGTTACTATCAAACCTTTTTATCCTCAATACAAAAGCTTCTGAAAACATTGTGGAAAATAAGAAAACTGCTTGTTACAAGCCATTTGTTCTTTATCCTCAAAGTTGTCTACCGGAAGAGTAAAAAAGAGAAAATTTAATCATTTAACATTGTCATCTGCAACTTCTTTGAATCTGGAGAAGTCTAAAATTGTGTTATTTGGTAATGGGTTAAAGTCTCTTGAGGACAAACCTTTGTTGAAATGCCTGGAATCCTATTATTTATTAGCAAAAAATAATTCTTGGTAGAAACCTGTGATTTTTTCGGCAGACAAAAACATACTGTTGATGTATAGCCAATGTGTATCTTGAATTATTGCAAGATTTTCTGGTAACAGTTATGGTAGACATTAACCCTTGTCATGCTGAATAAAATTATTTTCTTAAATTTGAATTTAAATCAAAGGCCCAAAGGCACAGGAAGAACTTGTTGTAGGTTAAAATTCATTTTGAAATTTAATTCTTTTTAACCCTTTCCTGTACAAACACAGGATGTAAATATTGACATACATGTACAATTGTTTAAGTCTAGTTGAGTGACGTTATTTCCCACAACCAGGATTTCTTTTTAAATGAAACATATTTTTGTATTTTTACAGGCAAACTAGTTACGGATGTATTACAGAATAGAAATAAGCGTGTGTATTAATCAACTTGGATAATTTAAACACGAAATAATGCTGAATTTTATTATAATCCTTGTCAGCTTGAATAAGAAAAGGGCTGTTTATCACATGAAAATAATTTTTTCAAATGAAATTTTCTTAGAATACTATAACTGATAATTGAAGTACTTTTTAAGACCCAATAGAAGACCAAAAATCCCCGCCTTCATTTGAAAAATCCTCCCATTTTTCATTGCAAGGGGGAATTTCACCCAGTTTTTAGCTCACCTGAGTACAAAGTGCAAGTGAGCCATTGTGATCGGTCGTTGTCCGTCCGTTTGTCTGTCTGTCCACAATTTCTTTAAAAATCTTCTCCTCTTAAACCAGTAGGCCAATCAAGCTGAAACTTTGCAGGGATGTTCCTTGGGTGAAGCTCTTCAAAAGCTGTTGGAAGAATTTCATTCCTTGAAAAACTCTTGTAACTGTGGCATATGAAAATGGGAAATTTTAGTAAATCTTTGTTGTTGTTTTTTTCATAGACTACATGGCCTAAGGTCTTTATATTTTGTATAGAGCTGAATCATATGGTTCTTTACCAAGTTTTTAAATATCTTATCTCTGGGGTCAAAAATGGCCCCACCCCTTAGGTCCAAAGTTTGGAAAAATGCTTAATTAGAGCAATTTCAAAAACTTCTCCCTTTAAACTATAAGGTCTAGGATATTCATATTTGGTATGTAGCATAACTAGATGGTTTTGTACTATATCACTAAAAGTTGTCCTCCTAGGGTCAAATACGGCCCTGCACTAGCCATAGGGGTCCAAAACGCAAAATTTGAGTATTTCGTAAAAAAAGATTTCTTCATTTTAAGGCAGAGAGTGTAGCAATTAGCTTGGCTGTTATCTATCAATTATGATTAAATTATGCCTTTAAGTTAAAAAACACCCCTTCCCTGGGTGTCCAAAGTTAGTAAGAATACTCAATTAGACCATGTTCAACAGTCTTCTCCTCGCAATCTACAATGTCTTAAGGCATTCATATTTGGTATATAGCATAACCAGATGGTTCTCTACCATGTTAGCTAAAATCTTAGCCCTGCCGTAGAGGTCCAAATTTTTGAAAAACACTCAATTAGAGCAACTTCAAAAGCCTTCTCCTTCTGAAATGAAAGGTGAAGGGCATTCATATTTGGTATGTAGCATGACTAAATAATTTTGTACTATGTTACAGGAAAATATGCTCTTAGGACAAAAAAGGTCTCTGCTCCTGGGACGAAAATGGCGTAAATCACATTGAAAGAATTCTTATTCTTAAACAATAATGGAGAAATTACTTGTCACTCTATTTCTCACAATGCTTTTTAGGTCACCTGACCGAATGGTCATGGTGACCTATTGCAATCATAGTTTGTCCGTCGTCGTGCGTCGTCTGTCGTCCGTCATGCGTCGTCCGATAACTTTTAAACATTTTCATATTCTTCTCAAGAACTACTGGGCGGATTTCAACCAAATTTGGTAGAAAGCATCATTGGGGGATGCCAATTCAAGTTTGTGAAAATAGGGGTTCTGGGGGTCATAGGGGCCCCAATAGGGGCCAAAAAGGGGTAATTTTTGGACAACTAGGACAGGTATATTATAAATTGTGAAATTCATGCCCCTGGGGTCATGTTTGGGGCCACACCCAGAGGTCAAAGTTCATCATGTTTAAAAAATTCACATTTTCATCTTCTTCTGATGAAGTACATAGCCAATTTCAAACAAACTTGGTGAAAAGCATCATTGGGTACTGATTATACAGATTTGTGAAAATTAAAAGGCTGGGGGGTCAGGGGGCCCTAAAATGGGGACCAAAAGGGGGGTAATTTTTGGTAACTTTTAAATATTTCATCTTCTTCTCAAGAACTACTGGGTGGAATTCAACCAAATTTGGTAGAAAGCATCATTGGGGGATGCCAATTCAAGTTTGTGAAAATAGGGGTTCTGGGAGTCAAAGGGGCCCAAATAGGGGGCAAAAAGGGGTAATTTTTGGTACTTCTTTAAAAATCTTCTTCTAAGAAACTGTTAATGCAAGAGCTTAAATATTCTGTGTGCATGGCAACTAGGACAGGTATATTATAAATTGTGAAATTCATGCCCCTGGGGTCATGAATGGGGCCACACCCAGAGGTCAAAGTTCATCATGTTAAAAAATTCACATTTTCATCTTCTTCTGATGAAGTACTAAGCCAATTTCAAACTAACTTGGTGAAAAGCATCATTGGGTACTGATTATACAGATTTGTGAAAATTAAAAGGCTGGAGGTCAGGGGGGCCTTAAATTGGGACCAAAAGGGGGTCATTTTTGTTCACTTTTAAACATTTTCATCTTCTTCTCAAGAACTACTGGCGGGATTTCAACCAAACTTGGTCAGAAGCATTGTTGGGGGATGCCAATTCCAGTTTGTGAAAATAGGGGTTCTGGGGGGGCTTAGGGTAAAAGGGGCCCCAGTCGGGGGCAGAAAGGGGTAAATTTTTGTACTTCTTAAAAAATCTTTTTCTAATAAACCCTAAATGCAAGAGCTTAGATATTTTATGTGCATGACTGGTAGGACAGGTATACTAAAGTTTGTGTAATTTATGTACCTGGGGTCATATATCGGGCTACGCCCAGGGTTCAAAGTTCATCATGTTAAGAAATTCATATTTTTAGGTCACCACCTAGTGGTCATGGTGACCTATTGCAATTATCGTTTGTCCGTCGTCCATTAACTTTTAAACATTTTTTATCGTTTTCTCAATCCTCTTCCAAACTGCTAAAAATAATTTTGTTCCATGAACTCTGGTTGCTATGGAAACAAAATTAATTTCTAACAGAAATTTTGATTGCAAAATTCTTTAAAACTACTAGGTAGATTCTAATAAAATTTCACATGAATATCCTTTGGTGGACCTTTTTCTAATTCTTTCAAACAAAATCACTTGTCTTGATGCTCTTTTACTCAGGTGACCGTTAAGGCCCACTGGGCCTCTTGTTTAAACATATTTTCCCTAAGGGATGTCAAATTCTGGGACAGTTTGGTAATGGATTAAACTATAAAGCCAAAGGCATTCAATTTTATTGTAAAGCATTACTGGATTGTTTTGTACAAAGCCCAAAATCTTATATTTGTTTTATTTAATTTGCTCAAGTTGTGTCTTTTTTATACAAAAAAGTTTGGTAATTTGCAGATGCCTCAGGTCCTCTTGTTTCAATTTCTAGAATAGACACTGTTAGTGTGTATAACCTGTTGGAGTTGGAGTTGCACATTCAGTTTGAATTCACTCAAACCAACGTCATGGTGGCGTCATCAAGGAGTTATGTTATTTGCTAGCTGGTTTTCAGATCTGTAAAGATCAGTCCAAAACTGTCGGAAGATTCGATATAAATTTCAAACTTGCTGTTAATGTTTGTAAAGTCATGAAGAAGATCCCTATTAAATATGGTGACAATCTGACTTATATTAAGGGAAAAGGGCTCAATCTTTCTCAAACTACCATAATTGTAAATGCTTGTATTTTAATGAAAGAAGAACCCCATTAAATATTGTAGAAGGTGGCATTAGTGGCAATATTAATTTTCTTCTCATCCAATGACAACTTTTTATTTTTATATCCATTTGACTTTGTAAAATATCTAATTGTTTTTAAATTTGAGTTGATCATTGGCTTGAAAAAGTAAATTCAGGTGAGCAGTCTAGTGCCATCTTAGCTCTCTTGTTATTTGCAGGTCTATTCACTACAAAAGAAAAACTCATTCGATAATACATGTGTATGTTTTTATTTTTCTATATGTATACTTTTGTGAGTTGTTTCAAAATCAACTTGCAAAAAATTCAAATTTTTAGGGAAATTCAAGTCTTGCAGTAAATCTAAAATAAAAAGGATAAATGTTGTTACATAAAGTGTATTTGAGACTCTCAAGCATCAACTTTTATAATTGTTGTTATGAATTGATCTAATCATTTAGAAATTAAAAAAACCAAAATACTTCTGTATCATGTATACACATATAATATATAGCTGTCATTTGCTGGCCTTTTTACCAAAATATTATCACCATAAAGAATCCCTGTGATACACGAACCATAAAAAATATGTTAAAATATAAATATTTTATAAATGGATTCTATCCCCCTTGAAGTTTTGGATGGGAAAAAGAGATCAGATATTTGTATCCAACTATGTAAAACTGTCACCTATTTAATAAAAATTGATATAGGATGGGAGATTTGACCAAGATAACAAAACTGCTATTATCATTATGTATGAACCCTCTTTCCCCTTACATTTCTTTTGTGGACCAAAATTAATCCATTACCAAATGGAAAAATTTTAGACTGGTCTGAATTAAAAGGTGTGTGTATTTCCGTTTATTTATCGTCGCTACCGTAGCACATGCCCATATGAGCGACGCCCCCAGAAGACGGTTAGTTGTTACGGGGGATAGTGCAAGGATACAGGACGAAACTGCTGAGAGCTCCGCCTGGTTCTTTAACGTGCTCGATGGATAGCATCGTCACACGGGGCCTCGGTTTAACGTCTCATCCGAAAGACAATTAGTTGAATTAGTTGATATGGTCAGCCTAGGGCTCGAACCCGTGATCTTGAGGTTTGAAGTCAAGTGCTCTACCAACTGAGCTAATCGGGCTGACAATTAAAAGGTCAGTTGCAGATAACAATTTAAAGTTTATGGAATTTAGATTTTTTCAACTTTCTAGGTAGAAAACATCAAGGAAATGAAGAAATTGCTTGTTCCAAGTAATTTCTTCATTTCACACAATATTTTCCCAATTTTTTTCTTGAGAGGCATCAAAAAGGGTCATTGTGTGGGAAAGGATTATAAGGAAATCCTTTTGTGTGCTACCCTGATCAATAAAGGCCTATTGTATTTAAAAACACTTACTCTAGTTAAGTGATGTATACAATCCCTGAAAAACTCAAAAATTATTTGCTATAATTTTCTAGGCAAGAAAAAAGTTTGACGCATGTTTAACCCATTCCCTATCCACAAAATTTTAGACTGGTCCAAATTCAAAGAAGCTTCAATTTGAATTTGATAAAATTTTGAAAATCTTTGTCTTTGTAGGTAAAAAACCTTGTGAGAAATATGGAAATTGTTTATGATATGCAAAATTTTTCATTTTTAAAGATGTTTTCCAAAGCTTTTTTTCTTAGAGGCGTCAAACGGTGTTATTGTGTAGGTATGTATAACTGTAATGAGGGGCTAAGTTGTTCTTATAGTAGCTAAGTTTGTGGGTCAAGGATAATCTCCCATTGAATTAAACCCATTTCCAAATGACAGAATTTTAGACTGGTCAGTTTTAAAGAAATTGAAATTTTAGAATCTTTCTATTTGTAGGTAGAAAACCTTGTGAGAAATTCAAAAGTTGTTTATAATAAGAAATTTCTTCATTTTTCACAATGATTTCCTAAGCTGTTTTATTAAGAGTGTTAAAGAGCAGGATTGTGTGGGAATCGGTTAAATCTTCTTTTTCATAGAATATGAGTTCCAGTAAGGTAGAAGGGTTTGTATCATGACGCATGCAATTGACAGATGATTGTTACAAGCTAAAGTCAAGATCATTATATTTGATATTTTGGCAAACCAAGTAGAACCAGGCCCCAGTCTTCTTGTGCTTGTAAAAAAAGCTTCCCATTAATTTTGGTGATACTTTGTGCTAGTATTTCACTGTCATCATAAATATTACAGGTTTTATTGGTGTTCACATTCTATGATTCATATTAAAGTAACCCATCCCACATAATAATGCTTTTGGATGCCCCAAACAAAAAATGATTTGGAAAAAATGTGGATTAAATATGAAGAAATTGCTTTTTGCTAAAGCTGTCACTAGCAATTTCATCATATTTCACAATGTTTTCCATCTAAAAAAGATACACACAAAAAAGTAGATTACATTTCATCAACTAATTATTGACTACCTCGATGGCCGCGTGGTATAGGTGCTTGACTCGTGATTTGAAGGTCACAGGTTCGAGCCCCACCGTCACCGGGGTGTGTTCATGGGCAAGACACTTAATAGCCAGCCCCAGTCTATCCAGCTGTAGAAATAGGTAGCAGTGAATTTAGTCACTGCATCTCTTTCGGGACGTGAAAACATCTGGATTGTGGGTTTCGAGAGCGACTCTATAAGCTCATAGCTTTCGTCGCTATCGAACTAAAATAAATAAGTATAAACTATTTATTGCCTTCTGCAATATCTTTGGATTCAGGCCAGTCTAATTGTAATATCTTTATTGTTAACAAAAATTTCTTTTATTTACAGATTGCATGTTTAGTAAAGTAGCAGGATCAAGATATGACTTGGGGATAATTACAAATTCTTGAATAATGTAAGTATGTACTTTATTTTCATTGTTAGTTGCTTTTGACAATTTCTATTGCCCTGCTTGTCATGGTATGTCCATCGGCAAGACATTTCAGGGCTTTACCCATTTACAGATGACAAGAATTTAGACTGGTCAAAATTCAAAGAAGTTGCAGATGACAACTTCATGGTGATAAAATTGTAAATATATATAAATCTCTGTCTTTTTGGGTAGATAACAATCAGGTATATCAAGAAATTGCTTGTCACAAACTCTTCATTTTCAACATTGTTTTCTTGAACTCTTTTTTTTTTTTTTTGAGGGTTGTAGAATAGCAAGATTTTGTGGGAATGGGTTTAGGTTAAGTATATTGCTGTTACTGGTAATATCCAGGAATCACATGAATTGATGAAATTTGTTATAAAGCTTGAAGGTTCAACTGTTCAAAGGAGCATTAAATTCTACACCAAAATTTGTATTTATAGGCCAAATTTCCACTGGGTTTCAGTGTATAGGCAATTTATGTGAGGTGTATCCCATTGAATTGGATTTTTATTTTCAACAAATTTTTCCTTGACTTCTTTGGCAAGTGCTTGGTGTCTTATAAAGATACATATGTTACAGAAAATGCTGTAAACTTTGTACACTCACGATTTCATGAATTCCTTTCCATTCATAACATTTTTGTCACACCTATACATTGCATTGTACTACTAGTAAGTCACCAATTTGCATTTCAATATTAGCACAGCAACCATCATAGCGCAGTCAGTAGCGCGTCAGTCTCCAAATCTTCAATCATGGGATGTCATGGGTTCCATCCCCATGGCGACACATATCCTTTCTGACATTTGTCTCTCAACAATGGATGGATAATCGTAAACCCATGTAGGATAGTAGCTGGAGGCTAGGAAAGGATGTAGTGGTAGTACTGGTGTGAGAAATGCCAGGAATCCATTGTTGGGTGCTCCAGCTGCTGTGATTGACTGAAATACTTTTTAAAGCGGCATTAAGCCCCATTCAATCAATCAATCAATATTTGCACAAAATGAAAGATGAGCCTAAATCAGTTGCCAATCTGTTTGTCTCTTAACCAATTACCACACAATCCTACTTTTTGTAGCCTCTGAAGAAAAAAACAATAGGATGTTTTCTTCTTTTAATTTGTACCAGTCTAAAATGTTGTTGTCTGGTAGTGGGCTTAAATAAGTAAACATGACCCCATCCCTAAAGCTTTCATATTTTGTTTGGGGCATCATAAATTATCTTGTAGTGACCTTCTTCCTAGATATGAAAAATGTTGCAAGAAATATAAAGAATACTAGGCTTATTCATGTATTGGTAAGTTTAGTTTTGGAAAACAGAAAGTATTCTGAGAAATAATGTTTATACCAGCATTTTTATCCTTTCCCACATATTTGTTTATGTAGCAGTACTCTAGTGAAGTCGAAACATTGAATATTGGAGCTGACTTTTGACTTCCTCAAGTAAATAGCTTTTGAAAACATAATGAAAAAATGAAGAAATTCCTTGTTACAAGCAATTTTTTTCAGTATCCACAATGTTTTCTACCCCTCACATCGACAAAATCAAAAATTTCATCTACTAGAATTTGATGTCTGCAACTTCTTTGAATTTGTACCAGTCTAAAAATTTGTTGTCTGGTAATGGGTTAAGTTAATATTTGGGAAGTAGAACTATGGAATTTCTTTCATTCACAAAAGTTGGTCAAAGAATGATGCAGCCAGTATTGCTTTTCTAGTTGGTTTGAATAGCTCTCGTATCCCTCTTATAGAAATGTTCATTAATAAATCTAGAGACTTTGGACTTTGAATTCAGATGACTTTGCAAAATAAGTCCGGGAACTTGGTCAAAAAAAGATAACTTAAGCAGACTAATGCGCTGTACCTTATTACTTTAACCCATTACCAGACAGCAACAATTTATACTAGTCCGAAGTCATAATATGGAAAAGACTGCTTATACTAACCCATTCCCACACAGTGGCACTTCTTAACATCCCTTAAGAAAAAATGGCTTAGTAAATATTGTGGAAAATGAGGAAATTGCTCGTCACAAGCAATTTTTTCATTATCCAAAATGATTTCTCCAAAAAAAAAAAAAAAAGCACAAAAAATGGACATTGTTAAACTCCATCAACTGTAAACTGTTGTCTACATCTTCTTTCAATTTTGACCAGTCTTAAAACTTTGTCATTTGGTAAAGGGTTAATTACGAAGGTCTTAAAAATAATATTTCTTTCTCTATAGGTTTCAATTAAGCCAACCAGTCACATTTGAAATTGTGTAAAGATATCTCTACACAAATGCAAGAAGTATGGTCAGTACCTTCCCATGTCATCATGCTTAACCCATTCCCACACAATGGCGCTTTTTGACGTCCCCAAAGAAAAACATTTGAGAAAACATGGTGGAAAATGAAGAGACTGCTTGAATCAAGTAATTTCTTCATTACCCAAAATGTTTTTCACCCAAAAAGTTGAAAAAATCTAAAATTTCCTGAATTGTTGTCTGCATCTCCTTTCAATTTAGACCAGTCTACAATTATGTTGTGTGGGAATGGGTTAATGATGTCTCAACCAGAGTACATTATGTGGATGGTGGCTCATTTGCTTAACCCACTACCAGGCATCAAAATTGTATCCTAGTCCATATTCACAGAAGCTGCAGAAGGAGGGTCTTCAAAAAGTGGGATTGTGTGGAAATTGGTTAGCCATATAGCTAAATGAAAGATTGGATAAGAAAAATCTGTCAAGACTCATTGATCCTGTCAAGACATTTCTTAAATTTTGGAAAGATAACAAGCTTTTAAAGGACATTTCTAAAATGATTATTACAGATTCTTGTCATTTTTAGCCCCACCTGCTGAAAGCCAGTGAGCTGTTGTTGTGGCATTGTGTCTATCATGCGGTTGTCCGTCCATCTGTCTGTAAACTTTTACTTTAAAAAAAATCTTCTCCTCAGAATGTACTGAACAGAATTAAACCAAATTTCACAGAAATGATTTTTTTGTGCCCCTTTTTCAGATATTTGAATTGAGCACCCTCTAGAGCCTTTGGTTTAAGAAAACAGGTGAGTTTGTAAGTGCTGTAACTGTTGAAGCTTTTATTTGTACATGAAAGGGTTTTATTGTTGACATTAATAACATTAACATTAAATTATGGTTGATTTTACGACCTCTTTACACATAACACTAACTTTTAAATTGATGAATAACTTTATAAACCCTTGAAAGTTATTTAACCCATTACCAGATTACAAATTTTTGGACTGGTCCAAATTGAAAGGGGTTGCAGACGACAATATAAATTTTATGAAATTTTAGATTTTTTCAACTTTTTGGGAAGAAAACATTGTGGAAAATGAGGAAATTGCTTATCACAAGCAATTTCTTCATTTTCCACAATGTTTTCCTAAATGTGTTTCATAAGGGGCATCCAAAAGCATCACTGTGTGGGAATGGGTAAAGGCAGCTTACACTAAATACTAAGCAAAACTCAGCAAAAAGCTGTGTTCACTCCCAGTGCTAAGGTAAATTTCAGAATGTTTCTGCAAATGTGTTTGTTTACATTGAGAGACTGTTGCTGCAGCACAATTGTTTGTTAAAATGAAAGAGTGTTGCTGTACATGTGTTTGTTTACATTGAGAGAGTGTTGCTGCTGCACATTTGTTTATTACATGAGTGAGTGTTGCTGCTAATGCATTTGTTACATCGAGAGAGTGTTGCTGCACATGTGTGTGTTAAAGTGAGAGAGTGTTGCTTCACAATTGTTTGTTACATCGAGAGAGTGTTGCTGCTCATGCATTTGTCACATCAAGAGAGTGTTGCTGCACATGTGTGTGTTAAAGTGAGAGAGTGTTGCTTCACAATTGTTTGTTACATCGAGAGAGTGTTGCTGCACATGTGTATGTTAAAGTGAGAAAGTGTTGCTTCACAATTGTTTGTTACATTGAGAGAGTGTTGCTGAAGCACATGTGTGTGTTAAAGTGAGAGAGTGTTGCCTCACAATTGTTTGTTACATTGAAAGAGTGTTGCTGCAGCCCATGTATTAGTTACATTGAGCGTTGCTTCGAAATTGTTTGTTACAGTGAGTGAGTGTTACTTCACAATTGTTTGTTACACTGAGAGAGGGTTGCTTCACAATTGTTTGTGCACAGAGAGTGTTGCTGCACAATTGTGTTTTAAAATGAGAGAGTGTTGCTGTACATATGATTGCTTACATTGAGAAAGTGATGCTGCACATGTGTTTGTTTCATTGAGAGTGTGTTGCTGCACAATTGTTTGTTAAAGTGTGAGAGTGTTGCTGCACATGTGTTGGTTACATTGAGAGAGTGTTGCTGTGCAATTGTTTGTTAAAGTGAGAAAGTGTTGCTGCACATGTGTTTGTTTCATTGAGAGACTGTTGCTGCAGCACTATTGTTTGTTTACATTGAGAGAGTGTTGCTGTACATGTGTTTGTTACAATGAGAGATTGTTGCTGCACAATTGTTTGTTTCATTAAGAGAGTGTTTCTGCACATGTGTTTGTTACATTGAGAGAGTGTTGCTGCTCATGCATTTGTTACATTGAAAGAGTGTTGCTTCACAATTGTTTGTTTCATTAAGAGAGTGTTTCTTCACATGATTTTGTTAAATCTTCACATTTATTTGTTACATTGAGAAAGTGTGCTGCTCAATTGTTTGTTCCATGGAGAGTGTTGCTGCACATATGTTTGTTAACATTGAGAGTGTGATGCAGCACAATTATTTGTTAGAGTGAGAGAGCATTGCTGCACATGTGTTTTTTTACACTGAGTGAGTGTTGCTGGACAATTGTTTTTTAAATTGAGAGAAGTTGCTGCAGAATTTTTTGATACTTTGGGAGATTGTTGCTGCTCATGTGTTTTAAACATTGAGAGAGTGTTTCTTCACATGTGTTTGTTACATTAAGGGAGTGTTGCTGCACATTTGTTAATTACATTAAGAGTGTGTTGCTGCACATTTGTTTGTTACATTTAGAGAGTGTTTCTGCATATGTGTTTGTTACATTGAGAGAGTGTTGCTCCTCATGCGTTTGTTACATTGAGAGAGTGTTGCTTCACAATTGTTTGTTACATTGAGAGAGTGTTGCTGCACATGCGTGTGTTAAAGTGAGAGAGTGTTGCTTCACAATTGTTTGTTACATTGAGAGAGTGTTGCTGTGGCACATGTATTTGTTTCATTGAGCGTTGCTTCAAAATTGTTTGTTACAGTGAGTGAGTTTTGCTTCACAAAATTATTGTTTGTTTCACTGAGAGAGGTTTGCTACACAATTGTTTGCTTACATTGAGGTAGTGTTGTTGTGCAATTGTTTGTTTTAGTAAGCATGTTTCAGCACAGTAATTATTGTTTGTTTCAGAGAGAGAGTCTTTCTGTACAAATGTTTGTTACAATAAGAAAGTGATGCAGTGCATTAATCAATTACAACTTCTGTTTCACTTTCTTAACCCTTTCCCGTTCAAAGACGGGAATTTACGTTCCTGTGATTTTATACTCCAGAAAACATTGTGGAAAAAGAAGAAATTGCTTGTAACAAGCAATTTCTCTTTTTTCCACAATATTTTCTACCACATAGGATGATATCATTTCAAATGGCATCAAGTTTTCATTGTCGTCTGCAACCTTTTTCAATTTGGACCAGTCTAAAATTTCAAAAAACAGGAAAGGGTTAACTTATAAAGAACTGTATGGATGCACAGAAACTTTGCTTATTGTATTGTTATTTGTTGGGGGGACTCATGGTCATGGTGTTAATGTGTTAGATTAAAATATGGAATTAATATACATTAATTTACTGCTGTGAATTAACCAAAATAAATGATCCATTTTATAGGGATTGGCTCATATAAAAGTTGAGTATCTTCAAGTTAATCTAAAAAAAACTTTGCCTCCTTCATAATCATCTCCGAACTGATTGACTGTGTATAACCTCATTTGATACAACCTCCAAAAGTAATGACTATACTTAATTATCCTCCACTTAAAATAATTTTGATGGAGAGATATTGTAATATAACACATCAATCCTTCCTTCTGTCTATCTTGCCTTTCATTCCAAATTTGGGAATAAGCATTTCTCTAAAGTACTTGAAAAAAAAATTGTGTTAAGGAGAAGTGAAAGGTGGATAGAAGTGTGGGGGTGATTAACACAGTTTTGTCAGGAAAATGTTTCTGTATACATTAGATGTTATTTTGAATCTTCACTGTTGAATAGATCTGATGAGGAAATGTGTTGTGTACTAGAGCAATAACTCTTGCTTGCTATTTTTGTTGAGTTATTTCCCTTTTTTGTTTTTACTTGTTTAACCCTGTATTATATTGCTGTCATTTTATACTTGAGAAAACAGAAGAAATTGCTTGTGACAACCAATTTAATAAATGTTTTTCGCCACAATATTTCCTACCGCATAGCATCATCTCATTTCAAATCACATCCAATCTGCAACCTATTTTAATATGGACCAGCCTAAAATGTCAAAAAAATGTGAAAAGCTTAAGTTTTGATCAGAGTAAGCAGGCTGAAAGAATATCTATAAAACAAAGTGGAGTGTACATGAACCTGGGCTGAGTATTTTTCAGCTCATCTGACCTGGAAGTAGTCGAGGTGAGCTATTGTGACAAGGCTGAGTGCGGTGTATATCTTCAACTTTTTAGCTCACCTGAGCACAAAGTGCGAGGTGAGCTATTGTGATCGGTCGTTGTCCGTCGTCCGTCCGTCCGTCTGTCCGTCTGTCCGTCTGTCCGTCTGTCCGTCTGTCCGTCCGTCCACAATTTCTTTAAAAATCTTCTCCTCCTAAACCAGTAGGCCAATCAAGCTGAAACTTTGCAGGGTTGTTCCTTGGGTGAAGTTCTTCAAAAGTTGTTAAAAGAATTTAATTCCGTCAAAAACTCTGGTTGCCGCGGCATATGAAAATGGGAATCTTTAGTTATTCTTTAAATATCTTTAAAAATCTTCTCCTCCTAAACCAGTTGGCCAATCAAGCTGAAACTTTGCAGGGATGTTCCTTGGGTGAAGTTCTTTAAAAGTTGTTAAAAGAATTTAATTCCGTCAATAACTCTGGTTGCCGCGGCATTTGAAAATGGGAATCTTTAGTAATTCTTTAAATATCTTTAAAAATCTTCTCCTCCTGAACCAGTTGGCCAATCAAGCTGAAACTTTGCAGGGATGTTCCTTGGGTGAAGCTCTTCAAAAGTTGTTAAAAGAATTTCATTCCGTCAAAAACTCTGGATGCCGCGGCATTTAAAAATGGGAATCTTTATTAAATCTTTAAATATCTTTAAAAATCTTCTCCTCCTTAACCAGTAGGCCAATCAAGCTGAAACTTTGCCGGGATGTTCTTTGGGTGAAACTCTTCAAAAGTTGTTAAAAGAATTTCATTCCGTGAAAAACTCTTTTAATCGTGGCATATGAAAATGGGAAATTTTAGAAAATCTATTTTGTCTTTTTTTTCACAGACTACGAGGCCAAAGGCGCTTATATTTTACATAGAACTTAATCATATGGTTCTCTACCAAGTTTTTAAATATTTAATCTCTGGGGTCAAAAATGGCGCCGCCCCTGAGGTCCGAAGTTTGGAAAAATGCTTAATTTGAGCAATTTCAAAAGACTTCACCTCTTAAACTATAAGGTCTAGGATATTGATATTTGGTATGTAGCATAACTAGATGGTTTTGTACTATATCACCAAAAGTTGTCTTCCTCGGGTAAAAAAACGGCCCTGTACTAGGGGTCCAAAATTGGGAAAAACACAAAATTTGAGTATGCTAAGAAAAAAAAATCTTCATTTAAGGAGGAGGGCATTTATATTTTGGGTGAAGCATAGCCTGGCTGTTATCTATCAGTTTTGATTAAATTATGCCTGAAGGTCAATAAACACCCCTTCCCTGGGTGTCCAAAGTTTGTAAAAATGCTCAATTATACCATGTTCAATAGTCTTTTCCTCCCAATGTACAAAGTCTAAGGCATTCATATTTGGTATATAGCATATCCAGATGGTTCTCTACCATGTTGGCTAAAATCTTAGCCCTGGGATAAAACATGGCACTGCCCCAGAGGTCAAAAAATTTGGAAAACACTCAATTAGAGCAACATCAAAAGTCTTCTCCTTCTGAAATATAAGGTGATGGGCATACATATTTGGCATGTAGCATGACTAAATAATTTTGTTCCATGTAACAGGAAAACATGCTCTTAGGATAAAAAATGTCTCTGCTCCTTGGGTCGAAAATTGTGTAAATCGCATTGAAAGAATTCTTGGTCTTAAATATAGGTCCCAGAGCATTTACATTAAAAACATAGGATAACATTATTGTTATCTACCATGTTTACATCCTTTAGACAAACATGGTCCTTCCCAACGCATCCAGAGATATGAAAAACGCTCAATAAGAGCATGTTCAAATATCTTCCACTCCTCATGTATAAGTTGTAATGCATTCATATTTTGATTTATAGTACATCCAGATTGTTCTCTACCAAGGTTGCTAAAATTACACCCATTGAAGTATCAGACAGTAATAAGAGTTTGATTGAAATCTAAATACAAAGAATTCAGGTAGAAAACACTGTGAGAAATGGATAAATTGCTTGTCACTCCCTTTCTCACTATGTGTTTTTTTTTCAAACCTGAGGGTGACAAATTCTTGGATAGTTTGATAATGGATTAAACTATAAAGCCAAAGGAATTCAATCTTATTGTAAAGCATTACTGGATTGTTTTGTACAAAGCCCAAAATCTTATATTTGTTTTATTTATTTTGCTCAAGTTGTGTCTTTTTTATACTAAAAAGTACTGTAATTTGCAGATGCCTCAGGTGAGCGATTTAGGACCATCATGGTCCTCTTGTTATGGTACCCTACTTTGACTCAGCACATGTATCAAAAGCAGGTTTCAAAAGAAAAGTGCATGCTTATATTTTTTATTATGCTCCCTAAAGGGAGAGTATTTAGCCATCGCTTTGTCTGTCCGTTCGTCCATCATTCCGTCCGTCCGTTGGGAGCAATTTCTCCAAAACCCTTGGACCGAATCAAATGAGACTTACCATGTGAACTCCCTATGATATTATGCTGATGATTTTATCCAGATTTTTGGATTTGAGGCCTCGTCATTGAAAAGGGGACTTAGGGTAAAATATAGTTTTTCTCAAATTTCTCCTAGTCTAATGGTCAGAATTTAATGAAATTTCATATTTGAGTAGCAAATCAAAGGCCCTTGACCATGTACTATTTGAAATTCAGAAATAAGATGTGACGTGGAAAAAGGGGGCTTAATGTTCGATACTTTTACATTACCTCTCCTTTCTCTGCAACAAACTTACACTGGCCATAACTTTTGATTAATAAGAGATATAGCCTTCATATTTCAGAAGTGCATTGTTAATGACAAAACCTTTCTGCTGGTACTAAGGTCAAGGTCATCTTTTAAGGTCAAGGTTGTTTCTCAAGGTCAAAATTTAAAAAAAATATCTTACATTGACCATTTCACATGACCTTTCAGTGATGCTAAGTTCAAGGTCACCTGTCAAGGTCAAGGTCATCTGTCAAGGTCAAAATTTCGAAAATCTTAACTATAACATTTTCCATAAGTTTACAATGGTAAGTTATAAAGCCTTCATATTTCACATGTGCATTGCTCATGACATGACCTTTCTGTTGGTATTAAGTTCAAGGTCATCTGTCAAGGTCATTTCTCAAGGTCAATATTTTGAAAAATTTAACTTTAACATAGACAATAAGTATACAATAATTAAGCGATACAGCCTTCATATCTTACATGTGCATTGCTTATGACATGACAATCTGTTGGTACTATGCTCAAGTTCATTGGCTAAGGTAAAGGTCATTTCTCAAGGTCAATATTTTGAAAAGTTTATCTTTAACATTGTTCATGATTTTAAAATGGTAAGTGATACAGCCTTCATATTTCAAATGTTTATTACCTGTGACAAGATTTTTCAGCAGATACCAAAATCAAGGTCATTGGTCAAAGTCAAATTGTCAAGCTCATTAATTTTCAAATATACCTCCTTTACCAATTGCCAAACTTAACATAAATGTTGTTTATTAAGTGCCCTAGGTAATGTTCATTTCAAATTTTGACTCAATGAACCTTACCATGCTGAAAGGGGGCTTAATGCCAAGTAGCTTTACATTTTACATGTAAGAGTTTTACAAATTTCTTGTAAACTGAACTCTCAAACTATAGTTGCATTCAATAAGAAGTTTTTTGTCCAATAATGGCATACAGTTTTGTGACAAAGCCTATTTGGGGAGCATAATCCGTCTCCAACGGCTCTTGTTATTCTGAACGCAGTCCAAATCCTTATAAACTTGGAAGTTTTCATAGAAAACAATAGTCAAAGTCTTGTCTTGGTCAGTGTTGTTTCTGGTGTCATGTTACCAAAACTGTAATAGTTTGTTATATGTTGTGTTTTACTAAAGGCATTCCCATAGAATTTTGTATATTTGCTATCAAAAGAGCAACCTATGCCTTCAAGGAGTAAAACTAAATGCATATAAGACAAAAATTTTTCTCAATTATGCTTGAAACAGCCAAGCATTATAGGGCTCAGGTAGGTGTTTCTCCTTTTTTTTAAAAAAAAGGAGAAATGAAAGTTTCCTGTTAAATTTTGAAGAAAGGTAATTAGCTATTAAATGCACAGAAAATTCATAAATACAACAGCTCTCTAAAACACTTAATTCATAAATGCACATTAACACATCTTTCATGTTTGAGTGGCTTTTAAATCTTGCCTCAGGGGCAGAAACTATTAAATGAAAAATTAAGAACAAATAGTTAATGAAAATCAATGTAATATGAAACAATTCCACATAATTGTCTATCCTTTGAAACAAAACCTTATGTTTCAATACTTATCCTTGCCATACTTTATAAAGTCTCTTTTGAGTACTGCAGTAGAATCAAAGGGCTGACAGCACTGGCTGATTCTTGGTCATTGATTATTTTGAAGAGCACTCTCACAAGCAGTCCTGACTTAAGGGACAATCAGGTGGTGAAGGCTAAATTCAAACTGCACATATTTGCAGGCTGATCTTGGTCTATGCCAGCCTTACAGAACATTCTGGGTTCTTGGATTGTCAGCAAAAAATTTGAAATTACTGGACTCTAAAATGTTTCTAGTATTTTATAAAATCCCTTATGGAATTGCTTTAAAATCAAAGGGCTGAGAGCACTGATAGTACTTGTTATTCAATAATCAATATTTCTTTTGAAAATCAATTTCATTACTTCTTTGGCAGGAAAAGTACAAGCAGGGGGTGAAGACCAAGATCAGACTGCAGGCTGGTCTTTGTCTATACCTCCTGCCTAAATAGGAATATTCTGGGCTCAGCATTATGAGGCTTAAATTTGTCTAGTATTGCATCAACCCATTATGACAATCTCCCTTTTCAACAGCCTTAAGAAATAGAGTTATGACAAACTTGGGGAAAATGAGAAATTGTCTATTAAAAGCATGTTCACCTTTTCTTCAAAATTTAAGTGCACCTTGAATCAAATGTCATCTGCAACTTCTTTCATTTCAGACCAGTCTCAAATTTGTCATTTGGTAAAGGGTTTTTGTGGATTTCGTGCATAACCACGGCATGTTTGAGTGCAATGGTCCAGGTTATCATGCTGCATAGGTATGTTATCAAAAATATAATTTTATCACTGATAACACAGTTTGCATAGCAAAAATATTTTCTGCTTTTGAAATGCAACCTGATAAATTTGCCTGCTGTTGAAAGTTGTGTGGTGACTGGCCCAGTAAGACTTATCAAGACATTCAAGCTGAGGGACTTATATATTTCAAAAGGAAAAAGAAAGAAGAAAAAACATAAGGAAACTTTTATGTGTGTGTGACACTATCTATATAAATTTTATTTATCCTGGTTTTGGTCTCAAAATGGCATAAAAGATATGGTAAAAGTAGCATGAAGTATCAGATCCAGTCATTTGATGTAAAAACAAGATAATCTTAACCCTTTCCTGTACAAACACAGGATTTTACGTCACTGTGATTGTATACTTAAGAAAATAATGTGGGAGAAGGAGAAATTGCTTGTTACAAGCAATTTCTCCCCTTCCACAGTATTTTCTACCACATTGGATGGTTGCATTTCAAATTGCATCCAATTTTCGTTGATGTCTGCATCCTCTTTCAATTTGGACCAGTCTAAAATTTCAAGAAATGGGAAAGGGTTAAGTGATTTTATATTCATTGAAATCATTGCAGCAATTTACTAGATACACAAAAAGCAATTTGCCTTTTGGGAGAAATTTCACTCTCAAATTGACATGTGCTATTCAAATTTGCAGTCAAATATCTATCCTTTTGTGTGAAAAATTATTAAAATTCAAACTCTTACATGTAAAATTAAAACTGATCTCATTTCCTTTATTATAGTTCTGCAATAATAGATTTGCCAGAATTCACATGGCTAAGTTTGTTCATGGACACTGATTTTTAGGTCACCTGACCGAATGGTCATGGTGACCTATTGCAATCATCGTTTGTCCGTCGTCGTGCGTCGTCCGTCGTCCGTTAACTTTTATACATTTTCATCTTCTTCTCAAGAACTATTGGGCGGATTTCAACCAAACTTGGTAGAAAGCATCATTGGGGGATGCCAATTCAAGTTTGTGAAAATAGGGGTTCTGGGGGTCATAGGGGCCCAAATAGGGGCCAAAAAGGGGTAATTTTTGGTACTTCTTTAAAAATCTTCTTCTAATAAACCGTTAATGCCAGAGCTTAAATATTTTGTGTGCATGACAACTAGGACAGGTATATTATAAATTGTGAAATTCATGCCCCTGGGGTCATGTATGGGGCCACACCCAGAGGTCAAAGTTCATCATGTTAAAAAATTCACATTTTCATCTTCTTCTGAGGAAGTACAAAGCCAATTTCAAACAAACTTGTTGAAAAGCATCATTGGGTAATGGTTTTTCAGATTTGTGAAAATAAAAGGGCTGGGGGGGGGGGGGGTCAGGGGGCCCTAAAATGGGGACCAAAAGGGGGTAATTTTTGGTAACTTTTAAATATTTCATCTTCTTCTCAAGAACTACTGGGCGGATTTCAACCAAACTTGGTAGAAAGCATCATTGGGGGATGCCAATTCAAGTTTGTGAAAATAGGGGTTCTGGGGGTCATAGGGGCCCAAATAGGGGCCAAAAAGGGGTAATTTTTGGTACTTCTTTAAAAATCTTCTTCTAATAAACAGTTAATGCCAGAGCTTAAATATTTTGTGTGCATGACAACTAGGACAGGTATATTATAAATTGTGAAATTCATGCCCCTGGGGTCATGTATGGGGCCACACCCAGAGGTCAAAGTTCATCATGTTAAAAAATTCACATTTTCATCTTCTTCTGATGAAGTACAAAGCCAATTTCAAACAAACTTGTTGAAAAGCATCATTTGGTAATGGTTATTCAGATTTGTGAAAATAAAAAGGCTAGGGGGTCAGGGGGCCCTAAAATGGGGACCAAAAGGGGGTAATTTTTGGTAACTTTTAAATATTTCATCTTCTTCTCAAGAACTATTGGGCGGATTTCAACCAAACTTGGTAGAAAGCATCATTGGGGGATGCCAATTCAAGTTTGTGAAAAAAGGGGTTCTGGGGGTCAAAGGGGCCCAAATAGGGGCCAAAAAGGGGTAATTTTTGGTACTTCTTTAAAAATCTTCTTCTAATAAACCGTTAATGCCAGAGCTTAAATATTTTGTGTGCATGACAACTAGGACAGGTATATTATAAATTGTGAAATTCATGCCCCTGGGGTCATGTATGGGGCCACACCCAGAGGTCAAAGTTCATCATGTTAAAAAATTCACATTTTCACCTTCTTCTGATGAAGTACTAAGCCAATTTCAAACTAACTTGGTGAAAAGCTTAATTGGGTACTGATTATACAGATTTGTGAAAATTAAAAGGCTGGAGGTCAGGGGTGCCTAAAATGGGGACCAAAAGGGGGTAATTTTTGGTAACTTTTAAACATTTTCATCTTCTTCTCAAGAACTACTGAGGGGATTTCAACCAAACCTTTTTCTAATTCTTTCAAACAAAATCACTTGTCTTGGTGCTCTTTTACTCAGGTGACCGTTAAGGCCCACTGGGCCTCTTGTCTTTGTTCTATCTAGTATTTATAAATAAGTTTTAAGGATGTTGTTCCATAGAACTATTCTATGCTTTCTTGACAGGTATCTAAAATCAATAGTGCAGATCTTCCTTAGAAAACTCAAAGCACTGAAGACACAGATAACTGATGAATTACCTAAAATTGTCTATCCAAACTTTTGTTGTTTTCTTGAGTTCTGATTTTAAACTTGATAAGACTAGGTTGTTATTACAGATTCTAAATTATGATGCACATAATATTATAAATGTCCAAGTCTTTAAAGTGGGATGTCAATTTGTTCTTTCAGTAGGAATTGATGATTGATTGATTGTTTGAATTGGGTTTAATGCCAATATTAACAGTATTTCAGTCAAATCGCGGCTGCTGGGGCACCTAACAATGGCTTCCTGGTATTTCTCGTAAACCAGTACTACCCCTACATCCCTTCCAAACCTCTAGCTGCTCATCCCACTTAGGTTTACGATTATCACCCATTGGTGGCAGACAAATCTCGTAAAGAATATTTGCTGAGGCCGGGGATTGAACCTGGGACCCCTTGACTAGGAGTCCTTCACGCTACCACTTTGCTATGGCTGCGGCCATAGAAAGGGATGATCTTATTGGTCTATCTATTTTCATTGACAGTCAGGATAATGTAATAAGACTATTGTCTTATTTGGTCTACCTTTTTACATAGACAGATCCCAAACAGATCATTTCTGCAAGGTAACTGAATGAAGTTAAGATATTTGATAATCTGAAATAGAATAAAGGACAACGGGCCATTCAATAGTTTTAAGCTAGAGCCAGGTCATTGACAAATCTACAAGTTCAGATAAGGCAGATAATCCCTATCAATTTAATGTGTAAACTGGTCCTATATTCAGCTTAAAGGGCTCAAGTCATTATCTCAATGACCCATTAGCTCATAGTTAGATAAGAACCCACAATACAGCTACTTGTCAATATGGGGACACTTTTATTGATAGATACTTTGACTGAATGTGGTCCAGACTAGACAGGCATTAGGTTTCTAGTCTAGATCTGAATGAGATCCTTACTATAATTGTCATGGATTTTAATACTTGTTTGAATATCATTCATTCCAATTTTTCCAATTCATTGATCTTTTCATTTTTGGCCTACTGGTGCAGCCCAAGGGATTGTGTCAAAAGGGAGAAAGGTGGTTTCGAATAGGCTTTGTTGCATGTAAATCATTCAAACTTCTGCCAATTTCATAAATTTTATATTTTCTTTCATAGAGTCAGCAAATGAATTTTGAAGAAAATCTTACATTCATCAAAAGTTGGAGAAAGTTTACCTTGTAGTCACAAGATAGATGGCTTTAGTAGCTTATAAACCATAAGCTGTCTATTGATGATATGGAATATTTACAAATTGTAATCAGCAACATCTAAGTAAGTCATGATTCAACAGCTTTTGATGGGGTTTGAGTTCTCGCATATTGCTAGGAAGGATGACCTAGCATTTACATCAAATTTGTAAATAGATTAATTAGTATGTAGCCTATGACATAGACAGTCTAGTATCTGTGTGTGAGAGTTAAACCATTACCAGACAACAAATGGTTAGACTGGTTCAAATTCAAAGAAATTGCAGATACAATTTTCAGTGAATAGTGTTTTAACATTTTTTGTGAGGAAATTACTCATTACAATCAATCGCCTTGCTTTCCAAAATTATTTCTTAATCTTGAATTTATTTCTTGGGGGAAGGGGGGGGGGTGTCATAAAAAAGTGGGATAGTGTGGGAATGGGTTAAGGAGGCAGTCCCGTTGCTGTATACCATGATTTTAATGATTGATTGGGTGTGCAGTCTAATTCAATAAAAAATAAACAGTGTAGACTGTAAACTAGTGTAGCATATTAGATTGTAGGATGGGTATGAAAACACCATCTCTTCTTTAGGACACATAACTGTGGTCTCGCCTGATTATCCCCCGCGTATCAGCGAAGGGGATATACATACGTCTCCATCAATCATTCCGCCACTAAAGCTTGTCTGGAGCATATCTCCTAAAGTATAAATGCTATCAACTTCAGAAGTGGATAGATCTCATTGAGGAGAAGTGCAATGCACAAGAACTACAACCCTTGCTTGCATAATTTTGGAGCTATTGCCCTTTGTTGTTTAAAGACTAAGATTTTGTCCTGAGCATATCTCTGAAAGTATAATAGCTATTATCAAACTCATTGAGAAGAATTGCAGTGCACAAGAAGCCTAAATCTGACTGGCTTCAGTTTAATATCAAGCTTTTACGGCGGGGGATGGCCATGTCCGACATGGCTCTTGTTATGATGTAATAGCTGCCTAGCTGGGATGAATAGCTGGAGATTTGGTTAAGATACAGTGGTAGCACTAGTGTGAGAAATATCATGAACCAATGGTTATGTGTTCAAGCCACTGCCATATGACTGATATAATCTTAAAGTCAAATTTGCATGCAATCAAACTGATATGCAACATATTTATTCATTCCAGCGGCATCTATTATCTCCCTTTAAATAATAGAGTCTGAACTATGCCCACACACCTAAGCAAGAATATTTTTACAAGCCAAATTTGTTTCAAGAAATCTGTAATAAAATCTTATCACCCAACTACTTGTAAGATCCATGTAAAATTAGGTTAATATCCATTTGATACTTTCTGAGGAGACATTTTTCAAAGCATAATATTGAGAGAAGCCTTTAACTCGTGAAAGCCATTTATTCATCCTTAAGAAAAAACAAAACTTGAAGAATCTGATAAAGGGAGTTCTGGTGAAAAATTATGTTGAAATACAGCCAGTCAGTTATTAAGGAGAAGAATTTAAGGAAAAGGTTTACAAACAGACAGACAGACAAATGCAAGATGGATAATAGCATTCTGGTCAGCTAACATTGATTGAGAACTACATTAAATCCAAGCAGTTAAAAATGATTGGATATAACAAGGATCTTCCATAACTGAGGTAAATGTGTCAACCTATTAATCTAATCCATTCTAAAATTGGTGCTCAAGATTAAGATAAGAAAATTAGTTTATCTTGAGTTATCTACAGTTTATCTTGCAGCCAGCAGCTAAATACTATGTACTTGGCTCTTGATCTCTTTATGTTATGGTGAGTTTTACTAGTGTTAATTGATTTGTGAGGATTTTCATAATAATACGTGAATTTCGGAAATCTTGGGTAAGCTGTGGAGCTGTTTGTATGTGGTTTAATCTCTAAGTCATGTCACAGTCATTTGCTTCCTTGATATCACCACAAACCAGGGTCCTGTGTAACTCAGTGGTTAAAGCAGTAGACTTATCATCTGAGAGAGGTTTTGTGGGTGACTGTGTCACTATGATCCAAGGGTATGTCCTTGTTCATCATAGACTTATATGGTGCATAGGACAGGTATGTCACCCTCATATGAAGTCAAAACCCAATCTTGCTGTCTGTTGGTCTGCCCATAGACCTTTTCATTTCCATTCTAACTCAAGAACCAATTGACCTACAAACTTGAAACTAAACACAATTGTTGCCACTGATCCAAGGATCCTTGGGTCATGTAGGTTAAAGGTTAAGGTCACTATTGAACTTTGATTGAAAACCTTTTCTGTGCTCTAACTCATAGGCCATTTGAGCCAGGACCTTAAAACTTGATACACTTTAGGTGACTTTATCCATGATTCATCGAGGTGCTCTATTGTTTGGGGTTAATGTAGGTCAAAGGTCAAGAGTACTACTTGTATGAGAAAACGCTGGAAATGGGGTTGGGGGGTATGAATCTGCTTTGCTATAATTCTAGTCAGCATTAAAATTGGATTGAAAATGATAAATCCAGGCTTCATTACCTGTAACTATCTCTTCCAAATGATGTGGGTAACATTTTCTGTGCACCAAGCTCTCACAGATCTTGTATAGCCCAAATTGTTCACATAAGATCTTCAAAACATTCTGCAAATGAATGTCACTTAATTCTTCTGTCTTTCCGTGGTATAACATGCTTCTTCCTCATTCTGATTCATAACCAATTATAGGCTTACTCTACGAACTTGAACCCTTGTCTTGCTGAACCCGGAATATACCTGTTTTTGCAGGAGGTATAGACAAAGATCTTAGTGTACACGTCATGTCTATCCATTTCAAACCAGAATTATTGATGGAATAAATTTTCAGAAGAAGTATTGATGATCAAACAATAAGAACTTCCAGTGCTTTCAACACTTTGATTTTAATGTAATTCTGAAAAAGATTTTATTCAGCATAACAAGGGTTAAATACACCAAAAGTTGAACTCACTGTATCTGAATGTTGGTCTCTAGTTACCGTCTCTTATTGTAACAAAATTAGGCTTAGGTTGGTCTGACGCCTTTTGTGTTAGCTTTGTTATTGAAGAATGACCTGACATTTAAATCTGCATGTCTGCAATCATACAATTGCACATTCTGTCAGTAAATATGACAGATCGGGTAAAATTTCACTCAATGATATTATCAGGTTGATATTTCAGTGCATGTGTGCAATAATAGGAAAGATTGCATTGATAATAGTTTTTTATTTCAACATCTGTTGGAATGATAATTTGTGAAAATGTTGAGCTTAACCTATTACCGGCCTGATCCAAATCCAAAGAAGTTGTAGACACCAATTCAATTCAAACTAATTTTGAAAATCTTTGTCTTCTGTGGTAGAGATTGTGGTGAAATGAAGAAATTGATTATTACAATCAATTTCTTGTGTTTCCACTTTTTTTCAGTCTTTTTGCTTGGTGGCACAAAAAAGGGGGTTTGAGTGGGAATATGTTTGTTGGTAATTATGGAGACTTACTATACCAACCAAATGTTACTATTTCATATGACTGTTTTATTTTAAAAAAGTGAACTAAAAAAGTGAACTTTAAATCTGTCTTATTCAGGCCATCATTCTTTATCAGAAAAAAGTCACTTTAGGATTTCTCTACAAAAATATCACTTTGTGATGTCTCTAGAAAAAAAAATGATGACTCTATGATGTTTTTGTGGGACATTTTGAATCACTTTGATATGCTGGGTCAGTGCAAAACAATTGTAATTGCATATATGTTTATAGGAAGATACCATTGTTTTTGCACTGACCCATTGTAAATATTTTTTAAGAGCCCTGTCTGTCTATGTGGGCCGCTTATATATATATATCTGTGTCACAAATTACTTATAATGCACTTGTACAAGTGCAGCACCTGCCTGAACCCCTGTAATAGCAACTTTTATCTGTCCAAAATGATTCAAAATCTGTGTAATAATTATTAGTATATGAATTAACATAATTCACTGAAAAGTCATGAGTTATCCTTTGAAATTGTTTTTAGCCCATTTCCACATAACAAAGTTGAAGAGTATAATTTTTAGTTGATGAAATTCTAAACCATCTTTCTTTTTGAGTATGAAAGATAGTGAATTGTGAAGAAATTGCTCCATATTGTCAGCTCCTAGATTTTATCCAATATTCTTATGCAATTTTACTAAAGTATCTGGAAAGACCTGCAATACCAGTCTTGTTAAAAATGAACTTCAAAGATATTTTTTTTATCCCCATTGGCAAACAAAATACTAGGTTGGATGGTTAAACCATAATAAATCATTCACCTTGACATTTGACCCTATTTAATGTTTCATTTAAGAAATAGTTAAGAGAATAGGTTTTTGTTTTCATTGAGGTATGAACCAAAAAACTTGATCACACGATATTAACCCATTCCCACACAATGACGCCTTTAGACGCCCCCAAGAAAAAAGCTTTATAAAACATTGTGAAAAATGAAGAAATTGCTTGTTACAAGCAACTTCTTCATTTTCCACAATGTTTTCCACCCAGAAAGTTGAAAAAAATCCAAAATTTGATTCTCTTTAAATTGTCATCAGCAACTTCTTTCAATTTGTGCCAGTCTAAAATATTGCTGTCTGGTAATGGGTACACACACAAATATTATCTTCATGTATTATAATTTAATTTCATCAAGTAAAATAAAGCAAAGGTTTTACTAATTTTTAGTAAAAATATATGGATCAATCTACTCTGTGCGCAAGCATACAATATAGTTGCATGCTCAAAATTTTGTTTATGGAAGTGTGAAAAGAAAATTTTAGCCAATCAAAATGCTTGAATCTTAATTTGCAAAAGTAAAATTAAACATTACGGCACTTTGTATGCTCGAGACAGAGAGCAATCCAGAAATACCAGGATTGTTTTGACAGAATTCGACTTTCAAGTTTTGACGTACCAGCACAAATATTTAAATCTACTCCTGATGGAGAGCAATTGTCATCTTTGGAGTAATGAACAGGACAAAAATGAAATTGTTTTTGTAAGTCCCCATGATGCAGAAAAGTAAAATAGTTTAAGATAATTTTTGGAATATTGTATAACACATGTCACTATAATAAAATTTTTGTTTGTTTGTACTATATCTATCTCACCAAAGAGGCATGATGGTGAATAGGTTATTTGTTGTTAATTGTTGTGATAAATCTTCAGTCTCAAACATCCGTTTGAAATGTAGGATCAAAATGAATGTGTGATGTTGAAATAAAACAATCTTCAAATAAAACTAGGGGTGTTTTATTTTCAAGAACACAGTGTTTTTATGAGAAATTCATTGTTCTTTAATGCATGTAATGAGCCTTTTTGCTGAAGTTTGTTTATGTCTTAGACTGCAGAAATCCATGATTGAACTTACCCTGTTTAACCCATTCCAACACAGCAAAATTTTAGACTGGTCCAAATTGAAAGAACCTGCAGACGACAATTTCAAATTGATGGAATTTTAAATTTTTTCGTCCTTTGGGATAGAAAACATTGTGGATAATGAAGAAATTGCTTGATACAAGCAATTTCTTCATTTTCCACAATGTTTTCCAAAGCTTTTTTCTTGATGGGCTAGAAAAGGAGGGCTTGAGTGGGAATGGGTTAACACAAATTCATTCTAGTGCTTTACTTTTTGTTTGAGACAATTTCTGTAAGCTCACCTGAGCACAACTGGTTCGTGGTGAGCTTTTGTTATCCTTGAATGCCTGTTGTGCAGAGTGAATTCAAACGTAACACTGTAAAGGCCACAGTTTTATCTCAATCTTGATGAAAATTGATCAGAAAAATATTAGGTCATAAGGATGAACCCTATTGAACATAATGGAAGGTTCTACTTGGGAAACACAGGAAATGTGCCTTAATGACATTTTCTTTGTTCAGACTCTAGGGTTCACAATTTTAGCCCAAACTTAATGAATCTTCACCAGAATGATTGTTAAGTCATGAAGATGAACCCTGCTGGAAATAAGACAGGTTTCATCTGAAAAACGAGGGAAAATGGATTATATTTACACTCTAGGGGTCACTATTTTGGCTAAATTTTTTACTAAATTTTCCAGAAAATTTGTCAGACCATTTTGTTAGGATAACCTGTTCTGAATATTGTTCTGGGGGCGCTCTAGGGCCATTTTGGTTCTCTTCAAAGATCATTACAAGTAATCATATATCGCTTTTCTAAGAAGAATGAGCCAAAATTGGCCCTAGAGTGTAATCTTTGAATTTCAAGGAAATTTTGTTGCTGGTACATGTATATTGAATATGTTAAATGTGCATACAACTTGCAGACAACAACTACAAAAGCAAATGATACCACTCAAAGGCCTCCCAAAAGCTGTTTTGGAGAAAATAGCTGGTAAATAAAAGTTACTACATATATAAAGAAAACTTGCGGATGTCAGAAAAATAAATGATACTACTCAAAGCCGTTTCTCCAGAAAATAGTTGGTATATAAAAGTTACTGCATATATAGATAAATGCTTACGGATGTCAGAATTACAAATGATACTATACTCAAAGATGGCCAAAAGTTGTTTCCAGAGAAATAGTTAGTATATAAAAGTGGCTGCATGTATAAACAAGAGCTTGCAGATGTCAGACAAGCTGGAATGATGTGAGTTAGATTTTAAGTGAACAGGAGATAGAAAGGAAAACAACCTCTCTATAATTATTGATATTACTCCCAGGCTATAATGCCTCAGTTTTCTCCCAAAACAGCCAGTTAAAAAAGTATCAATGTTATACTTGCAAATAATTTATACAGACATCTTACAAGAATAGAACTAATTAGAAAATGACTTTTTATACGCCCGTCGAAGACGGGACGTATTATGGGATCACCCGTGGTGTCCGGGCGTCCGGTTGTTAGGGCGGTGTCCACTTCTTTGTCCGGAGCATAACTCTGTCACCGTAAGTCCGATTGACTTTAAACTTGGCAGTTATATTCTTCTCATCAATACGGAGTGCAGTGCTCAATAACCATAACTCTACCTGGCCTGTTTTTTTGAGTTATTGCCCTTTGTTGTTTTTCATACTTGAATCTTGTCCGGAGTATATCTCATAAAGTATAATAGCTAGAATCATGATACTTCATGGGTGTATAGATCTCACCAAGGGGGAGTGCAGTGCACAAGAGCCATAACTCTTCCTGGCCTATTCTTTGAGTTATTGCCCTTTGTTGTTTTTCATACTTGAATCTTGTCCGGAGTATATCTCTAAAAGTATAATAGCTAGAATAATGAAATTTCATGGATGGATAGAGCTCACCAAGTGGGAGTGCAGTGTATAAGAACCATAACTCTACCTAGCCTATTTTTTGAGTTATTGCCCTTTGTTGTTTTTATACTTGAATCTTGTCCGGAGTATATCTCTAAAAGTAAAATAGCTAGAAACATGAAACTTCATGGATGGATAGATCTCACCAAGGGGGAGTGCAGTGTACAAGAACCATAACTCTACCTAGCGTATAATTTGAGTTATTGTCCTTTGTTGTTTTCCATACTTTGTTTGAGAAAAAATATTTATTCAAAATAACCTCAGTTCTATTCAAACCTCCAGTTAATATTAAGCAGTGTGACGGGTGTATCCTGTGACAATTTGGCACCTTGTTTCTGATTGTTCAAATTGAAAATGAGTTTCAACATATTAGTGATCGAAGTTGTTGGTAAAGGGAAAGAAAATTTTAGAGTATCAATTTCCCTTGTTCAGAGTTTTGTGCTTCATGAAAGGCAAATTTGGGTCTGGTTGCTTAGTAAAAGTGGTGTAATATTGGGACTTGTTTAATTATACTCAAAAAATTATACTTTTTATAGTATGTTTGTTTCCATGTTATCTAAGCTAAGTTCAAATGTGTGCATACTAAATGGATATAGTTTTAGGGAGAGTTGTGTCCACTTGAAGAATAAAGGGACTGAAATTAAAATTGAAGATTAGCCAAGGTGACACAGTCTGGGGTCAGGCTTTGTGTCTGAAGGGCTTTTGATTTGCTGTGCAATAAAATATCATTAAATCAGAATGTGGTCACTTATTTATTGTCCTGGACAATACTGGACAATGCCCACTCAATCTGTTGACCGTTGAGGTCATTCTGGACACCTTAAGGGGATGTCTGTCCCAAAATGAAATATGGGTGTGACACGTGGAATATCCCTCAAATTGTGTGTACGTTTCCGCTTTCTACAATTTTAACCCTTATCATGCTGAACCTGGAATATTCTTGTTTGGGCAGGAGTTGTAGACAAAAATCAGTCTGCATGTAATCGCAGTCTGATCTTTGTCTGCATCACCTTTTTGTTTTTTCCAGCCAGAAATGTTTACAAAATTATTTTTCTAATATACTTATTTACCCAAATCTAGTGTTCCCATTGCTTTCAGCCTTTGATATTAATAGAATTTTATTTAGCATGACAAGGGATAAGTACTCTAAAGCAGTTAATTCACTGACCATGTCAAAGCTATGGTGAGTTGAGCTGTTTTTCAAGAGCTATAATTGATTCGAGACAAAATTTATTATTTTGATGGTTCAGCGCAGGCAGTTTCAACTGTTTCGCGCTGAATCATCGAAATTTTGTCGTATCTGCTTTTGTCAATTGTTTATATGTAGGATTTTGCCAACCACAAAAACTCTTGATTGCTTGATTAATTCTTTAAAAAAAATCCCTGCCATAACTTTGAAAAAAAGATGTTTTCAGACTCATTTTTATATTAACCCTTGTCATACTGAACCAGGAATATTCTGGTTTGGGCAGGAGAAATAGACAAAGACCAACCTGCACATAAGTGCAGTCTGATCTTGGTCTACACCTCCTGCATATCCCCTTTCAGCTAGAGTTGTTTATATGATTATTTTTCTAAAGAAATATAGATCCTCATTAAGATCTCTAGTGCTGTCAGTCCTTTGATTTTAAAGCAATTCTGTTTAGGATTTTAATTCCACATGACATGGGTTA